>CM038673.1:33074351-34274351 GCA_021605145.1 Aegilops bicornis
GGTTATTATCATATAGCAGCACCACCTGAAACTATCATATAGCAGCAGCAGCAGCTCATAGCAACTCATCATACAGCAGTAGCAGCAGCAGTCTGCAATTCATCGTATACAAGCAGCAGCTCATAGCAATTCATCATATAGCAGTAGCAGGAGAAGCTCATAGCAATTCATCATATAGCAGCAACAGGAGCAGCTCATAGCAATTCATCATATAGTAGCAGCAGGAGCAGCTTGTAGCAACTCATCATATAGCAGAAGTAGCAGCTCATAGCAATTCATCATATAGCAGCAGTAGCAGCTCATAGCAACTCATCATACAGCAGTAGTAGCTCATAGCAATTCATCATATAGCAGCAGCAGGAGCAGCTCATAGCAATGCATCATATAGCAGCAGCAGAAGCAGCTCATAGCAATTCATCGTATAGTGGATCAGAATGAAAACTTGGCAAAAAATCAGAGGAGATCCTCACCTTGTTGGATGAGCTCATCCTTCAACAACACCTCAAGGCCATGGCCTGGGAGGAGGGGAGGGGGAATAAGGTGCCTTCTGCCGCAGTGTGGCATCAGCCGTAGTTGTGCAGCGCCCGCTGTATTAGTGTGTTGGACGAACCACAGTGGAGCAGCTGCTGGAGACAATGAGAAGCGGCGCCAGAGGGAGGAGCAGCCAGGGAGATTTGTCCCTACCCGCCGGCCATGTAGCCTAGCTGGACATAGCATCATCAAGGACCAGGCCAGATGGGACCAGTGGCGACGGCTCGCTGGAGGAACCCTAGTGCTGCAGGCAGGGGATCGAGGTAGAGGGAATGGGGAGAGGAGATGCAAACAGGAAGGGAAATGAATTCTTGTGTGTTTGTTTTTACTTGAGGGTCAGGTGTGACACGGGCGTCAGCAGTTGCATTTTGAGTGTAATATAGGCAGACAACAGAGTCATTTCACTATTCCCGTTCCCTTCAATTTTTAGTGAGGTTCTACCCAAAACACCCCCTCCGAAGCGAAATTAGTTAAGCCCAAGCCCATAACTCAAAAATGACTTCATTACATCTTTTATGGCTTATTTTGACAATATGCCCTGAAAAGGCGGAATCGAACTGGCCCTTAACTTGCAATTCAATTGTGCGTGCAATGATGAATCACTCATGCCTGCTATCTATACATTTAGGGATCATCATGCATGGCATAACCTAATACAGGTGCATTCCATTGTAGAATCTGGAATATGCAATGTCTATGTTAGTTCATACGTTGCACATGATGTTTAAATGCCCCTTAAATCTGGTCAGTCAAGTGATGGTCTTTAAGCCTCCTTCTTTGCTTCTTTTCTTGATATGTAAGATTTGCTCACACATCTGTCCAATTGCTTTTTTGCATCAGCCAGCCATACTAGGACTGTTTTGCTTTGATTACTTGTTGTTCTTGACCTAACACTCTAACAAAGATTGTCAACGATTTAAACACTAAGGGTTGCTGTAGTGGCGCCTTGTCTAACTCATAGGTGACATAAAGGTTTTGTTGTACACTACAGTAGGCTCTCCAAGAGTTCCTGGATATCCAGTTCGAAGGTATGCCTAGTTTTTACATAGTGCAGACATAGTAAATGCTCATTTCATTGTGTGCAATTGCAAGAGATACGTCATGTTTCATTATGTGGTGTTGTTTTGTTATAATCTCATCCTTTTGTGTTCACAGACTGGAAAGTATGCATATTTATCTTCCAAGGAGACGAGTAACTAGTTTGTGTTACCTTGCAGAGGGGGTGCAATGAAGATACGATTGAGGATTTCCAAGTACAAGATGTTAGGAAGGAGCCTTGCAAGAGAAGTAGGAGCTGCGCTGAGCCTCTTCAACCTGCTAAGGTAAGTCACTATATGCAATTCAACAGTTCAATTCCTTGTTTGTTTCAGGCATAGTTAATTTTCTCTTTTCAATTGCTTTATCTGTCCTCAGTTAATGAGATGCCCAAATAATCATGCCTCATGTTCGGTACTTGTATCACTATTAGTTGACATAATTAAAGGCCTTACCATTTAATTACACTCCTGAAGTGTGCCTAAAGCTTTGAAGTCTATTAACCAACTACTATTGCATGAGGCTTACAATCTAGTTTATACTACGCTAATGATTGCATAGTTTTGCCTGTTGTAGTATGTTTGTATGAAACCCTCTGCTGTTCATTATGCTCCCTAAGACATTAATTGAGGCACAGAATGGCCAACTGCTTGCTTACTTATACTCAACGTGCTGTCTAAATTTGTAACTTGTCTGTGTTTTCGATTGGGCCCCAACATCATGCTCCTCTGGTGAGCTAAGAGGGATTTCTATATGCAGGCTGCACAGACTATATTTTTATAATTTTTAAAATATCACCTGCTTATGCTTCATGACATGTAAATTTTTTTTTGAAAGTGATGTGTCACATTATTGTTAGTCCTGTTTTGCCATGCAGTACAAAATAGTGTCTTGTTCGCTTCACTGTTGTAACTATATTTTTGCCCTAGTCATGTGTACTTACAGAAACATTTCAGGATGAAGTGACATCAACACAAAGCTCTGCGAGCAGTGCCGCATGGCCGTTACCGAATGATTATGGATTGGAATTGGAACGTGCTAATGTTCTCGAGCATCAACTAGAGGTGGCAAGACAACGCGTACATGATTGTCAACGTATAATCAACAAGTTGAGACTGGACATGCAGGTATTAGATGCGGGAGTCAAAAAAATGAAACAAGACAATGAGGTAACCATGAAGGAATTGGAGATTTTGCAGACTGAAATTTGTGCTATCTGAATCCGGCCAATCCTATTTTCTGAAGAGATTATAGTTCAAATGGAGTTAAGTTGATGCGTGTCCATGATGTATGAGCTGTATTTGCCCAGTGTATGTAATTTGTTGTTTGTGTATGCTTTATTATCACCTGTGCCGAACCATAATGCCCAGTGGGTATAATCGGCTGTAATTTCTTTATCGTATAGTGTATGATTATTCTACCTTTCTATGCCTTGGTCTCTTTCTTGTATACTGTATGCTTTTTAGAGGTGATAGTATTGAGTAGCATAACTCTTTGAATATGTTATATCGTCCAAACGGGGGCCAACTCGCCCGACCATGGCCTTCCACGGGCCGTCGGATCCATGGGCCTTCTACGTCTAGTTGGATCCATGGGCCTTCTACGTCTCGTAGGATCCATGGGCCTTCTACGTCTCGTAGGATCCATGGGCCTTCTACGTCTCGTAGGATCCATGGGCCGCCGACTCATTTATGGGCCTTGTACGGGCCTTTAATGGGCCGTAGACGGGCCTTTAAGTGGAAATCATACGTTTTATGGGCTGACCATAACGGGCCGTTAATAGGCCGTATTTTGTGATGCTATGAAAATGGCCCAACAGACTAACGGCCAACAAATGGGCCGAGTGTAACGACGGGATGAATTTGGCCCACAAGCAGAAAATGAGAGTAACGGGCCGTAAGTAACCGAATGCTGCAAATGAGCCCAAGAATAAATGGGCCCTCAGAAGGCCGAAAGTTAACTTGGGCTGGAAACGGCCCAACGGAATAACGGGCCGTTAATGGGTATAAAGTGATACACTGTTCATTACGGGCCAGTTTCACCACGGGCCGTTAATGGGTGTAAAGTAATACACTGTTCATTACGGGCCAGTTTCAGCACGGGTCGCTAATGGGCCAAGAGTTACAAAGGGCCTCATATGGGCCGAAAGATGTCATGGGCTATACATGGGCCAGAAGTGAAAACGGGCTGGAATCATATTGGATGGCCCAGATGACGCTACTGGGCCTAATTCGGGTAGGGCGTAATAGGCCTTGGGTTAGCGGGTTGTAAATGGGCTATATGCGAACAGGCCGTTAACAGGCTTTCCACGGGCCGGCCCGCCAGCTTTTGACCAAGTCAAACGGGCCGGCCTTTTCACAGGAATGGGCCACTGTTGGGCTGGGCCACGTTGATGACCCGCAAGTATAGGGGATCTATCGTAGTCCTTTCGATAAGTAAGAGTCTCGAACCCAACGAGGAGCAGAAGGAAATGATAAGTGGTTTTCAGCAAGATATTCTCTGCAAGTACTGAAATAAGTGGTAACAGAGAGTTTTGTGAAAAGATAAATTGTAACGAGCAAAAAGTAACAAAAGTAAATAAGGTGCAGCAAGGTGGCCCAATCCTTTTTGTAGCAAAGGACAAGCCGGAACAAACTCTTATAATAGGAAAAGCGCTCCCGAGGACACATGGGAATATCGTCAAGCTAGTTTTCATCACGTTCATATGATTCGCGTTCGGTACTTTGATAATTTGATATGTGGGTGGACGGTGCTTGGGTGCTGCCCTTACTTGGACAAGCATCCCACTTATGATTAACCTCTATTGCAAGCATCCGCAACTACAACAAAAGTTTTAAGGTAAACCTAGCCATAGCATGAAACATATGGATCCAAATCAGCCCCTTACGAAGCAACGCATAAACTAGGGTTTAAGCTTCATCACTCTAGCAACCCATCATCTACTTATTACTTCCCAATGCCTTCCTCTAGGCCCAAATAATGGTGAAGTGTTATGTAATCGACGTTCACGTAACACCACTAGAGGTTAGACAACATACATCTCATCAAAAATATCGAACGAATACCAAATTCACATGACTACTAATAGCAAGACTTCTCCCGTGTCCTCAGGAACAAACGTAACTACTCACAAAGCATATTCATGTTCATAATCAGAGGGTAATAATATGCATAAAGGATCTGAACATATGATCTTCCACCAAGTAAACCAACTAGCATCAACTACAAGGACTAATCAACACTACTAGCAACCTACTAGCACCAATCCCGGACTTGGAGACAAGAATTGGATACAAGAGATGAACTAGGGTTTGGAGATGAGATGGTGCTGGTGAAGATGTTGATGGAGATTGCCCTCTCCCGATGAGAGGAGCATTGGTGATGATGATGGCGGTGATTTCCCCCTCCCGGAGGAAAATGTCCCCGGCAGAACAGCTCTGCCGGCGCCCTAGATTGGTTCCGCAAAGGTTCCGCCTCGTGGCGGCGGAGTCTCGTCCCGAAAGGTTGCCTCTGATTTTTTTCTCATCAAAAGTGCTCATATAGGAGAAGATGGGCGTCGGAGAGCCACCAGGGGGGCCACGAGGTAGGGGCGCGCCTGTGGGAGGCGCGCCCCCACCCTCGTGAGCAGGTGTGGGCCCCTGCCTTCATCTTTGGCGATGATTTTTCTTTATTTATTTTAAGACATTCCGTGGAGTTTTAGGACTTTTGGAGTTGCATGTAATAGGTCTCCAATATTTGCTCCTTTTCGGCCAGAATTCCAGCTGCCGGCATTCCCCCTCTTCATGTTAAACCTTGTAAAATAAGAGAATAGCCATAAATATTGTTACATAACGTAAAATAACAGCCCATAATGCAATAAATATCGATATAAAAGCATGATGCAAAATGGACATATCAACTCCCCCAAGCTTAGACCTTGCTTGTCCTCAAGCGAAAAGCCGATAACAATAAATATGTCCTCATGTTTAGAGGTAGAGGCGTCGATAAAAATAAAATACGGACATGAAGACATCATGATTATTCTCATAACAACAACATATATAAATTTTGTCACATGATTACTTATGTTCAAGTGATGATCTTTTCACAATGCAAAAGTATGAATCAGAAACTTTATTGGGCACCAGCAAAGTATAACCTCAGTCATTGAAGCAATTGCAATTTATCATAACATCGGAAAGAGTCTATTCAGAGCTTAAAATAAAGTCCACATACTCAACTATCACTTAGTCCTTCATAATTGCTAGCACTCATGTAATACTTGTGGTTACGGAGTTTTAATCGGACACAGAGAAAGATAGGGGCTTATAGTTTTGCCCCACAACCTTTTACCTAAAGGGTAATGTCAAGTATAATAATTCATGCTCCCCCACATCCAATTAGATATATATATCATGTTCTTTCCAACATGCTGGGCTTGCCAAAGGATAAAATGAAAAAATAAAGGTGAAGATCACCGTGACTCTTGCATAAGGTAGAAGATAATAATAAAAGATAGGCCCTTCGCAGAGGGAAGCAGAGGTTGCCATGCGCTTTTATGGTTGGACGCACAAAATCTTAATGCAAAAGAACGTCACTTTATATTGCCCCTTGTACATGGAACTTTATTATGTAGTCCGTCGCTTTTATTACTTCCACAACAAGTTCGTACAAAGCTTATTTCTCTGCACTAATAAGTCATGCATATTTAGAGAGCAATTTTTATTGCTTGCACCGATGACAACTTACTTGAAGGATCTTACTCAATCCATAGGTAGATATGGTGGACTCTCATGGCTAACTGGTTTAAGGGTATTTGGAAGCACAAGTAGTATCTCTACTTGGTGCTGAGAATTTGGATAACATGAGGGGGAAAGGCAAGCTCAACATGTTAGAGGATCCATGACAACATACTTTATCTCAGATATAAGAAAACATAACTCATTACGTTGTCTTCCTTGTCCAACATCAACTCTTTAGCATGTCATATTTTAATGAGTGCTCCCAATCATAAAAGATGTCAATGATAATATATCTATATGTGAAACCTCTCCCTCCTTATTACTTCCTATTAATTGCAACGATGACCAAAACTATATTTGCCAACTCCCAACAACTTTTAATCATCATACTCTTTCTATGTGAAGTCATTACTTTCAATAAGACCAATATGAACTCTTTGTTTCTTTTTATTCTTTTCTTTTATTCACTCAAGATCATGGCAAAATAATCAAGCCCTTGATTCAACACTAATCTTTATTATATATAGCTCACGGACTCGATTGCATAGAGGGATCAAAAATCAAAACTTCAAAATTAGATCATGCTATGACTTTATTCTACTATATCAAGATACTACTAATAGGATCGAACTACGAAAAACGGTAAAGGTAGGAGTTGTGATGGTGATACGATACCGGGGCACCTCCCCCAAGCTTGGCAGTTGCCAAGGGGAGTGCCCATACCCAGTTGCTGGTGGTGGAGGTGTTGTTGATGATGCAAGCTTGTCGTCCACCTTCCATGGAATAGGATCACCCTCATAGAAGGATGATCGAGTCTCCGGAATCCTCAAATCTGCAACGGAAATAGCTCGAAACGAAAACACAGGATATTTGCGTGATACGGGAGTCAAAACCTTCGGGAGAATATATAATGAATTTTTACCGACCGAAATACGTATCGTGCAAGAAAACGGAGTCCGGAGGACACACGGGGTGCTCACGAGGTAGAGGGGCGCGCCCTCCACCCTCGTGGAGGCCTCGTCTCCTCCCCGGACTGCTACTTATTTTTCTATTTTTCTGAATATTCCAAAACGGAGAAATATTGCCTTAGAATTTGTTTTGGAGTCGGTTTACTTACCGTAACACATACCTATTCCTTTTCGGAGTCTGGAACGTTCTGGAAAGTGTCCCTTATGTATTCCTCCGGGGTTACGGTTTCAATAATATTAGTTTCAACATTTATAGGATTATCTGAGATATAGTGTTTGATCCTTTGACCGTTTACCACCTTCGGATTTGTGCCTTCGAAGTTGTTGATTATTATGGCACCGGAACGGTAGACCTCCTCGATTACGTAGGGACCTTCCCATTTAGAGAGAATTTTTCCTGCAAAAAATCTTAAACGAGAGTTGTATAGCAATACATAATCACCTACATTAAACTCACGCTTTTGTATCCTTTTGTCATGCCATCTTTTAAATTTTTCTTTAAACAACTTGGCATTTTCATAAGCTTGGGTTCTCCATTCATCAAGTGAGCTAATATCAAATAACCTCTTCTCACCGGCAAGTTTGAAATCATAGTTGATCTCTTTAATAGCCCAATATGCCTTATGTTCTAGTTCGAGAGGTAAGTGACATGCTTTTCCATAAACCATTTTATACGAAGACATACCCATAGGGTTCTTATATGCAGTTCTATAGGCCCATAATGCATCATCAAGTTTCTTGGACCAATTCTTTCTAGACCTATTAACTGTCTTTTGCAAAATTAATTTGAGCTCTCTATTGCTCAATTCTACTTGACCACTAGACTGCGGTTGATATGGAGATGCAATTCGATGATTAACATCATATTTAGCAAGCATTTTATGGAAAGTGCCATGAATAAAGTGTGAACCACCATCAGTCATTAAATATCTAGGGACTCCAAACCTCAGAAAAACAACTTCCTTAAGCATTTTAATAGAAGTGTTATGATCAACATCACTAGTTGGAATAGCTTCTATCCATTTAGTAACGTAATCAACAGCAACTAAAATATGAGTGTATCCATTAGAAGCAGGAAAAGGTCCCATATAATCAAAGCCCCAAACATCAAATGGTTCAATAACAAGTGAATAATTCATAGATTTCTTGAGGTATACTAATATTACCAATTCTTTGACATTCATCACAAGACAAAACAAACTTACGGGCATCCTTGAAGAGAGTAGGCCAATAAAAACCAGATTGCAATACCTTATGTGCAGTTATATCTCCAGCGTGGTGTCCTCCATAAGCTTCGGAGTGACACTTGCGTAGGATCTGTTCATGTTCATGCTCAGGTACACAACGTCTAATAACACCATCTACTCCTTCTTTATAAAGATGTGGGTCATCCCAAAATTAATGTCGCAAATCATAAAAGAACTTTTTCTTCTGTTGGTATGTGAAGCTAGGTGGTATAAATTTAGCAACAATATAATTAGCATAATCAGCATACCATGGAGTGCTACGAGAAGTGCTTACGACATTTAATTGTTCATCAGGAGAGCTATCATCAATAGGTAGTGGGTCATCAAGAACATTCTCTAACCTAGATAAGTTGTCTGCAACGGGGTTCTCAGCTCATTTTCTATCAACAATATGCAAATCAAATTCTTGCAGCAAGAGAACCCATCTAATAAGTCTAGGTTTAGCATCTTTCTTTTCCATAAGGTATTTAATAGCAGCATGATCAGTGTGAATAGTTACTTTAGAATCAACAATATAGGGTCTGAATTTATCACAAGCAAACACAACTGCTAAAAGTTCATTTTCGGTAGTAGCATAATTTCTTTGAGCATTGTCTAGAGTCTTACTAGCATAATGGATAACATTTAATTTTTTATCAACTCTTTGCCCTAGAACAACACCTACAGCATAATCACTAGCATCACACATAATTTCAAAGGGTAAATTCCAATCAGGTGGGTGAACAACAGGTGCAGAGACTAATGCTTTCTTAAGTATTTCAAATGCTTCTACACAATCATGATCAAAGACAAATGGTACATGTTTTTGTAATAAATTAGTCAGAGGCCGAGAAATTTTTGAGAAGTCCTTAATGAACCTTCTATAAAATCCGGCGTGACCAAGGAAACTTCTTATACCTTTGATGTCCTTGGGACATGGCATATTTTCAATAGCATCAACCTTGGCTTTATCAACTTCAATACCTCTTTCAGAAACTTTGTGCCCCAAGACAATACCTTCATTAACCATAAAGTGGCACTTTTCCTAATTCAAGACAAGATGAGTTTCTTCACTTGCAAAACTCGATCAAGATTGCTCAAGCAATCGTCAAAAGAGGAACCATAGATGGAAAAGTCGTCCATGAAAACCTCACAAATCTTTTCACAAAAATCAGAGAATATAGCCATCATGCATCTTTGAAAGGTAGGAGGTGCATTACATAAACCAAAAGGCATGCGTCTATAAGCAAAAGTACCAAAAGGGCATGTAAAAGTAGTCTTTGATTGATCTTTAGCCGACACAGGTATTTGAGAGAAACCAGAATAACCATCTAGAAAGCAATAATGTGCATGTTTGCATAATCTCTCTAGCATTTGATCAATAAAAGGTAAGGGGTAATGATCTTTCTTAGTAGCTTTATTCAATTTGCGGAAATCAATTACCATCCTATAACCTGTGATAATTCTTTGCGGGATTAATTCATCTTTATCATTAGGGACAACAGTAATACCTCCCCTCTTAGGGACACAATGGACAGGACTTACCCACTGACTATCAGCAACGGG
Organism: Aegilops bicornis; assembly: GCA_021605145.1. Classification (NCBI taxonomy): domain Eukaryota; kingdom Viridiplantae; phylum Streptophyta; class Magnoliopsida; order Poales; family Poaceae; genus Aegilops; species Aegilops bicornis. Next base: position 33,084,399 of record CM038673.1, read on the forward strand.
ATAAATTATACCTGCCTCCAGGAGCTTGAGTATTTCTTTTCTTACCACTTCTTTCATTTTGGGATTCAAATGTCATTGAGGATCACGAACTGGTTTGGTATTCGCTTCCAAATTTATTTTATGCTGACATAGAGTGGGACTAATGCCCTTAAGATCATCAAGAGTATATCCAATAGCGGCACAGTGCTTCTTCAGAGTTTTCAATAATCTTTCTTCTTCATGCTCTGAAAGGTTAGCACTAATAATAACAGGATATATTTTCTTTTCATCAAGATAAGCATATTTAAGATTATCAGGCAACAGTTTAAGCTCAAACACGGGGTCACCCTTGGGTGGAGGAGGATCCCCTAGGATTTCAACAGGCAAATTATGTTGCAGAATATATTCCTCTTTAAAGAATACTTCATCTATTTCCCTTCTTTCATTCATGAACATATCATTTTCATGGTCTAGCAAATAATGTTCCAAAGGATCACTAGGAGGTACGGCAACAGAAGCAAGACCAATAGTTTCATCCTTACCAGGCAATACTTCTTCACGATGTTGTTTACTAAATTTAGAGAAGTTAAACTCATGAACCATATCATCCAAGCCAATAGTAACAACATTATTTTCGCAGTCTATCTTAGCATTAACAGTATTCAAGAAGGGTCTACCAAATATAATGGGACAAAAGCTATCTTGTGGAGATCCAAGAACAAGAAAATCAGCAGGATATTTAGTTTTCCCACACAAGACTTCAACATCTCTAACAATTCCCACTGGTGAAATAGTGTGTCTATTGGCAAGTTTAATTGTAACATCAATATCTTCTATCTCATAAGTGCAATTTCATGCTTAATTTCTTCATACAAGGTAATAGGTATAACACTAGCACTAGCACCCATATCACATAAGCCATGATAACAATGATCTTCTATTTTAACAGAAATAACAGGCACGCCTACCACAGGTCTATGTTTATCTTTAGCACAAGGTTTAGCAATTCTAGCAGTTTCACCAGAGAATTGAATGACATGCCCATCAATATTATCAGACAAGAGATCTTTAACAATAGCAATATTAGGTTCTACTTTGACTTGCTCAGAGGTGTATAAGTTCTAATATTGCTTTTACAAACAACAATTGAAGCTTTAGCATGATCCTTTACTCTAACAGGGAAAGGTGGTTTCTCAACATAAGAGGTAGGAACAATAGGATCATTATAAGTGACAGTCTTTTCTTAAACTTCAAGAGGTGCAGCTACTTTTACTTCCATGGGAGGATGATATTTAAACCACTTCTCCTTAGGGAGATCAACATAAGTAGCAAAAGATTCACAGAAAGAAGCTAATATCTCAGAGTCAAGTCCATATTTAGTGCTAAACTTACCGAAAATATCGGTACCCATAAAAGATTTACCACAATCAAACTTAGGTGTCATACCTGACTCCTTACCTTCGTCGAGGTCCCAATCTTCAGAGTTGCGTTTAACTATATCCAATAAATTCCATCTAAATTCAATAGGCTTCATCATAAAAGATCCAGCACAAGAAGTATCGAGCATGGTTTCATTATTATGAGAAAGCCGAGCATAAAAACTTTGCATAATCACTTCTCTTGCGAGCTCATGATTGGGGCATGAATATAACATTGATTTAAGCCTACCCCAAGCTTGAGCGATGCTTTTTGCTTCGCGAGGCCAAAAATTATATATATAAGTACGATCACGATGAACAAGATGCATAGGGTAATACTTCTGATGAAATTCCAATTTCACTCTTTTATAGTTCCATGATCTTGTATCATCACATAGCCTATACCATGTCAATGCGTCTCCCTCCAAAGATAAAGGGAAAGCCTTCTTCTTAACAACATCATCTGGTATACCTGCAAGCTTAAATAGTCCACAAATATCATCCACATAGCGTAGATGCTCGTCAGGATGCTTTGTTCCATCTCCTGCAAAAGTGTTAGCTAGCAGTTTTTCCATCATACCCGAAGGAAATTCAAAAGGAGTTTCATTTTCAATAGGTTTAGTAGGTTGAGGAGCAACTCTTTGCTCTCTTGGGACGGGTGAAGATACCCGAACAAGCCCCTCAGAGAGATACTTTCCATAGTAACAAGTGACAGAAAATTTCAGCACACTCAAAAAATTTTTCATTACCAAATTCCACCTACCAAAGGCGCTTCACTCCCGATATGGCGCCAGAAAAGAGTCTTGATGACCCACAAGTATAGGGGATCTATCGTAGTCCTTTCGATAAGTAAGAGTGTCGAACCCAACGAGGAGCAGAAGGAAATGATAAGCGGTTTTCAGCAAGGTATGCTCTGCAAGTACTGAAATAAGTGGTAACGGATAGTTTTGTGATAAGATAAATTGTAACGAGCAACAAGTAAAAAAAGTTAATAAGGTGCAGCAAGGTGGCCCAATCCTTTTTGTATCAAAGGATAAGCCGGAACAAACTCTTATAATAGGAAAAGCGCTCCCGAGGACACATGGGAATCTCGTCAAGCTAGTTTTCATCACGTTCATATGATTCGCGTTCGGTACTTTGATAATTTGATATGTGGGTGGACCGGTGCTTGGGTGCTGCCCTTACTTTGACAAGCATCCCACTTATGTTTAACCTCTATTGCAAGCATCCGCAACCAGAACAAAGGTATTAAGGTAAACCTAACCATAGCATGAAACATATGGATCCAAATCATACCCTTACGAAGCAACGCATAAACTAGGGTTTAAGCTTCTGTTACTCTAGCAACCCATCGTCTACTTATTACTTCCCAATGCCTTCCTCTAGGCCCAAATAATGGTGAAGTGTTATGTAGTCAACGTTCACATAAAACCACTAGAGGTTAGAGAACATACATCTCATCAAAATATCGAACGAATACCAAATTCACATGACTACTAATAGCAAGACTTCTCCCGTGTCCTCATGAACAAACACAACTACTCACAAAGCATATTCATGTTCATAATCAGAGGGGTAATAATATGCATAAAGGATCTGAACATATGATCTTCCACAAAGTAAACCAACTAGCATCAACTACAAGGATTAATCAACACTACTAGCAACCTACTCGCACCAATCCCGGACTTGGAGACAAGAATTGGATACAAGAGATGAACTAGGGTTTGGAGATGAGATGGTGCTGGTGAAGATGTTGATGGAGATTGCCCTCTCTCGATGAGAGGAGCGTTGGTGATGATGATGGCGGTGATTTCCCCCTCCCGGATGGAAGTGTCCCCGGCAGAACAGCTCTGCCGGAGCCCTAGATTGGTTCCGCCTCGTGGCGGCGGAGTCTCATCCCGAAAGGTTGCCTCTGATTTTTTTATCATCGAAAGAGCTCATATAGGAGAAGATGGGCGTCGGAGAGCCACCAGGGGGCCCACGAGGTAGGGGGCGCGCCCAGGGGGAGGGGGCGAGCCCCCCACCCTTGTGAACAGGGTGTGGGCCCCCTGGCCTTCATCTTTGGCGATGATTTTTCTTATTTATTTCAAGACATTCCGTGGAGTTTTAGGACTTTTGGAGTTGCACAGAATAGGTCTCCAATATTTGCTCCTTTTCTAGCCAGAATTCCAGCTGCCGGCATTCCCCCTCTTCATGGTAAACCTTGTAAAATAAGAGAGAATAGCCATAAATATTGTGATATAAAGTAAAATAACAGCCCATAATGCAATAAATATCGATATAAAAGCATGATGCAAAATGGACGTATCACACGTGTCGACGTATGACAGGCGCCTTCTGTCCAGTGAGTGGATGACATCTGTCCCAATGATGAGCCGACATGTGTTTCCTCTAGCCAATGATGATTTTACACGTGGAAAATCCCCATTGGTCGGGGCTGTTAACGGGTTATCGGATCCAAAACCCGACCCGATAGCTTAACGATGTTCCGTTACGGTGGATGCCACGTGTTGGTCACCCTTGACGAATGCACTTCTGTGACGTGCGATTTATCGTCATGGAAGTGGACACTTCCGTGATGATAATTTTGGTAATGTCATGGAACACTTCTACGACAACACATGTATGACTATCTTGATTTTGTCATAAAATCATCGATGTACATGCATGACAGAAAATACGACCTACTGTGACAAACACGTATCATCACGGAAGTGTATTTTTTTGTAGTATAGGTGCACTAGTTCGGCGAAGAGATGGTGATACAAGTGCAATATGGATGATAGATATAGGTTTTTGTAATCTAAAAATATAAAAACAGCAAGGTAACTAATGATAAAAGTGAGCGTAAACGGTATTGCAATGCGTTGAAACAAGGCCTAGGGTTCATACTTTCACTAGTGCAAGTTCTCTCAACAATAATAACATAATTGGATCATATAACTATCCCTCAACATGCAACAAATAGTCACTCCAAAGTCACTAATAGCGAAGAACAAACGAATAGATTATGGTAGGGTACGAAACCACCTCAAAGTTATTCTTTCCAATCAATCCATTGGGATATTCCTATAAGTGTCACAAACAGCCCTAGAGTTCATACTAGAATAACACCTTAAGACACAAATCAACCAAAACCCTAATGTCGCCTAGATACTCCAATGTCACCTCAAGTATCCGTGGGTATGATTATACGATATGCACCACATAATATCAGATTCATATATTCAACCAACACATAGAACCTCAAAGAGTGCCCCAAAGTTTCTACCGGAGAATCAAGATGAAAACGTGTGCCAACCCTATGCATAGGTTCATGGGCGGAACCCGCAAGTTGATCACCAAAACATACATCAAGTGAATCACGTGATATCCCTTTGTCACCACAGATACGCACGGCAAGATATACATCAAGTGTTCTCAAATCATTAAAGACTCAATCCGATAAGATTACTTCAAAGGGAAAAATCAATCCATTACAAGAGAGTAGAGGGGGAGAAGTGTCACGACCGGTTTTTCAATAAAATGATTATTGATAACCGATCTTTTGAGTCCAGTATGAGGAAAATCATCCTTACTGGTAGACAAAATCTTGATACAGAAAGCCAGTAGCATTAAAACATATTACAGGGTCGAGCTGAGGGCGCTCAGCATATTACAAGCATGCCAACAATTATAGATAATGGCGGATATGACACAATGGTGTGGGGTGGCATACTACTGACTCGAGAATAAAGTGGTAGTGGAATAACACAGTGGAGTGGGTAATATGACTCCTAAACTGGCAGCTCATCGAGCGTCGAGGTGAGGCTCGATGAATTTTATTTGGGTAGCTGAAGCGGATATAATCTGATGACCAATCCAGGGTGCGACGAGACTGGCCCAGGACTCCTCTAGGTGTCGGACTCGCTATCGAATTCTTCATCCATGAGATCGCCTTCATCAACATCTGGCCAAATCAACAAGCCAGATGAGTACTTTGAAAGTACTCGCAAGACAGTTCGGACATAAGATATAACAAATGCATGCATGAATGCATCATGAGTGTCGGTGTACTAAGGTAGGGGTACCTTAGTACCCCGAACCTGGGCACGGGCAGTCGCAGCGTCCCCGTGGCAAGCCTTGCCGGGCGTCTGCCAAGACCCTCTGCGGCCCTTCGGAAAACAAGACTCCGGCAAGAGGAGCTTGCCGGTGAGCCGTTCAAGAACAAAGTAGTCAAGACCCAGGCAAGAGGAGCTTGCCGGGAAGGCCACTCAGTAGCGAAGGAAACAAGGCCCGGCAAGAGGAGCTTGCCGGGAAGGCTTGGCGGGCGCCGAGCCCCTGCCGCGACAAGGTTCCTGCGCGGCAAGGCGCTTGCGGGCGGGCGACCTCTCTTCATCTCCGCTCCAGCTCACCCGCCAACGTGTCACCACGGGCTCTCCCAAGCTCTGCGTGTCGACGGGCTGCGCAGCCAGCGGGGAGTAGCGACAAGCGGCGCTGACAAGCTACCATCGTGGCAAACGGAGGCGCACTTGACGGTCCCTGTTACACTGTTCGGGCGACTGAGACGGGCATTGATGACTCTTGTCCCTTGCCGTCAGAGTTAGGTATAGATTACTATACACTGTACAAAGCGGTGTACCAACCTATGTTTTTACTATCTTACCCTCGTCTACTTGCCACATGTGGTAACCCCTTGTGCCTATAAAAGGAGGCCCAAGTGCAACGTAGAAAGGGTTGGGCTGGGTTCGGGACAGCTCCGGCTTAGTTCATCCTACTCATACGAGACCACACACTTAGTCTAGGTTTTGTAGCTCCCGTTGCTCCCTAGAAAGAACACAAGATAATCCACGAAAGCAGCAGTAGGAGTATTATCTCTCCGGAGAGCTCCGAAGCTGGGTAAATCCGCTCGTGTGCATCGCCTCGATCCGCTCTTTGTGCAATCTCCGCCCCCCTCCGAACCACAAGGGAGCCAGGTCCTGTAGGTGCTCGCGGGACACGATCAGTTCTTCCCCGACATCTTTGGCGCGCCAGGTAGGGGGCGTCGAGGTTGTGTGAACCCGATCTGACGGTCACACGAGCAACTTCATCGACATCTTCGTCAACATGGCGCCGAAGAAGAAGTCTTCGGCAGCAGCAGGGCCGTCCGCGTCGAACCCACCACCACCGGAGCCGTCCGGTAGTGGGGGAAACGCTGGCGGAGGAACCGACATCGTCGAGAGAGCCCACGATGCCGCCAGGTCCAAGGACAAGGTAGCGCAGGCGTCGGCGTCCGAATCTGCACCGCGTCCTTCGCAGGAGGCGCGGGACCGACAGCGTCACGATACTCGCGGCACCATACGCTCATTGGATCAAGGCCAAGCTGGAGGGTCCCGAGGCCCTCGAGACCCGCATGCACCTCAGCATGCCGGTACGAGTGGAGTACGGTCGCTTGGACGGGATACTGCTCCTCCTAACTTGGTTAGGAGTCCGAGCACATCCCGTTCTTCGCTCCGTACGCCGTTGTCGCCAACCACACCAGCGGAAGCCTTGGCAAGAGCTCAACTACTTCTAGATTACCCTCCTACGGCCGATAAGGCCGACGAATGGAGGGCCACAATTCAGAGTCTCATCGGCTTCGCCAACGGTGACGTCCCGCGGCAACCGAGTGCCTCGCAGCCGCGGCAAGGCGACAAGGCGCAAGCTGATGGCGACGAGACTTGCGGGGGTGCAGCCACCGTGCACTCCCCTTCCCGAAGGCCAAGATCGCCGACTCGCCGGATCCACCTCGACAGCGACTCCAAAGCGTCGTCGGATCCGCGAGCTTGTCGCGACCAGCGCCAAGTTCTCCAAGAAAGGCAAGAAGAAGACGCTCGAACCCGTATCGAGCGCCGAAGAGAAGCGCGTCGTCAATCTGACCAACGCGCCGGGCCCACTGCCGATATGCATGCGCCAGGGGAACCAGGCGACTTGTCAGACTGTGATGGGTTGCCCTGCGTTCACTCGTGAGCTGCGGCAAGTCCGGTGGCCCGACAAGAAAAACTTCAAACCAGATGTGCCGGAGAAGTATGATGGCAGGACACACCCATCGGAGTTCCTCAGTATCTACACCATCGCGGTACAGGCTGCGGGAGGATGAGATGGCAAGATCCTCGCCAACTACTTTCCCCTGGTGCTCAAGCCGAACGTCAGATCTTGGCTCATGCACTTGCCGGACAGCTCTATTTCTTCTTGGGAAGATTTGTGCCACCAGTTTGTTGGCGCCTTCACAGGCGGCCACAAGCCTCATGGCCAGGAGAGTGATCTCCACCTGCTTGCCCAGAAGGAGGGAGAGTCCCTGCGCAAGTTCATCCAGAGATTCAGTCGAGTGCACTACAACATCCCAGACGTCCACCCTGATGCGGTGGTCAGCGCATTCCATCAGAATGTGCGAAACCGCAGGATGAGGGAAGAGATGGCGATGTGCAAAGTGAAAGACGTCAGCGAGCTCTACGCCCTGGCCGACAAGTGTGCACGCGCTGAAGAAGGAAGAAGACTCCCAGGAGAGAATGTGGGAGCAGAGTCCGATAGTGAGGAGATCGCCCCGGCAAGGAGCAGTCGGCGGCGAAACAACAGAAGGAAGAAAAACCAAGAAATACTAGTTGTCGAGCAGTCCGGCAAGGATGGTGCCGCCAACAGAGCCAAGGCCGGTGGCTCCGGCAAGGAGGTTGCCGTTGACGCCGACCGCCAAGCTATGGCGGCCGCCGACAAGCCTGACGGCTCCAACAAGCAGTACTGTAAGATCCACCGCACCAAGGGCCACGATCTCCAGAGCTGCAAGAAAGTCGAGCAGCTTGTTGAGCTACAGAGAGCTGAGTACGAGCGGCGAGACAAGGAGAAAGCCCAAGATGGTGCAGGTGCAGCAAGTAAGAAAAGACCCGGCCGGGGGGGGGGGCGCGGCAAGGCCAAGAAGCGGCAAGGAGACAGACCTTCCCGTGGCCGCGACAAGGAAGAAGATGAAGATGAAGATGACGAGGACGATGAAGACGATGAAACTGATGAGCAGGAGTTTCAAAAGGCAACAGAGGTCCTTTGCGTTGACGGTGGTGCCTCTCTGCATACCTCGCACCGCCAACTCAAACAGTGGATGCGTGAGGTTAATGCAGCAGAACCCTCCATAGAGTCACGCAAATCTCTGAAGTGGTCCAGCACGCCCATCATCTTCGACATTGAGGATCACCCTGATCGCATCACTGCAGTCGGGTGCCTGCCGATGTTGGTCTCACCAACCATCCGCAACCTCAAAGTCACAAAGATGCTGGTTGACGGCGGGGCCGGCCTGAATTTGATCTCCTCTGCAGTGCTCCAGAAACTTCAAATCCCTGACAGCGAGCTCGAAGAAACTGGTACTTTCCAAGGAATCAACCCAGGAAGGAGCAAGCCCAAAGGGAAGATCACGCTGCCGGTAACATTCGGGCAATGAGCTCAACTTCAGAACTGAGAGGGTCACGTTCGACGTCGCCGATTTCCCATTGCCCTACAATGGCATACTTGGCCGTCCAGCACTCGCCAAGTTCATGGCTGCCTCTCATTATGCTTACAACCTACTCAAGATGCCCGGCCCGATAAGCGTCATTTCTGTCCATGGTGACAAGAAGGACGCGCTTATCTGTGCCGACATGATTTACCGGGATGCAGCAGCCGCAACGGAAAGCAAACCACTTGCCGCTAAAGCTCCCGAGGGGAAGAAGACCACCAAGACCGGCAAGAGCTCTGTTGCCCACTCCGGCAAGCGCACCTCTTCGGAGTGCTGCGCTACCGTCGAGGACGCACCATCGAGCTCCACCGGCAAGTGCAAGAAGACGATGGCGGCTCCGCCAAAGACCAAGAAGGTGCCCGCCAAGGAGGACGGCACTGATGGTACCTTCATCATCAGTGCCACGCTTGATCCTAAATAGGAAGGCGAGCTCGTTGCTTTCCTGCGGGCGAATGTCGATGTGTTTGCATGGCAACCATCTGACATCCCCGGTGTTCCCAGGAAAGTAATTGAGCACCACCTAGCTGTCTGTCCTCACGCGCGGCCCGTCAAGCAAAGAGTTAGGAAACAGGCAGTGGAGCGCCAAGAGTTCATAGCAGAAGAAATCAAGAAATTGGAAGCAGCAGGGCTTGTCAGAGGAGTCCTCCACCCCACGTGGCTGGCCAATCCGGTAGTTGTGCGCAAGGCTAATGGGAAATGGAGACTTTGTATTGACTTCACTGATGTTAATAAAGCTTGTCCCAAAGACCCATTTCCCTTGCCGCGTATCGACCAGATTGTTGACTCCACGGCTGGATGTGATCTGCTTTCGTTTCTTGATGCATATTCAGGATATCATCAGATCTTCATGGCAGAAGAGGATGAAGAGAAAACCGCATTCATTACACCATGTGGCACGTACTGCTTTATCACGGATGCCTTCGGTTTGAAGAATGCTGGTTCAACCTTTGCAAGGGTAGTCCATGATGCCTTTGGACCACAGATACACCGAAATGTAGAAGCTTACATGGATGACATAGTGGTCAAGAGCAAAGACAGAGCGACTCTGGTTCAGGATTTGGATGAGACGTTTGCAAACCTGCGCAAGATCAACCTCAAGCTCAACCCCGAGAAGTGCGTGTTTGGAGTCCCTTCCGGCAAGCTTCTCGGATTCTTTATATCTCAGCGGGGAATTGAAGCCAATCCCGACAAGATCAAGGCCATTGAGCAGATCGAAGCACCAAAGCGCGTCAAGGATGTCAGGAGGCTTGCCGGTTGCGTGGCTGCTCTCAGCAGGTTCATCTCTAAGTCTGCTGAACGCGCCCTGCCATTCGTCAAGATTTTGAAAAAGGCAGGTCCAATGAAATGGACTCCCGAAACGGAGGCTGTGCTGCAGGATTTGAAGAGATACCTGTCCTCCGCTCCAATACTTGTCGCACCTAACCCACAAGAGAAGTTGCTGCTGTATATAGCGGCAACCAATCAAGTGGTTAGTGCTGCGTTAGTAGCGGAGAGGGAGGCAGATGATGAGCCAGTAACCGAGGCAAGCGCATCCGGCGACAAACAAGGTGCCTCGCCGTCAAGCTCTGGTCCCGACAAGGACGGATCAGCGCAGGGTTGCGACAAGATGCAGAAGAAGATGGTGCAGCGCCCAGTATACTTTGTCAGTTCCCTTCTGCAGGGGGCTAGATCGAGATACTCTGGCGTGCAGAAGCTGCTTTTCGGCCTCCTCATGGCCTCGAGAAAGCTGCGCCATTACTTCCAAGCACATGAGATAACAGTTGTCACTCGCTTTCCGCTGAAGAGGATTTTGCAAAATCCAGAAGCAACATGCAGGATTGTTGAGTGGGCGCTGGAGCTATCAAGCTTTGGTCTCAAGTTCGAAAGCACTTCAACTATCCAGAGCAGGGCATTGGCAGAATTCATAGCAGAGTGGACGCCAAAGCAAGATGAGGAAATTCCAGAGACAAGCATCCCCGTCAAGGAGGCAAATAAAGAGTGGCTGATGTACTTTGATGGTGCCTTCTCGCTGCAAGGCGCCGGTGCCGGCGTCGCTTATTGCACCAGCGGGAGCACCTCAAGTACATAGTCCGGATGCACTTTCCCAAGGAACAAGCAACAAATAATCTGCAGTATGAAGGCTTGCTTGCCGGTCTCAGGATTGCGGTGGACCTTGGGATCAAGAAGCTCATTGTCAGGGGGGACTCGCAACTTGTCGTCCGCCAAGTAAATAAAGATTATCAGAGTTCATTGATGGAAGCATACGTCGATGAAGTGAGGAAGCTGGAAGAGCACTTTGAAGGCCTGCAAATGGAACACGTTCCAAGAGCACAGAATGATATAGCTGATGGCCTCTCCAAATGTGCCGCACTTAAGTTACCTGTGGAACCAGGGATTTTTGTGCTCAAGCTAACTCAACCAACCGTAACACCATCAACAGGATAGAGCAAGAAGAGAAAATTGGTTTCCGGCGACTACTTTCCGGCAGAGCTCTCTGAAGCCGCCGCCAAGAAGGTCCCTAAAACCAACGCAGATATCACTGAGGAGCAGTCTGCTCCGACAAACCATGCAGTTTGTATCGTTGAAGCAAACGCTCCCGACAAGTTTAGCTCCGGCAAGCTTGCCGGGGATCATCGAGCTCCGGCGGACCCGCAGGTCTTTGCCGTAGAAGCTGATGTTCCCACAATGATAGATGAGCCTTTAGTCCTTGTTGTCGAGCCACAGGCTCCAACATGGGCACAGCAAATCGTCCATTTCCTTCAGACAGGAGAACTTCCCGAAGAGCAAGAAGAAGCGGAAAAAGTAGCCCGGCAGTCAAGTATGTACCAGTTTGTTGACAACATCCTATGTAAGGAGACTCAACGAATTGAAATTGAAGTGTATTTGCGGGAAGATGGATGACTGTTGGCGGAGATACCGCGGAGGCATATGTGGTCACCACATTGGCGCAAGAGCACTTGCCGGCAAAGCTTTCCGGCAAGGTTTCTTCTGGCCAGAAGCCCTCCAGGATGCAACTGCACAAGTAACCAAGTGTGAAGCGTGCCAGTTCCATTCAAAACAGATACACCAACCAGCTCAAGCTCTCCAGGCGATCCCTTTATCCTGGCCCTTTTCGGTCTGGGGGCTCGACATCCTCGGCCCCTTCCCGAAGCTGTCGGAGGCTTTGAATACTTATGCGTAGCAATCGACAAGTTCACAAAGTGGCGGAAGTGGAACCGATGAGGAAGGTGGCAAGCACAGTCAGCCGTCAAGTTCTTCAGGTCAATTGTTTGCCGTTTTGGGATTCCTAACAGAATCATCACCGACAACGGCACACAGTTCACGAGCCGCACCTTCATGCAGTACGCCCAAGATCTTGGTGCCAAGATCTGCTTTGCTTCCGTTGCTCATCCGAGAAGCAACGGTCAAGCAGAGAGAGCAAACGCTGAAGTGCTGCGAGGACTCAAGACCAGAACTTTCGGCGAGCTGCGCAAGTCTGGAAGGAACTGGATCGAGGAGCTACCGGTGGTTCTTTGGTCGATCGGGGCGACGCCAAATCGAGCCAGCGGCGGACACCCTTTGCTCTAGTCTACGGAGCAGAGGCAGTTCTCCCACGGAACTTCGTGACACGGGTCACCTGGAGTGCTCGCTTATGATGACCTTGAGCAAGAGCAGCTGCGACAAGATGACGCGCTGCTCCTCGAGGAAGATCGTCTTCGTGCTGCTTTGTCTGAGCTGCTCGTTACCAGCAAGCTTTGCGTCGCTACCATAGCCGCAGTTAATGCGGAAAGCTTCGAGGAAGGCGACCTTGTTCTTCGCGTTCAATCCGCCAAGAATTCCAATAAGTTGGCGCCCGAAGTGGGAAGGCCCTTATCGGGTAAAAGCGAGTCCACGAGGCCCGGCGCTCCGCCTTGAGACCGAAGATGGCGTTCCGGTGAGCAATTCCTGGAATATAGAGCATCTTCGCAAGTTTTACCCATGAGGCGCGGTTGCCGGAACCCGTTCCGGCAACCACCCTTTTGTACAAGTCTTGCCGCTGTTGCATGTAATCCTTTGTAGAAAGCCGGGCGCAGACCCCGTGCATCAATAAAGCCTATGGTTGCGCACATTTTATCAATACATGCTTTCATAGTCATATATGCATGTGTTTACTAACATTTTGTGCAGCATCCACACCCGGTAAGCGATAATGAGCCATTAGGCTCCATAACTTTATTTTTCTCTTCTTTCTTCTCAAACAAGAAGAAGGTTCATCCACCCACAAGTTAACCGGGGGGGGGGGGGGAGGAGGAAATAATGGTGTGGGCCGACAAGCGTCGCTCGAGGAACTATCGCCTTGCCGGAAGATGGACAACAGAAAAGCTAAGTTGCTAAGTTTAAGCGACCAGTTTTAAGTTTTTAAGTTATCTTCCTCGAACGATAGTACTTTGTATGGAAAACCTGTGCGCGGAGGAACCAAATCGTGACTGGTCGCGCCCTTACTTTGTTTGAGTCCGCTCAACAACTTAAGTGAGCTGCGGCTAGTCCGCGACGAGGTTGCTTGTCGGTAGCGACCCCGCCAGCAGGCTGCTGAAGTTCCGCACTCGGCGCTCGCGGCAAGGGTGCCTGGACCGGCAAGTTTCCCTGAAAAGCGTAGGGCAGTAACATACAAAGCCAAGAGTCGAGTAAAGGAAGAAACATAGCAAATGTTGCCCACAATAAAGTTATATTACAGAAATAACTTATTTCGGCACTGGCTAAACTGTTCTCAAAGCTGAGATAACAGCGAAGAAGAGAAGAAGGGCGCACCGGCACCCAAGACCCGGCAAGCCGGAGTTGCCGGGGGTTGCGGCAAGCCAAAGTTCCCTGGGGCTGTGGCAAGACAGAGTTGCCGGGGACTGCGGTATCAGATAAGCCTTTCGTCCCTTTTCAAACATCCCTTTTTCATTAAAAACATTCTGCTCGGATACAGTCCGTGGAGAATGAAAAACATGAAAGAGAGGATTACAAGTTTTAAATGCAGATAAGGCCCGAAGGCTTACAAATTAAAAAGATAAGATTCGTAATCCTTTTTCTGTCCCTCTCTTCAGGAGGTAGGTTAAGGAGGCGGGAAGGGCAAAAGGAGCGCCTACGCGAGCTACAGGTGCCAGAAGGCACCAAGGGAACATGTCGGGGGCTCTCCGAGGGCTTGACCCAGGGGCGGCGCCGGAGGCGGGGCTCAAGACGGGCGGCAGGGCGTCGGCCTGCTGTCGAGGCACTACGCCCTCGTACTCCGACTTGACGGACTTGTCGCCATCCCTCTTCCCCTGTCGCAGCCTCCCTACGCCAGCCGCCCAAGGAGACGACCCCGGGGAGTTCAAGGAGCCGGCGACACGGATGATGGGGTCGCCGGTGACGCGCGAAGCGGCGCCCGACAACTAGTTGGGCCCGCTACCCTCATCGTCGCTGTCGCACTCCTCCTCGCCACTTTCGCTCGAGGAGGAATCTTCGCTGTCGGAGGAGCTATCCACGCAGCACCTCGCCCGAGTGCCGAGATCCCCGAAGACCTTGACGGAGAGGAGATCACCCTCCATTAACTTAAAATGGAGGGTAAACCCCGCCAGCAGGTTGTGGATGCGGGCGAACGTCTTCCACCCACGATCAAGATACATCACATTAGGGGCTGGGAATACAACGCGGACTCGCGTGCCGCTGATCCCACAGCCCCTCATGTGCAGTCTCAGTGTCTCGGGCGGATCCGACTCCATCGCGCTCGCGAACGGAGCTGGAAGCCGGAGGCGACGACGAGGCGCCCGGCGCAGCTTGACGAAGAACTCGCAAGGGTTGTCCCCTGTATGGACCGCCGCGGGGAGGGGAACCGCCAGCGGGAGCGGAGACGATGCGCCTCCCCGCCCGCCTCTTCCCCGAGCGCCTCGACCTCGTCCACGACCTCGCCCCCGGAGGGGCACCGCCGGCGGAGGCGGAGACGGCACGCCGCCTCGTCCGCCTCTTCCCCGAGCTCCTCGGCCTCGTCCACGACCTCGCCCCCTCCCTCTTCCCCTTGTGGCTGGCTCTGCCACCCCGGGCGTGGGATTGGGAGGGGTGCGCTGTCTAGCTGCGACCCTCGCCGCCACCGATGAAGAACCAAGGATGGCTGAGGAAAGGAGGAGATGGGAGAATGCGGGCTTCTGCGCCCCCCCTTCCGCCCTTCTTAAAGAAGCAAGGTGGGGGCTCGGCCGCCCCGCTCGGCGAATCAAGGCATAGGAAGAGCAGGGAATCGGGGCAGACCTGCTGCCTCTGCTCGCGACGGCCCGGTTTCCCACTTCCACCGTCCGTGACCCCAAGAGCATGGGAACCACGTGGCAGAGATGCAGAACTGAGGCGACAGATGAGGCGACCTCGCACGCCGCCCACTTCCCCCACGACACCGCAATTGGCGCGTGCCGTTACAGGGGAACGCGGCGGATACGGAGTGGATTTGGTTTGGACCCAGGCCGCGCGTGCCTGTGCCCTGTTTTGGGCCTGTCCCAACAGCGCTCGGCACCGTGTGTGGCCCAGGCCCGGGGGCTCCTGTCGGTGTACTAAGGTAGGGGTACCTTAGTACCCTGAACTGAGACGCAGGCAGTCGCAGCGTCCCGTGGCAAGCCTTGCCCGCGTCTGCCAAGACCCTCTGCGGCCCTTCGGAAAACAAGACTCCAGCAAGAGGAGCTTGCCGGTGAGCCGTTCAAGAACAAAGTAGTCAAGACCCAGGCAAGAGGAGCTTGCCGGGAAGGCCACTCAGGGCGTGAAGGAAACAAGGCCCTGGCAAGAGGAGCTTGCCGGGAAGGCTTGGCAGGCGCCGAGCCCCCAAGCGCGACAAGGTTCCTGCCGCGGCAAGGCGCTTGTCGAGGCGAGCGACCTCTCTTCATCTCCGCTCCAGCTCACCCGCCAACGTGTCACCACGGGGCTCTCCCAAGTACGCGTGTCGACGGGCTGCGCAGCCAGCGGGGAGTAGCGACAAGCGGCGCTGACAAGCTACCATCGTGGCAAACGGAGGCGCACTTGACGGTCCCTGTTACACTGTTCGGGCGACTGAGACGGGCATTGATGACTGTTGTCCCTTGCCGTCAGAGTTAGGTATAGATTACTATACACTATACAAAGCGGTGTACCAACCTATGTTTTTACTATCTTACCCTCGTCTACTTGCCACATGTGGTAACCCCTTGTGCCTATAAAAGGAGGCCCAAGTGCAACGTAGAAAGGGTTGGGCTAGGTTCGGGTCAGCTCCGGCTTAGTTCATCCTACTCATACGAGACCACACACTTAGGCTAGGTTTTGTAGCTCCCGTTGCTCCCTAGCAAGAACACAAGATAATCCACGAAAGCAGCAGTAGGAGTATTATCTCTCCGGAGAGCTCCGAAGCTGGGTAAATCCGCTCGTGTGCATCGCCTCGATCCGCTCTTTGTGCAATCTCCGCCCCCCTCCGAACCACAAGGGACCCAGGTCCCGTAGGTGCTCGCGGGACACGATCAGTTCTTCCCCGACAATGAGCAAATAACAATGCACATTCAAATAATAAATATTTGCACAACATGATAAGTAGAAAGGAAGTCGGGTGGTAGTCCTCCCGAAATCCCAACAAAATAAATAAAACCGATCGGGTGTCTGGGGCGATGCCTCGAAGGGTAAACGAATAAATAAACATGCCGCAGTCGGGCGTCTAAGCGACACCACATAAAGGGCTTACATTGAAAATAAATGACATACATGCCACAGTGGGACGTCTGAGCGACATCGCAGAAAGGGCTTATAACGAAAGTAAATAACAAGCGTGCCAAAGTCGGACGTCTGAGCGACATCGCAGAAAGGGCTTATATCAAAAGTAAACAACAAGTGTGCCACAGTCGGACGTCTGAGCGACATCGCAGAAAGGGCTTATATTCAAAAGTAAATAATTGTGCCACAGTCGGACGTCTGAGCGACATCGCAGAAAGGGCTTATATTCCATCATTCATGTCTGATAAATTCACAAGGATATAATACTCATAAGAAATATTCAACACACAATAATAGACGGGTTAGTCAATCCACAGAAATAAACTTTTAACCGGACTTATCACTCATGTGGTTCACCGGAGTTTTTGTCACTAAGACTGACACTTGATGGAATAAGTTGAGCACAATACTTGGACATGGATAAGATGATTCAAAGGATTTTTGACTCTGCAGAGCTTCTACTAATTATCCACAGCCAACGGATTTCCGTAGTCACGAGGACTAGTTCCGTTTATGGTATTTCGGTAGAAACACATCTAACCAGTACACACCCATCCCACCTCACGATGCGAGGAATCACCCTAGACAACGTTCAAGAAAAACTTTGAGACAGGGAGATCACAACCTCAAATAGCATGGGATCAAATTTATATCTGGCAGCTCTAAGGGTGCCCCTCTCGGTCCAAACCGGAAACACCCATGCCCCTGACCGGATGACGGGGTTTAATCCAGGGCCATGGAACCCTCATCCCGCCTCTCTATTTGTTGTGTACCAGAAAGCGGTTTGCATCTTCTTGAGCCATATCCCTTGCGGAAAACATGTGGTAGTACAGTAGGGAAAACAGACGGAAACTGGACTGATTCATGTTGACACTGGAGTCAAATAGTCTGGCATAAGACTAGCATGCTACAACACTGCCATCTTACCCATCCTCATGCCATCACATGGCCATGCCAACTCACATCCAACAACTTATGGATTTTCAAAACTCACTTGCCCCAACTTTGCATGAAATATGACATTCGTCGAGATGCTCATAAACATGCCATGAACTACTTAATGCAAACATGTCAAAGACACTCATCATATCAAAATTTCAAACATGCTTGCCTGGATCGGAGTAGTCGGAGCCTAGCTCGGTGAAGTTCGCGGTTCCGTCAACTCCTCCGGTATCTACGGTATAAGAAAATACGTACTTATCGTAAATACCTGAGTGCACAGAAATGTGTTCCAAATATTTTTCAAATAAATCTGATAAAAAACTAGACAAAATTTTCAAGAGTACAGAAAAAGAATCAATCAAAAATCCTCTTCTGTTTAAAAGTTATAAGGGTTTTAATCCAGTGACCTCTCTGTAATGAAATAGAAACTTCTCAGGGGGTTGAACAGAAAAGACCAGAAAAATGCTTCAGACTGAAAGCGTATTTGCCCGAATACATTTTCAGAATACGGTTCGTTTAAAAGAAAAAAAGAGAGGCTGATAGGCGGGTCCCACCCGTCAGGTTTGAAAATTCAAACGGGGAAGAACAGAGCCCGCCGGCTCCCGAGAGTTGTGGTGGTCGCCGGCGGCGATCCACGGCGAGGCAGGGGGATCGGGCGGTACCTATGTGTCCAGTGTGTCCTTCCGCGTCAGTGGGTGGTGGTTGTGGTCTTCGGCGAGCACCACGTCGACGGCGACCCTTGCTCCGGCGGACGGCGGCTCGGGTGGAGTTGGATCTCGTCGGGGAGGGCTGCGAAGGTCGAATTGAAGCCGGGGTTAGACCACTGGGTTCCCGAGGAGGCTACTGGCGAGATTTGGGCGGCGGGGATAGCCTCACCGGAGTGATTCGAGCTGGTGGCCGAGGCAGATCGGGGCAGCCGGAGTTGGGGGAGGAGACCTCCTCGAGGTCCTCATAGTGGCTTGGCGGGGTGTTGGTGGGGTGCAGTGGTGGTGCGTGCTCGAGAGCGAGCTCGGGGCCCCTTTTTATAGGCGATCCGAGACGGTGGCCGTGAACGGGGATCTTCGGCGATGGTTACGGCGGCGCAGTGCTTGGTCGGGGAGTTTAGGGAGTGGGGCGTCAACGTGGAGGCTCACCGGTTCCATTTAGGTGCTAACCCAGTTTGGATTAGGCTCTGTGGGTGGCTTCGACGGAACGGGGCAGCGCAGGCCCGTCGGCGGCAGAGGGCGCGCCCTGTGCTTGTCGGGCCATGGCGACGGTGCTGCGGGGGTGCGCTGGCATGCATGAGGCCACGCGGAGGGCCAGGGGGCGTTAGGCGGTGCAGAACGGCATAGCGAGCCGGTGCTGGCTCCGTTGGCCGCCAAGGGTGGCTCTGCCACCGCAGACGCTGCCGGCGTTGGCGATGCTCGCCGCCGACACTCAATCCGTCCGAGAGGGCGTCGGTGCTCTGGTCAAGAGAAGGGGCCGTGCAGCGCCAGCATGCCTTGTGGTGATCGATGACAACTCTGTGACGAAAAACGACACTGCAAACTCTGAAACTCTGAACTTTCTGAAAGTGTACAGGAACAGTGCCGGCCAAGTGTTCGACAAAATGATTTTGGCATGTGGGGAGTTTTCCTTGAGCTCATTTTTGGTGGGGTGGCCTCTCATTGCATTTGGGGGCTGCCTGAATTTTGGTAGAATTTTTGGGGAAGAGGAAATATGAATTTCACCAAATTTGACAAATCTGGTCCAAACTTGCAGAGGATGAAACTTGAAATTTTTGGAAAGAGGAAGAGTGGATCTTGATGGATCTAGGTTGGGGGTGATAAAGACTATCCAGAGGAGTTGGTTTGAGATCAAAACTCAAAGGGAATTAGGTACTTGTTTTGGGAAATAAATGACAGAATTGTTTTGGGAAATAAAACAAATGAAATAAAATCCAAAAATGGGTTGGACTTGTTGGAACAGAAAGTTTAGATTGCTCCAAAGAGGAAGGAGGGGTTTTGGGAGGTTTTACCACATCAGGCATGGTAAAACCATGGGTGGTTTCAAAATGAAAGAAGCCCCAAAACTCATAGTGTTTCTTTTTAAAAGAAAATAATTACCAAGAAAATATATTTGAGGAGGGAACAATCAGAAGGAAGGTTCTCATTAACCAAACACCAGGGTTGAAGAAGATACAAAAATAAAATCTTTGCCAAGGGAAAAAGTTTTGAGAGAGAAGTTTTTGGAAGAATTTAAATGACCTTCTTCAAATCCAACAAAGTTTTCGTTGAAAACCAAATAAAAATTTTGAGTGACACAAGAAGAAACATAAGATCCAACTATAATAGCAAAGCTCGCGATACATCAAGATCATGCCAAATCAAGAATACGAGAGAGAGAGAGAGAGAGAGAGAGAGAGAGATATCAAACACATAGCTACTGGTACATACCCTGAGCCCCGAGGGTGAACTACTCCCTCCTCATCATGGAGATCACCGGGATGATGAAGATGGCCACCGGTGAGGGATCCCCCCTCCAGGAGGGTGCCGGAACAGGGTCCCGATTGGTTTTTGGTGGCTACAGAGGCTTGCGGCGGTGGAACTCCCGATCTCTTCTGTTCTTCGAAGTTTTTAGGGTATATGGATATATATAGGCGGAAGAAGTACGTCAGGGGAGCCACGAGGGGCCCACGAGGGTGGAGGGCGCGCCCTAGGGTGGTGGGTGCACCCGCCTACCTCGTGGCTCCCTCGTTTCTTCCTTGACGTGGACTTCAAGTCTCCCGAGTTGCTTTCCTTCCAAAAATAACTTCTCCAGAATATTTCATTCCGTTTCGCCCCGTTTGAAATTCCTTTTCTTCGAAACACTGAAACAAGGGAAAAAACATGAACTGGCACTAGGCTCTGGGTCAACAGGTTAGTTCCAAAAATAATATAAAAGTGTAAAATAAAGCCCAATAATGTCCAAAACAGAAGATAATATAGCATGGAGCAATCAAAAATTATATATACGTTGGAGACGTATCACCTAGTACGGCTTGAAGGAGACTCGTTCGTCCCCCCTCCCCTCCTTAGTCCGTGGCCATTAGCTCGGCCGACAAGGTGAGTAGCTCCTTCGATTTTGTTCTCAGATTTGCTATGTGGTGGTGCTCATGGATTATTTTATGAACTGCTGCTGATGAACTGTTGTTGTATCATGTATGATGTATGTGATGCTGCTAATGTATGGTTTTTTATCAAGAGGCCAAACATTCATCTAGTTTTGCTATGAATGCTGCTAATGTATGATGTTTTCCTATGAATTTGCCATGTGGTGCTGCTTATATATGCTAGAACTAATTTTGATATGGATGTGTTGATTGTGTCAAGTAGTAGTACAAGGTTGTTGCCCTCTGGATGCTACCATTGTATTTGCATAGAGGAAATATTCATGGCCTATCTGTCCTGCATATTGTGCTTTGGATGTGCTTTGGCCTGATTGTTCACAGCAATGTATATACTTTGGTAATACTAGAAGGTTGCTCCCTGCCATATTGTTCAAAGCAATATATACTTTGGAATTGAGCTGCTCTGATGAATGCTTCTGTATGATGTTGAATTGAGCTGCAGTATATGCACTAGATGTATACTAGTATTATATGTCTATTTGCTATTACTTTGAGTACTACAAGTATTGCATTCAGAGGCTACTAGATGATGTTGATTTTTTGCACATTTAGTTGTAGTAACTTGTACTTGGGGATACCAAATCAAGAAGGCCCAATCGGATTTGCATGATGAAACTACAAGTTTGAATCTCTAGGACTCTTTGGGTGTAGCTGCCTCTTTAGTTTTTTACCTGTAGGGAATTGAAGTGAAATTGACTTCCCTTGTTTTTATTTCTAGACTAGATTTTAGTGGCAAGTACATACAGGTTCATGTTCATACACACAAGTTTGTACATATTTTTTTTCCTGTTACTTACTTTGTGTAATCCGTCTATAGGGGATTCTTGTAGAACTTGAGTACAGTCCTGTGGGGTTCATCACCAGCTGTTACAGAGTGATTCAGTGATAAGAGTCCAGAACAGGTGGGGTTCATCATCCACTTACTTATAAGGGAGCAGTATGCATCTAGTGTAGGCTTGTATACTTGTATAGTTTCAGATGTCTCCTGTTCTGGGTCATGGACATTGTGCCATGGCGACATTGGTTTTCTGTTTGGCCTCAATTTGGCCTGACAAATGATGGTCTACTAGCTGGTCTACTAGCTGGCAAGATGCTTTGGCAGAAGTTCGGAACTGTTATGCAGTGTTGGTTGTTAGTCTGATATGAATCTAGAAGTGTTGATTTTCCTTGGTATATGTTGTGTTCAGTTTTGGCAGGAGTTCAAACTGTTAGGCAGTCTTGGCCCTGTTGAAGAGATCATATGTTCATAGCTCCAACTGTAGGAAGTCCTGTAATTCTTCACTCGCTGACCAATAGAGGATTTTTTTGGTTTGGTATATGCAAAAAGTAGAGGTTTTCCCCCTGATTGGTACAAGTGTGGTATAACAAGTGTGGCCTGATTGCATAGTTCCCTTCCTATAGTGCACACACTCATTGCTGGAGTTTCAGTATAACAAGTGTGGTATAAAAAGTTTCAGTACAATCAAAAAATTTGGTCTCTTGAATTCTAGACAAGATAATGTGAGCTAGCCTGAAGGTGATACACTGATGCCCAACCAATAAAAGAAAGAAAATAACCCCGTGAACGCTTTTATCTTTTATCTTTACGCTGATTGGTCATTTTTTTATATGATGATGAGAAGGAGTATCTTATTTGGTATGACTAGTAATTAACTAGTACTAACTGATAGTGTCATACCCATCATGCAGACATGCTTTAGGCAGGCTTGGTAGATTTGTCAAGGCTTGTGCTGCAGTGGGATGCATATGCAGTGACTTGCATGGGCATGGGCATGGGCTGATAAAGCAGCAGAGGCAAGCAGTAGCAGTAGCAGTAGATGCCAACTTTTGATATGCATGCATGCATTCTTTGCTTGTTTATATTCATTCTTGTAAACTTGACATGCTCATCTATCAATTTGATCTCATCTGAAATGACTCTATAAATAGAGAGTGTAGTTAGTTAGAGAGTAGCAGAAATTGTTGTTGGATGCAGTGACTTGCATGGGCCTGGCTGATGAAGAAAAACTTTATATATATTCATACTGATGTTGACTCTATAAATCATACTTATTGGACATGTTTTACGTGTTGATCCATCAATTGATCACATTGAGAAAGACTTGAAAAGATTATGATCATCTTTTACAGAAAACAATTTTCAGCAAAGGTCATGTCTCCGACCATCGTGTCGTGATGATTTTGCAGGTACCCCGAGAGGCCCTTGAGTTTGCTGGAATGTCGATTAACTTCCGTTCCGGCAAATTCAGGTACTCCATATGTCCTATTTTCAGCAAAGGTCATGCTGAAATTTTCCGTGAATTTTAGCATGACTTTGCTAAAAATAGGACATATGTTGTACTTGCGACTAATGCATGGGCCGGGGTATCTTAGTACTTAATTAAGTAGGATCAACTGCCCCTTTATTCTTGCTGCATTAAACCATAGGTGGCAATAGAGCCAAGTGATTAGGCCCAACTTAGAATTCTCCTTCCCAGCTTAGCTTTTAGGATGCCTCGGTGTCGACAAACCATAAATTATAAAACCTTGGCTTTTAGGGTGCCACGGTGTCGATAAAAACCTAAATGATAAAAGCTTAGGCTTTTAGGGTGCCTCGGCGTCGACAAACCCTAAATGATAAAAGCTTAGCTTTTGGGATGCCTCGGTGTCGACAAACCCTAAATGATGAGACCATGATCTTGTTCCTTGACAATAACCAACTTTTTGAACAAACTTTTTTTTCATATTTAGAGCGAAACATCGCCCACAACAATGAGGCCGACGGTTCGGGCAAGCAATTCTAGGAGCTGTCCCAGGAGATGGAGGAAGAACCTTACCGCTATGAGGACGCCGCGGAAGACTCAGATCATGACTACACAACCCCTAGTGGCATCGGGGATGATGACAGTGCATGCATAGATGGCAGCCAACCGACGAGGCAACAGAAGGACCGGCGCTCGAACGTGCTAGGCACCGTCAAGGAGGAATTTACTGAAGTGAACTCCGACGGGCATCCAACGACGCCCAAAGTATTAGTCACGGGGTACTCGGTTCAGCTCGGGTGCATTCTACGGAGCACCGTCTCGATCAACACCGAGAACCTAAGGCATAAGGACCGAGGGAATTTGCGCAGCCTCCTCTTCACGAAGTTGCATGAACGATACAAGTTCCCCGCTGACTTTGCAAACACACGCCTCTCAGGGAATAAAGTGAACAGTGCTGCCCTCACGAGGATGAGCATGGCCCTATCTACTTGGAGAAGCGCGGTGAAGAGAATGATTTACAAAGGTGATAGTTATGAGAAGATCAAGGCGAAAAATCCTTCGATCAGCGAAGATGACTACAAGGAGTTCAAGATCAAGTGCGAGAGCAGTGCAACCGTGGAATCAAGTCAGTGGGGGAAAGAAATGCGGGAGTTGAACTTAGGGGTCCAGAGTGGCGGAGCCTATATGGGACAAGGAGGATGCGGAGTGTGCCGAGCAAGGCCTACCACCCAGCTTCAAGAAATACCGTGACAAGCAGACCAGGAACTATGTCAGGGTCCGGTACAAGGAGGACCCGGTAACAAAGGAGCTTACCACAGATCTGAAGACCATGGCACTTGAGCGTGTTCTGGTAAGGAATACACCTCCGCGTAATTAGCTCCCTATGGTTGCATTCTAATTAATGAAGCCAAATTTCTAAATGGTTCACATTCCTTGTGCAGGAGACAGAAAGCAGTAGCGTGGGGTCTTCTTAGTGCTCCCCTTGGGACAGCACTCTAAATAGGGCGTTGAACATAATGAAAAACAAGGATAAGCTCGATGGCCGTCGTCACTGGTCGTGTGGCGGCAAAGGCTTGTCCACAAAATGGTCGTCATACTATAACGTTGGTGGGTGAAAGGAGAGAAAGACCAGCTCGGAAAGCCAGTCGCGCGAGGTTCAAGAACTCAAGGCACAAGTGGCACGGATTCCGGAGATTGTCCAAGAGCAAGTGCAACAACAACTGGGAACGACGCTCACCGCCATTGTGCCTACCTTGATTGAGGGGCTGCAGGCATGGATTGCGGGCGGCCAACAGGGGCCGCCCCCGGTACCCAGCTTCATGGCCAGCAACTCGCACAATGCGCAGGTGGCGCCATTGGTGTCTCCACCGGAAGAGATATTGGTGTCTCCAACGCCAGCATGGGCATTGGAGCTTAATGCACCCGGGTGTATGACGGCCGGCACCTCGGCAGCAAGCGGCCCCTCCGTCAGTTGCACGCCCACCGTTGGCGCTGCCTCGACATTAGTCGAGCTCGACGCCATCACGGTAACTAAGCCTCTCGGCTGATGACTTCATCTCCTTGCCTTTTACTGGGCATTCCTGACGCCCTACATATTTTCGCAGGGCGCCGCCGATGTTCCATGCACTCTCCTGCACTTCATGGGCGGCGAGTTGATCGATGTCGCCAAGGGCAGAATCGTTCAACCTGGCAACCCCGTGTTCCACGGTAATCCGATGCCACCCACCGTGTATAGGGTTGAACTGGTTCGGGTGCTGCCAGGCCGCGACGAGTTGTTACCTCCGATTCGACCCACTGGGGCCGATGAAGATGATGTGATGACCCTCAGCGCCTACATAAGCTGGCCCCTGCTTTGGCCGAA
Source organism: Aegilops bicornis (assembly GCA_021605145.1). Classification (NCBI taxonomy): domain Eukaryota; kingdom Viridiplantae; phylum Streptophyta; class Magnoliopsida; order Poales; family Poaceae; genus Aegilops; species Aegilops bicornis. Next base: position 33,109,621 of record CM038673.1, read on the forward strand.
GAGCCATATTCGTTTGGGGGCGGGGGACACCACCCCACAGAAAACACCGCTAGACGTGCTGGCGCCAAGCCATGGCAAGACCGCCGCAACGCTACCAGACATGTCGAACATCCCTATGGCACAGGATCCGAACATGCATATGGCACAGGATCCGGACGACGACGACAACGACGACGATACATTTACCAACGCCGATAAGTACCTTGCTGAACATGGCTACGGTGACGAATTCTTTGTGCCTCCTTCTCAAGAACGCAACCCTGAAAAAGACGACGGCAATCTAGCTGGTACCTTGGAGAAACCCAATTGCAACAGGCGTCGTCTGGCGTTCAGTTCTCAGGAGACGCCTCCAGCTGTCGCCTTCACCGAGCCTCAGATAGCCGAGGTGCGAAATATTATCAGCCCTAACACACTCAAGAAGGCGGTCTGTGATCAGAACTTGATCCCATTACATCAGAAGAAGAAGGGACGGAAAAGAAAGAGTAACAAGGGTGTGAGCCAGGCGGCACCGAATACGATCCGTGCTCAGGACGGTCCACCTTGACCTAAGGATATCTCGAGGAGGGTGCATGTGGCGGGTAGGCCGATGCAATCGACTAATCTGCTCAATGCTGCAACCGGTGCTATGCGGAGTCTGCATGACGCGGTTCTTTCTTTGGAGAAGCGGCATCTCTCCGAGAATGATGTGGCACACGCGGTTTTCGTGGCCAAGGTGCCAGAGGGAAAGGGCTTTGTGGATAACGCCATCGGGGGTACGATCGTCCTGCGGTTTGATGACATCTTCGCTATGTTTAACCTTCATCCACTGCACTACACCTTCGTTCGGCTATTTTCGCTGAGTATGGAGATGCAGATCATTAGAGACAAAACCCCGGACATTGTGATAGTCGACCCCTTCTACATGCGTGCCAAGATCTTGGGCAGCGCTGGGGACCGGCAAGTCGCGAGTTCATACCTCGAAGGCGTCATTCTGGCAAACCCAGATAAGGATAACTTCCTCGTGCCTTACTTTCCCGAGTAAGTCATCCCCTCACCGCCCCGTAACATATGATTTCTTAGATTTTGATCGTTCTTTTTTTCTAACATTCTGTGTTTTGTGCAATGACACACATTGCACACTCATCCTCTTAAGCCCGAAATATTCCATGGCCACGTATTTCGATTCAGACCGTCAGTCGAAGAAAGACTACACAAATATCAAGAAAGTTCTTGATGATATTCTCCCCGGCTATGCCAGATCTGGAGGCACCTTCGGCAGGCTAGTTCGTAGGTTCAACAAGCACATATTCACCCACAATACGACGTTCCCCTGGGTCAAGCAGCCGCCTGGCAGTCAGAAGGATGCGTACTACGCCCTCCATCACATGCGGGCGATCGTACGGGACCATAATCACCTTCTGCTACCAAATAATCTCAAAGATTGGGCCGCACGCTTGTCGGCAATCCAGGACGCGGACATCAGACAAAAAATCTTTCGCATCCAGTCAGAGTTTGCGGAAATCATCCATCAAGACGTCCTTCGTACCTCGGGGCAGTTCTACCTCAGATATCAACCATCCAACAGTGAGATAGAAACAACGCTACAAATGCAGGCTGACAACACCCGCGATTTCATGACCATCACGAAAGACGGCGGCCTTAGTCATGCTCCGATCCCTGAGTCGAGTCGAAAGTAGTGATGCTATGTAGTTCTGAAATGTCGATTGGCTCATGTTGTGATATTAAACTTTAATTAACTTGTATGTCTCTTTGGTTTGGACAGTCGTTCAACATATATGCAATCGATGCTATTTATTAGTAGGACCATGAATCGTGATATTAATGTGTTGCTTTTCTCTTTCAATCCTTTTGTTGCATACTTATATATTGCTTATGTATTGTCTGTGAATTTCTACTAATGTTTTGCTTGGCTAGTGTATAGAGATGCCGTCGTATGTCGTGTACAAGGGTAAGGTTCCCGGAGTCTACGACGACTGGGAGGAGTGTCGGAGACAGGTTCACCTTTTCAGCGGTAACAGTTACAAAGGGTACACCACTAGGGCGGAGGAGGCAGTTAGATACGCGCGCTATCTATCGGGAGAGAGGAGGGAGAGTTGGAGGAACCGGATGAAGACCAGTTTCATCGCGATGATGCTCATCGTGATGACCACAACTCTCTTCTATGTGATGGTAGTTTAGATGACCGATATCAAGTTGTAATCTGAAGACAAACTCACTAATCGCGGTCTCGAGACTTGTAATGTTCTAACTTTGTTCGGTATTTTAAATTCGGAGACTAATATGATGAATTGTATTCAGAGACTAATCTTCTATTGTATTCGATAAATCTGTTGTTTATATGTTGTGCTCTATATATTCTATGCAGTAATATGTTTTCTAACCTGTCCAAATATCAGAAAAGAAAAAAAATCCCTAATATTCATACTAGTGGCGCACCACTCAGCACTTTAGTGGCGCACTGCAAAAAGCACACTAGTGGCGCATCATCAACTAGTGCGCCATTAGTAAGCCAGAGCACATGGGTAAATATGGCCCCCTGGGAGGCATACTAATGGCGCACCGTGGGATATACTAATGGCGCACTGCGTGGTGCGCCATTAGTATACCAGATACTAATGGCGCACCTGTGGTGCGCCATTAGTAAAAATTCTAATGGCGTGATGATAGTGGCGCACCTGTAGTGCACCATTAGTAGCAAAAACAGGTGCGCCACTAGTAGGCCTTTTCCTAGTAGTGTTTGGATGAATGCATGCTATCTTTCATGTTTGATTTCTCTCTGTACGGCATATACCCTACGCTCTATTGGGAAAAAGTCACAGGTGCGTGCGCCCTTGCCGCGAGCGCTTTGAGGAACGGATCCTCAGCAGCCTGCTAGGGGTGTCGCTGCCGGCAAGATACCTTGCCACCTTAGCGCAACCACTTGAACTGTTGAGCAAACTCGAAACAGAGCAAGGGCGCAAAGAATCGCTACAAGGTTCCTTCGCGTGTAGGTTTTCCATACGAGAATCGAAATCGTTCAAGGAAAATAATCTTGTATTCAAAAGAAAGTTACTCAGGGTTTTGCAACTTAGCTCTTTGATGATGTATGCTTTTCCACAAGATGTCACTTAGAACGTCGCTTGTTGGTATCCACACTCCATATCCCACCGGCAAACTTCCAGGCGAGGGAACCTTCTATCCTTTGAGGAAAAGAAAGAAGAGAAAATAGGCACATGGAACCATGGCGGTTCATTAGTACTTGTTGGAAATAAACGTAGTACAATATCCCGGACAGGCATGCATAAAGATAAACATGGAAATCGACAAGAATTGTACATACTTAAACTTATTCAACAGCGCACAGGGTCTGCGCCTGGCTCTGTACATAGGTTTATATGCCTTCCCGGTAATGCTAGTACAAAAGGGGGTTGCCAGGGAACCCGGCAACAACGCCTCATGGGTAAAACTTGCGTAGATGTTCGATATTCCAGGAGTTGCTCACTAGAATGCCATCTTCGGTCTCCAGGCGGACTGCGCCGGGCCTGGTGACTCATGTACCTGATAAGGCCCTTCCCACATTGGCGTCAACTTGTTGGAATTCTTGGCCAACAGAACACGCCCAACAACAAGGTCGCCTTCCTCAAGGCTTCAGGTTGAACCTTGCGGCTATGGTAGCGGTGCAAGGCTTGTTGGTAGCGCGCAGCTCGCACAGCCGCCTAAAGACGATCTTCCTCAAGGAGCATAGCATCATCTTGGTGCAACTACTCTTGCTCAAGATCATCATAAGTGAGCTCTCGAGGTAAACCATATATGATTTCTGTGGGGAGAACTGCTTCCACACCGTATACCAGGGACAAGGGTGTCTGGCCGGTGGATTGATTTGGTGTCGTTCTGATTGACCAAAGAACTGCCAGCAACTCATCAATCAAGCGTCTTATGCACTTGTGGAGCCTTTCAAAAGTCATCGTCCCGAGACCCCGCTACACCTCAGCATTTGCCCTTTCCGCCTGGCCATTGCTTCATGGATGAGCAACAGAAGCCAAGGTCTTGGATATTCCATGAAGGTGCGGCTCACGAAAATGGCCGGGAAAGAGGTATCATCTGAAGAGCTTGAGTTGGCTGATGTGATTTCTTTGAATGGAACTGAGACGCTTCACAGTTGGTTACTAGCGCAGTTACATCCTGGAGGGCAGTGGGCCAAAAGAAACCTTGCGGAATGCCTTGCCGGCAAGAGCCCTTGATCCTATGTGAGAGCCACACATGCATCCATGTATCTCTGCCAACAGCTCCAGTCCGTCCTCCCAAGGAATCCACTTCAATTTAACGTCGTTCAGTCTTTTTCTATACACGACATCATCCACAAACTCGTACATTTTAGACCGACGGACTACTTTTTCTGCTTCTTCCTGCTCCTCTGGGATTTCTCCTGTTTGGACGAACTGGACGATGTGTTATGCCCATGCCGGAGCCTGAGGCTCGATAGCAAGGACAAAAGGCATGTCTTCTACCACGGGAGAAGTTGTCTCCACAGCTAGGGCTCGAGGCCCTTCCGGAGCCTGTTGCAACCCGGCAAGCTTGGCGTCGTCCCCGGAAACTTCCTCGCCGGCGGCTCCTGGAAAGTCCCTGGTTCAGCAGGAAAGTACTTGTTGGGGCTCAACTTCCTTCTCTTATCTTGCCTTGCTGATGGTTCAATGGATGGCTGAGTCAGTTGGAGCACAAAATTCCCTGGTTCCACAGGTAACTTGAGGGCAGCACGTTTTGACAGGTCATCGGCAATGTTGTTCTCTGCTCGGGGAACATGCTCTTCTTGCAGACCATGAAAATGCTCCTCCAATTTCCTCACTTCATCTACGTAAGCTTCCATCAATGGGCTCTGATAATCTTGGTTAACTTGCTTGACGACAAGCTGTGAATCACCTCTGACGATGAGCTTCATAATTCCAAGGTCAGCTGCGATCTCGAGACCGGCAAGCAGTCCCTCATACTCCGCAGTGTTGTTTGTTAATCTCTCCTGGGGAAAGTGCATATGGACTATGTACTAGAGGTGCTCTCTGGTGGGTGCGACAAGTAGCACACCAGTACCGACGCCTTGTAGCGAGATAGCCCCATCAAAGTACATAATCCAGTCATGGCTCGTTTCCTTGCCGGGGAGAGTGGTCTCTTGAATCTCCTCGTCAGGCGTTGAGGTCCATTCCACAATGAACTCTGCCAAGGCCCTGCTCTGAATCGTTGAAGTGCTTTCAAGCCTGACCAAAGCTTGACAGTTCCAACGCCCACTCCACAATCCAGTCGCTTCTGGTTGTGCAAGATCTGTTGCAACGGGAAGCGAGTGATGGACGTGATCTCATGTGCCTGAAAATAGTGGTGCAGCTTCCTCGAGGCCATAAGGAGGCCGAAGAGCAACTTCTGCACACCAGAGTATCTTGATCTAGCCCCCTGCAAGAGAGATCTGACAAAATAAACTGGGTGTTGCACCATCTTCTTCTTCTGTATCACTTTATTTCCTTGCGCAGATCCCGCCTTGCCGGGACCAGACTCTGCTGGCCTTGCAGCTGCCGCTGTTAATTCATCTACCTCTCTCTGTGCCACTAGCGCAGCACTGACCACTTGTGTTGGCGTAGAGGAGAGGTACTTCTTCAAATCTTGCAGCACTGCCTCCGCTTCCGGAGTCCATTTCATTCGGCCCGCCTTTTTCAAGATCTTAAAAAAGGGCAGGGCGAGCTCATTAGATTTGGAGATGAACCTGCTTAAAGCAGCAACACAGCCAGCAAGTCGATGCACATCTATGACTCGTCTTCATGCTTCTATCTGCTCAATCGCCTTGATCTTGTCGGGGTTCGCCTCGATCCCACGCTAAGACACAAAGAATCCGAGAAGCTTGCCGGATGGGACGCCAAACACACACTTCTCAGGATTGAGCTTGAGATTGATCTTGCGCAAATTTGCATATGTTTCTTCTAGATCTTGTATGAGCATTGCCTTGTCCCTGGTTTTAACCACTATTTCATCCATATAAGCTAACATATTTGTATGTAGTTGGGGCTAAAAATCAATTTGAACCGCTCTTGCAAACGTTGAACCAACGCTTTTCAACCTGAAAGGCATTCGTATAAAACAATACGTACCACAAGAGGTGATAAATGTGGTCTTCTCTTCATCTAACTTCATCATGAAGATTTGATGGTATCCTGAGTAGGCGTCAAGAAACGACCGCAAGTCGTACCCCGTAATGGAGTCCATGATCTGGTCGATAAATGGCAATGGGAAAGGATCCTTTGGATAGGCTTTGTTGATATCTGTATAATCAATGCACAGCCTCCATTTTCCATTCGCCTTGCGCACCATGACCGGATTGTCCAACCATGTTGGGTGGATCACTCCTCTGACCAAGCCTGCCACTTCCAACTTCCTAATCTCTTCAACAATAAACACTTGCCGCTCCAAAGCTTGCTTCCTGACCTTCTGCTTGATAGGCTGCGCACAAGGACACACAACAAGATGGTGCTCAATCACCTCCCTAAGAACGCGGGGGATGTCAGATGCTTGCCATGCAAACACATGGACATTCACCCACAGGAAGGCGATGAGGATGCTTTCCTATTTGCTATCGAGGGTGGAGCTTATAGTGAAAGCTCCGTCCGTGCCGTCATCCTTGATGGGCACCTTCTTAGTTTCTAGTGGTGCGGCCTTGGATTTCTTGCTCTTGCCGATGGAGCTCTCTAGCACTTCCTCAACGGGAACGCAGCACTCCGAGGAGGCGCGCTTACCGGAGTGGGTGCAAGAGGTCTTGCTGGTATTCTTCCCCTTGGGAGCTCCAGTGGCGGGAGCAGGTGCCTCAACGGCAGGTGCTACAACTGCCTCCCGGTAGAGTTGGTCGGCACAGATGAGCGCATCTTTCTTGTCGGAGCTGATAGTGATGATGCTCATCGGGCCGGGCATCTTCAGTGTGTTGTAGGCATAATGCGACACTGCCATAAACTTGGCCAACGCTGGATGACCAAGGATCCCATTATACAGCAACGGGATCTTGGAGACATCAACAACGATATTCTCCGTCCTGTAGTTCAGCTCACCACCAAATGTAACTCGTAGTGTGATCTTACCCTTCGGCTGGCTTCTCCCCAGATTGATCCCTTGAAACGTGCCCTCTTTTGGAGATTTCCATCAGTACTTTGCAACCTCTTGATCACTTTGGGCAAGATCAAGTTCAGACCGGCCCCACGGTCAACCAACATTTTTGTCACCTTGAGGTTGCGAATTGTTGGCGGAACCAACAATGGCAAACACCCGACCGCTGTGGTGAGATCAGGGTGATCCTCAGCGTAAAAAATGATAGGCGTGTTGGACCATTTCAACGGATTCTGGGCATCGGCCGATGGCTCTATCGCATTGAACTCACGCGCCCACTTTTTAAGTTGGAGGTGAGAAAATGCAACGAGGCACCACCATCAATGCGCATGGCTTCTGTAGCTTTCTAAAACTCATGCTCGCTGGACTCGTCATTCTCTTTGTGGTCATCATCTCCCTCTTTCTTATCACGGCCCCGAGCAGGCCTCTCTTGTTAATTATCCTTGCTGTGTCAGCCTACTCGACCACCACGCTTCTTGCCAAACCCTTCAGCACCATCCTGGCCCTTCTCCTTATCTCGCCTTTCATACTCAGCTTTCTTCCTCTCGTCAAGCTCTCAACTTGCCAGCAGTTCTTGAGGTCATGCCCCTTGGTGCGATGGATCTTGCAGTACTGCTTGTCGGAGACCTCTGGTTTGTCGGAATCCGCCAAGGCTTGACAGGCGGCGCACCCGGCATCTTCCTTGTCGGGGTCATCGACCTTAGCCTTCTTGGTAGTGCCGGGGTTGCCGGATTCCTTGACGAGAAGCACGTTCTTGCCCTTGCGCTTCGCCATCGGCCCTTCTTTGTCAGGGCGACAACGTCTGCGTCTCCGGAATCAGTCCCTATGCCGGCATCTTCGCCGAGGTACTTCCTTCCTTCTTCAGCCCGAGCACATCTATCGGCTAAAACATAAAGCTCAGCAACATCCCTAACATTGTTCATCGCCAGGTCTTCACGCATCTTGCGATTGCGGACATTCTAATGAAACACACTGATAACAGTGTCGGGATGGATGTCCGGGATATTGTACTGTACACGGCTGAATCTTTGTATGTACTCGCATAGGCTTTCACCATCTTTTTGGGGGATGAGATGTAAATCACTTGCCTGGACAGGAGCTTGGTGACCTCCTGTGAAGGCACCAACAAACTCGTGAAACAGATCTGACCAAGAGGAGATGGAATCTGCTGGCAGGTGCATCAACCATGACCTGACGTTGGGCTTGAGTACCAATGAAAAGTAGTCGGTGAGCACCTTGCCGTCTCCAGCCCCGGCAGCTTGCATCGAGATGGTGTAAATGCTCAGGAACTCAGACGGGTGAGTCTTGCCGTCGTACTTCTCCGGGAACTCTGGTTTGAACATGCTGGATGTGGGCGACTGGAATTGCCGCAGCTCACGGGTAAAATCTGGACAACCCACCTCATAAGGTAAGTCACCAGAATCCCTCGGCGCAGGCTTGTCAGTAGTGGGCCTTGCACGCCTGTCAGATTGTAACGTGCTTCCCGCCGCCGCTCGATGGTGGTTCGAGCGTATTTTTTGACATGTTCCCGAAGAACTTGACATTGGTCGCGACGAGCTCGTGAGTCGAACGATGTCGTGGATCCATCATCGCGGGCATCGACCCACCGAACTGGCGACCGCTGTCGTCGTGGTGGAGGAGAGTGCACCATGGTTGCAGTGCCTCCGATCCTTCCACCGTCGGCACGTGCCGGCCCAGTGGACTTCCGACTTGAGGGCTCCGCCTGCTGCTGCCCATCTCTATCGACAATACCGAGGAGGCTTTGAATAGCAGCTCTCCATTCTTCGAGCTTCTGCGTAGCGGGAGGAAAATCTAGGACTAGTTGTACTCGTGCCAACTTTTTTGCCGGTGTGGGGGGTAGCGACAGGAACGAAGAACGTGAGGTGCTCTGACTCCTAACTGTGTTAGAAGGAGGTCTGTCGCGGTCTCGCAGCCGTGCGACATTTCCACCAGCATCTTGGCGTGCATGCTGGCCCCTCACATCTCGGGAATGATGTTGAGGGCTCTTTCTATGGTGACGCCTGGGGTCACCAATGTCGCGGCGCTCCTCATCACGCACGACCTGGGAAGACTGATGTGCATGCGCCGGCGAGGGTGTCTTGGAGGTCACTTTTCCACCATTGGAGGTCGCCGCGCCACTCGTAGGCAGCATGACTCTGTCCTTGGATCCAGCGGGTGTGCGGGCCGTCATCGCGGCCATGGACGATACCGCTCACGTGGCTTCGGTCGCCAGAACATCGTGGAAGGTCACAATCACCACCTCCTCCTCCACCCGCGTCCATCCCGTCGCCCATCCGTTTTGGCATGGGTAGATCAGCCACAGACGAACCAATCACTGTGATGCCCTGCTTCTTGGGAAGCATGACGATGAAGATCTTTAGGAAACTGACGCGCTATACTACTAGATCAGGTTTGCGCAACCTCTCGCCCCCCAACCTGGCGCGCCAAAGATGTCGGGGAAACGACACCTATGGGATAACGTGGATCCCTTCTACGGTTTGGCGGGGAAGAGGAATGCACAAAGAGAAGATCTAACGATCAACACGATGGATTTTTACCCAGGTTCGGGCCGCTGAGATGCGTAAAACCCTAGTCCTACTTTTATTGTATTGAGTGTTCTTAAGCTTCGGCTAGCTGCTATGCATGCACACTGGGCCGGAAAGTCCAAAAGTCCCCTCACATATTGCCTTGGGCCTCCTTTTATACTGATGGGCTACAACAGTGGCGTACAGACATACAGGAGGTGTAAAGTTGCTACAGTGCATATACTTATCCCAGTCGTCTTAGGACAAATGCATTTAATGTGCCTTTTACGTGTCTCTAACTTTATCGGGGATGGAAAAAGAGCCCGTCCCATCCGTCGCCGCCTCATGACATCTCGACACGCATCCAGGGTGATGAGGCATGCAATGCCAGGCTGACTGGCTAGCCGATGTGCTGGCACGGTGGCAGGATCTTCACGAAGATCTGCATGCCACCACGCAGGCGCTTGCCAGCCTGGTAGGCTAGTCACTGCACTGGAGCAGTGGTAAGGTGGGCGGAACCTTGCCGTCCGCGGGCCTTGCCGCGGCCTCGCAAACGTCCCCGGCAAGAATCTTGCCGGAGCTTCGCAAACGTACCCGGCAAGAATCTTGCTGGGAACTTCGCCTTCTGGTCTACACAAAGATCTGCATGCCACCACGCAGATGCCCCGGAACCTTGGTCCTGACATTGTTGATGGTGTCATAGCTCTCAACCTCAAGGGTGGTCGTCTTCCGGTGCTTCGCGAACTATCCCGGCAAGGATCTTGTCGAGGGCTCAGTTTGTCTTCTGTTATTTGATTATTGGCTCGAATGTCGTCTTGGTGGTCTCGTATTTGCTTCCGGTCGTCCCCGTCAAGCTTCGCCGCTGGTACGGCTGCAACTGCTCATGCAGAAGTAAGGGGTACTATAGGGCCCAAACTTTAGTACATCGACACCTTATTCCATAGTCCATCAAATCTTTACCCAAAATTTGAAAACTTCACAACACAAAACTCAACAGAAAATTCATGAGATCCGTTAGTAAGAAAATAAATCACCACTTTTGGAACTGTTGTGAACTCATTCTTTATTTATATCGGTGTAATATATATGGTATTCCAACTTCTCCATGGTTCATACCCCCGATACTACCCATAGATTCATCAAAATAAGCAAACAACACATAGAAAATAGAATCTGTCAAAAACAGAACAGTCCGTAGCAATCTGTAAACTTCGAATACTTCTGTAACTCTAAAAATTCTGAAAAATTTGGAATACCAAGGTATTTTGTAAATCAATCTTGTGTAAAATCTTCAGAGCAAAAGCACGTTTCCGAGAATAATTAAAATTATTTTACTGGGTGCAAAAGTTTCTATTTTTCAGCAAGATCAAATTAACTATCACTGTAAGCCATCCCAAAGTCTTATTTGGCACAAACACTAACTAAAACACCAAAACACAATTACTAAAGAAGTAATAATGTGTATTTTATTCAAGAATAGTAGCAAAATAAAAAAACATAAAAATAAAAATTGGGTTTCCTGCCAACAAGCGCTATTCTTTAACGCCCCTAGCTAGGCATTGATAATTAAATGATGCTCACATGAAAAATAGCAATTGAAACACGAACAGAGCATCATGTAGCATGTGAAAAATAAGTTTAAGTCTAACATACTTCCTATGCATAGGCATTGATTAAGCAAACAAATTATCAAGACAAACAAAACTAGCATATGCAAGGAAGAAGAAGGAAACAATAGCAATCTCAACATAACGAGAGGTAATTTAATAACATGAAAATATCAAAAACTATATTTTCCTCTCAAATAATAATTACATGTGGGATCATATTCAAATTCAAAAATATAGCTATCATATAAAATTTTCTGTTCATGATCCACGTGCATAAAAGTTCTATAATCTTCCAAGATAGTGGGACTAACATCAACTGAAGTCATGACACCTTCAAACCCACTTTGACTATCATCACAAACACATTAATCATGAGGCTTAAATAAATTTTCAAGATCATAAGAAATATTATCACCCCAATCATGATCATTGCAATAAGTAGTGGTCATGGCAAAATTAGCATCCCCAAGCTTAGGGTTTTGCATATTACTAGCACAATTGATATTTATAGAATTTATAGTAACATCATTGCAATCATGCTTTTCATTCAATGAGTTGTCGTGAATCACTTCATAAATTTCTTCTTTTAACACTTCATCACAATTTTCAGATTCACGACTTTCAAGCAAAACTTCAAAAAGATAACCTAGTGCACTCAATTCACTGGCAATAGGTTCATCGTAATTGGATCTCTTAAAAAATTAGCAAGTGGATGAGGATTCATATCAAAATATTTCTAGCAAGCGAAGATGCAAGCAAAATACAAGACACATGGCAAAATACAAGACACAAGATGCAAGTAAATAAATTGTAGCAAGGTATTTTTGGTGTTTTTAAAATATAGCTCTGAAAATATAATAAGGAAAATAGACCCGGGGGCCATAGGTTTCACTAGAGGCTTCTCTGTTGAAGGCAAATACTGCGGTGGGTGAACAAATTACTGTCGAGCAATTGATACAAAAGCGCAGAGTTATGACGATATCCAAAGCAATGATTATGCAATATAGTCATCACGTCCATGTCAAGTAGACCGACTCCTGCTTGTATTTACGACTATTACTCCACACATCGACCGACTCCTGCCTGCATCTAGAGTATTAAGTTCATAAGAAAAGAGTAACACATTAAGTAAGATGACATGATGTAGCTTGATAAACTCCAGCAATATGATTAAAACCCCATCTTGTTACCCTCGATGGCAACAAAGCAATACGTGTCTCGCTACCCCTACTATGCCACTGGGTGAAATCCCGGAAGTCTGAACCCAAAGCTAAGCACCTCTCTTATTGCAAGAAAGACCAATCTAGTTAGCCAAACTAAACCAATAATTCAAAGAGAAATACAAAGATACCAAATCATGCTTATAATAATTCAGGGAAGATTCAAATAATATTCATAGATAAGCTGATCATAAATCCACAATTCATAAGATCTCGACAAACAAACCACAAAAGAAGATTACATTGGATAAATATCCAAGAACATCGAGGAGAACATGGTGTTGAGAATGAAAGAGAGAGAAGAAGCCATCTAGCTACTAGCTATGTACGTCTAGGTTTCTGGTAAACTACTCACGCTTCATAGGAGGGGCAATGATGTTGATGTAGAAGCCCTCCGTGATCGGATCCCCCTCTGGCAGGTTGCCGAAAAAGGCCCCAAGATGGGATCTCATGGGTACAGAAGGTTGCGGCGATGGAAAACTGTTTTCATGGATGCTTCTGAGGGTTTTGGAATATATGTGAATATATAGGACAAAAAAGTAGGTCAGGGGGTGTTGGAGTAGGCCACAAGCCAGGGGGTGGCCCCCCCTAGGGCGCGCCCTTGTGGCTTGTCGTTTACTCCAAGGTCTTTTGACTTGGAGTCCAAGTCCAATAGGTGTCTTCTGGTCCAACAAAAATCATCATGACAGTTTTATTCCGTTTAGTATTCCTTTTCTGTGAAACTCAAAAACAAGGAAAAAACAGAAACTGACAATGTGCTCTAGGTTAATAGGTTAGTCTCAAAAAAATATAAAATAGCATATTAATGCGTATAAAACATCCAAAACAGATAATATAATAGCATGGAACAATCAGAAATTATAAATACGTTGGAGACGTATCACTACCTTCCAGGGCGCGCAGCTTCTTGAGGAATTAGGCTCCCATCATCGACTTAGAGCTTTCTTGGCAGCGGTCGTGTGGGCCATTATTAGTGCGAAGGCAGCCGGCCCCTGAGGAGGTGGTACGTTGTCGTGTCAGGGAGGAGGACGAGCATGTCCGTCACTACATGATTGCGTTGGACATCAGGTTCTCCAATACCTCGCAGGTTCTTCAGGGATCTCACCAGAGCGATGATCCTGTGATGGTTGCTTCTCTTTGGGTGTCCCCCGCTCGCGCCTCAGGAACCGCGAGTCAACTGGATTATTCGATAATATTCGAGCTGTATTAGTGATTTTATATGATAATATTCGGGGTGTGTTAGTGATATTATTCCATGATGCATTAACTGGATTATTCGAGATGTACTAGTGATATTATATGATGATCTTGCTTGAAAAATTAATCATCCACGCCATCCCTCGCCCCTCAGATAGAACCTCTCTGGAGGCTAACTACTATGATTCAGTTATTTCTTATTGAATGCATTATAATTTGAATACTAAATTGTTTTATCTTTCTTTTGGATTAGGTAAGCTATTGACGATTGCGGTAGAGACGACCACGATCAAGAGGATATCATGTTCGACATGATCTGAAACCTAGGGAATGAACCTGCAGCTGGCGGCTCACAATATCTGAACCAATCCGATGAGGGAATATTTGAGAAAGAACCAAGAGACGAAGGGCACACAAGTAATGCTGGGGAAGGAAATATTCTTCAATTAACAAAGTCTGGTGAGGTATATATGTAAATATATATAAGGCCTCTGGTGATCATTATATGCATTAATTGATTTGTGTATACATACATATATATATATATATATATATATATATATATATATTTATATGTTTATGTATGTATGTATGTATGTATGTATATTAACGAATCTTTCTTCTTTTAGCCCTCTGGATCGAGCAAATCTTCTGCAAGGGTAGTACAAGGCCCGGCCAAAAAGTTGCCCGATCGCATAATGTACAACATCGATGAAATCAAACCGGATGGCGAACCAATTTCTCCTAAAAATAATGCGTTGAAATTTGTACGTCAATGCCGAGTTATTGTTAGGGACAAAATCCCGATCACCATTCAAGAATCGAATAAGCCAAAGGAAGATCGAGGAGTTAGTTTTCTCGATGAAACAGGAAAAAATCTGCTTTGGGATACGCTCATGTCACATTTCACCCTACCAGAGCATTTCACAGATGCAGAACGGGAGAAAGTCACGAAGTTTGCTCTTAAGAAGATGGCCACACAATTCCAGACTTGGAAGAAAAGATTATGGGCCAACTACTTGAACATAGAAAATAAGGCTCTAGAATTCACTGGACCAATGGAGAAGGTAAAAGATCACTAGGACTTATTTGTGGAGTTCAACGAATCGGAAGCAGCTAAGGAATGGTCGAGAATAAATAAGATAAATGCTGACAAAAAAAGCACCACAATGTTCTGGGGCCAGGTGGCTACAAGACTGGCCAGCCTAAGTGGGAAGAATCTGAGGCCAAGATGATTGCTGCAGGGGTCTCTCCAAAAATAGTGGGGTTTCCCGATAGGCGGAGGACTTGGTTTTATGCTCATGGGAGCGAGTTGGACCCAAAGACAGGGGAGATTATGGAGCAGGCAGGTCTTAAAGAAGCCCCGGACGCTTCACTTGTAGCAATAGAAGAGGCTCGAACGGGGGTGTTCCAGCCCGAGCGAGAGAACGACGAGCTTACACGCGCCCTCAAGAATCCTGAACACCCGGGACGAACACGAGGCAAAGGCATTGTTCCGTGGGTTGAGGGGTTTAAGGAGTGGAACGAAACTTATAGAAGTCGTACGAGAAAGAAGAAGCAAGATGCAAACAAGCAGAAGGAGGATGTAGACCGGCTTCAAAAGGTAGAATCAAAGAACGCAGAGTTGGACCATACTTTCATGCGGTAGCAGGAGTGGATCGACACACTTAGCCAGCCAAGGATGTCTCAGCCGCAGGAGCAACCAGATCCGGCATTGGATAGTACCGTCCCATCTATGCCAAAAAGCAGTGTGCATTCCATTGGGGTACCGGCCGATGATGCACTACTGGGTCACTACCCCATGGACATTATCAAAGAGACGACAACTTATGAGCTACACATGATGCTGAAGAACACATCCATGAAGGTGGTGGTCGACTTTGCTATACCGCATGCACCTGAAGCAACCAACCATGTAAATTTGATTCCAGCTGGCTATGCTCGTGTCGGGGTGGATGATGTTCTTCAGGGATATGACTCACTAGAGCTTGACTTTCCTGGAGGTAAAGGAGAGCGGAAACTAGGAGAAGTCATATGTGGTCTCATTGTATGGAGAAAGGAATGCATCATCTTCCCAAACTCGGCGCCAAGGCCACTGACTCCTCCTCCAAGCCCACCACATCAGCCGACTCCACCCCACCTCGACACGGAGTGCAACGTTAGTCCGCCACCGAGTCAGCCGACTCCATCCCACCCCGAGGCAGAGCCCAGCGCGAGTCTGCAATATCGATCTCTGGTGCGTCTGCCGACACCAAAGCGAAAGAGAGTACCAAAGAAGAAACCGGAGCCTCCTGCATAAAAGAAGTTGGCTTACGAGATGGCTGACAAGGAAATCGCCGCTATCGTGGATTCCGAAGTGAAGGCTCATTTAGCACCGACCCCCCCCCCCCCGGCCGCAACAGGAGAAAATACCTAAGAAAGTCGTACAACACTTTGTGGATCTTCTTAAACCGGCTGAGGAGAAAAGGCGACCAGATTATGAATGCTCTATTAGCAAGTCATATCATGAACACAAAAATAAGGAGTCGAGCCTTATTGGTAGTAATAAAAGCGGGAAAACTGTTCCCAGCTGGGAGAACATGCAGTGCAATCGACCCCCCCCCCCCCGCCCCCCGCTCAAGGTCAGTACATATTTGGTTGTAACCGACAATGCTAGGGAGATGGCTAGAGAGATGGGCATCACTATTTAACAACCCCTAGACACGGAGGAAATCCCCATGATGGCTCCGGAGGACCTAGCATGGAAATATGTCTCTGAGAACCCTCTGGTCGGGCCTGAGGAGGTCCTGCTTCTATCACCTTAAATGCGCAGATTGCATGACTAGTACATGAGAGAAATAAAGGTCGGTGAGAGAGCCTCATGGTGAAAATCTAGCCAGAGGATTTCTTCCATGGAAATATGTGTGGATTGAGTTTCCATAATTTTTTCAATTATTCAATCAAAACGCACATATCGTCAGTTCCTATTGTTTGTAAGTGATTTTCTTCTGTAATTTAAGTCTCTAGGTCAGCTCGTTCATTACCTGTAATTATCCTCACTATATTCTTTTGTGTGGTATTATGCAGAATGAAGATTTTTTAATTGAAAAGAGATGGAGTCTATGGCATTGGGTTCATTGACCCTAGTACCGTTAATTAGCATATGTCAGATAACTACAAAGAAGACCCGGAGAGTAACTTGCTAATGTTTTTGAAGGGACTAAATACCAAACCAGAAATACTATTGCCTTGTACTACAAATTATATTTTGCGTACTCGATGTTAAGTGTAGTTGATGAGTTATGCATACCCGCTTATACAAACGTGTTCGCAATTTTCACTGGATCCTGCTAATCATTAGAGTTAATGCAGGAAAAGTTGAAGTACTGGACTCACTAGGTAGAGAACCTAAAGAATACACCAGCTTGATTTTGATGCTCGACAGGTAATTTCAATCATTTTCGCACTATGTCGGCCTCTTTATGATATCAAGTAATTAACAACTCCTTTACTCATTTTCTTTGCCGGGCAGGGTTTGAAAAAAGTTCATCAAAGAGGTTGTCGGTGCATGGGAACAAAAGCTGAAATGGGTGCGACCCGCAGTAATTAAGTAGTACTAGCTACGTCCGCGTATCTCTTTAATTCTAGTTTCAATATCATTATCATGCTTGATTATTGTCTGATTGAATGCTATTCTCGTACAGTGCATGACGCAGGAAAAGGGGAATAAATTATGTGCATACTACGTTTGCGAGAACATTCGCTTTATGACCGAAATGAGCAGAGATGCAAGACATCTTTGGTTACGTAAACAAAACATAATTTATTTTATCATGATCTAATATATATGCACACAACTAATATATTCATATTGATCTCCTTATTTAAAAATGATGGAGATGCGGGATCAGCTCCTACTAAAGGACCGCATACCAGCACTTAAAGAGGAAATTGCGGGATTTTTGCTTGACCAGGTCATAACTCCCGGCTGAGAATACCATTTCACCTAATGCCTGCATGTAATGATCTTCAAATTGTAGAAGAAATTGTATATACCAGCGTATATTATTACTTATATACTATAAAAATTACTAGAAAGTACAGTGTTTTTTGAAATTTACCATTGGTGTGCTCATTTATGAGATCAAATGTCGATCTTCCTATTTCCTTTCTTTTTACTACAATGAATTGGAACAACAATTTGGATACAAGAACCATTACTGATACAATAACATAGTAATAATTGTTTTACGAGCACACATATAAAATGAATTTTTGTTGCTATTTGTGGAGCGGAGAAGTGTGTGGGAGTCAGTAATCCAATTAAGTTTGTTACCATGTTTGCTACAAGTTTTACTAGGATTAGCAGGATGACTAAATTGCGGGGCGGAGAAGTTGGCAGACTATGTAGTAACCCATTTAATTTTGTTACGTTTATCTGCATAGAGCTTTACGAGGATTAGCAATAGAACCTGTCCGATCGGCCGAGCGGCACGCGCAGCGGGCGGAGCGCAGGTTGCGCTCACGCTCGCTTTAGCGCCACCGTGTGTGTGCATGGTCGTACGAGAAATTCTATGATATATGATTTGTGTGTGTGTGTGTGTGTGTGTGTGTGTGTGTGTGCGTGTGTGTGTGTGTGCGCGTGCATGGTCGTACGAGAAATTCTATGATATATGATTTGTTCTATGACAAATTCTATTATATATGCATAATATGTACAATATGTAGTAGGGTAAAATATGTTCAAAATGAAAAACAATTAAATGGAAAACACAAAATGGAAAGGAAAAATAAACAATAAACCCCTAAACTCCTAATCCGTTAGTCCTGGTTGGTGGCACCAATGGGTACTAAAGGTCCCCAGCCCCCGGCGCACGCTGCCGGCCTCGTGGAAGGGTTTAGTCCCGGGTTGTGGCCAACCAGGACTAAAGGGTGGGGCCCTCTAGTTCTGAGTTTATTAGTCCCGGCTGGTGACCCGGCACTAAAGGCCTAACCCAAACCGAGTAGGCACATGTATCTTACATGGACATGGATACTTAATATGCGGACACGGGATTACTCAACACTGAGGGCGGGCTGTCAGGCCGGTTTCTCAATTAAAATTTCATAATAGCGTTTATGTCATCACCAGCCCAAGATCAATTAAAACTGGTGGACATCCCTGTTGAAGAACGTAGTAATTTCAAAAAAATTCCTACGCACACGCAAGATCATGGTGATGGCATAGCAACGAGAGAGGAGAGTGTATGTCCACGTACCCTCGTAGACCGTAAGAGGAAGCGTTATAACAACGCGGTTGATGTAGTCGTACGTCTTCACGATCCGACCGATCCAAGTACCAAACGCACGGCACCTCCGAGTTCAGCACACGTTCAGCTCGATGACGATCCCCGGGCTCCGATCCAGAAAGCGTCGGGGATGAGTTCCGTCAAGACGACGGCGTGGTGGACGATGATGATGCTCCACCGGCGTGAGGGCTTCGCCTAAGCTCCGCGACGATATGACTCTACCGGTAGCGCGCTTCGCCTAAGCTCATGACGATATGACCGAAGTGGAATATGGTGGAGGGGGCACCGCACACACGGCTAAGGAACGATCCGTAGATCAACTTGTGTGTCATGGGGTGCCCCCTGCCCCGTGATATAAAGGAGCAAGGGGTGCGGCCAGCCCTAGGAGGAGGCGCGGAGGAGTCCTACTCCCACCGAGTAGGACTCCCCCCCTAATTGGATTAGGACTTGGGGGAGGGAGAGAGGAAGGGGGCGCCGCCTCTCCTGTCCTATTCGGACTAGGGGAAGGCGCGCGGCCTGCCCTGGCCGGCCCTCCTCTTCTCCCTTATGGCCCATTAAGGCCCAACATCCCCGGGAGGGTTCCGTAACCCCGGTTTCCGGTAAAATCGATTTCACCGGAACTATTCCGAAGTCCAAACATAGGCTTCCAATATATCAAGCTTTATGTCTCGACCATATCGAGACTCCTCGTCATGTCCGTGATCACATCCGGTACTCAGAACAAACTTCGGTACATCAAAACTTATAAACTCATAATAAACTGTCATCGTAAAGTTAAGCGTGCGGACCCTACGGGTTCGAGAACTATGTAGACATGACCTAGAACTATTCTCGGTCAATAACCAATAGCGGAACCTGGATGCCCATATTGGTTCCTACATATTCTTCAAGATCTTTATCGGTCAAACCGCATAACGACATACGTTGTTCCCTTTGTCATCGGTATGTTACTTACCCGAGATTCGATCGTCGGTATCCAATACCTAGTTCAATATCGTTACCGGCAAGTCTCTTTACTCGTTTCGTAATACATCATCTCACAACTAACTTATTAGTTGCAATGCTTGCAAGGCTTATGTGATGTGTATTACCGAGAAGGCCTAGAGATACCTCTCCGACAATCGGAGTGACAAAACCTAATCTCGAAATCGCCAACCCAACATGTACCTTTGGAGACAGCTGTAGTACTCCTTTATAATCACCCAGTTACATTGTGACGTTTGGTAGCACCAAAGTGTTCCTCCAGTGGCAGGAGTTGCATAATCTCATAGTTACAGGAACATGTATAGGTCATGAAGAAAGCAATAGCAATATACTAAACGATCAAGTGCGAAGCTAACGGAATGGGTCATGTCAATCACATCATTCTCCTAATGATGTGATCCCATTAATCAAATAACAACACATGTATATGGTCAGGAAACATAACCATCTTTGATTAATGAGCTAGTCAAGTAGAGGCATACTAGTGACTGTATGTTTGTCTATGTATTCACACATGTATTATGTTTCCGGTTAATACAATTCTAGCATGAATAATAAACAGTTATCATGATATGAGGAAATAAATAATAACTTTATTATTGCCTCTAGGGCATATTTCCTTCAGTCTCCCACTTGCACTAGAGTCAATAATCTAGATTACATAGTAATGATTCTAACACTCATGGAGTCTTGGTGCTGATCATGTTTTGCTCGTGGAAGAGGCTTAGTCAACGGGTCTGCAACATTCAGATCCGTATGTATCTTGCAAATCTCTATGTCTCCCACTTGGACTTGGTCCCGAATGGAATTGAAGCGTCTCTTGATATGCTTGGTCCTCTTGTGAAATCTGGATTCCTTTGCCAAGGCAATTGCACCAGTATTGTCACAGAAGATCTTCATTGGTCCCGATGCACTAGGTATGACACCTAGATCGGAAATGAACTCTTTCATCCAGACTCTTTCATTTGTTGCTTCCGAAGCAGCTATGTACTCCGCTTCACATGTAGATCCCGCCCACGACGCTTTGTTTAGAACTGCACCAACTGACAGCTCCACCGTTTAATAAAAACTTGTTTCTGGTTTGCATTTTAGAATCGTCCGGATCAGTGTCAAAGCTTGCATCGACGTAACCATTTACGATTAGCTCTTTTTCACCTCCATATACGAGAAACATATCCTTAGTCCTTTTCAGGTATTTCAGGATGTTCTTGACCGCTGTCTAGTGATCCACTCCTGGATTACTTTGGTACCTTCCTGCCAAGCTTATTGCTAAGCATATGCCAGGTCTGGTACACAGCATTGCATACATGATAGAGCCTATGGCTGAAGCATAGGGAACATCTTTCATTTTCTCTCTATCTTCTGTTGTGGTCGGGCATTGAGTCTGACTCAATTTCACACCTTGTAATACAGGTAAAAATCCTTTCTTTGCCTGATCCATTTTGAACTTCTTCAAAACTATATCAACGTATGTGCTTTGTGAAAGTCCAATTAAGCGTCTTGATCTATCTCTATAGATCTTGATGCCCAATATGTAAGCAGCTTCACCGAGGTCTTTCATTGAAAAACTTTTATTCAAGTATCCTTTTATGCTATCCAGAAATTCTATATCATTTCCAATCAATAATATGTCATCCACATATAATTTCAGAAATGCTACAGAGCTCCCACTCACTTTCTTGTAAATACAGGCTTCTCCAAAAGTCTGTATAAAACCATATGCTTTGATCACACTATCAAAGCGTTTATTCCATCTCCGAGAGGCTTGCACCAGACCATAAATTGATCGCTGGAGCTTGCATACTTTGTTAGCACCCTTTGGATCAACAAAACCTTCTGGTTACATCATATACAACTCTTCTTCTAGAAATCCATTCAAGAATGCAGTTTTTACATCCATTTGCCAGATTTCATAATTATAAAATGCAGCATTTGCTAAATTGATTGAGACAGTCTTAAGCATCGCTTCGGGTGAGAAAGTCTCATCGTAGTCAACCCCTTGAACTTGTCGAAAACCTTTCGCAACAAGTCGAGCTTTATAGACAGTTATATTACCATCAGCGTCAGTCTTCTTCTTAAAAATCCATTTATTCTCAATGGCTTGCCGATCATCGGGCAAGTCAACCAAAGTCCATACTTTGTTCTCATACATGGATCCGATCTCAGATTTCATGGCTTCCAGCCATTTTGCGGAATCTGGGCTCACCATCGCTTCTTCATATTTTGTAGGTTCGCCATGGTCAAGTAACATGACTTCCAGAATAGGATTAGCGTACCACTGCAGTGCGGATCTTACTCTGGTTGACCTCACGAAGTTCAAGAGAAACTTGATCTGAAGTTTCATGATCAATATCATTAGTTTCCTCACTAATTGGTGTAGTTGTCACAGGAACCGTTTCTTGTGATGAACTACTTTCCAATAAGGGAGCAGATACAGTTATCTCATCAAGTTCTACTTTCCTCCCACTCATTTCTTTCGAGAGAAACTCCTTTTCTAGAAAGGATCCGAATTTAGCAACGAAAATCTTGCCTTCAGATCTGTGATAGAAGGTGTACCCAACAGTCTCCTTTGGGTATCCTATGAAGACACATTTCTCCGATTTGGGTTCGAGCTTATCTGGTTGAAGTTTCTTCACATAAGCATCGCAGCCCCAAACTTTAAGAAAGCGACAACTTTGGTTTCTTGCCAAACCACAGTTCATGAGGTGTCGTCTCAACGGATTTTGATGGTGCCCTATTTAACGTGAATGCGGCCGTCTCTAAAGCATAACCCCAAAAGCGATAGCGGTAAATCAGTAAGAGACATCATAGATCGCACCATATCTAGTAAAATGCGATTACGACGTTCGGACACACCATTTCGTTGTGGTGTTCGGGTGGCGTGAGTTCTTGAAACTATTCCGCATTGTTTCAAATGTAAACCAAACTCGTAACTCAAATATTCTCCTCCACGATCAGATCGTAGAAACATTATTTTCTTGTTACGATGATTTTCCACTTCACTCTGAAATTATTTGAACTTTTCAAATGTTTCAGATTTGTGTTTCATTAAGTAGATATACCCATATCTGCTCAAATCATCTGTGAAGGTGAGAAAATAACGATACCCGCCGAGTGCCTCAACATTCATTGGACCACAAACATCAGTATGTATGATTTCCAACAAATCAGTTGCTCGCTCCATAGTTCCGGAGAACGGCGTTTTAGTCATCTTGCCTATGAGGCACGGTTCGCAAGTACCAAGTGATTCATAATCAAGTGATTCCAAAAGCCCATCAGTATGGAGTTTCTTCATGCGTTTACTCCGATATGACCCAAACGGCGATTGCCACAAATAAGTTGCATTATCATTATCAACTCTGCATCTTTTGGTTTCAACACTATGAATATGTGTATTACTACTATCGAGATTCAATAAAAATAGACCACTCTTCAAGGGTGCATGACCATAAAAGATATTATTCATATAAATAGAACAACCATTATTCTCTTACTTAAATGAATAACCGTCTCGCATCAAACAAGATCCAGATATAATGTTCATGCTTAACGCTGGCACCAAATAACAATTATTTAGGTCTAATACTAATCCCGATGGTAGATGTAGAGGTAGCGTGCCGACCGCGATCACATCGACTTTGGAACCATTTCCCACGCGCATCGTCACCTTGTCCTTAGCCAATCTTCGCTTAATCCGTAGTTCCTGTTTCGAGTTGCAAATATTAGCAACAGAACCAGTATCAAATACCCAGGTACTACTGCGAGTGTTAGTAAGGTACACATCAATAACATGTATATCACATATACCTTTGTTCACCTTGCCATCCTTCTTATCCGCCAAATACTTGGGGCAGTTCCGCTTCCAGTGTCCAGTCTGCTTGCAGTAAAAACACTCGATTTCAGGCTTAGGTCCAGACTTGGGTTTCTTCTCTTGAGCAGCAACTTTCTTGCTGTTCTTTTTGAAGTTCCTTCTTCTTCCCTTTGCCCTTTTCTTGAAACTAGTGGTCTTGTTGACCATCAACACTTGATGTTCTTTCTTGATTTCTACCTCCGCGACTTTTAGCATTGCGAAGAGCTCGGGAATTGTCTTGGTCATCCCTTGCATATTATAGTTCATCACGAAGCTCTTGTAGCTTGGTGGCAGTGATTGGAGAATTCTGTCAATGACACTATCATCCGGAAGATTAACTCCGAGTTGAATCAAGTGATTATTATACCCAGACATTTTGAGTATATGCTCACTGACAGAACTATTCTCCTCCATCTTGCAGCTATAGAACTTATTGGAGACTTCATATCTCTCAATCCGGGCATTTGCTTGAAATATTAACTTCAACTCTTGGAACATCTCATATGCTCCATGACGTTTGAAACGTCGTTGAAGACCCGGTTCTAAGCCGTAAAGAATGGCACACTAAACTATAGAGTAGTCATCAGCTTTGCTCTGCCAGACGTTCACAACTTCTGGCGTTGCTCCTGCAGCAGTTCGCACCCAGCCGGTGCTTCGAGCGTAATTCTTCTGTGCAGCAATGAGGATAATCCTCAAGTTACGGACCCAGTCCGTGTAATTGCTACCATCATATTTCAACTTTGCTTTCTCAAGGAACGCATTAAAATTCAACGGAACAACAGCACGAGCCATCTATCTACAGTAAACATAGACAAGCAAAATACTATCAGGTACTAAATTCATGATAAATTTAAGTTTAATTAATCATATTACTAAAGAACTCCCACTTAGATAGACAACTCTCCAGTTATCTAAGTGATTACGTGATCCAAATCAACTAAACCATGTCCGATCATCACGTGAGATGGAGTAGTTTCAATTGTGAACATCACTATGTTGATCATATCTACTATATGATTCACGTTCGACCTTTCGGTCTCCGTGCTCCGAGGCCATATCTGTTATATGCTAGGCTCGTCAAGTTTAACCTGAGTATTCCGCATGCGCAACTGTTTTGCACCCGTTGTATTTGAACGTAGAGCCTATCACACCCGATCATCACGTGGTGTCTCGGCACGAAGAACTTTCGCAATGGTGCATACTCAGGGAGAACACTTCTTGATAATTTTAGTGAGAGATCATCTTATAATGCTACCGTCAATCAAAGCAAGATAAGATGCATAAAGGATAAACATCACATGCAATCAATATAAGTGATATGATATGGCCATCATCATCTTGTGCTTGTGATCTCCATTTCCGAAGCACCGTCATGATCACCATAGTCACCGGCGCGACACCTTGATCTCCATCGTAGCATCGTTGTCGTCTCGCCAACTATTGCTTCTACGACTATCGCTACTGCTTAGTGATAAAGTAAAGCAATTATATGGCTTTTGCATTTCATACAATAAAGCGACAACCATATGGCTCCTGCCAGTTGCCGATAACTTCGGTTACAAAACATGATCATCTCATACAATAAATATAGCATCACGTCTTGACCATATCACATCACAACATGCCCTGCAAAAACAAGTTAGGCGTCCTCTACTTTGTTGTTGCAAGTTTTACGTGGCTGCTACGGGCTGAGCAAGAACCGTTCTTACCTACGCATCAAAAACCACAACGATAGTTTGTCAAGTTGGTGCTGTTTTAACCTTCGCAAGGACGGGCGTAGCCACTTTTCGGTTCAACTGAAGTGAGAGAAAGCAGACACCCGCCGGTCACCTTTAAGCAACGAGTGCTCAAGCGGTGAAACCAGTCTCGGCGTAAGCGTCTGGCGTAATGTCGGTCCGGGCCGCTTCATCTCACAATACCGCTGAACCAAAGTATGACATGCTGATAAGCGGTATGACTTATATCGCCCACAACTCACTTGTGTTCTACTCGTGCATATGACATCAACGCATAAAACCAGGCTCGGATGCCACTTTGTTGGAGAACGTAGTAATTTCAAAAATTCCCTACGCACACGCAAGATCATGGTGATGGCATAGCAACGAGAGGGAGAGTGTATGTCCACGTACCCTCGTGAGACCGTGGCGGAAGCGTTATAACAACGCGGTTGATGTAGTAAATGCGTCTTCACGATCCGACCGATCCATGTACCGAGCCCGGCACCTCCGAGTTCAGCACACGTTCAGCTCGATGGCGATCCCGGGCTCCGATCCAAAGCGTCGGGGATGAGTTCCGTCGGCGACGGCGTGGTGGCGATGATGATGCTCCACCGGCGCAGGGCTTCGCCTAAGCTCGCGACGATATGACTCTACCGGCGCAGGGCTTCGCCTAAGCTCCGCGACGATATGACCGAAGTGGAATATGGTGGAGGGGGGCACCGCACACGGCTAAGGAACGATCCTTAGATCAACTTGTGTGTCATGGGGTGCCCCCCTGCCCCCGTATATAAAGGAGCAAGGGGGGGGTGCGGCCAGCCCTAGGAGGAGGCGCGCCGGAGGAGTCCTACTCCCACCGGGAGTAGGACTCCCCCCCTTTCCTAGTTGGATTAGGACTTGGGGGAGCGAAAGAGGAAAGGGGGGCGCCGCCCCCCCTCTCCTTGTCCTATTAGGACTAGGGGGGAGGGGGCGCGCGGCCTGCCCTGGCCGGCCCTCCTCTTCTCCCTTATGGCCCATTAAGGCCCAACATCCCCGGGAGGGTTCAGTAACCCCGGTTTTCGTAAAATCGATTTCACCGGAACTATTCAAGTCCAAACATAGGCTTCCAATATATCAATCTTTATGTCTCGACCATTTCGAGACTCCTCGTCATGTCCGTGATCACATCCGGACTCCGAACAAACTTCGTACATCAAAACTTATAAACTCATAATAAACTGTCATCGTAACGTTAAGCGTGCGGACCCTACGGGTTCGAGAACTATGTAGACATGACCTAGAACTATTCTCGGTCAATAACCAATAGCGGAACCTGGATGCCCACATTGGTTTCTACATATTCTTCGAAGATCTTTATCGGTCAAACCGCATAACGACATACGTTGTTCCCTTTGTCATCGGTATGTTACTTACCCGAGATTCGATCGTCGGTATCCAATACCTAGTTCAATCTCGTTACCGGCAAGTCTCTTTACTCGTTCCGTAATACATCATGTCACAACTAACTTATTAGTTGCAATGCTTGCAAGGCTTATGTGATGTGTATTACCGAGAAGGCCTAGAGATACCTCTCCGACAATCGGAGTGACAAAACCTAATCTCGAAATACGCCAACCCAACATGTACCTTTGGAGACACCTGTAGTACTCCTTTATAATCACCCGATTCACGTTGTGACGTTTGGTAGCACCAAAGTGTTCCTCCGGTGGCAGGGAGTTGCATAATCTCATAGTTACAGGAACATGTATAGGTCATGAAGAAAGCAATAGCAATATACTAAAGCGATCAAGTGCGAAGCTAACGGAATGGGTCATGTCAATCACATCATTCTCCTAATGATGTGATCCCATTAATCAAATAACAACACATGTATATGGTCAGGAAACATAACCATCTTTGATTAATGAGCTAGTCAAGTAGAGGCATACTAGTGACTGTATGTTTGTCTATGTATTCACACATGTATTATGTTTCCGGTTAATACAATTCTAGCATGAATAATAAACATTTATCATGATATGAGGAAATAAATAATAACTTTATTATTGCCTCTAGGGCATATTTCCTTCAATCCCTTGATACAGATAACCAGTAGCTCAATACATTACACGCAGTTGTGACAGGATGCTCAACAATTAATAGAAGTATGCCAACACATATTGGTGGCAGATATGGGATAGTGGTGTGGTGGTGATCACTCCAGTATATTAACATCAGTCAAGCTTCATGATGAGGCTTGACTAATTTATTCGCGTAGCAGAAGCTTCGATGAAGTAGAAGCGGTAGACTCTGTAGCCATGGGTATACTGACTAGGAACTCATCAAGATATCAGACTCAGTAGCGTACTGCTCATCGATCAGATCGTCTTCATGCAAATCTGGCAAAATGAACAAGCTAGGTGAGTACTTTGAATTACAACACAGTTCAGACAAAGGATATACCGAATGCAAGCAGAATGCATATGCTCATGTCAGGTTATTGTTGGTGAAATATTCAGATAGAACATATAATATGGCATGAGTAAAAGGACAGTGAAAAGGGGTTAGTGATCATAATATTAAACATTCATACATCACACATTCACATATCAAACATTGATTCTTAGGCGGTACAACCATCCGAGAAGAATTATTAACAAAAGTAAAACGGGTACTCGGGCGTTAGACGGACCGTAGATCCCAATAAAAATAAAGAGGAAACTCGGTGATAGAACGGCCCGAAGATCCAAAGAAAATGAATGCAGAAGCCGGACGAGTGTCTTTGTAACGCCACCAAAGGTGTTAAATAAATGTAAAAGTCAGACAAGCAACACGGGTGTCTTCGCAACGCGACAAAAGTTCTTCAATAAATGTAAAAGTCACAAAATCCGGACGGGTATCTTCACGAAGCCACGAAAGGTCTTAAATAAATATAAAACCGAACATTCAGGCGAGATAGAACCACCCAATGGTATAAAAGAAAAATGAACACAAGTATTGAACACTGCAAAATGTGTACCCGTGAGGTAGAAGCCCCCATGAGATACTCGATAATTCATATATAAGAGAAAAGGTTAGTCCTTAACAACATCAGTAGTATTCATGATAACATCAATAGTAATCGCAATTATCAATTCCTTATTTAATTATTTCCTCCGAAGACCGACACCAAGACCGACACTTGAACCTTCCAAACTACTGTCCTTTTGAATGCGGACACATCTATTCAAATAGGTTAAACTCTGCACCGGTTGTACTCTTTACCAACGCGTAAAGGATTTCTGTTGTCAACACGGGAGTGATATTTCCCTTTATTTAGCACATTGTTTACTACCATCGTCTTTCGACCTTGGTTGCGCGATATTATCTATGGTTTCCAGTTGTTGTTGAAATCTTTCTTCCTTCCATGCTCCACATTGTTTTCTGCTATCTCCTTCAGCTATATATAATGTCAACCAAAGGGACTGTGAATTAGATAAGAATATCTAGTAGGAGAGGATATATATGTCATCTACTCAATTTGTCAAGACATTTGAGATCGTCCAGAAACAACCTTATTTTGTTTCCACATGTGTAGGTGTTGGCGAATTAAAATAAACTACGTGCGTATAGGGCAGCCACGTACTATATTAACTCAACATACCTTTGTGTTAGCCTTGCCTTATGATATTTGTAACCCTGAAATCACATAATATTTTAATGTCAGCAAAGTAACTTGCAGTGAAATGCTTTTGTCATATATAATTAAGCCGATCCATATTAATTGTTGCTGAACCTGATGTATCTAGCATCAAAACATGTCTAGATACCTCTGATTAAGCACCACGTAATATGGATCAGATGGAGTATTTGTTTTCGTCAGCTGGACTTATACTCATGTTTGCAGCAAAGCTTACTTTATCGGTCCCATACAAATAATCGCAGTAGGTGAAGACGGAAGAGAAGTTGCTCTGACTCTTTTGTCCTATTCGGTGATGGTAATCATGGTGCTCCGCCCCTCCGTAGAACGGGATAAGCCTCGTCGGGTTGAGCGGGATGTAAAACCTACATCAGTATCTATTTCTCATACTTGTGTTTCAAATGTTATAACAGAAACTAACTTACTAACTAGCTAGGTATTCGCTGCTAAATTAAATGGACTAGCTAGTTTACCCGCTGTGGATGTCGATGGCCTCGACATGGCGTAGGACAAACCAGAGCCACATGATGGTGATGTGGCATGGCACGATGGCTGGGCCAGTAAAGGAGGGAACGCCGAGGATGAGCACCTCAGCCCAGTGTGCATAGGGTGCGGCGTAGCCGACAGGCGCGGAGAACTGGTGGTGCACGTGGTGGATGTAGTCATAGCCCCATTGGGTGTGCAGCAGACGGTGAATCCAGTATCCTAGGTAGTCCTCCACCAGGAAGTAGACAAGTATCTGCAATGCCGCCTCCCCCACTGACGGCAGTGGCAGCCCCATCCGGATCCCCACCATCTAATCACATGATCGTCTGTCAGTTGATTCTTGATAGACTAGAGTATATGTGGTGCACATGAAAATCACCTTGACGGCAGGGAAGGAGACGAGGCTGAGCATGCCGACGGTGAGCAGCAGCACCCGTGCGGTGTCGAGGTAGCAACGCAGGATCTCCCCCCGAGACAGGCGTGGAGCCCGGGGTTGCAGCTTGAGCGCCAGCGGCGAGCGGAGGAGGTCGAGGAGCGCCAGCGGGAGAGGAGCGAGGGTGTAGACGACGAGGAGGATGGCAACGTTGTGACAGTAGAGAAGATGATCAGGGAGGGATGCGGAGTAGCTAAACCAAGCGGACTCGGCGCGCGTCATGGCCCGTCCCAGAGCCACCTCCGCCTGCCCCGCTGTCGAGTAAGGAAGCATTGGATGAATCAATGGTGTTTCCTGATCATGCACATTCCTCCATTTTGTAGAGCTCCTCGTTGGTCTGCGACCACATATATATATCTTAGCTCAGGAGGCAGTCTTAATTGTACTTGACCTCAAGGATCGTAAAAGAAGAATCTCTAAACTCGTAAAGGAAAATGAAAGAAATAATCCAAGAAATCCGAGGAAGCAAACTTGGTTGCTACATTGAATGGGTGTGGAAGCTTTGAATTCTGTTTTATTCTGTATTTTGGATATTTTTAGACTGGAATACACTTACGTACTCCCTCCATCTGAAAAAGCTTGTCTCAAGCTTGTTTATTAAATCGATGTATCTAACACTAACTTGATGCTAGATGTATTCATTTGAGTGACAAGCTTTTTCGGACGGAGGGAGTACACGTTAAGAGCGGAGGTTTACTTAGACTTGTAGATGGCTCATGTGTCCCTTGTTGATTCCGTTCGCACACCGCCGTTTATTTTGCAGAAAATAATTGGCGTTTTGTTTGCCGACATCATGATATAGGACATTCGGCAAAGGTGTTTTTTTCCGACATGGTTTTTGGCCGAGTGTTCTACGACGAAAAGAGTGCCAAATTTTATTTGTCTGTCACTAAGTATTTAGCGGATTCTAATACTGCTTTCAGTGGAGGTGTATTCAGTCTTGTTGCATGGCTCATGCAGCAACATTAGAATCTAAATTAGAAGAACAATGTTCTATAACTGAGATCTAGTTGGTAGGTCAGTAGTAGTAAGAGAGAAGACCGTAGAGTTGCTAGGTTGATGTATAGAATTCTCTGGTTCTATTGATGTTGTTGATGCTATGTCGGGACCTGGTATAGATAAAGATCGAATCAAATAGAACACATTTTTTTTTGACGAAAATGCTGCTGTGCAGCTTTTCATTGAATATGAGAGAGGGAAGACAACGTCTGTTAGTTACAAAATTTGCATGAAATGTGCACCACCGCATTCCGTAACCTAATGTCTAGTCTTGTTCTAGAGGTCTATGCAGCAGGTTGTCGATCTTGTTACGGCCGGCTATCATCCAAGTGTTGATGTCTTCAATCAGGCGGTGGAACACCTGCACTCCCATCGAGAACTTGTAATCGAAGGTCCGCGCATTTCGTTCTTTCCATGCCGCCCACCAGACCAGCTGCACCAGCGAGCTCCATCCACGTCTATGGTCCCTCGGCACCCTGGACCGGCTTTAATCCCACCATTCGAGAAGGTTTGCCACGGTCGCAGACGGTGCCAGCGTCTCCGGTAGACCGCACCGGCTTAGCACCCTCTGCCAAAAGCTCCATGGTGAGGAGCATGAGGCGAGCAGGTGAAATGCGCTCTCTGGTGTCCTCTGGCAGGGACTGCATGATGCATTGTGTGGCCATCCTCGTTTGACCAGGTTGTCAGCGGTGAGGCATCGATTTAGCACCGCAAGCCAGGAGAATAGAACACATTCATATTAAAAAAGAAACTGACGTATGTTCACGGTGAATGAATTAACACAAAAAGGTAAAACCATGATGTAAGTGTGGTGATCCTCCAGACGTAAATACTAATGTGACCAAAGTTGGCTAATATATACCACCAGTAGTGGGGTGAGCATGGTTTTGTATTTTTCGATAAGCTTAAACTTTGTGGGTCACGAAACAGTGAGCTCCAAATCAGGCGCTATTCAGGTCCCATTATTAATTTTTTCATAATGATCCGGGAATGGGCCCTCCATTTTTGCTGCTCGTCCATATATAGTTGTAAGGATGTTGGCCACGGAAATCAATGAGCTGGGAATGGGCCATAGCGCGGTACAGATCTGAACGGAACCTGTGATAAATTGGATCGATTGTTAAAAATAAATCTAGCAGAAAACTAGTGCTTCATCCATTTTACCCTATAATTTTTTAAATTGACAGGATGAGATATTGGACCAGAAACCATAGAGATATGAGGCGGCTCAATATATTATCGACAACCGGTGTTTGCTCGATCACAATGGTTGTGTTTTTTCTTTCATTTACTTTCTATTGTCCTTTTTGTTTGTTTGTTTTGTTTATTTGTATCCCATGGAGCGCATTGATTTTTCGTCGTTTAGCTCGACCGTAGTTTTGTTCAACTGGGTTTAAGCAAGTGTGCCCATTCCGAATTAGTTTGCCTTCTATGTGATGATCCCGTTACAGTAGACCCTCGCTGTCTCCCTGGGGAAATGAACAAAAAAAGGATTTCATGAGGGTTATTCAGTCCTCATGTTCCCTTTATGTAAATAAATCAAAGCTTTAATTGGGTCCGAGGACCACCTTGGGGCATCCAGCGACTCTTCAGAGCTTGGTGCGTTTTGGCTAAAATTTGCCTGCGTGAACAAACTAATATCGTTTAGAAACTAGTCCTAAACATATATATGATGGAAAGCATGGTTGTATATATAGGCTAATTACGTACCGTCATTTTGGCCGTCGTCACCACTGTAGGGTCTTTGAAGTACTTTTTTTTTAGAAAAAAAGGATGACCCCCGGCCTCTGCATCTGGAAGATGCATACAGCCAATTTATTGATTATTCTCGAGGACCTTACAAAATATTACATCAATGTGCCTGAATCCACCATCTTGGCAGCATATGCCACTACTCCTATCCAAAATGATGAAGGGGTGCTATTTGGGCCACTACCCAAACCACTTACCTAAGCCTAACATCAAAAGCCGGAAGCCGAAACTCATTCTAAGCCCCGGTAAAGCCACATACCGGGTCTGGGGCACAATCCGGTTAGACGCACTCGTGTGTCATCGCCGCCATCTTCCACAGGTCCGTCTTCAGATCATATTGAGGCTTCTACCTTGTCTGGCCACTCTGCCATCGACGTCACCATGACGCCGGACAGCAACCTCCTCCTGCGCGAGTCCATCTCCGTGCATCGGACGCCGAGCCTCCACAGCGCCATGCCGCCGATATCCGCCGCCATCAATGTGTGAGATGAAGCACCGCTCCACCATCCCCCCAGCCAGCACTTACTCCAAAACGATGCCCCCAGGAGGGAAAGCGATAAACGCCATCATCGTCCGATCCGGAAGACCCAGATCTAGGGTTTCCCCCGGAGCATCCCGAGCCTGATGACGCAGACTGCAATGACGATGCCTCGACAAGGGAACGGCATCTAAGACGCCGCCATCGTCCGCCATGACCATAGTCGGCTCGATTTTCATCGACAGTTGCTCCACCAGACGTGCGCTGCCGACGTCGCTGGTCCCTTTAACCGGAGCAAACTCCAAAACAATGCCCTAAAGAGGGACTACGACGCAAAAGCGCCGCCATCGCTCGATCCCAAGGAGATCTAGGGTTTCCCCGGAGTTGCCCGCGCTGTCAAGGACCAGACAAGGGTAGAATCCCACGGATCTGCCCAGCTGCCGACGAGTCGCACCCACCACCGTGCCGACGGCAGACCAGCGATCAAGGCCCACGCATAGGCATAGATCCGGCCGCGCCGCCGCGAACCGATCCGGTCACACCGCCGCCGTCCTTGGCGGTCGGTACTAGAGTACGGTTTCTGTAGGAAGCACCGCTAGGGATCGGATATTTCTTGGCACACGGATCCAGGATATTACTGAAGGGTGTCTGTTGACCTTGTGAAGAAAACATAGCATCATGCTTATCTCAGATTGGCTGCTTCCCTTCATAACCACGGGTGGCCGGATTGTGGTTTCCTACCATCTGGCTTCGGAGTTGCGCAAACTTCTCTTTGTCCTATTTGTATGCATCTGAGTCTCCGTAATCAAGGAACTCCTTCCATTCCTCATCGGTAGTGCCAGAATATTGATTTTTGATATACTCTAAATCATACCCGTCGTCAAGTAGCTTATTTGCACGGTATCTATTACTATTCAAGGCCTTAGTGAACACGCGCATGGCATGGATTTCTGCAAGTGCACTATCTCGATCGTTGAACTTGGAAATATATCTCATCTTTCCTAGCAGGAGGTTTGCCCATTGCTTGTTTATAGGGCCCCTTAAGCATCTAACTCCGATGGCACAGTTTTCACGGGCGATGGCAGCTAGGACGTTAGCCCATTTGGCTGAGTTCTTGATCGGACCAACAAGTCTCCCCTCTTTGTTAATCTGTTTTATTATGTAAGTAGTTGTACACACCTTATTCCGTGACCTAAGCTTTCGCGTCTCAATTTCCAAATCATCTTGTCAACCATTGAGCACTAGTAGAAAAAGGGCCTATAGTCCCGGTTGGTGAGGGTTTTAGTCGGTTCATCAATCAACCGGACTAAAGGGTCGGTCTTAATGCCCTTTTGTCCCGGTTCAATCAAGGCAGGACAGATCAAATCTCCACGTAACCTGTCCGCTGAGCCCAAGCAGGAGGGCCTTTGGTCCCGCTGGTGGCACCAACCGGGACCAATAGGCATCCACGTCGACATTTGTATATGGCTGTGGTTTTTGTTTTTTTAAATGGGGGAGGGGTTTGGGGGTTTTGGGGGTTAATTTAGGTGTTTCATATATTGTGCTATAGCTAGCTAATTAATAGAGAAAAGTGTCCTCTCTTTTGTCCGTGCTTGGTCGACGCTACGTACTATACATACGTATAGAGAGGACTAGCTAGACACGCTAGCTAGCTAGTAATTAAGCAAACAGAAGATCGTCATGAACATATATGCATATAGAGAGAAGTGATATCGACCACCTCTCCTTCTCCGAGAGATTGGTCGAACAACAAGTTCTCGTATATCTATCCGACACTACACGCTACATATATAGAATAATTATCTTTTACAAATATATAATCTCGTAACTTACGGACGCGTGGTCCACATAGTATTCTCCGTCTTCAGCGATCACGTGGTCAAGAAAGAATGCCGCCAATTCATCTTGAATTGCTCGCATGCGATCTGGTGCTAGGAGTTCATCCCGCATCCGAAACATCTAATTTTAAGAAAGGGTCAATACATATATATATATATATATATATATATATAGATATATATATGAATGAATGAAACTCAACACAAATGATGGTAATAAAAAAAAATTGTGAATATTTTTATTTACGCACTTCATATTGTTTGTCGGAGTAGCCCCGCTCACAGATCGTGTGGCGGATGGACTCGCAAACGTAGTATCCACAGAAATCATTCCCTTGTTCCTGCCACAACCACTTTACAAGAAATAGAGGTCAATCAAACTGATAATTAGCAAGCATGATAAATGGTATTGATGAAACTAGCGCTTGAATCACTAGGAGATGCGTGGAATATGCTACTATATAGTACTTACTTTCGGGTGTCTAAATTGCAGCTTCTTCGGTAGTCCCGGAGATTTTTTGGTGAATTTTCTCCAAGCCCTGCCATACAAAGAAAACAATTACTTGATATCAGAAATGAACAAAGTTGCTGATATGGTGGATAATGATCGATTTAACTTACTTCTCGAGCATTTCAGTCATGTCCAGATACTCCTTGGGATCTTTTCGCTTGGAGTCTAAGACAGTTACTACTCCCTTCTCAAGCTTAATCTCTAGGAGAATATAGTGGTAGCTGCACACACATGCATAACTCATCAATATTACATTACTATAACCTGGACTAATAAGGAAACCGAATATGCCACAAGACAGTAACACTCACTTGAAGTTGTAAGGAAAGAGTAGTATATCTTTGTGTTCCTTTATTACCAACGATTGTAGCAAGTTGGCCTCGGTATTTTCTTTACGAAATTCAACCTCAGATTTATCTATGAGATATGTGTTAATGAACCCAATATCACCCACTTGTCTTTTCTTCAATTCGCGATCTTCAATCTGCATAATATAGTGAGGATAATTATAAATACATGCAATGAAAGGGCTGAGTTATATAGAGAGACTTAATGACAGAAGTAGTACTACTTACAGACATTAGCAGGTGACCGTTGCTTTATCGAGGGCCAATTGATTGAAAAACTGATAGAACTCCTCAAATGGAATAGGCAACAGTTCAATTCCAAGGAGGTCATGCTCCTTTTTAACTCTCACATACAAAGTACTCCTCCCCTCAGACTCTTTGCAGGTTTTCATGTACCAATCATGCAATCTTCGCATCATCATTGATAGAGAACTTTCATCTTTGACGAGAGGCTTCCCGTACTCGTATCTTTGTATCTGCACCTCCAAGAAATCATAATGTACATCGTCGGGCAGGTAATCTGCAGGATTGCCATAACCAGGCACCATCCTCGGATCGACGATGTCGCTAGCGAGCACCTTGAGCGGGGGCACGATTGCTTCGCTTGTTCGCCGAGCTGGGCAATTTGTTTCCCAGCTCGTCATCCTTTCATCCTTTGATCAGCGACAAGTACTTCCCTACCTCTCCGTTTGACAAATGCCTTTCCAATAATGCGCTCATAGTTGCCTTTCGGCGGAGACTTGGGTGGTTTTGTCGGGGCAGCCAGAGTGCGCCGCTTTCACCGGATCTACCTTCTCCTCCCGAGGTGGATGTCTCTTTGCTTTTAACCCTTGAAACCAGTCATCCACTTGGTCTGCGTGATCTTCGCGTTTTCCTCCTCGCTCCTCTCGTGCGGTAACTTCTCTGGAGTCTTCGTGAGAAGGACCGAATATGTATCTCCTCCCGCCTTTGGCTGTACTGCTAGACGCCCGGCAGAGCGAGCCAGGTGGATGTCTTCTTTCCTTGCTTACGAGGCGGAGGAGAAGGACTACGACGCGCCGGAGCAGCCGGAGCGGCGTGGGTCTCTTCCGCCCTTGCCGACGAGGCGGAGAAGGAGGAGGCTGGCTGCTCGGCCGCCGGTGCAGGCGGAGAAGGAGGCGGAGTGCCGCCCACGCCGGAGAAGGAGCCGGCCGAGTGCCCTGATCGTCACTCGCCGTAGGAGGAGGCGGTGGAGGAGGCGGAGTGCCCTGACTCGCCGGAGGAGGAGGTGGAGGCGGAGGCGTCCAGTTCGGAAGGTTGATGAGATCCTCCGCCATAGGCATGGAGTCTTCAGAGCAGAACCCAGCCGATACTCCCCTTCACCGGTAGGGTGGTCAAGCCGGAGGTCCTCAAATCCCTCCGTTATTTCATCAACCATCACCTTAGCATATCCTTCTGGAATCGGCCGGTAGTGAAAAGTTGAGTCGGGTTTAGTAGGATAAACAGAGCCAATAGCCGCCTTGACCTTCAAATTGCTCCATTGCGCCATAAGGTGGCAATTTTCAGCATCCGTGATAGCATCCACAGGATAGCTGGCAGGAGCCGTCAAGGCATGCTGCTCTGGCTGAAGCAGCTCGGTGGAAGCCACGCTACTTCTCTGCTGAGATGGCGGGGTAGCTTCGGGGGAAGCTTCGGCAGGTCGTTTGCTGCGATCTGCTACTTCTCGTTCCTCTTCTCGTTCCTCTAGCCCCATTACCCTTTCGTGCAGCGCCTGCATTTGCCTTGTTTGTCCGGTAGGGTTCAATCGATTGGCCGTCGCGCGCGATTTGTATGATCTCAAACTTTTCATCCGAGCTCAACTTTTTCTTCGGGCCTCGTCTCTTTACCGAAGTTGTGCTCGATCCGGAGGGCTAGAAAAAAGAACAAAGATGAGAGTTAATTAATATGTGTACATACCAAAACAAAGACGAGAGCTAGTCAAGACAGCTTAACTAATATATATACCTGGCGGACTCGGTTTGGTGATCACCGAGCCGTCCTCACGGTCTACTTCTTCACCCTCTCCTTCTTGCACCGGCATTGGGTCATCGGAGCCATGTAAATCATAGCCAGCTGCTTCTTCACCCTCTCCTTCCAGACCATCGTTGTCGTTGAGAAACATCAACGAGCGTACGGCATCACTTCCTTGTGCGATTATGTCCCTCAAGAACGCTTCTTGTGCTTCGTCTCGGGGTGTCCATAGTTTCTACAAACATTTACAACATGGCAATTATTATTCAAACATGACAGATATGGATATATTAGTGGCAAACGTAGAACTAGCTAGCTAATCACAATAAGGAATCATATTAGTGGCCTCGACGCTGCTTCTCTAGGGTTTGGGGTGGCCTCGACAACGCTTCAAGGGTTTGGGGTTGGCATCGAGACGGCTTCAAGGCGGGGTTAATATCACCCCCCCCCCCCCACGTGTTGAAGCTATCGGGAGGGGGTCGGCGTTGAACACTACATCTATGTCCCACAAGTGACGTGGGCATCGACGCCCGCGGTAGGGTAGAGGGTCATGGATCGCCGAGCGGTCGAGGGTCAAGAGGTCGAGGATTGCTGAGGGGTCGGGAGGTTGCCTAGTGTCAAAGGATTCAACAAAACCATGTCTTCATCATTAGGTGAAAGTAACAGGTGCATGATGGTACGAAGCTCTCCAAAGTTATTTTGGAACGGAGTCCCAGATAGGATAATTCGCTTTTTGGTGCAAAGTTCAGCAAGAACCTTCCAAATATCGTTATTTGAAAGGCCTTTGCTGAGATTCGTACAAAAAGGCAAATTATCCTATCCGGGACTCCATTCCAGAATAACTTTGGAGGACTTCGTACAATCATGCCATGGTTACTTCCGGCTAATGATGAAGCCATGGATTTCTTCAATACTTTGACACTATAGGAACCCTCGACCCTGAAACCTTCGACCCTTGACCCCTTATCGACCCTCGACCCCTCGGCGATCCTCGACACCCTCGTTATATCGACAACGACGCAACATACATATACATGGGAAAATAATGTTATCGGGGATGGGGTATCGGTACCCCCCCCCCTCGTGTCAAAGTTTCTTCTTTCTCCTCTATTCCTTTCTTTCTTCTTCTCCTCTTCTTTTTCTTCTTATCCCTCGAGAAAGGAAAATAAGGAAAAGGAAGAAAAGAGGAAGAAGGAAGAAGGAAGAAGAAGAAGAAAAAGAGGAGAAGAAGAAAAGAATAGAGGAGAAGAAGAAAAATAGAATTTTTTTTCTATTTTTTCTTCTTCTCCTCTATTCCTTTCTTCTTCTCCTCTTCTTTTTCTTCTTTTTTCTTCTTCTTATTTATTTCTCCTCTTCTTCCTCTCTCCTCTTCTTCTCCTTTCTTCCTCTTCTTATTTCCTTTTTCCTCTCATTCTTTTTCTTCTTCTTCCTTCTTAAAAATACATGAAGTAGTATTGCCTAATTCATTGTTCATATGAATATACAAACATTCGTGATATTTACAATAATTAATATCACCAAAAAATCTATGAACAGAAAAAATCCTAATTTTTCTAAAAACTATCTTTTGCATTGTTCACATACACATATACATTATAGCCACATACACATATACATCACATATGAACAAAAAAATTAAAACATAAAAAACAGAGCATAAAAATAAAAAAAGAGCTTAAACATTATATATATGAAAAAAATTAAAGATATAAAAAAAGAGCCGGGCGGCGGCTCACAACGCGGGGGCAGGCGAGGGCGCCGGGACGGGCAGCGGGCCAGGCGACGGGCGATGAGGAGTGGCGGCGACGGCGAGCCATGTAGCAGGAGCTCGAGGTGACGGGCGGGCGGCGAGGCGCCCAGCCTTGGGGCGGACGGGCAGGGCAGGGCGACGGCGAAAGCACGGGCAGGCGCGCTGAGGCGACGGCGACAGCGAGCACGGGCAGGGCGCGGAGCGACGGGCGACGGGCGAGCACGGGCATCCTGGACGGCGTCTGTCAGGCGAAGCACGGCAGCCTCGCAGCATCGTCGGGCGGGAACCTGGCGATGAAATCTGAAAACGCCAAGTCTTTGCTTATATAGAAAAGGCTTTGGTCCCGTTAAATGAATGCGAACCGGGACTATCTGCCTTTAGTCCCGGTTGGTGCCACCAACCGACCAAAGGCCAATTTTCAGCAGCCCAAAGGGCGGAAGCGGCGGCCTTTGGTCCGGTTGGTGGCACCAACCGACTAAAGGAGTCATTGGTCCCGGTTCGTGGCACCAACCGGACCAATTCTTTAGTCCCGGTTGGTGCCACCAACCGGGACCAAAGGCCTTGTGCTGCCCGGCCCAAAAGTTTAGTCCCACCTCGCTAGTTGAGAGAGCTCGAGAGTGGTTTATAAGCGCCGCGCCCACCCTCTCGAGCTCCTCTCAACTGCAGGCTTTCGGCCTAATCATCACTAGCTATGTGCCTGTGGGCCTACTTGGCCTCAAGGGCTGAATCTGGCCCATGTAGGGTTTCTAGTCGTATTCAGCCGTGGGTGTCCGAGGGCGGCACTATTTTTTTCTAGTTTTTTGTTTTGTTTTCTGCATTATTATTTTTTTTTGTTTTTTGCTTTATTTTTTAATTCTTTTTGCTTTTAGTTTTAGAAAAATTATAAACTTTCTGTTAGTGCCATTAGTTTTCAAATTTGAAAAATCTTTTTTTGTTTTCTTTGTTGCTTTATTTATTTTATTTTGTTTCTACTTACAAAAAATACTTATTGTTGCTATTTATATTTTTTTTCATTTTTTTGTTCTGTTTTCTGCATTATTTATTTTTTGTTGTTTTTTGCTTTATTTTCTAATTCTTTTTGCTTTTAGTTTTAGAAAAATTATAAACTTTCTGTTAGTGCCATTAGTTTTCAAATTTGAAAACTCTTTTTTTGTTTTCCTTGTTGCTTTATTTATTTTATTTTGTTTCTACTTACAACAAAATTCTTATTGTTGCTATTTTTATTTTTTTCAGTTTTTTGTTCTGTTTTCTGCACTATTTATTTTTTGTTGTTTTTTTCTTTATTTTTTAATTCTTTTTTCTTTTAGTTTTAGAAAAATTATAAACTTTCTGTTAGTGCCATTAGTTTTCAAATTTGAAAACATTTTTTTTGTTTTCTTTGTTGCTTTATTTATTTTATTTTGTTTCTGCTTACAACAAAACGGTGCGTAGAGTTACGGGCTTATAAACCGGTGTGAGCGTCCTTCGGTTGGCGAGGTTTTCAAATTCATAGTTTTCAAATGAACTCTGAAAAAGTAGGCATAGCATGTGCATGTACAAAACGGACAATGGTATCATACTAAATGCTGTTACAAAGTTGTCATGCTATCATCATAATAGTTGCAGGAGAAAGTCTTCACTTTTTCTTTGCTTGTGTCGTTTGCTTATTGCGCCGTAACCATGGATAATCTTCACCGTTTATCAGGATGCTTGGGTCAGCCTTGACTTTCAAGTGGGGAATTTCATGAAACTTTTCATACTCTTCAGACATGTCTGTCTTGCCCTCCACTCCCAGGATGTCCCTTTTTCCGGAAAGAACTATGTGGCGCTTTGGCTCATTGTATGATGTATTCGCTTCCTTATCTTTTCTTTTCCTCGGTCCGTAGACATGTCCTTCACATAGATAACCTGTGCCACATCATTGGCTAGGACGAGCGGTTCGTCGGTGTACCCAAGATTTTTCAGATCCACTGTTGTCATTCCGTCTTTGTGGGTCTACCTGCATTCTCCGCCTCTGACAGATTGACCCACTTGCACTTAAACAAAGGGACCTTAAAATCTACTCCGTAGTCAAGTTCCCATATGTCTACTATGTAACCATAATATGTGTCATTTCCTTGTCGGTTGCTGCATCAAAGCGGACACCGCTATTTTGGTTGGTGCTCTTTTCATCTTGGTCAATCGTGTAAAATGTATTCCCATTTATCTCAGATCCTTTCCAAATCATTACAGTCGAAGATGGTCCCTGGACAACAAGTACAGCTCATCACAAACAGTGCTGTCACCTCCGAGACGTGTTTCCAACCAACTGCTGAAAGTCCCGATGTGTTCACATGTAATCCAGATCGTCGCCTTTGCTCCGGGTGTTTGGAGCGCAGATCGTTTCTTGTGTTCATCGACATACGGGGTCACCAAGGTAGAGTTCTGTAGAACTGTGTAGTGTGCTTGAGAACAAGAATATCCGTCCCTGCATATTATTGAGTCCCTTCCAAGCGTGCCTTTTCCAGTCAGTCTCCCCTCATACCGCGATTTAGGGAGACCTATCTTCTTAAGGCCAGGAATGAAGTCAACACAAAACCCGATGACATCCTCTGATTGATGGCCCATGGAGATGCTTCCTTCTGGCCTAGCGCGGTTACGAACATATTTCTTTAGGACTCCCATGAACCTCTCAAAGGGGTACATATTGTGTAGAAATACGGGCCCCGGAATGACAATCTCGTCGACTAGATGAACTAGGACGTGCGTCATGATATTGAAGAAGGATGGTGGGAACACCAGCTCGAAACTGACAAGACATTGCGCCACATCACTCCTTAGCGTGGGTACGATTTCTGGATCGATCACCTTCGAGATATTGCATTGAGGAATGCACATAGCTTCACAATGGCTAATCGGACGCTTTCGCATAAGCCCCCTCAATACAACCGGAAGCAGTTGCGTCATAATCACGCGGCAGTCATGAGGCTTTAGGTTCGAACTTTTTCTCCGCATATTTATTATTCCCTTTATATTCGACGAAGCCGGTCGGGACCTTCATATCGAGCAGGCATTGAAAGAATATTTCTTTCTCTTCTTTAAAGAGCGTAGCTGGCAGGACCTTCATACCGCTTGAGAGGCATGCCATCTTTTTCGTGTAAGCATTGCAGGTCCTCTCGTGCCTCAGGTGTATCTTTTGTCTTCCCATACACGCCCAAGAAGCCTAGCAGGTTCACGCAAAGGTTCTTCATCACGTGCATCACGTCGATCGAAGAGCGGACCTCTAGGTCTTTCCAGTAGGGTAGGTCCCAAAATATAGAATTCTTCTTCCACATGGGTGCGTGATTCTC
Organism: Aegilops bicornis; assembly: GCA_021605145.1. Lineage (NCBI taxonomy): Eukaryota > Viridiplantae > Streptophyta > Magnoliopsida > Poales > Poaceae > Aegilops > Aegilops bicornis. The sequence continues at coordinate 33,152,624 of CM038673.1, forward strand.
AGCGTCATTCGAACAGCTAGTCCGCGGGACCCTGTCCAAAGATTACGTGTAAATCATTGACCATAGCAAGTACGTGATCACCGCACGCATGGAGGGCTTCTTCCGTGATCTGCCTCGCCTTTGAAATGCTTGCCTTTCTTTCGACATTGATGGTTGGTCGGAAGAAATCGGCGATGTCCCGGTACACATTCTTCCCGCAGCTTCCTAGGTATATACTATCGGTGTCAAGTAAACAGTGCGTGGATGCGTGGTATCCCTTGTTTGTCTGTCCTGAAAGGTCACTGAGAGCGGGCCAATCGTTGATGGTCACGAACAGCAACGCCTTTAGGTCAAATTCCTCCTTTTTGTGCTCATCCCACGTACGTACACCGTTTTCATTCCACGGCTGTATATGTTCTTCAACTAACGGCCTTAGGTACACATCAATGTCGTTGCCGGGTTGCTTAGGGCCTTGGATGAGAACTGGCATCATAATAAACTTCCGCTTCATGCACATCCAAGGAGGAAGGTTATACATACATAGAGTCACGGGCCAGTGCTGTGATTGCTGCTTTGCTCCCGAAAGGATTAATGCCATCCGCGCTTAAAGCAAACCATACGTTCCTTGGGTCCATTGCAAACTCATCCCAGTACTTTCTCTCGATTTTTCTCCATCACTGCGACCCGTCATTGGTGCTCTCAACTTCCCGCCTTTCTTACGGTCCTCACTGTGCCATCGCATCAACTTGGCATGCTCTCTGTTTCAATAGACGTTTCAACCGTGGTATTATAGGAGCATACCACATCACCTTCACAGAACCCTCTTCCCGGAGGCTCGCCGTCAACATCACCGGTCATCTCGTCTGATCTTATACCGCAATGCACCGCATACCGGGCATGCGTTCAGATCCTTGTAGGCACCACGGTAGAGGATGCAGTCATTAGGGCATGCATGTATCTTCTCCACCTCCAATCCTAGAGGGCATACAACCTTCTTTGCTGCGTATGTACTATCGGGCAATTCGTTATCCTTTGGAAGCTTCTTCTTCATTATTTTCAGTAGCTTCTCAAATCCTTTATCAAGCACAGCATTCTCTGCCTTCCACTGCAGCAATTCCAGTACGGTACCGAGCTTTGTGTTGCCATCTTAGCAATTGGGGTACAACCCTTTTTGTGATCCTCTAACATGCGATCGAACTTCAGCTTCTTCTTTTGACTTTCGCATTGTGTCCTTGCATCGACAATGACCCGGCGGAGATCATCATCATCGGGCACATCGTCTGGTTCCTCTTGATCTTCAGCAGCTTCGCCCGTTGCAGCACCATCGTGCACATGAAACCCTTGTAAAGCAGGTGGGTGTGAAGGATTTTCCGGTCAGAGTAAGACTTCGTATTCCCACATATAGCGCATGGACAACACATAAAACCATTCTGCTTGTTTGCCTTAGCCACTTCGAGAAAATCATGCACGCCCTTAATGTACTCGGAGGTGTGGTCACCGTACATCCATTGCCGGTTCATCTGGATGCATTATATATAATTAAGTGTGTCAAAAATCATTACAGAACATCATGAATAGATAATTAAGTGACCAAATTAATAGAAGTTCATCATCACATAAAAACCAAAAGTACATACATAGTTCTCATCTAACAACATAAAGCTCTGCAGAAAGCATCTAAATTAATTAAACCATACATTGAAACTATGTAAAACATTTCAATGCGAAAACAAATGCGATCATAATCGCAACCAAGGTAACAACTGATCGAGCGGCATAATGATACCAAGCCTCGGTATGAATGGCATATTTTCTAATCTTTCTCATCTTCAAGCGCATTGCATCCATCTTGATCTTGTGATCATCGACGACATCCGCAACATGCAACTCCAATATCATCTTCTCCTCCTCAAGTTTTTTATTTTTCCTTCAAGAAATTGTTTTCTTCTTCAACTAAATTTAACCTCTCGACAATAGGGTCGGTTGGAATTTCCGGTTCAACAACCTCCTACATAAATAAAATCTATGTCACGTTGGTCGGCATAATTTTCATAAACAATAAATGAACCAATAGTTATGTAAAGATAATATATACCACATCCGAATCATAGACAGGATGAGGGCCGACGGGGGCGGATACCAAAACCATCGCACTATATAAGATGCAATAATAAAAGTAAGAAAATAATACAAGTATCTATCTAAACAAACAAGTAATAATATTTTTCCTTTCAGAAAGAAGATAAGAACAAGAGGCTCACCACGGTGGTGCCGCCGATGAGATCGGCGCGGGTGATCGACAGCGATGAAGACGGGGACGGGGCGTGACGGACCACTAAACCTAGATAAATATTGAGGAAAATGGAGCTTTGCGGTCGAGCTTGGAGAGGAGAAACCTTAAGTAGTGTGGCTCGGGCATTCCATCGAACACCTTGTGTGCATAGGAGGTGAGCTAGAGCACCACCAAGCCCTCTCCCCCTCGGCCAGAAAAAACAGCGTAGTGTTCTCTGCTCTTCTTGCGAGGGGCTATATATAGGCAGCACCATTAGCCCGGTTGGTGGCATGAACCGGGACTAAAGGGAAGCCTTTGGTCCCGGTTCATGCCACCAACCGGGACCAATAGTGGTGGGCAGAGCCGAGACCATTGGTCCCGGTTCGTCCCACCAACCGGGACCAAAAGGTCCAGACGAACCTGGACCAATGGCCCACGTGGCCCGGCCGGCCCCCTGGGCTCACGAACCGGGGCAAATAGCTCCATTGGTCCCGGTTCTGGATTGAACCGGGACTAATGGGCTGAACTGGCCTGGACGAAAGCCCTGTTTTCCACTAGTGGAGGTCTCCTTCCTCTTCAGCACCATCCAACTCTTACTCTTCAGCAACAGCATCGGAGTATCCTCCCCATCTTGCATTTCCTCTTCAACAGCATCCGAATATTCTTCCCCATCTAGCCCTCCATCTGTAGCATGATCGGTCTCCTCGTGAAACTCATAAGCATTACCTTGCTCATCCTGTTGGGGAGTCAAAGCCTCAGCCCGAGACCGTATATGTCTCACCATCTTTTATCTGCAAAATGAATATGACATCCATAATGAGTAAAAAATTATTACATATTAATAATAATTAAGAATTGGCAAGACGAGTGCTCAAAAAGAGACATATTAAGTGGCAAAAATTCGAAGGAATGGAAGTGAATCAACATTTTGTCAAAACTTTGGCACTGATTTTCTATTCCATGTGAAAGAAGGCAACAAAACAAGAAAAAAATGAACAACCGGCCATCGCCATTTATAAAAAAAATTGGCATGACCTTTGCTAAAACTTAACCGTATTGAATGCTGTAAATTCGAAAAAATTGAAGTGAATCAACATTTCGTCAAAACATTCGCACTCATTCATATTCAGTGCAAAAGAAGAAAACAAAACTGCAATGAAATTCACCACCGGTCGTCGCCAGTTATTAAAAAAATGGCATGACCTTTGCTAAAAATTGGACGTATGGAATGCCAAAAATTCGACGAAATGGAACTGAACCAACATTACGTCAAAACTTTGGCACTCTTTCTATTCCATGTAAATCAAACCGCGTGTGAGCATCGACATACATATCAATGAATTGTATCATATTCATCCATCATAGCAGAACAACCCGTGAACACGAACATCTATAGCACATGCAAAGAATGATAGAAACCATTTGATATCAATGAACATGTAAAGAAAAAACCATCAATTCAAGCAACAACCGAGAACAGAGCTGTGTAGAGATGGTCGAGCAGTTGCTGATAAGGGCGGCGCACGCGCACCGACGGAATGGTATGTGGAGATGGACGACGATGTCATCCGTTGGTGCAAGCGGAGGCGCACCAATGGAGAGGTCGGTGGAGAGAGGGCCGAGAAGAGCAGGGGTGGGTGGCCGATGGCGCGCAGGTGGGTGGAGGGGGAAAAGAGGGATACGGGCCGGGAGTGGCGGAGCGTGCGGCAGCACGCGTTGCCGGACATTGCGGGGACCGGCGGAGTGCGGTGGCCTTCGTGGGGGGATTGGGTGGGGGAGCTCTAAAATTGGACGGGCATGGCCGGGTATCTTTCCCGTCCGACCGCACGAATGTAATTTTCATCAAGTCCCGGTTTGGAATTATAAGAAATTAGCGGCAGTGGCGTGTGGGACGCACGGCCCGCCACAAGTAATTTAACCTACCATTGGCGAGCACAATGCACCACCCGCCACAGCTATGTTCTACCAAAAGTGGGCACTGGGCAAGGTTAACTAGTGGCGGCTACTAAGTTCCGGCAGCTACTGCTTTGTCCTCTACCTTGGCGGGCACCAACGGCTTCTCTTTAGAGCTAAGTTACCGAAACAAGGCCCCCCAAGGGGCCGTACATGTGACGAGTGGCGGGCTCCACCTGCCACAGTTAAGCTCGTAGCTGTTGTGGGCGGTGCTTATTACCCGCCACTACTCATTTTCGAAAATAGCAATGGCGGGTGCTCGACTTTGCCCGCCACTGAGTAGTGTTCACCTATAAGCGCTTTGTCAATAGTGAATGATGGAAGGGTAAGAGTGTGTATAATCCATGGACTCAACATTAGTCATAAAGAACTCATATACTTACTGCAAAAGTTTAATAGCCCTCGAAGCAAAGTACAACTACAGATGCTCCTAGTGGGGAGGTTGGTAGGAGTTAACCATCGCACGCCCCCGACCGTCGCGCAACGATAGACTATCAAGGATAAATTGTGCTCCAATTTCATCACATAAAATGAAGACCATAAGTGCATGTTTCGGGAAACACAAGCCTTAAAACAAATATTCTTACTAATCCACAATTTACTCACTAGCATGACTCTAATATCACCATCTTTCTTTCTCAAAACAATCAACGAACCAAACTTCTCATATATTTAGTGATCTACATGAAAGTTTTTATTATATCCCTCTTGAATGCCCATCAAATTAGTACCAAATTCAGAACCTAAGAAAATTGACATACTGTTATAATACTCTCAAAGTAATATAAGTGAAGCATGAGAGTTCATCTATTTCTTTACAATACAACCACCGCCGTGCTTTAAAACATATACGTGAAGCACTAGAGCAACCGCCTAGCTCAAAAAATAAAAGTGAAGCACAAAGAGTATTCTAACAAATTGACGATTAGTACCTAGCAAATTAAAAAGAAACAAAGAAAAGACTCATATAATACATGATGCTCCAAGCAAAGCACATGTCGTGTGGCGAATAAAAATATAGCCTCAAGTAATTACCGATGGATTGTAGACGAAAGAGGGGATGCCATCCGGGGCATCCCCAAGCTTAGACGCTTGGTTGTCCTTGATTGTTACCATGGGGTGCCTTGGGCATCCCCAAGCTTAGTCTCTTGCCACTCCTTATTCCTTAGCCTATCGGAACTTCACACAAAACTTAAAAACTTCACAACACAAAACTCAACAGAAAACTCATGAAACCCGTTAGTGAAAGAAAAAGCAAACCGCCACTTAGGTACTGTTCCAAACCCATTAAAATTTTATAATTTCATAATAACTACTGTATCCTAACTTCACCATGGTTTATAGCTCCCGATACAACCCATAGAGTCATCAAAATAGGCAAACATCACAACAAAAACAAAATCTGTTAAAAACTGTACAATCTGTAGCAATCTGGACAACTTTGTTACTTACAGAACTCTAAACATTCTGAAAAATAAGTAAAACGTGGGAAAATTGTATATCAATCATGTGGAAAAAGAATAAGAGCAATGGCACGTTCCAGTGATTTTTAACAATTTCGTGACTGGCCGCAAAAGTTTATGTTTTTCACATAATCAAATCTACTATCTTACACATCTTCCCAAAGGACTTAGTTGGCACAAACACTAAGTTAGAACACAAAACACCACCATAACAGGAGCATAATTGTCTATGCACATAAAAACAGAAAATAAAAATATAGGGTTGTGTCCCAACAAGCGCTTTTCTTTGAAGCCTTTTAGCTAGGCATTACTAATTTTAATGATGCTTACATGAAAAATATAGTGTGTGAAAATCACATTTATGTCTACATACTTCCTATGCGTAAGCATTTTATAGGCAAACAAATTATCAAAACAAGAAATATCTAGCATATGCATAGAAGAAGACAGAAATAATTGCAAACTCAAAATAAAAAGTGGTAAATAATTAGTAACATGAATGTTTCTACAACCATATTTCCCTCTCATAATAATTACTTGTGGGATCATATTCAAATTGAAGAATATAGATATCACATAACATATTCTCTACATGATCCACATGCATGCAAAGTTGACGCTCTTACAAAATAGTAGGATTATCATCCAATAAAGTCATGACCTCTCCAAGCCCACGCTTATCAAAAAGTTCATTTGATTATTCTCCAATGTAGTGTGATCGTTATTACCTAAGGATGAAACTCTTCCAAACAAACTTTCAATATTACTACAAACACTATTGTCAATATCATATTCATCATGAGGCTTAAATAAATTTTCTTTATCATAAGAAGCATAACCAAATCATGATCATTACAGTAAAAATCTTCTTCCCCAAGCTTGCGGTTTTGCATATTATTAACGCAATTGAAATTAATAGGATTCCTAATAAAATCATTACAATCGTGCTTTCATTCGTTTATCTATCATGAATCACTTTATAGATTTCTCCTTTTAACAGTTCATCACAATTTTCAGTTTCACGAACTTCAAGCAAACCTTCTTAAATATAATCTAGTGCACTCAACTCACTAGAAATTGGTTCATCATAATCGGATCTTTGAAAAATATTAGCAAGTGGATGAGGATCCATATAAGCTTTTTGTTTTCTAGTTTCCAATAAATACACAATTATTGAAACCAACAAAGTAAAACATTTTTATGTTTTTTGATAAAACGTATTAGAAGTGTCATGATTTTGTCACGGAAGATGTCTAAGTGGGAGGACTTAGTCGTGAGGCCATAGCAATCGGATGATTAGCTAGTCAGGGTTGAACGGAATCGAGAGACACGAGTTTACCCAGGTTCGGCCACTCACCATCGAGGTAAAGGCCTACTCTTGCTTGTTTTGCTTATTTATTGGGGATCAATTACAAGGGAGCGGATTCGCTTGACCTAGCTATTGATCAATTGAAACATAGTCTATCTGGATGACCCGACCTTCATACGACGGGTCATATCGTGGGGTCATATCCCAAACATTAGCCCCTAGGATGATTTGAATTCATTCACGTCAATCTTCCACCTTATATTCGAGCGGCTTATCTTCTAGTTATAAAGTTCCAGCATAAGATATTTATAGACTTGTCATTTTTCATACCTCCTCGTTGATTGCATCATCCTCCGAAAATTCTGGAAACCCTTGATGACAGCACAAACGATTCATTTATCCATGCATGCACATTTGAAAAATCGAGGCGCCTTTTTCTCCCATGGGGGGGCTCCTTTTTACTTTTACCTTGCCCCATCCAATTATTCTTCATCGAGTCTAGATTTTCCACACCGGAACATCGCCACCCGTTCGTCTTCACCGACCGCCTCGTCCAGGTCCGTCGTGCTGCCCAGTCCTCGCCGGAGCCTCAACGGAGCAACTCCGCTATCTGCTACCACAGCCAGGTATTTCAATGCCTTCCTCACAGATTCACATTAGTTCGTTTAGAGTTCATCAGTGTTCATCTGCTCCTCACTTCCATAGCCTGTTTAGATCTTGTATTTTCTCTGAACCCTTCATATAAGCCTAGTGGTATTTGGAACATCATTTTTACATCTAAGAACTTTAAATCTTCACTAGAATCCCTGCCCAGATTAGTAGTTATTGCCAGGGCCGTTCTAGCCAATACCTTTCCTTTTTTGCATCATTTGTAGATCTAAAATTTATATGCTTGTTCTAGAAATCTGTTGTTCCACACTTAGCCAAACATTGAAAACTTATTGTCTTCTAGATGAGCCGACTTTAACATTGTCGGCTTATGCTTATGTACCATAATCCATTTGTGTTCCAGAACCTGCATGTTCGATTAGTTAGGCCGGATTATCATAACAACTATAACCCGCCATATTTAGAAGTAGCTCCACCGTTTAACCCAGATCTCCATGTTGTTCATCAGATGAGTTGCTGTTTAGTATATGACCCGCCATTCCATTTTTCTCAACTCTTAGCTTTATTTGGGGGGTCTTATCTTGGCCAAGACCATAGATTGCAACTGGGTGAGCTCTCATGTCTCCCAACTCGTGCTTGAGGATTATCAGGCACAAGGTCTTCTACGTCTCAAGAAACGATTGGCTGGCGGGTTCCCTGAGAAGAAACTATCCCTCAAACCGGCAAAGAAGAAGTTGTGGTCTTTACAGATCATCTTCTCAGAGCCTTCTATCCACTCGGGTCAAAGTTTTTTCTAGGACGTCTTACATTTCTACAACCTCCATCCTCAAGATATTGGACCTAACTCTGTATCCAACTTATGTTAATCCCAAGTGCTCTGTGAGGTATATCTTCAAATAGAAGCCCCCGTCCATTTCTTTAGAGAGTTTTATTATACAAACCGCCAAACTGAATGCGCAGATGGCCCTAGCTTAAATCTTGGCAGAGTCTCCATCTAGAGGCGGAGAGAAGTTCAGTTTCCTTCAGCTACTCTACCGAGTCATCCTAAGGGCTGTATTTGGACTTGGTTTTATTGCAACAACACAACTCCTGAAGGTGAGATCCCCCTGCCAGGTTATAGACCTAAGCGTCTTAACCCTACTAAAAAACTCCCAGGATGGGCTCCGGCTGATCAACGCGCTCAAGTCACCCACCTTTATCCGAAATTGAGGGCCTTACTAGCTAACAGGTTAACTGGAGTTGACTTAACCCGGTGTTGGGTAACCTGGAGGATCCTGCCGCTAAGCTGCAGCAATGCCTTGACGTGCGATTATTCTGGCGACTCAAATGATCCCCAACGCTATAGTCATGAAGAATCGACAACTGATGAAATAAATAAAATTGTGAAGAGACTACTAGGAGAGCCTCAGCAGACTTGCAGCAAGACGGGGTGGCTTCCATTTTATGCTCTTAACCCGGATCTAGCGGTAAGCAGACTAACAACTACTTTGTCGGGTTCATCAATCTGTATTTAACATGTACCTCCACTTTTTGAACTTGTCCGATTTTCACAGGCCGAAGACCCATTCTGGAACAAGAATAAGAAGACCCAATCCCGTAAACATGCTCATGCTCCGACTCTCCGGATAATGAGCTGTTCAACCGAGATGACATGCCCGAGGAGAATAAATCGGAGGTAGACCTTGACTCCCTTGGTTTTCTTTTTCTGCAACTTGCTAATGCTAATTCTTCCCAGGGCGGTGCCGCAACAAGCCGGGCCGAGGACCTTGAGGTAATTTGCATCTCTTCCTGCTCTGAACCCTTGTCCCCGAAGAAAACGATGCTGGTCATCCAGAAAGTAAAATTTTCTCATCATGCCGCTTATCTGGATCCGAACTTTCTTTTGAACAAAACCCAACATGAATCAAGGCACCAGACCCAAAGCGGGTCAGGAGAACATGCTGCCGGCTTACCTAACACACCAGCCGCCCATAAGCGCCGTAATGAGGTGCCTCACAGTCCAACCTCTTCTCTTCCGCGAGCTGGCCTTATTAGGCAACCTCTTAACCCCCTTGACTAAATTATTAGGCGTCGCCACCATCCTCAAGGGAATCATCCGCCACTCAACAGCCGGCTTTGGTCGTAGATCACGGGTAATATTTATTTATCTAAGTTATACCTTCTCTTGATCATTACCGTATATGTTGTTTGAAGAGCAAAAGCCAAGAAGAGAAAAAAATGGTGTGTCATCAACAGCTGACAGAATTCCAGAGTCAGAGGGCCCAACCTTGGTGACCCCTGAGGCTCACCCTGAAACATCAAAAGTCCGCTTTCGTGACCAGGCTTAGCAGCCTCAACAAATTTAGCCGACGGATATTGAAGCAATGGACCCCCATGCTGATCTTCACAAGTTTGTGGATGAATTTAACCCGACGGTCCCGGCTCATGATTCCAACCCCGTCAATACAGCTGACGTTGTTCGTCCTCATGAGGGGGATAACATTGAAATTACCATTACTGGGGAGGTTTTAAAAAACCCAAAGATCTCCAATGGGTTGAGCAAGCACACCGCGAAAGATGAGACGCTATGTTTGAGAATGGCAAAACAAAGCTTGACTTGCCGAACTTTGAAGATTTCAGTGCAGACGAGCTGCATGCCCGTTATTTGAACTGGCTTTCCACCAGCCAGGATATGGAAGCCAACATGGTGAGCATGATCAATAGGAAGTACGAGGTATGGACAAACTGCCTACTCCATATTATATATCGTTATGTAGCCCCCATGGGGTGGGTTATCATGCAAATGATAACCCGGGTCCTCAATTTTTCACATTATCAAAAAAGAAACCTCATGTACCCCCAAGGGCTGGCTCAAATTCGTGATATGAGCTGGGTCTTCAAATATGAACTTAGTTAAAAAGAAGCCTTATGTAGCCCCCAAGGGTCGGCTCAAATTCATGATATGAGCCGGGTCTTCCAAGTAAATAATCTTTGAAGAAATATCCTGTAGCCCCCAAGGGCTGGCTCATCTTCATGAAATGAGTCAGGTCTTCTTGTACCTTTTAACAAAATAAAAAATGATATGCATTACCCCCCAAGTGCGAAGCAGATTGCAAGGGACTTCAGTAATAGGATAGTTGTACTTGTAATAATCCTCAAGTGCCATGTTTAGAGGTTGTTGCCGGCTTGATTAAAAAAACTTATCACCGAATGACCTACTTACCTTATCGGAAGCTTTGAGTATGGCCAAGTCAAATTTGTCCGGCTTGAAAAAAAACTTGAATCTAAACAAGCTCTACGAACCAAGGCGGGATCAAGCCTGCAATCCTCTTTTAAGGAATTAGATAAAATCAAGGCAGGCTTTGAGGCGGAAAAGAAGTCCTTTGAGACGGAGAAAGCCGCCCTGATCACTCGTGCAGAAGCCACTGAAAGCCAGTTGTCACCAGTTATGGAGGAGCTGGCCGAGTTAAAATGCCATATCGCTCAAATGACCAAAGCCATAATTGGTAAGCATCTTCATGAACTCATACTAATAACTCACTAAACGAGTTATATAATAACTCACCTGGCGACTTACACATTGTAACTGTTTGCAGGTGATAGAACTTGCAACATCCAAGACAACTTAATGAAACTAAAAGCTGTTTACTCCCTTTTAGAGCAATTATATGCTGGAAGCATGTATACCAACGGGTATGTCACGGGAGAAAAAGATCTTCTGCAATTCATAATAGATGTGCTGAAGCGGCTATCGACTATCCCAAAGCAGGACCAATGGCCGTGCTGAGCCGGCCTATGGCTTACACACCAGAATTAGTCCCTGTGGAAATGGCCCGTGGGTTCCCACAGTGCAAAGACGATGGTATTGACTTTTCTCAAGCTGATTATGCCTGTTGTGTGAAGGAAACCCGAACACTGGCCAATCTACATGTGGCGGGAATAGAATCAAAGAAATACCAACCGGTTTTATGACAGCAGCCACACACGAATTCCGTCCCTAATACTGAAATCTTTTGACTTGACTACACGACGACGTAAGCATCTCTTTGTCATAGGTACTTGGTAGGCTTGATGTAGATCCTCCCCACCAACGGCGCCAGAAATTATTCCTGCTACTTCTTGAGCGTGCGGTGGTTTTCCCTTGAAGAGGAAAGGGTGATGCAGCAAAGTAGAGATAAGTATTTCCCTCAGTTAAGAACCAAGTTATCAATCCAGTAGGAGGAACACACAAGTCTCCAATAGTTGCACGTGAACAAACAAATAAATACTTGCACCAAACGTGATGAAGGGGTTGTCAATCCCATGATGGTTACTTGCAAGGATGAGATCTGATACTGATAGGTAGATAAATAAATAAAATAGTAAATATTTTTGGGTTCTTGGTTGTATAGATCTAAAGCAATAAACTAAAATATGATAAATATAGATCGGAAAGCAATATGATAAATATAGACTCGGGGGCCATAGTTTTCACTAGAGGCTTCTCTCTCGATAGAAAGCATATGGTGGGTAAACAAATTACTGTTGAGTAATTGATAGAAAAGCACATAGTTATGACGATGTCCAAGGCAATGATCATGTATATAGGCATCTCGTCCGAGACAAGTAGACACACTCCTGCTTGCATCTACTACTATTACTTCACACATCGACCGCTATTCCTGCATGCATCTAGTGTATTAATTAAGTTAACAAGAACGGAATAATGCTTTAAGCAAGATGACATGATGTAGAGAGATAGATCAAAGAAATATGAATAAACCCCATCTTTTTATCCTTAGTGGCAACAATACAAATACGTGTCATGTCCCTTTCTGTCGCTGGGATTGAGCACCGCAAGATTAAACCCATTACAAAGCACCTCTCCCATTGCAAGAAAAATCAATCTAGCTAGCCAAACCAAATCAATAGATCGGAAAGAAATACAAAGCTATAACAATCATGCATAAAAGAGTTCAGAGAAGGCTCATATGATATTCATAGATAATCTGATCATAAACCCACAAGTCATCAGATCTCAATAAACACACCGCAAAATAAGATTACATCAAATAGATCTCTAAAAACATCAAGGAGAACATTGTATTGATGATCAAAGAGAGTCAACAAGCCATCTAGATACTAGCTATGGACCCGTAGGTCCGTGGTAAACAACTCACACATCATCGAAAGGGCATCAAGGTTGATGAAGAATGCTTCCATGATCGAATCCCCCTACAGCAGAGTACCGAAAAAGGTCCCCAGATGGGATCTCCCGAGAACAGAAACTTGTGGTGGTGGAAAATTGTTTTGGATGGCTTTCTGTTGGTTTACCGATTTTAGATAATTTAAAGAGCTGGAGTTAGGTCAAATGGATCCAGGTGGGCCCCACAAGCCACCAGGGGGCACTGACCCCCTTGGGCGCGCCCTGGTTCCTTCTAGGCTACTCCTCCGGCTTCTGACTTCCTAACGAAGCTTCCAAGGTCACTCTTGTCCAGAAAAAATTGCCAAAAAGTTTTACGGTCATTGGACTTCGTTTGGTATTGATATTATGGAAAACCAAAAACAGGCAAAAACAACTACTAGCACTAGACACTAGGTTAATAGGTTAGTACCATAAAATGATATAAAGTAGCATAATAATGCATAGAAAACATCCGATATTGATAATACAATAGTATGAAACAATAAAAAATTATTGATACCTTGGAGACATATCAGCAGGTTTTAGGAAAAATTATCTATAAGAGGTCATATATGGAGACATAATTTGGGAAAAATATGTGAATGATATTTGATCATGATGGTCTGAATAGCAAAATTTCATTTTTGTCGTGTCACATAAGAGGTATTAATCGAAAGTCATCGACCTTTGTTTCCAACAACCGTATGGTAGTTTGTGGGCAAATTCTCTATAAGACGTCATATATGAGGACCTAATTTGGGAAAATTTTGTGAATGATATTTTAGCATCATGGTTTGAATAGCAAAAGTTTATTTTTGCAGTGCTGCAAAAGAGGTATTTATCGAGGAGTATTTTGGCGACCTTTGCTTCCGACACTCGTATGGTAGGTTTTAGGACAAATCCTCTACGAGAGGTCATATATGGGAACCTAATTTTCAAAAAAATTGTGAAAGAAATTTTAGCATAATGGTTTGAATAGTGAAAAGTCATTTTGGCCGTGCCACAAAAGAGGTATTTATAGAGAAGTTTTTGGGCGACCTTTGCTTCCGACACCCATATAGTAGGTTTTAGGGCATATTCTCTATCGGAGGTCACATATGGGGACCTAATTTGGGAAAAAGTGTGATTGATATTTTATCATGATGGTTTGAATAGCAAAAAGTTAATTTGGCTGTGCCACTGAGAGGTAGTTATCGAGGACTTTCTAGGTGTCACATCCCTAGTTCTGGTATGACCTAGGCTAGCCTTCATGTTTGCATCATGTTTAAATTTCATTTAAATTTGAAATGGGATTTGTGAAACCCTCAGAAATCATTTCTGGAAATGACCCAGATAAAAAGTGCTCCAAAAAGGTCCAAGAAAATGTTCATGTTGTTCTCTGAAAATATTGGTCAGAGGTAAAATCCAAACCAATATTTTTAGGAGTTCATAAATATTTATTTTGGCCACTTGGAATTAATGCAATAATTATTTGCATTGGATATATATATGTTATATATTTTATATATATCCAAAAATTCTGAATTTTGGTGAGGGGATTTGGAATAATCCCTTAGGTCCCTGCAAAAATATAAAGAAGTATTTTACTAAACCAGAATAAATGTTAGAAAAATAGAAAAGAAACAAAATGGAAAGAAAACCCACCTGCACTTACCTCCCTGTGCAGCCTGGCCTGGCCCAGTGGCCCAACAGGCCGGCCCAGCTGACTGGCAACGCCAGTCGTCGTCCCCCTGGCGCCAGGAGGACGAGAGGCACGCGCTCGCTGTCACAGCCCCAGAATTGGTTGTAATTAGTGGCATCAACATCCATGCATCATGTTTAAATTTATTTGAAAATTGAAGTGGGGATGACCAAGCCCTAGCACTAAAGCAAATCAAATAGGTTCAACTAAAAATATTTTTCAGTGAATCCAAATGGCTTTAAGAAAATGTTCATCATTTCTGGAAAAATGTTATAAACCATAACCAGAGGTGTTGCACATTTTTCATGACATATTTGGTCACTGGATTAATTCATTAAGTATTTACATTTGGGCATTTAATGCTAACAAATATTTTAAATGCTCAAATAATCATAAACTTAAATGTTTGCTGTTGGATATTTTCCAAACAGTGGGCTTGAGCAAGTTTCATGATTTTTGGGATAGTAGTAGTATTTTTAATAAAGCCCAAAACAGTATCACAAAATAGAAAACAGAAACTTTTTAGAAAAGAGAGAGAGAGCTTACCTGGCCTCACCTGAGCAGCCCACCTGCCTATGCGGCCCAGTACCGCAGCTGGCCAGCCCAGCCCACCTAGCCTCCTCCCTGTCGTCTTCCACCTCCTGCCAGTAGGCAGGAGGGCGTGTGGCCGCCGTGCACGCACACGCGCCCCGGCCACCTCCTGCTTGCCGCCTTCCTCTGGACCCCGGACGACGCCACGCGGTCCCCTGGGACCCCTCTCACTCTCCTCCGTGCCATCCCCTCCCCTGGACCTCTCTCTCTCACCCAACCGAACGAGTTCGTCGCCGCCGTCCGCCACCACCGCGGCCACCGCCTCCCCCTCGCCTCTCCTACATGCCCCGAAGCTCCGCCATCGATCGCCGCTTCGCCCCACCCCGGCCCCAAGCGCTGGGACGGCCTGCATCACCGACTGCCTCATCTTCTTCCTTCTCGGGAGCCGGTCGCCGCCGACGTCGATTCGCCGCCGACAGGACGTCCCCGAGCCCGCTAACCATCCCTGCCGCATCCCTGTGAGCTCCTGCTCCTTCCCCCATGCTCTCCCCCTCCGTTCCTCTCCACTAGCTCGTTCTTCGTCGGAGCCGAGAGTTTCCGCCCGCCGGCCATGAAGCCGCCGTGGCTAGAGCGAGTTTCGCTCGCGTCCGAGCACCGTTACGTGCTCAGTCGGCCGTCAGCTGCCCAACGCCACCAATCGCGCCTCCTGTCGTGCCCTGTAGCGCCATTTCCGCCCTTGCCCGAATTCCGGCCGCCGCCGCCGTCGCCGTCGTGGTTGCCGTCGCCTCAGGCCACCCCACGGCCTCCCGCATGTTCCATTAGATGCGCGCGAGCGCCAGACACCCTCAGCACCCATCCGCGCGTCGAATGGACGCCGAAGCCGCGATTCCGGTGTGCCTCCGCCGTCGGCTGTGGTCGTCGCCGGCCATGCTCCGGTGAGTGTCGACGTGGCCGTCATTAGACGCTAACCCCGCCAGCTAAACCACCCTTAGACACTGAAAACGGGCCCCGCAGCGGGTCAAAGCCCGAGTCAACGCAGGATTAGTGTATGTCTCACTGACCAATGGACCCCACGGGTCAGGTTTGACCTGGGGCGCCCAGTTGACTTGCTGACGTCACAGTGACGTGGTGCTGACGCCATAAATCATTTTCTGGATTTATTCTTTTTAGGAAATTTCAGAAAATTCCCTAAACTTCTAAAATTCATAGTAATTCAACTGTAGCTCAGAATGAAATAATTTATATATGAAAAATGATCAGAAAAATATGAAGAATATTTTTATGCCATGATCATGCATGTTTGAACAAGTTAACCTCACTGAATAGGATGAATCATGATTAGGGTAATTTATGAACTAGCATTTGGAGTTGGAGTTTAACCTTGTTTGAATTCCACTTCAATTAACTTGGCTTACTGCTGCATTAGGTCAATTTAGTTCCTTAACATGACATGTCATTCATTTGTTTGTGCATTGCATTGATTGTGCTCTTTCTTGTTTGCCGGTAACTGTCCCCTCTCGGTAGACGACGTTCCGACGATTGTTCGATGACACCGATGAAGAACTATATTATCTTCAGAAGTGCCAGGCAAGCAAAACCCCTTTTTCATTCCAATATAATACCACTCTCTCGCTCCTACTCTTTTTACTGCATTAGGACAACAACGATTCATATGTTACTTGCTGCGGTAGCTGAACCCCTTTATCCTCTGCATGAGCTGTCATTCCACAGTAGATAGATGAAACCCACTAGCATGAGTAGGAGTTGTTTGAGCCCTGTTGTGCCTACTCATTCATGCTTGTTTGTCATGCCTGCTACTGCTTAGAGTTGAGTCAGGTCTGATCTACCGGGGATGAATCGGAGGTGTGTGAACATGTCCTACTTTGTGTGAGCTAAGTGTGTGAACACGATTTGGTAAAGGTAGCGGTGAGAGGCCATGTAGGAGTACATGGTGGGTTGTCTCATTGCAGCCGTCCTCAGGAACTGAGTTCTGTGTTTGTGATCCATGAAACAGTTACTACCACGCATTGGGCCCGAAACCAATGGACCCTCTCGGCTTCTTAACCACCCTTGTTCTCTGTCCAGGAGTTGCCACTAGTTTCCTTTGTTTGTAGGATATGTGTTGGAGGCCGTGCGTAGCGCTGACCCTAGGGGTGGGCTATGATGCGGTAGATACACCATGGCCCGGTGTACCGAATGCCCGTTTGGTATCTCGGGAACCCTGCACACATCGTTCGGGGCCGTTAGTGGAAACCTCGGCGGACTCCTGCGGATGGAACCCGAATAGGCGATAAACCTGGACTAGGGACTTGAGTGTTTAGGTAGGTCGTGGCCGACACCCACGCTGGGCTTCCGCTTAAAGGTTGCCGAGTACATGTCGTGTAAACGGCGGTAAGTGGTGAGAGCGTGTGTGAAGAAGTACACCCCTGCAGGGTGAATATGATCTATTCGAATAGCCGTGTCCGCGGTAAAGGACTTCTGGGTTGCCTCTATCAGTTCATAGACAAGTGAAAGTGGATACTCTAAAATGCACAAGATAAGCATGAGTGCTATGGATGGCGTTCTCGTAGGGAGACGGGAGCGGGTCCATAGTCGTGTATTGATATGGTGAATATGTGGACTCGTGTGCGCCACCTCAAAAGAGTTACTTGCGATGTAGTTCAGGTTAGCCATCGAGTCAAGGCTGGCTTCTTGCGGTCAAACTCCACCACCCCCTTTGTTGATAATGATACATATGTAGTTAGTTCTGACGTAAGTCTTGCTGACTACATTTGTACTCACGTTTGCTTATTTTATGTTTTGCAGAGAGAGACGTCAGTCTCGCTAGTAGTTCCGTGTGGACTTCGACGTTTAGCTTGTTACCTCAGCTACGATCTTGTGCCCCGGCAGAATGTGGTAGATAGTCAGGCTTCTCAGCCTTTTTCATTTGTAGATGTCTGTACTCAGACATGTTTAGCTTCCGCTTGTGTGCT
Source organism: Aegilops bicornis (assembly GCA_021605145.1). Lineage (NCBI taxonomy): Eukaryota > Viridiplantae > Streptophyta > Magnoliopsida > Poales > Poaceae > Aegilops > Aegilops bicornis. The sequence continues at coordinate 33,170,536 of CM038673.1, forward strand.
TTGACTTGTATGCTCTGAGTGTTGGGTCATGAGACCCATGTTTGTAATATCTCGCTCCTCGGAGCCTAACGAATAAATACTTGAGTCGTAGAGTTATGTTGTGATGCCATGTTGTATTTACACATATCGAGCATATTGTGTGTATGTTTGAAATGCTTGGTATGTGTGGGATCCGACAAGCTAGTTGTTTATCCTTGGCAGCCTCTCATGGGGAAATGTAGTCTAGTGCTTCTGAGCGATAGTAGTCCGGCCCGGTTCACCGAGTCCTGCTAGCCCAAAGCACTACCGCTTTGGACACTTGATCGGTCGGCATTTGTTTCACTTCGTTCTCGTAATCTGTCCTTCGGGAAATGTCACGCGGTGACATCCGGAGTCCTGCCTAGCCTGCTACAGCCGGTTCTGCGGAGTCCTGTTAGCCCAGTGCTACAGCCCGGATTCATACGTTGATGACCGACATGCTCGATGTGATTCATGTATGCCTGTTCCCATGGGTTAGTGCCGCTTTGGGTTCACGACTAGCCATGTCGGCCCGGGTTCTCTGTCATATGGATGCTGGCGCCACTATCATATACGTGAGCCAAAAGGTGCAAACGGTCCCGGGCCATGGTAAGGTGACACCCGTGGGAATACCGTGCATGAGGCCGCAAAGTGATATGAGGGGTTACCAGCTAGATCGATGTGACTTGGAATCGGGGTCCCGACACTCGCCGCCCGCGCGCATGGGCGCCACGCAACCTGCCTACCTGGCCTCTCCCTCGACGGACTGGCCGTCCCGAACGTCGCCATGCGCCGCCCTGGACCTCTCTCACTCTCTCTCGCTCTCCCTCCTCCCCTCGATCTCTCCCTCTCCCCGGACCGAACGCGCCCGTCGCCGCCGCTCGCCGTTGCCGCGCCCACCGCCACGGCCTCGCCTCTCTGACAAGCTTAGAAGCTTCGCCGCGTCTCCCTCGTCCTCTCCGTCGAGCCACGCACCTCCGGACGGCCTGCATCGCCGCCTCCAACGTCGTCTTCACCTTCGGCCGCCCGAGATCGCCGACGACATTCCGGTCACATCAGTGCTTCCCCGAGCTCGCGCACGACGCCATCAAGACCGCCGTGAGCTCTCCTCCGCTTCCCCTCCTTCACCGCGTTCGAATTCGTGCCTTAGCCATGCTAGCCGCCGGACCCGAGCGGTCGCGCCGTCGTCGTACCTCCCCGTCATGGCCAGAGCCACCACAGCCCTCGCCTGCACCTTCCACCGCACTCAGTAGCCTCCCAGAAAGCCAACGCCGCCGCCCGCAGCTCCTGGCGTGCCCTGAAGCACCGGCGCGCACCCGGCCGAACTCCGGCCGCCGCCTCAAGCTAGTTTCCGGCGAGCTCCGGCCACCCCGCCTCCTCCTACCTGCCCCACCAGATGCGCGAGAGCCCGGGCTACGCCCCGGTGCCCTTAGCCGCCGCCCCCGTGGCCTGTAACGCGGACGCCGCCGCGTCCTGAGGTCGCCGACGACGACCTCGCCGGCCTGACATGCGGGCCCGGCCTGCCAGGTGATTAGCTTAAGGCTAATCACCACTTAACTAATCCCTGACGCTGACAGTGGGCCCCAGCGCCACTAATCTTAATTAGGTTAGAAATAACCCCCCTGATTAACTATGACAATGACGTGTGGACCCCACACGTCAGGTTTGACCTGGTCAGCCACGTTTGACTCGCTGACGTCATGCCACTGTCATGCTGACGCAGATATTCATTTTCTGGTATGAAAATAAATCAGGAAATTCCAGAAAATGAAATAAACTTAAAAAATTCACATAAATTCAATCGTAGCTCAGATTAAAATAATTTATATATGAAAAATTATCAGAAAAATTCAATCTATCCATCTGTACCAGTTTCATGCATGAAAATCCAACTTATACCTGCTGTATAGGTGAAAACACATGAATGGCATTTATAAAGGCTTATTTTGGAGTTGCATTTGAATCTTTGGTTCAAATGGACTTCATGCAAATGAATGCTATCTGCATTAGCTCAAACAACGTCACATCTACATGCCATGTTCATGCATCATATTGTTGCAGATGATTGTGTATTGATTGTCGACACCATTCCTTCTCGATAGGTCCTGCTCCGGAGAGTGCTCCAGAGTACCTATCTGTGGAGCAGTGCCCCCCCTTTTGATCTACTCTACCACGCAAGCAACCCCCTTGTTCATTCCTATACAATCCCACTCTCTCGCTCTTGCTCTCTTTTATTGCATTAGGATAACAACGATTCAACTGCTACTTAATGCTACGGTAGTTGAATCCATTCCTCTAGCATGTGTAGGAGTTGATTGAGCCATGTTGTGTTCCTACCATGCCATGCCTGCTATTGCTTAGAGTTGTGTCACGTCTGGTTCATTGGGAATGAATTGGAGTGTTACGATATGTTCTGGTGCTGAGAGTTAAGTGTGTGAACACTATTTGGTAAAGGTAGAGTTGAGAGGCCATGTAGGAGTACATGGTGGGTTGTCTCACTGGAATCGTCCTTAAGCACTGAGTTCCGTGTATCTTGTCCAATGACTAGCTACTACCACACATTGGAATGCTTATGTGCCCCTCTTGACTTATTAACCAACTTGATCTCTGTCCAGGAGTTGCAACTAGTTTTTGGTGTTTGTAGGTAGTGTTATTTTTCTACCGAGTGGCACCCGGCAGGGTGGGCTTGGGACAGACTAGGCACAGGTGGCACGGTGTACCGTGTGGCACCCGGATGGTGGGCTTGGGAATCCTGCTCACATCGTTTGGGGCCGTGAGCGACACCCCGGCCAGATCGCCTTGCGGATGGAACCCGAATAGGCGATAAACCTGGACTAGGGTCTTGTGTGGTTAGTCAGGTCGTGGCCGACGCCCTCGCCAGGCTTCCGCTTGAAGGTTGCCGAGATACATGACGTGTACATGGTGATAAGTGGTGAGAGCGTGTGTGAGGAAGTACACCCCTGCAGGGTTATCATGATCTATTCGAATAGCCGTGTCCTCGGTTATGGACTTCTTGGATGCTTACGTGGTACATAGACAACTTAAAGTGGATACTCTAAAATGCTCAAGACAAGTGTGAGTGCTATGGATGGCCTTCTCGTAGAGAGACGGGGATGAATCCATAGTAGTGTATTGATGTGGTGATTAGTGGACTCGTGTGCGCTTTCTTACCTCAAAGAAGTTACTCATAGTCATAGAATAGGTTAGCCACTGAGTCAAAGCTGGCTTGCTGCAACTGAACCCCACATTGCCTCCTTGATACTAATGCATGTATGATAGGATCTGATGTAAGTCTTGCTGAGTACCTTTGTACTCACGTTGCTTAATTTATGTTTTTGCAGATGAGACTTCTGTCTCAAAGAGTAGTTCTGCATGGACTTGACGACTAGCTTGTTACCTCAGCTACGATCTTGTACCCTTGGGAGGGTCTTGTAGATAGTCGCTTCTCAGCCTTTTTCTTTTGCGGTTATGCGTACTTTCGGACATGTAATGCTTTCGCTTCTTGTATGCTCTGAATGATGGGTCATGTGACCCCTGTTTGTATTTAATGCTATGTGGCTCTTCTGGGCCTCTATCTATATGAGTTTGCATTATGTTGTGATGCCATGTTGTACATCACATACTTGCATGTTATGCGTACGTGTAATGTGTATTGCTATGTGTGGGATCCGACAACCTAGTTGTCTATCCTTGGTAGCCTCTCTTTTGGGGAAATGTAGTCTAGTGCTTCCACCGAGTCAGGGATAGAGTCCTCCGCGACTCTGGTAGCTAGCTTCGTGTTGTACACCGAGTCCTCCACATGGGTCTTCGTATAACGCGTCTCGATCCAACCTATGTGGCGCAGGATGGAACCGACCCATGAGTCCTCATGTTGACCCACCACAACTAGAAATGATGTGCCCACCACACCACACACGCAATCGGCCACTAAGAAAATAAGCATATACAATAGTACAATGTTATACATGAAAGTTAATTGCATGGTGCATCCAAAAAAATTTCTTCTGCATTGTGAATGTTTATATATTATCCTAAAATATTAGTCACGGGAAACAGAAATGAAGGGAATATCTGGTCCTTGTCTCCACCGGACATCCCCTCTTTCTACACCACTTTCACGTACGCACACAAACTATTTCTCGGCCCTCTAAAAGTATGCATGCCCACGGCACATTCACGCATGACGGTCACTGTATTTCAGGCTAAAGCACTAACGGTCACTGGAGTTCAGAATATGCTCATTACGGTCACCGTATACATTCTCGTGGTGATCATACGGTATCTAGCTCACGATACATATCTGTATTTTCTTGATGACACTGACGGACTTTGCATTTGATGCGTGCTCCGTATTTTGTTGACGATACTTACGATCATTGTATTTGAAGCGAAAGCATGATATGGTCACTGGACTTCAGAATAAGCTCATCACAGTCACCACATATATTTTGTCGTGCTAACCAACATGTGGTTGGATGGTTAGCAGGACAGTGGTTTCTCGAGCCCACCAGGGTTAAAGTCCAGGTGCTCGGATTTATCCTGGGTTAATTTCAGTATTTTCCGGTGATGTGCGTTCAGTGGGAGGAGACGTTCCACTCGACTACGAGGCACCTATGGAGACTTCGTAAAATCTCAAGATCATATGCTGGCCCACTCTCTCGAAGGTGCTCATAGGGGTAGGGTCTACGTGTGTGCGCTTATAGCTGTGAGTTCTTGCGCGTATATATGAGCCATTGCATTTGTGACGTGTTAAAAAAATACATGTCATGATTATACGGTCACTGGCTTACCCGTACAACTCCGTATTTTGTTGATGACACAATCAATTGACCAGTCAAACGTACCAGGTGGCGCAACTAGTGTTGCACCATTGGAGCGCGTAACCATGGGGCCCACCTGTCAGCCCATATATGAAAGAAAGAAATGGTAGTTTGAGTCTGTACTGTGTTAATAAAATGCATTTTAGGGTGATCATACGGTCACTGGCTCACCATACAGCTCCGTAATTTATTGATGACACGATCAATTGACCAGTCAAACGGTCCACATTCAACAGCGCACATTACCATAGGGCCCACCCATCAATGTGTATATGAAGGACATAAATGGTAATAAATTAGTGGTCGGTGGGTACTCGAAGTCGTGAGACCTCTGGTTGGCAGTCGCCGGTGGAGGGGGTGTTGATTGGGCGGTGGGGTGGGATCATTTGGAGAAAAAGCTCGACGCTGGGGACCTAGAGGATGGCGGTCTTGCGGCGGACCGACGGTGAGGGTGGTTTCGGGCGGGCGGGTGGCGTATGGCGCGGGCGGCCGCGGCGACGGGGCCGCGGTTCGTTGGGTGGTGGCTGGCGGCTCAGGGGGGTGGAGTTTGATGATAAACTGTAGGCCCTTGATTTCGTATCCAACGACTGGAAAATCTAATGATCAGAGATGAAAAAGGCAGTCCACTGACGTGTAGCCTCACCCCGCATGTACACATGCACGCACGCAAGACACGCACGCATGCACGCGTGCAACACTGACACGTACACATAACGAACACACGCACGCTTGCGGGCGTGCAACACTGACGCGTACACATGCACTCACGAACACATGCACGTACGCACACATGCATGCAACACTCAAACGTACCCTTGCACGCACGTAACACTCGCACGCCTGCATGCACACAGCACACGACGCAAGACACACGCTCAACCTATATGTGCATGCACCCTTTGTTAAGGACATGGATTGTTACGGGTATTAATCAATCTTATCTGTGATAAGCAGAACATTGATGTTTGTAGCGGTCTTTATGAATCACAACGTATCGAGTGGGCTATCAACATAGGAGGCTTATCTACATGAAAACGATGACGTCACACTCAATGAACAATCATGGGTTTATGAAATGCCCGCTTTTGACCGCCCTGGCCCACCAAAGGTTCCTCTGTTGTGCGCCGCCTGCGTTCGGTCACTGACATGCAGGCCATGTACCCAAAGAGCCCACACGCCAGTGGAAGAATGGCGTGCTGTCCTACGTCAGAGTCGATGGCCCCACTCGCTGCACGCCCGGCTGAACACGCCTCCTTGCCGCATTCAAACACCTCCATGAAAACTGCCCGTGTGGAAGCCGAGAAACCCACTCTGGATACACGTCCGTTCATGACCGGGCCGACATTAAACGCAACACCGGCCGAGCTCCTCCCGTCCGCCGTCTATTTAATCTTCTATTTAAACGAGGCCAAACGCCGGCCGAGAATCGCACACCTCCGCCGCTCCCCTGTCTCCTCCTTCACCATTTTGTCCGCTCTTACAATGGCTTACGAAGAGTAGTTATTCCGCGTCCAAGCCGGCTGGGTGGCCCGCTGATCCCGTCAGATACGAGCTATGCAGCTCGCTGATCCACCTCCCTCCCCTCGCCCGACGGAGCCAGTTGCCGCCCCAAGCCGGCGCGCGGTTCAGCAACTCGCCGCTCCAGGCCAGCTCGACAAGGAGCGGCGCACGGGCGTCGTTGCTGCCGTCCACGCCGCCGCCTCGTACCGCGTCTCACGTAAGTGGGGGACATGCACAAAGAGAAGAGGTTCACGCACGGCGCACATACTCCCATCTCTTTCCCAACCACACCCGCGCGGGAACACGGTGGAGCTCATTTCTGTACGAAAAGGCAGCCCACGTGTTAACTTGACACGTGTACTTGTTGTCCACTAGATGGAGGGAGGATCGTCAACCACGGGTGAACAAACAAATTGTGACTTGACGCGTTATGTTAAAAAAGAGGCAAACCATGTGGGGCCTACCTTAGAGGCAAGGCTCTATACACTGGAGTACTTTTGATGTGTCCCGTCAACTCGCAGAATGAGGAGAAGCTTGCTTAGTACGCCGTCTCCCCCGCCCATAGGCGCCGTGGCTCGCAGGATGAGGTGAAGCTTGCTTACTACGCCTTACGCCCGCACCCTCGCCCACGCGCTCGGTGGCTCGCAGGACGAGTAGAAAATTTTACTAGTACTCCCTCCGTTTAGTCCTCGTCCCTACTACCTTGGTTAGGGAGATTATCATATTGTTTGGAATATATATGTCCTTTAGTACATTTTGCATCTGTACAAGGCCACAAATAGTAATCGAGACAGAAGTTACTACTCCCTCCTTTCTAGTTTATGGCTCAATTTCAAAATCTCTCCAACCAAGGTAGATGGTGAGTGGTCGAATTAATTTCGTAGTCCTGGTTTGCACAAGTAATTAGCACGCTCGTTTTTATCAAGAAATTATGTTTACCGAGGCATTAATTAGAATGAATGCATGAATGACCACTAAATTTCCATTAACTTCTACATGCATTGGTGAGTTTTCTCTTGACACTGCTTGCATCGGGTGATCTAACGCACCTCGAAATCCAACATGTTATGGTATTACTACTAGTAGTAGAATTGAGACTTATAAAACGGAAAAACGAATGTTTTTTAGATGAGCCCTATAAACCCTAGTGGATACGTACTCCGTAAAATCAGATTTTCCCGAAACTAAGTCGCGCAACCTTTATTTGCTTGTTTTCCTTCCTACCTCCTTGCCTCGAACAGACTATGCCAAACTCCCCTGCCTGCCGCGCGGGAAAAGACCCGCCCTCGCCTTTTTTTAGTCCGGGTTTGTATCGATGGATCGCGCGAAGCAGCAAAAACCCAAGCCGTGTCTTGTACTCCTCCGTCGATGCTCGCTTTCATGAATTCTGTACTTCCTGTCGCCAAAATGTGGGACATATAGAAATCGGGTTGACGTGTCAAGCGCTAAATAACAGTGCAGAACAGCAGGGGGATGCACCCCAGTCGTACCGCCCCAGTAGTAGTAGTAATGAGCAATGAGACGTCAAATCACAATGCCGCACCTTCCCAGACGGACGAAGCAACCATTATTTCACACTTCGGTTCACCATCATCTCAAACCACATAGTATTGCTTCTGCCTCAAGAGGGACACGCGCATCGCCTTGGTACATCATGACACGTGGGACCGCATGACAGGCCATGCTCCCCTGCCGATCGCTCGGTAAAATCACCTCATTTTTACTACTATACTTCCTCCGTATCGGTTTACATGGCATGCACGTCGTTCTAGGTTGATAATTTAATTGGCTATATATGTGATGAACAATATATGTTTAGAAACTACATCCGCTTAATAATTCAATGATATACTTTTTGTGACATAGTAACTCAGATTTAGTTAAGTCAAATAGATAACCAAGAACTACGTGCACGCCCTATAAACCGAGACGTCTAAAAAAACGAGACGGAGAGGGTAGTTCAGTATGTATCTTTTTATATCAACTAGCAAAGTGGCCCTCTCGATGCGCGGGCTAGAACTTCAGAATGTCCAATAATGAGAACTTATTATTTAGTTTGTGTCCAAATGTGACAACGTTGTAAATATAATACTTTTGAGAACATAGTTTGGTCTTAGGTATGTATGGTTTTCACATTTACGGATAAAAATATATGGTATCCATTCATCATTTAACTGGTTTTCTCATTTACAGACTCATCTGACCTTTTCGTTTACATATATTGCCCCCAAGGATATTGGTTACAGATAATGCCAACTGTTGACATACCATAAGATGGAAACATGAATATTTTATTAGCTAGAATTTCTTGTAGGGTTTCAATCATACATCTAATCAATATTAGATCAACATTGTTGTATCTTGTGAGGGCTAACATGTTTAAATTGGGCTTAAGATATACTTACGGTTCATAGTTCAACTAATAATTAACATGTGAACTTTTATGAAGATCCAAATTATGTGATATTATTAGGTATGACTATGTAGATCTAATAAAAGTGCTATAATTAAAAATTCCTACTTAATAAGAAATCGTTGGAAAATGCATTATTCAAATTATCATTATGGTCCATTAAATATTGGTTACTTCAGTAGCTATAGTTTTGACACTGGCTGCCTTGTCGCTTGTACATGTTACAATTTCAATCCTGTAAGACACCATGACAAACTATTTAAAAACATCAAATAACGAAAAAAAGATAATTGCCGATAAAATGCAGGGCTTGATTATAATTCATTTGCGATAGTAGCAGCATGTTGATAAATTGGTGTTTGGTCAGTGGACACTAATTTAGGCTCAGCATGTGAAACCATAATTAAATTGTACTGCAAAGAGATAAACTAATAATCAGATTATTAGACCTTTAATACGTGTACACTAACTATATTTTTGTAAACAAACAAAAAAATTAATTTAAATAATATTTATATGCACTCACCTGATATGGCACTATCAACCATGAGAATCGATACCGATAGAAAAATACTTGTTTAAAGCTGAATATCAGAATCATGACTGAAAAGTATATATCAGTTGAACTATTTATAATTGCAGTTATCCAAGATAACTAAAAAGAAAGAAAAAGAGAAGTATATACAATCAGTGTATTCTCTTATAACAATTCAAATGTTTTATCGCTTATAAGCCTCAATATAATATACATGTCACAACTCACAACCTGATACTTGTGTGGTTTAAATAAAACCATCAAATTTCAAAGCATGGCGTCGATGAACTAATCCTGAAGACCAAAGCAAAATATAATTTTCAAAACCCAACAAATGTATAACATACACGGAGCTGAAATTGCAGCTAAACTACCTCTACAACACTGCATCCAACAGTACTGATGCTTGTAGACCAAGGTTCACATTGAGAAGGATATGGAAATACCAATCTGTCTTGTCCTAGTCCCGTGGTAGCACGTACCCTCCTAGCAGTGTCTTCTTAAGAGGCAGAGCACACAGCGAACGACGTGTGAAACTGATGCGGCACTCCTGTGTCTTGTCGATCTATGGCCAATGCTGCCTCTCGTGCTTGACATGTGCGTCCTGGTGGTGCTCGTCCTCGCGGAGCATCGGTACTGGAGTCCTAATTTCCCACGCAACTTGTAGCATTGGCAAAAAAGAATGTTTTCATTGTTACAAAGACAAGTTTAGAACAACGTTGGAATGTTAAAAAAAAAGAGCCACGTGGGATATATTAGCTTGAGAGGCCCATTGGAGTCCATATCTCCCACATAGTTTACCTTAAGCAATAAAAAATAAATATTTTCTACGTTCGATAAGGAGTTCATGTTTACATGTAAGTGAGCTTAAAAATGTTTAGATGTGCGTGGCTCGCTAAGTTGAGAAGCCCACTAAGGTTTTCATGTTATAAGAACGTACGACTATGATTTTTTAATTTATGGAAGACGCCAATTAAATGGATTGTATTTTCTGATTAACCTGCGGATTTTCTAGCCTATATTTCTATTTTTCTGCGTATTTTTGTGTGCAAAGATAGCTATGCTAATTAACCATGACTCAGCCGCTGAGAAAGAAATTTCGGTCATGCACGTACAATATGGCTGGTCGATCTTTGCTTGACCGGGTAGTATGGGAACACATAAATGCATCTGTGTTTGCGTTATTGATCCACGGCCGGCTGGCCGGAAACAAATTCAGGCCATGCACGTACACCATAGCTGGTTCATCTTTTGCTTGATCAATTATGGTTGTATACGAACACATGAACGCAGCTGAATTTGCATTATTGATCCACGGCGGCCATGCACTGGTGGTCCAATAGATTAGGAAGTCCCAAGCAGATCACGCGGCAGCTTGTACGACGAAGCTGCGGTTTTTTTGGTAGTAGCAAAGTTTTTCTCTTCACGTGAAGAGGAAATAATAGGATTTATTTTACGTAATGGTAAAGGTGAGTAATTTTCCCAAATTCTGTTAGTAGCCCAGGCATAATTTAGTGGTGTGTCTAATAGACGATCAGATGTGTCTAATTTTTGTGAGATTTTTTAGCTTATTTATCTTTTTTCTGGTTAGCCCGTAAAACACTTTGTTTTTGAGCATCAGTACAGACACAAGCGCTCATATACACGCGCATACACTCACTCCTATGAACGCACACCATAGGCGCCTCGTCGTCGACGAGAACGTCTCCTCCCACTGAAAGCGCATCGTCGGAAATCCTGAAATAAATCCAGGAATAATGCGAGCACTAGGATTTGAACCCTGGTGGGTTGGGGATACCATTGTCCACCTAACCAACTCAACCACAGGTTGATTCGCGTAAAACACTTTTTATATATAATAGATAGATGCATGCATGCATAAACGAAATAGCCGATGCCCAGGCTGGCCTGTTTTTTTTTAAACCAAGTCATCTGCCCCCACGTCCCACGCTGACCTTTTTTTATAAAGGGAATGCTATGTGAAACGTTTTGTCATCATAATGGTAGTGGTGGGTAATTTTTCACCTATAAACATTATCTAATGGCTGTAAATTTTAGACTATTAAATAAACGGTCGGATATTTTTAATTATTGTGGTAGTTTCTATCTTATTTCTCTTTTTCTGGGGAGCCCGTCAAGTACTTTTTATATATAATAGACATAGTCGGGATTCACCAAGGAGCAAAAACAAGTGGTAGGCTGCACCTGTCGTGTTGGCGTAGCGACTCAAGCAAGGTCAGTCCGCACACGAAATGGCGACATACTTAACAAGACCTCTTTGGCCGACATGTGGCTCATCCACCGTCTTGTTACACGTGCGTTGCACCAAATTACAGTTCGGAGCAGAGGTTGGAATTGGAGGCACCCCGGTCGTAGCGCCGCAGTAGTAGAAAATGAGCGATGAGGGGTCAAATCAAAAGCCCCACCTTTCCCGCATTAAGCTGGACGGACGAAGCAACCATCATTTCACTCTAGGGCGCAAGAGCATCAAGAAAAGAGAAAACCAATATGCGTGCGGCAGCTACCTAGGGCACCCTAGGGTAGGGGTCTCCACAACAGATCATTTTTTAAAGCGCCTACAATACAAATCGGCTTCTCCCTCGTCCTCTTGAAGAAAACCGATGATGCGTGCAGCGGTAGGGTTTGTAGGAGTACTACTAGGGCATGCATGGCCAAGTCGTAGTAAACGGGAGAGGGATTGAGTTCAAGTCGACGCCTTAAATATGTGTGGGCCGCTTAGTTTTAGGGGAACGAGGCAGCATTTTGGGTTCGGGGACCAGTGGAAATATAGTACGTACAAAAAATTGTGGACGTAGGTTCGACCAAAAGGCAATGATGCATGGGCCCTGCATTTTGATATACCCGAGGCCGCGTGAAATTTGCTACTCTACTCAGAACTAGTAAGGTACACATGTATTGAATGCATGATATTTTGAAACCAAATTATGAATAAATACACACTATAGCATGTAAAGCTTTGAGTCATATATGCATGATGTAGATGTTCGTTTAGTTCTTATAGTTCATCTCTTTCAAAATCAATTAGTTTTATAAAAATGTTAAGATTCATGGGGTTGTGCATTGTAAAGCATAAAGTAAAAAATAAATAATGGCATTTCATTTAGAAAAAAAATCAATTATTATATGGAAGATTCTAGAACAAAGGAGAAGTGCATGTGTTTTGAGGTTTGTGCATTATGCTTAAGTTCAACCATCGAGTCTTCTAAATTGTACATCTGGCAGATCTGGTGGAATATTGATGATCTCCAACGGCCAGTTGTGCTCGGATTTGCCATCTCTGCGATGTCGGATTAGCTTCATCCAACGACCATCATTAAAGTTATTCGCACACTATATAGTTCTTGTGCCATAGTTGCATGTCTTGGAAAAAAGTTACTAGTGAGTTGTATTAGCTATTTAGGAATATAAGATGTATACATGGAAGTTGTAGAGAAAGAGATGACATGGAGTATCCCAATTCCTATGAGTAGGGATTGGGAAAGAGATGTCATTTGGTTGACATCATAGGAACTTTTCTATCTAATCTAGAGATGACATGTATCTCAATTCCTATGAGGAGGGGTTAGAAAAGAGATGTAATTTGGTTTATATCATAGGAACTTTTTTTATTGAATATACGCTAATTTGTTTTATATAAGCTAGTATAGGAATCCATTCATATGAACCAAGTGGCTATAAAGCTATAGAAATGATATCATGTTTATTTCCTTTGAAATGTGGAGTATATGAATCTATTCCTATGAACCAATTGGCTCTAAAGGAAAAAATCCTATAAAAATCATATCATGTAGAGTTCCTATGATATTCCTCCACACCAAAGGATGGTTGAAATTGCTGCAGGTGATACGATGGTCTTTCTTTGTAGACTCCTCCCCCATCTTTATAGTTACCTCTCGAAGATGAATGAAATGATATATACAGGGTATTCTACATGTGCAATTTGGTACACGAAAACTCGGTAAAAGTTTGCGAGGTTTGAATTTTCAATAAATCTACATGCACTGCATTTTTGAACGGAGGGAGCATAAGGCAGTTGCTAACACTCACGTGAAAGATTTGTGTGTAGGAGGAGTGGCTGTTCTGTTAAATGACATGGCAAAGCTGACACTGTCGGATGCTGATCTAACGGTTCTTACGGCGTTCGTCAGGAAAAGGCTTGTGGCGAACGTTTGTCGGATAATGATTTACGGACACATGCATTGCATTGATACGTGCCCCCTCTCTCTCAGGCACACGCACCCTCCCGAGTCCCCTCGCACCCACCGTCTATCTGCAGGTAGACGTCACACACATAGGTGCTCTTCAGACCCTATCCTCAGAACTTCTAAAAAACAAAAGATGTGGCACACATTTTATTTTAGCTCACACGTCACACACTTATACTCTTACTCTTGTGGCGAACGTTCTTTGGGCATAGTATATTGTACTCTCACGAAGAGAAGCAGCGCACGCACGCACTAGTTCTCTCACACCCACACGCGGGTACACGTAGGAGCGCATTTTTTTGAAGCTGGTACAACAAAATCACTCCACTACATATATAAGCAAGAGCCTTAGCGCTTTCTTTACTAGGGTTCCTCTCGTTCACTCTCTCGTGCTCTCCAGATATAAGAAAGACATAGGTGGACACACTCTCTCTCAGCTCACGGCTGGTCACAAATCCGGCCGGACAACCTCGACCGGGGCAGGGGTGTAGGTGCATCGTTCACACTGTCATCGGCGGCGAGGGAGGAGACCAACGGCTGCCTGCGCGTCCCAATCGGTGGCCGTGTCGTTCTCTCCGAGAGAGCGACGGCTCCGGAGGGCCTCCGACCCCTTCTTCCTCCTTGCGGTATTGTGGCCAAGATGCGGCCTCCCGACACTGTCTTTGCCACATGCCGATGAACCTCAGGTATATATTCCTTCAAAACCTGCCTTGCTCTACTGCCCCAGCTCCCACTTGGCTTCGTGTGGATCTTTTTCTACTTCAGTCCACTGTTCCTAAGCCACCTAGACTTTTACTATTATTAGAGGTAAAGCTAGTTCATACAGTCGACTCTAAGAGTTGGTTCAAACAGGGAAGAAAGTGGGAAAGTTGTACCATGAATCTAGGACTTGGTTCTAAGAGGAAACGGGGGAAAGTAGTAGATACTAGCTACCCAACTGGTCTCTTGGTTGAAAAGGCGAAGAAAGCATGGTGGATGGCGAAGGGTGGGGGGAAGTGGACCTATCTCTTGGTTGAAAAAGGAAAGAAAGTGATGGATGTTGGGGGACAACGCAATGAGAATGAGCAGGTCTAGATTTCATGTGCTCACATAGGAAAATGTCGCCGAGGAGATAAAAATGGGACAAATGCAGACATGCTGCCTGAGTGTTTGCCGCTCTCGGCAACCACATCTGCCTCACCACTTTATGCCTCTGCTGTCCCTACGCCCATATCGCTACCGTTAATGTAAAATCACATGAAGCATTAAGCAATGCCACCTAATGTCACTTTAAGTAATGGTCTAGTGCCGTCCATAAATTGAAGCAATGCCACCACCATTTTATGAAGTGCTTTCGTCTTGCTTTATTTCCCATGAATTGTGTTTTTGCAGTTACACTTAAATATCACACCGCTAACATTGCTTCATCCCAGTGGAACTGCACAAATTTGATTGCATGTTTACTGACCATGTGCTACTCACATGACAGTAATACTAATGCTATTGTTCTACATGTTAATCTAGTGGCAGTGTTGATGTGATGTGATGCTACTTACTTAAGGGCACTTTCATACTGTCAATCTAGTGCCAATTATAACACAATAGATGCTGCTGTTAATCATATGCCACTGCAAATATATGTCACTGTTTAAATAACTATATTTCGTATTTGCGCAAACAGGGATGTCTGTCTCCATATCGTTTCGGGATGTCTGTCTCCGTATCGTTTCTATCCGCGCAATCAAAAGCAAACACCTCAGTTTGAGTAGAACTGCGCAAAATGAGATGGCTATCCCTCGTTGTCGTTGTCTAATCACCCGTCTTCCAGGTATTCCTACATTGGTAGTTACTAGGTAGAATGAACAACACAATCTAAAAGAAGCTAATTCATACGTTTTACTGCATGATTGCAGTGCAGGGACGAGCGGAAACATCTGCATCCTAGTCCGGAATGCACCTTCCTCCAGTTCAGACATGGACCAAGCACAAGCTGGCACGGCTGCACAGAGGTTTTTCGGACAGGTGTGTGGACAAGAGGCATTGTGGTTTGCTTATTTCTGCAAATAGCGGCGCTTAAATTTAGTGGAATGGACAAGACTTTCAGCTGGTCAGTACACTGCAAGGTTCAGTTCAACATTCCAGCTGAGAACACAATTATAAATGGTTATTCTGGAATGAGAGAACCTAACCCTGGATTGTGGCAACAAGAAAAAACCAGAGTGAACTCCAGGAAATTTAAGCCTGCGGGGAGGCCCTTTGCTCAGAGAAGCCTTGCTTGTTTTTTCCTAACTTGTAAACCTTCTCACAACTTTGTCTTTTGCTATTAAATAGTATATGTTTGTTATGTTCTATGAATCATTGAGATGTATAAAATTGCTTAAATTATGCTTTTCAAGTTTTTTATGAAGCCGAGTTTAATGTGAGTGTTCCACATGAACGCTGGACTAGCGTGTGAACGTTTGGAATTTACATTGTGGCCTCAGTTAACTGCATGAACCACTGTAACAAGATACATAGTTGCTTATATGTCAGACAGCAGATTGTTGATTGTTAGCTGGTCGATAGCCTAGTGTTGAAGCGAGCTGAGCCAATGTGCCGTGTTTTGCACAACTACTTACAAGTGGGGTAGCACCAACAGTGTTTACAAGTACTTATGTATACGTCGGTGCACAGTTCTCGAACGAGTACTCTATTTCATCATAACACACACTGCTCGTATGATATAACTAGTGAGGGCAAATCTGTTTCGTTAACAATTACGATGATTCACGGGCACACAAAAGTAGGAGCAGTTCCCATAGACGGATTCAAACAGAGTACTATCCCCAGAGGGCTCGATAAACATGCAAGGTTCGGATAATTAGACAGAATCCAAACTACTATTAAACACTAGCTGGGGCAAGTATTTCATTCCTCGATCTAATTTGGGCTGGACACAAGACAGACCTTGCCATGAACATCATCGAGGACGTCCGGCAGCAGCTCAACCCTGTGAACCTTCATGAAGACAACCTTGTGTCCTAGCCACTCATAGACTTGTTTGTGGAGGCATGCCACGCCATCTTCCTGCGTAAGCTTGACAAGAACATTAGGCCTCACAAACGAAGGAGTAGCTTTGAACTTCTTGTGCTTCAGTACACCCTGGACAACACGCCTGACAACAGTGAGGCTGGAATACAACTCTTCATTGGTATAAGCGCAAATGGCTTCCATGATCCGATAGCCTAAAAACTCTGTTTTCCCAGTGCGTATATTCAGGTCATCCGCGTCATAGCGAGTGTCATGTACAACCACACAATCCTTGTCTGCATCAGGGTTCTAATTGAAACAAAAACAAATTCTGAATTACTTTCCAGCATAAGAAACACAAGTTATTTAAACCACTATGTATAGCATGGCATCGAAGCTAATAAAATTTTGCATTATTCATCACCACATACTTAGATGAAAAACCACAATCGAGATCGGCAAATAAGAAAATCACCTTAGGCAGCTCAGCGGGGGGGGGGGGTGCGGACCCAACCTCGAAGGGGGAAAACTGCTCCTGCAGTGCCACGGGGGTTGTAACCTCAAACGGGGCATTGACCATCTCAGTAGTGGCCATGAGCATATCTGGGGTCGGCTCGGTGGCTGCCTCCATCTTCTTGGAGCTCTCTGTCTCGTGGGGATCAGCCTCCCACGTCTGCTCCAATATTGTAAAATCTTCGCCTTGTTCTCCTTCGTCCATCATGAAACTGACGAATACTAGGAGACCACTGAAAGGAAAACACAATCGCAATGACAATGAAACGAAAAAGAGAGTGAGGATCGGTTACTGCTTTGCAAAAGTTCTTTTTTTTCTCTAAACGAAAATATACCAACATCACGGATCCGCTTACCTTTCCTTCGTTGGGAGAGAAGAACAGTGGCAGATGCGAGTGTTGCCTTTCTTGAAGATGGTGATGGAGAAGGGGATTCAGCGAATTGTGAAATGATGGTTGCTTCGTCCATCAAACTTAGACTGCGGGGAGGTGGGGTTTTGTGATACGACGACTCGTTATTGCCGCGCTACGACCAGGGTGACTCTCCGCCTGCATACTACCTTCTAATTTTGTGGATGGCATTTGGGCCCGCGCGTTGCATGGCCCGCATGTCGGTTAACAAAAGTATAATGGCATTCAGTAGAGGGATACGTTTCGATGACCTAGGAGGAGCCAGAAGCGGTATTATATCCATTGTACTAGTAGTAATTGTTTATCTGGGTAGGTGTAGAGTGTCTCCACTGTACTAGTAGTAATTGTTTCTTTGGGCCCAAGACAAAACAGCCCATCCACCCTAGTAAATAGTAAAATCAATCCAAAAGTCCATATATTTACTAAATGAGAGGCGCTTCCCACACCCAGCACACCGCCGCCCAAAAAAACCTGGGTGTTCTTCTTCCTCCTCACTCCCACCCACCTCATGTCAGCTCGCTCCACTCGTACCCCCAAATTCCTCACCTCACTCCTACAAAAAACCCCAGCTCCCCTTCTTCCTCACTACTACAGAAAAACCCCAGCTCCCCTTCTTCTTCACTCGCACTACAACTAGGCTCGTCATTCGTTACTCTGCTCAAATCCGTGAGCGCGAAGCGACGCCCTCGAGGAAAATGGAGTCGGCTGACCCCAGCGCCACGTAGATGAGGCTCCCGCCAGCGGCGACGCCTGTTGTAGATCCCGCACCTGGCAGCGCGAGGAGAAACGGCGACCCCGCCCCCACCGGATCCCAGGAACCCGTAGAATCTCGGGTGGACCACATCAGTGATCTCCCGGACGCCGTCCTTGGGGAGATCATCTCGCTTCTCCCCACCAAGGATTGCTGCCTTTTAAGTCCTCTCTGAATTCGGTGGCGCCCTCTATGGCGCGCCGTTCACCTTAATCTCGACTGCCGTCAGCTATCTCTCTTCAATGATTTTGGAATCCCCAGAGCCATCATCTCCTCCCACCAGGGCTCCGTTCAAAGCCTTTGCATCCCATCATCCTACCTGAGCAAGCATACCATGCCCTGCATGGTGGACGCCTGGCTGAAATCCCCTGAATTCACAGAACTATAGCTGCTTGAGTTCTACTATTCCCCTGGAAATCACCTACCAGATACCGAACGCCATCTACCTGTGCCCTCAGCACCGATGTCCATCTCGCGGTTTTCCTCCTCTCTCCACACCGCCACCTTTCTTGTATGCGACCTACCAGACAATCTGGTACTAAACCTTCGACTCCCATTTCTGAAGAAACTTTCACTTGTGCGGGTTCGTATCTCGGAGGCCTCATTGCACAGCATTATCCACTCCAGTTGCCCTGCCCTGGAATGCTTGGTGCTTGTTTTCAGAGTTATAATCGGTTGTCTCCAAATAAAGTCGCCTAACCTTGTAAGATTCGGAATTTGTTTTGACGGAAGGCAGCTCATCGTCCAAGATGCCCCTTCACTTCAAAGGTTGATCATTGATTCTAGTTTTTCACTGTTGCAAATAATCGTCCTCTCTGCGCCTAAACTGGAGACCTTCGGTGTAATACATGATCTCTGTGCTCATTTCAATATGGGGTTTGGCTCCACAGTTCTTCCGGTACTTTTCATTATCATCTACACTTCTAACCATAAGATGCATTTTAAATTTCTGCGCATAAGTTATATGTCATCTTGGAGTACACATTTTGAACTAATATTATGTTCTATGCTCAATGAAGAGTTTCTCCATGGATGGCCTATCAATGGTGTTGGATTCTGTCAAGATCTTATATATCCAAATGAATAGTTTTGATCTGAACAAGATTATTGGCTTGCTGCAATGCTTTCCATGTCTGGAGAAGTTGTATATACAGGTGATAATTTCACGCACCTTGGAAGCCCGCATATAGTGTACTAGAATTAACCGTTCAGCTGTTGCTCTTTCGACACTCCTTTTTTTATACCTTAACTATTTTCAATATTCATGTCTATTTAGGCAACAGGACGGGGTAAGAAAGTTATAACCAATCGGTGGATTCGTAATCATCGGGATTTTCTCACTTCTCATGAGATTCGATTGCAGACAATAACGCTAGAACGATATGTAGCCAACCGTGCAAACCCTAGATTTGTCATATTCTTCCTGCTGAATGCGAGGTTACTATTGTCCATCAGGCTTAAGTTTATCAGCAACATGGCTTCTGTTTACAACACATTGTGGTCATAATCCAGTAAATTCTACAACCCATGATGTTCATTCTATGGACCTGACCGATCAATTTGATTGTGACTGCCAAAAACAGTGCTGGAGTTAGATGTTGTTGCCCTTTTCAACCTGGTTTTTTTGTAAACCTGATGAACAATTAACCCTCGTGCTTTTGTATAGTTTGTAAGCTGGAGTTAGATGTTCTTGCCCTTTTCAACTCGGGTGTGACTGTCATATTTTCTTTGAAGCAAGGCAAATGGCTTGCCAGTCATTTAATTTAGAGTGAAATATTGTAACAACTAACAAATCCCAACCAAGGGAAATAACATCACTCTCGCCGGCTGCTTGAGTTCACTGTGCATTACAGAAGCCAAGTGATTAACCCCTGCCAGCACCCACAAACTTATTTCCAACTAGCACATCAAATGGGATGTAAATTTTCATAGGAAGGGTTGCATGACCGTGACAGATTTGGATTCTAACATTTGGGACCCGTGAGGAAATAGCCCATCCAAGGTGGTGGCGACTTACTAGCCAGTCAACAAACGATTCTGCCTACCAGCCGTTGGATTGACATCCAACATCTGTCGTGTATCTACTATCTCTTGTCTTCTTCTTCCTCCAGCCACCCAAACCAAACCACCCCATCGGCTCCGCCTGCTCCCGCCTCCCATGGCTGGCTGCGCCTCCGCCGCCCTACCGTACGTACCCTCCAACGTTGGCCAGTCCCTCCCTCTATTCCCCCACACGTCCTGTTATTCTCTGGCGATGTCAGCCCCAACACGCACCCGCACCCGAACCAGTCAACCCTCGTACTCCCCTCCGCCTGCGACTGGACCGGCGCATCTTCCATGGCTCTTGTTCATTCTTTCTGAGGCCTCGCCATTGTCCTCTGCCTTGCGGCCTTGGTTCGCTCGCCGTGCGCGGTGCGCCGCCCTCTTGCGTTGACAACGTCATCAACAACCGACAGGAACAAGGAGATGACTATACATGGAGAGGATGATAGTAGGGACCCACCAGGGTCATGGCAGTACGCAAGCAAGTGCATCTATATTACAAGCCCAAAAATATGGTTCCTCCTAATAGTTGGGCATCTGGGGCTCACGCCATTGTCAACGTAGTCAATAAACGAGAGAATTACACTACGAGCGGCAGACACCAGGGACCCAACAGGTCGGGTAGTTTTTCTTTAGGAACAAGCAATTGTTATTTATACTAGTTTTAGCAATAGATCAGGGTAACAACGGGGTTGTGCGGGGGCTGTGGCCCGTCTAGCCAGGGTTTTATTTATGTTTACCACATCATGAGCCCAGTTGTGTTTTTTCTTGCTGAAAATGGCTAGCCCAGTTCTATTTTTTAAAAGAAATACCCAAACGAGGCATACTTGCTATATCAGCGCTGCTAGGCTGCAAATCTTTCAGGACGAGGACAGTTTCATTCGGTTTGCAAAGAAATGGGTTGTACATTTTTAAAACACATCAAACCGGGAAATAGTTTCAACTTTTTTGCATTACCAGATTTTAAATTCCATTGATTTTTATGCGTGGAAAATTATTTGGATTTTATATTTGTATAAATTATTTTTCAAAATAGTTTGAATGTGAATCGATATTTCGGGATTAAAAAAAGTTGACCGCACCGAAGTATGCACAAAATTCGTATACTTTTTAACTGTGGCCACAATATGGGGTGTAATGCTAACAAGAAGAAGATGGGCTCCAAAAAAATTCTTAAGAATTAGCAAATGGGCTGTACATTATTAGAAATAATGCACACGAGAGCAGTGACTATTGGATGTCCATCCAACGGCTGTCGTGCTTCTTCAATCTCTGCTTTTCCTGCTCCAGCCACTCAAACAAGCGCCGGCGGGACTGCCTACTCCCTCCTCTCGCAGCCGGCTATGCTGCCGTGCAGGCGTCACCGCCCCATCGTACTCCCATCGCTGGCCTATCCATCCCTCTACTCACCCACACCTACTGTTATTCTTCGGCGACGGCAGACGAACCAGTAAACCCTCGTACAGTCGTACTCCCCTCCGCGTGGGAAACAACTGCCGAGTCTTCCTTGCCTCCGTGCCGTTCCCTTACTAGGCCTCGCCGTCGTCCACCGCCCTGGTGCTCTCGGCGCGCCCTGGTCAACGTGGTCAATGAACGACATCCATCAGAAGTGGACTGTGCGTGGAAAGACTGACAGCTGGGTCCACGGCCGCACGCAAGAAATGCCTCCTTATACGCGCAAAATAATGATTCCTCCACCTGACAGCAAGGACCGATGGGAAAGGCTTCTGTATTTCGCAGAAAAAACATTCCCCTGCTGACAGCTCGGATCCATCAGCTATATCTTCGCACGCAAGGAAGTGTCTCCTTATGACGCACAAAAAAAATGAATACCCCCTACTAGCTGGGACCCACCATAGTGGGTGGCTGACTTGTGGGCCTACTAAGTTGACGGGGACAGAGGGCTTTGTCAACTTAGTCAATATGAACGATTCTAGCACCAGTGACCATATGATGTCCATCCAATGGCCATAGTGCTTCTTCAACCTCTGTTCTTCTTGCTCCAGCCGCCCAAAGAAGCGCCGGTCGTGCCACGTCCTCCTGCCTCCCGTGGCCGGCTGTGCTGCCGCGGAGGCCTCACCGCCCCCATACAACTCCCACCACTGGCCAAGTCGTCCCTCCACTCACCCACACCCCCTGTTATTCTGCGGCGACGGCAACCTCACACCGCAGCCGAACTAGTGAACCCTCGTACTCCTCTCTGCGTGGGCATCCACTGCCGCGTCTTCCCCGGCTCCGTGTCGTCCACATCCTAGGCCTCGCCGTTGTTCACTGCCTTGGTGCTCTTGGCGTGGCATGCTCAATGTGGTCAATGACCGACTTTCATCGGAAGAGTATTGTACGTGGAGAGGCTGACAGCTGGGTCCACGGCCGCAGCTGGGTCCACGACCAGAGCCCATTTTTTTTGTGATTTGCCAAAAAAGTCGCTTTGTCAGGCCTGTTGGGCTGCAAATCTTTCAAGACGAGGAGAGCTTCATTCGGCTGGCCGAGAAAATGACCTATCAGTAATGAGAAATGGGCTGTACATTTTTAAAACACATCAAACCGGCAATTAGTTTCAAATTTCTTTTTTTCATTTCGAGATTTTAAATTGCATTGATTTTTATGCATGGACAATTTGTTGGATTTATTTTTAAAATCAGTTTGAAATTTCGGGATTAAAACAGTGCGGACTGCACCGAAATATGCAAAATTTCCTATAATTTTTTAAGCGTGGCCAAAATATGGGCTGTAATGCTAACAAAAAGAATAATGGCATATGTGCTATATGCTGTTTTCCACAGATTTGAGGCTTTCCTAAAAAACAGGTTGACGCACAAGCAGTGATTGTTGGATTTCCATCCAACGGCTGTAGTGCTTCTTCAATCTCTGCTCTTCCTGCTCCACCCGCTCAAACAAGCGCCGGCGAGACTGCCTGCTCCCTCCTCCCATGGCCGGCTGTCTTTGCCGCCAGCCTCACCGCCCCACCGTACTCCCATCGCTGGCCTAGCCATCCCTCTACTCACCAACACCTGCTGTTATTCTCCAGCGACGACAGATGAACTAGTAAACCCTCATACAGTCGTACTCCCCTCCGCGTGGGAGACAACTGCCGAGTCTTCCCTGCCTCCGTGTCATTCCCTTCCTAGGCCTCGCCGTCGTCCACCACCCTGGTGCTCTCGGCGCGGCCTGGTCAACATGGTCAACGACCAAATTGCATCTGAAGTGAACTATACATGGAGAGGTTGACAGCTGGGTCGACGGCCGCACGTAAGGAAATGGCTCCTTATTACGTGCAAAATAATGATTCCTCCACCTGACATCTCGGACCCATAGAAAAGGGCCTCCGTATTTCGCGAAAAAACGTTACCGCCGCAGACAGCTTGGACCCACCAGCTATATCTTCGCACGCAAGGAAGTGCCTCCTGTCGGTGTCAACACCGGCGGATCTCGGGTAGGGGGTCCCGAACTGTGCGTCTAGGATCGATGGTAATAGGGGACGGGGACATAATGTTTACCCAGGTTCGGGCCCTCTCTATGGAGGTAATACCCTACTTCCTGCTTGATTGATCTTGATGAATATGAGTGTTCCAAGAGTTGATCTACCACGAGATCATAATGGCTAAACTCTAGAAGTCTAGCCTATGAGTATATGGTAATGAATCTGTCCTATCCGGACTATGCTCTCCGGTTTATATAGACACCAGAGAGATCTAGGGTTACAAGAGGTCGGTTACATAGGAGGGAATCTTCATAATAGGCCACCTAGCTTGCCTTCCATGCAAAGTAGAGTCCAATCCGGACACTGGTATTGTCTTCAGCCTTTGTATCTTCACAGCCCATCAGTCTGGCCCATGGATAACAGGCCTGACGCCCGAGGACCCCTTAGTCCAGGACTCCCTCAGTAGCCCCTGAACCTGGCTTCAACGACGAGGAGTCCGGCGCACAGATTGTCTTCGACATCGCAAGGCGGGTTCCCCTCCCTCCGAACTCCAAGATAGTCTTCGGATGTGATGATTGTATCCGGACCTGTTACACACCACGCACAACCGCAGAGAGAATATATATATCTTGCATGAGTTCCTTCCGCTGATAGCTTCCTGTAACGTGATATCACGCCCGTTCGGTCACGATTTCGAACCGTTTGTCCCACGTTTCGAGACGCGGTCGCTATTGGCATGTCTTGTCGAAGAAGAGACCGTGTCCCCTTATTACGGGATTCTTATCAATGCGGTCACGGGTAACCCAACCGTGCCGTTTGCACAGCCTTTGGGAATAGGCAAATCTTAAGGCGAGCGAGGAGGCGTTTAATGTTTACTGCCTTTATAATAGGATAAGGTCCCCCTCTTCCTCTTCTCACGCTTTCTCTCCGTCTTCGCCTTCCCGATCTCGAGCTCCCGAGCCCAAGTTTTCATCTCCTTTCCACTCAAGCAACCATGTCCGGATCCGGTGGTCGGGGCAAATGGATGGCCTCCTCCGTCACAGAGGAGGACATTACTGAGCTCCGGGCGGCCAGATAATTGGCGAAGGATATTGTCCACCGCCTACCGGCCGAGGGACAGATCGTCCCCTCGCTGGAGCCCACAGAGAGGGTGGTATTCCTCCCCCATTTTTTCCGCGGGTAGGGTTTCCACTCCACCCCTTCGTCCGTGGGTTAATGTATTACTACAGGGTAGATTTCCATGATCTGTCCCTGAATTCCTTCCTCCACATCTCAGCGTTTATCTTCGTGTGCGAGGCCTTCCTCCGCATCCAAACCCACATTGGATTGTGGCTCAAAGTCTTCAACGTGAAGCCGAAGGTGGTGGATGGCCAGCACGCGGAGTGCGGAGAGGCAATGGTGAGAAAATTGTCCAACATCTCTTGGCCCAAAGGCACCTTTGTGGATATGGTAAAGGAGTGGCAGAAGTAGTGGTTCTACATCACAGAACCACGCGGGACCACCTGGGCCGCGACTGCCGAATTCCGCTCCAACACTCCTATGCGACTCACCTTCTGGGTCGAGAAGAGTCCGGACTGGAGTTCTCCTGACGAGCTGATAGCACTGCAGACGCACGTTCTGAGCATGGTAACCAAGAGTGTCAAGCTGATTGACGTGATCCAGGTGATGTTAGTTCGTCGGATCCTTCCATGCCAGCGCTGAAGCCGCCCGCTGTGGGAGTTCAATCCAAAGAGGCAACGGACCCTGGCGAGGCTCTTCGAGACTACGCACGAAGGCGCATGGAAATTGCTCTTCAAGGGAAATGAAAACCCACCGGCCATGGATTCAGACCGTGGTCACGATTGTACACACCCCGCCAGCAAGGTAGTTTATTTCGAATGAGTCCTCAACCTAATTGTTTCGAGGATGATGTCTGAGCTTTTATTGATGCTATTTCAGGACTGGACGGAGAGGGAGAAGCGGATCCATTGTCCGGCTCCGTTGCCTGAAGAACCAGTCATCCCGCGCTTGGCAGAGATGCTAGTGTCGGCGCCATATAAGGCGCCGGAGAAGAACGCCAAGAAGAAGGCAAAGGGGGCCAAGAGTGGCCTCCGTCGGGAGGGTATTTCAGACGCGGCGTCCGAAGACGACGAAACTCATTCCTCTGTCCCTGAGGACAATGATGGGGAAGAGGAGGAGGATAGGAAGAAGACGAGGGTGGCTCCAGCGCATTTGGAGGCGGAGGCGCCCAAAAAGGGGAAGGGCGTTCCGGCAGCCAACACCGTGTGGGACGTTGACAGTAGTCCGGAACGACGCCCCCGCACTAAGCCCCAGGCTGCATCGTAAGTGATATGGCTTATTTATGTGCGCATCCAGCTCTTTCTCTCCATTATCTTGATGTAGTTAACTGTACCCTTGCAGTGCGGCCCGCGACCTAATCCAGTGATCCTCGTCTAGAAGTTCGTTGGCTCCGTCGGAGATGGCGAGCCAGTCGCCACCGCCTGCTTATTCCCCCGGGGCCGGGGACGACACCGAAGTGCTGTCCCGAAGGGCCAATCCAAACCGGGGGGAGCCCAGGATGCTGTCCAGGAGGCGCCACGAGGCCAAGCCTCCTCTGCCGGACGCATGGAGGAAACAATCCCCGTGGGGACAGGTGAAGGGGGCCGCACCTAGCTCGGCCCTGAGCCGAATACGATTCCGGAGACCCATATGGCTCCGGAGTCGGGCGGGCAGCCCTCTTCGAAGGAGGGGGTGTGCCACTTCCCCGGTGGTCCCTGTCCGTCCAGGGGCGCCGGATAACCTGATGGAGGCGCTACGAGGCGACTCCGTTATGGACGAGCACCATGTTCTTATGAGCGCAGTGATTGAGAAGGTTCAGTCTGCCAAGAGTGTACTGAACGAAGACTGCATCAACCTATTAAAAGGTTTCAAGGTAAATAACAGAGAAAAGACCCCATATAGTCAGTAGCCCCTGAGACACTATCCGATGCTCGGTATGAGGAGCCGAACAGAGGATCAATCCTCTAATGTAGGAGACTAACGTGACATGTGCGTATGAGCAGGTATCGCTGTTGGCCGTGACCTCACATGCTGCCGAAGTATCTGAACTGAAGCAGATGCTGGAGCGGACTGAGAATGAGCTCGGCGAGGTTAGAGTGCGGCTGCAGGAGAAGCAAGGTAAGTAACGTCTTGTTGTGTGTTTGGAAAGCGGAGACGCTGTGTATTGACTGTAATGTCGAAATATATGCAGGGGCCGCGACTGTGGTCGAGGCCCTGAGGAAGGCCCTAGGCGAGGCCGAGGAGAAGGTTGTCCAGCAGCAAGCCGCCCGTAAGAAGCTAGAGGCCCGTGTCAAGGAAATCCAGCACGAGCTCCCGGATGCAGTGAAAAAATGTGAAACCTTGGAGAATGATGCATCGACTCAGGAGGCCGAACATACCAAGGCTCGTCAGGGCGCGGAGACCGCGCGGAACGAGGCCCGGGCCATCCTGCAGGAGATCCAGGAGGCCAGGAAGATCATGGCTAGTAAGGCTTTTAAGATGCAAATCAAGTATGCCGAGAGGCAATACCTTTTACTAACCCGGGTTCGGAGTTCCCCAGGAGCTTTTGCGGATCTACCACGCAGCGTACCAGACGCTGCAGCGTCCTACCGAGCAGAAGGAGGAGGTTCCATGGAGAAGCTATTCTGGTCGGAGTATGCAACGCCATAGCATCCCGTGTCCTTCATAGATCAGCTAATGCAGCTGGTGGAGCTGCACAAGGTGGCTGAACTGGCCATGAAGGATTTGACAATCCGGCTATGGCCAGCCGAAGCTATACCCGGCAGCTACTTCGGACCCATGAGGCGGCTGGTGGAAGCCTGTCCGTGGCTGGACGTCGTCAAGCACTCTGCATGTATTCAGGGCACATGTATGGCCTTTGCTCGCTGCAAGATGTGGTGGGCGAAGATGAACGTTGTTGAAGTGGCTAGCGGGCCGCCGGAGGGCAAGGAGCACCGCACACCCGAGAAATATTTTGCGGATGTCATAGAAGGGTCCCGACTTGTGGCAGCTTAATGTTCGCAGAACATTATTTTTGAATGAATACATTCGTGTGGTCCTTTGCGGTAACACTCCGAAAATTTTGATTTTGTTTTTTTATCAAATTCTTTAATTAATCGAAAGGAGGTTATTTAAAAAATTTGTTTTTTAGGACTCTCATTATCAAATAGTCTTGGGTTATTTTACTAGTTCTTTTATTTAAAAAGTATTCCTAAAAATTATGGATTTATTCTTCTCCATTCAAAAATTTATCTCTTGCCATGGCCTATGTAGAAAAGTTTCTTCCAAAACCCAGCTCCCTACTTTGGGTCAAGCCTAGCATCAAATTCCAACAAGTTTCTACCTCCCCTAGATTTTATACCTATTTATTTTAACCTCAAATTTTTTTCTGTCATTAAATTTGGCCCTTAGAGATTTACAAAGGAACTGCCAGATTTCCTTTGAGTTTTGACTCCAAATAAATTCCTCTGGCTAGTCCTTAGCACCCTCAACCAAGATCCATCAAGACCTGCTGGTCCACAGTTCAAATTTTTCAAAATGTGCTTGCTGCAAGTTTGGACCAAATTTGCCATTTTTGGTAAAATTCATTCTTTTTCTCTTCCTAAAAATCTGAGATAAATCAGGAAGCCTCTAGATGCATCAAGAGATCACTTCACCAAGTCCCAGCTCCAGAAAATTTTTCCACGTGCGTAAATCATTTCGTCGAACAGGTGGCCGACACTGTTTTTTGTCAAGATTCAGAGTTCAGTGTTTAGTTCAGTCGACAGTGTCGTTTCCTTTAGAACCGCGGCGTCAATCTCGCCAGTGCACGCGTTGGCGCCTTAATCACTGCTCCCCCTTCTTATCCAGTGCGCCGCACGGTCGTTTGGACGGGCGCGAGCGTCGGCGGCGACGTGTCTCGCTAACGCCGACGTCTTCCGCGGTGGCAGAACCGCCCGTGGCGGCCAACAGGGGCCAACCCTGGCATACGGCGTGGTCCAGCACCACCCACACCACCAGGAGCCTCCGCGTGGCCGTCCTCTTCCCCGTGCGTGCTGCAGAATAGTCACCGTGGCCTGAGAGGCACAGAGCGCGCTCTCTGCCGCCGACGAGCCCGTGAGCTCCGTTCCGTCCAAACCACGGGAGCATGCCAAATCCGACCAGGTTTAGACGTTGAATGGTGCCAGTGGACCAACACGAAGTTGCCCAGTCACCTAAATCCCCCGTCCAACCTCTGCCTCGCCGCAATCACTCGCCGGAGTGATCCCGTTCTCTGCAACCGCCTCGGGCCGGCTATAAATGGAGGCCCCGAGCTCGTTCCTGACCCAGCACCTCCCCTCCTCGCCTCAGAACCCCGCCACGCGCATCAGAAGGCCTCAGGAGAGCCTTCTTCCTCGACTCCGGCCGCCCCGATCCGCCTCGGGCTCCGGCAAAATTATATTTGGTGAGAGCACCCCCGCCTCCCAAACCGTGCCAGTAGACTCCTAGTGCACCCACTCTTCTAACCCGAGCCCAAATTTGGTGTCTGCAGCCCTCCTCGTCGAGATCCATCACCGCCCGAACCACCGGCTGTCGGAGTGGAGGCCGCCGTCGAAGTGGTGCTCGCCGACGACCAACACCACCACCCACAGAAGCGGGAGAGCTCAGTGAGTCCGTAGGTACTTTCCGTTCCCCCTACCTCGTCGTGGATCGATGCCGGCCACCACCGCGATCCTCGGGCGCCGGTGTGCTCTGTTTTAAACTTTTAAACCTGACGGATGGGACCCCCTCGTCAGCCACTCCTCTCTTATTCGAACCGTTTTCTGAAAGCGCCTTTGGGCAAAGTACGTTTCCCTTTTGAGTTTGCGTATTTCTAACCGAAACATTTTCTGTTTTTCTATACTAGCCCCTGGAAAATTTCTGTTTCATCACAGATTAGTCCATGTACTAAAACCTTAATAACTTTTAAACAAAATACGATTTTGAGTTGATTCTTTTTCTGTCATATTTATTTTTCTATCTAGTTCTTTTTCATATTTATTTGAAAAATATTTGGAACAATTTTTATGCACGCACGGTATTCACGTTCGTATTCGATTTCTTTTATACCGTAGATACCAAAGGAGGTGACGGAGCCGCCAACTTCGCCGAGCTAGACTCCGACTACTCTGAACTAGGAAAGCATGTTTGAACATTTGATATGATAAGTGTTTTTCATGTTTGCTTGAGTGGTTTCACATGGCATGTTTATATGAGCATTTGCGAAGGTTATATTTCATGCAAAGTAAGCTGCGAGTGAGCTTCAATATTGATGTGTTCTTATGATGGTGATATAACCTGATCATGTGGTGGCATGATAGGTTGCAAGCTGGTATTGTTGAAGCATGCCAGTTTTATGTCAACCGTTTAGCCCCAGTAATCAACGTGGATCAAGTCTTGCTCCCGTTCGTTCCCTCTTCGTGCTGGCACATGTTTTCTGCAAAGAGTGTGGTTTAGTAAGTTGCAAACCTCCTTCCTTGTACACACCAAACAGAGAGACCGCGTTGAGGGTTCCATGGCCCTGGATTAAAGCCCGTCATCTGGTCAGGGGGCATGGGTGTTGAAATGTTGGTTAAGTATCTCAAGGCTCTTGAGGCAGCTTTTGATAACCTCGTGGACGACCTTGTGGCTGCTCGTATGGACTTTGTTCAAGGCTGTTCCGCCAACAGGAGGGAGCTCCTCCATATGGCACCACCACTTACTTTCGTCTCGTCCTCAAAGATCCTATACACCTGCCATCTTAGCCACCCGCCGCCTACCTACCATCAAGAGTTTGACCAAGTCATTGCTCCTACTCCAACAAGGTGCTGCAATACCTGTCGCCCGCACCAGCTCCTCAACTCGATTACCAGCCTGGAGCCTATTAGTGAGGAGGAGGTTGAGTCTCCAGCATCACTTGGTCTTACCCTCGGCAGGCTGAGGGAAGTTCTTACTATCTCCGACTGAGTGCGCCTAGCAGCGGTCGATGTACCAACTTATGCGATATGTTTATATGTATATAGGTTTGGTGAGAAGTAGTTTGTGTGCGCATCATGTGGGAACTCGGAGAAGTGCACTAGCCTAAATAACATGTCAGGAAGGTGTACGCACATCCTGAGTGATGTATTGTATAATTACGACTTGCGTGTAATATATGTACTGAGCGGTCCTTCTCTGTGCGCAATCAAGTGTTTTCTTGAAAAATCTTGGAGTCTTGGAAAATTCAGCATTTGCAAAATTATTTATTCTTGCCACTCAGTTTTTCTCATGAGTTTTGCAAAAATACCCCAGAGTGGAAAATGCCTCGTCCCTGGACTCGTTCCATGCCAAGTCCGCCGGAAGAAAATTATGGTACCCAGACAAGTAACAATTTCACACAGGGGCAGTCAAGTCAGCAAGGCAGTGAAGCATCATTTTCTCAAGTATGCCGCCTTTATGAGCTAAGCCAGCAGCAGCATCAAGAAATGATGAATCATGTTATCAACATGAGAAATCACCGTGAACCATATCAGCAGCATTCCAAATTGTTTGAACTACAAAAGACGTGTCCCCCAACGTTCTCTCACACTGATAGACCTCTTGAGGCCGATGATTGGCTTCGAGACATTGAAAGGAAGTTGATTATTGCACAATGTTCGGACCGTGAGAAGGTACTTTACGCACCTCACTACCTCACTGGAGCAGCTGCATCATGGTGGGAAAATTTCCTACACATGCACCGCAATGAAAATAACATCACCTGGGAAGAATTTAAAGAAGGTTTTCATGGGGCGCATATTCCCAGAAGCATTATGAAGATCAAGAAAAGGGAGTTTGATGACCTCAAGCAGAGAAGCATGACAGTGACTGAGTACAATAGTCAGTTTACTCAATTATCTCATTATGCCAACGAAGAGCATATGACTGAAAATAAAAAGATGGAAAAAAATATGGACGGTCTGGCACCAGCACTTAAATGCCAGCTAGATGTACACACCTTTCCGGATTTCAAAACACTTGTGGACAAAGCCATTACATTGGAAAATGAACGCCGCGGCTTGGAGGATTTTCGCAAGCGCAAAAGGGACAAGACTACTCATGCCCGCAACAACCGGAACAAGGCTGATTTTCATAAAAATGGAGCAAACAAATCCACGACCAATGTTCCATGCCCAAACAAAACTTTTCATGCAAGGGACAAGGACTTTACGTATCGCCCAGGTGTTACTTGCTACGGTTGTGGAGAGGAAGGACACTATGCCAAACAGTGCCCAAAGCCGAGAAACTCGGCCCCGAAGCCGAACAACAGTGGAAATAACTCAACAACCAAGTGTAACAACTTCAACCCCAATAACAATCACAAGAAGGGTCACTTGAACCATGTGACCAAGGAGGAAGCACATGATGCCCCGGATATCGTACTCGGTACGTTCCCTGTCAACACAATACCTGCCACGGTTTTGTTTGATTCTGGAGCTTCTCACTCGTTCATTTCAAAGAAATTTGCTTCGCAACATGATTTTTCGATGCTTCCCTTGGAAAAATCCATGATCATGAAGTCCCCTGGGATCAAGCAAATCACTCAGAGTTACTGCCAAGGTATGGTTATTGAGATTGATGGACTAGAGTTTCAGGCAAACCTCATTGCATTGGAAAATAAGGGACTGGATGTTATCCTAGGAATGGACTGGTTAACCACCAACAAGGGATTTATCGACTGCTTCAATCGGACTGTAATTCTTACCCATCATCACAGGAAGACGATAAAAATTGCAGCTCAAGAAAGACCAATATCACGACAACCAAGGTTGAACAAGGTGGGTGTTTCAGAGTTAAGAAAAGTTCCAGTGGTGTGTGAGTTCCCCAACGTATTTCCCGAAGAGCTACCAGGCATGCCACCAGACCGGGAAATAGAGTTCAGCATTGAACTAGCACCTGGAACCACCCCCATTTACAAGAAACCCTATAGAATGGAACCCTCCGAGTTGGTAGAATTAAAGAAGAAAATAAAAGAATTACTGGACAAAGGGTTTATACGGGCCAGCTCCTCACCTTGGGGTTCACCAGTATTATTTGCCAAGAAAAAAGATGGGACACTGATGTATAGACTATCGAGCACTCAACATGGTCACCATCAAAAACAAATATCCGATGCCACGAATAAATGATTTGTTTGACCAGCTCGCACAAGCCAAGGTTTTCTCAAAAATTGATTTAAGCTCGGGATATCATCAAGTAAAAGTGTGGACAGAAGATTTCCCTAAGACAACATTTACCACCAGATACGGATTATACGAATTTACAGTAATGCCGCTTGTACTGACCAACGCCCCCGCATATTTTGTCCACCTCATGAACAAAGTGTTTATGAAATTTATGGACAAATTTGTTGTCGTGTTCATTGATGATTTTCTGGTATACTCTAAGACACCAGAATAACATGCTGAACATCTCAAAATTGTACTGGGAGAATTAAGGAAACATCAATTATACGCCAAATTCAGCAAATGCGAATTTTGGTTAAGACAGGTTGGTTTTCTAGGCCACGTATTGACCCAAGAAGGTGTTGCCGTGGACCCAGAAAAAGTTAAGGCCGTACTTGGCTGGAAACCACCAGCCAACGTAACAGATGTACGAAGTTTCCTAGGAATGGCTGGATATTACCGAAGGTTTATTGAGGGGTTCTCCACCATAGCAAAACCAATGACACAGTTACTCAAGAAGGATAAGAAATTTGTATGGACTGAAGCGTGCGAGAAAAGTTTCCAAGAACTAAAAAGGAAATTAACGACAACACCAGTATTGGTTACACCAGACATACACAAGAGTTTTGAAGTATATTGTGACGCATCCCGGAAGGGCCTCGGAAGCGTACTAATGCAAGAAGGCAAAGTAGTCGCATACGCTTCCAGGCAACTACGAAAGCATGAAGAAAATTATCCTACTCATGACTTGGAATTGGCAGCAGTCATTCATGCACTCAAAGAGTGGAGGCAC
The DNA here is from genome assembly GCA_021605145.1 of Aegilops bicornis. Classification (NCBI taxonomy): domain Eukaryota; kingdom Viridiplantae; phylum Streptophyta; class Magnoliopsida; order Poales; family Poaceae; genus Aegilops; species Aegilops bicornis. The sequence goes on from CM038673.1 coordinate 33,204,122, forward strand.
TTTTTGCTTGGAAATCGTTGTGAAATATATACAGACCATAAAAGCCTCAAATATATTTTCACGCAACCAGAACTCAATTTACGGCAACGGCGCTGGTTGGAATTGGTGAAAGACTATGATGTTGGCATTCACTACCATCCAGGAAAGGCGAATGTAGTGGCAGATGCTCTTAGTCGAAACCCCAGCTCGGGCAACGACAATCTACAAAACTTGAGACCTGAATTTCAGCAGGAGTTCACCAAACTCAACTCGGTGATGGTCACCGAAGGCAATGTGTCAAATTTGGAAATACAGCCAACCCTAATGGAACAGATTAAGAAGGCTCAGCATGGACACCCCAGCATCGAAGGCATAAGAAGAAAAGTGAGTCTGGGCAAGGCTTCAGAATTTGTCGTAGACGATAAGGGAATATTATGGTACGGAGACAGACTTTGCGTGCCAAATATAGAGGACCTAAAACAGCAAATTCTATCCAAAGGCCACACCACTCCATATTCAATCCACCCTGGAGGAACCAAAATGTACAAGGACATTCAGGAAAATTTTTGATGGCACGGTATGAAGAGGGATATAGCCACATACATTGCATGTTGTGATTCATGTCAGCGCATTAAAGCCGAGCACCAAAAACCAGCAGGACTATTACAACCAAACATGATACCTGAGTGCAAATGGGACGAAATTGGGATGGATTTTATTGTCGGACTACCTCGGTCACGAGACAGAAATGATGCCATATGGGTCATCACAGATAGATTAACTAAGGTGGCACATTTCATCCCAGTAAAGACAACCCACACCACTCAGAAACTTGCAAAACTTTACCTCTCCCGTATAGTTTGTCTGCATGGAGTTCGAAGACTATAATATCCGGCAGGGCACTTAATTGTCTCCAAATTTTGGGATCATTTACAACAAGCTCGAACTCAACTAGTGTTCAAGATCTGACATACCACCCCCAGAACGGAGGACAAACTGAACGTGTGAACCAAATTCTAGAGGACATGCTGAGAGCATGTGTTCTCACCTATGGAACCAGTTGGGAAGAAAGCTTGTCGTACGCCGAGTTCGCATACAACAACAGTTACCAAGCCAGTCTACAAATGGCACCTTTTGAAGCCTTGTACGGGCGATGATGTCGTACCCCATTAAATTGGTCAGAAACAGGAGACAGTCGTATCTTCGGCCCAGACAGGCTCAAAGAAGCTGAGGAGAAAGTTAGACTAATCAGGGATCGACTCAAGACAACCTAGAGCCGACAAAAGAGTTATTACGATCAAAAACATCGCGAAGTCAGCTTTGAACCCGGTGAGTATGTATATCTACGAGTATCTCCTATGAGGGGCATGCAGTGATTCAAAGTTAAGGGAAAGCTAGCACCACAATTTATTGGACCCTTCTGTGTGATTGCGCAAAGAGGCACAGTAGCCTACCAGCTAGACCTACCCAAAGAACTATCAGACGTCCATGACATGTTCCACGTCTCACAGTTGAGGAAATGTGTAAGCAACCCAGAAAAGGATGTATCTCATGAGAGCATTAACGTGCAACCAGACCTGACCTACAGGGAACACCCAATAAAAATATTGGAGGAGTTGGAAAGGAGGACCCATCAGAAAAAAATTAAGTTTTTCAAGGTTCAGTGGAGCAACCACACCAAGGATGAAGCAACATGGGAAAGAGTGGATTTTCTTCGGACAGAGTACCCACACCTATTTGAGGATCAGCTGAAATCTCGGGGACGAGATTTTTCCTAAGTGGGTAGGTGTTGTAACACTCCAAAAATTTTGATTTTGTTTTTTTATCAAATTCTTTAATTAATTGGAAGGAGGTTATTTAATTTTTTTTTCTTTTTTAGGACTCTCCTTCTCAAAAAATTTCTTTTATGACAAGTATTTTATTTATGGGTTCTTCCCAACCTTGATTTTTGGTCTTGAGGGTTTTTCAACATGTGTTGGTTCCACACAAATACTCTTGGGTTATTTTACTAATTCTTTTATGTAAAAAGTATTCCTACAAATTATGGATTTATTGTTCTCCATTCAAAAATTTCTCTCTTGCCATGGCCTATGTAGAAAATTTTCTTCCAAAACCCACCTCCCTACTTTGGGTCAAGCCTAGCATCAAATTCCAACAAGTTTCGACCTCCCCTAGATTTTATTCCTATTTATTTTAACCTCAAAATCTTTTCTGTCATTAAATTTGGCCCTTAGAGATTTACAAAGGAACTGCCAGATTTCCTTTGAGTTTTGACTCCAAATAAATTCCTCTGGCTAGTCCTTAGCACCCTCAACCAAGATCCATCAAGACCTGCTGGTCCACAGTTCAAATTTTCAAAATGTGCTTGCTGCAAGTTTGGACCAGATTTGCCATTTTTGGTAAAATTCATTCTTTTTCTTTTCCTAAAAATCTGAGATAAATCAGGCAGCCTCTAGATGCATCAAGAGATCACTTCACCAAGTCCCAGCTCCAGAAAAATTTTCCACGTGCCTAAATCATTTCGTCGAACAGGTGGCCGGCACTGTTTCTGTCAAGATTCAGAGTTCAGTGTTCAGTTCAGTCGACAGTGTCGTTTTCTTCAGAGCCGCGGCGTCAATCTCGCCAGTGCACACGTTGGCGCCTTGCTCACTGCTCCCCCTTCTTATCCAGTGCGCCGCACGGTCGTTTTGGACAGGCGCGAGCGTCGGTGGCGACGTGTGTCGCCAACGCCGATGTCTTCCGCGGTGGCAGAAGCGCCCGTGGCGTTCAACAGGGGCCAGCCCTGCCATACGGCGCCGTCCAGCACTGCCCACACCACCAGGAGCCTCCACATGTCCGTCCTCTTCCCCGTGCGTGCTGCAGAACAGTCACCATAGCCTGAGAGGCGCAGAACGCACTCTCTACCGCCGACGAGCCCGTGAGCTCCGTTCCATCGAAACCATGGGAGCACGCCAAATCCGACCAGGTTTAGACGTTGAATGGTGCCAGTGGACCAACACGAAGCTGCCCAGTCACCTAAATCCCCCGTCCAACCTTTGCCTCGCCGTAATCACTTGCCGGAGTGATCCCGTTCTCGGCAACCGTGTCGGGCCGGCTATAAATGGAGGCCCCGAGCTCGGTCCTGACCCACCACCTCCCCTCCTCGCCACAGAACCCCGCCACGCGCATCAGAAGGCCTCGGGAGAGCCTTCTTCCTCGACTCCGGCCGCCCCGATCCGCCTCGGGCTCCGGCAAAATTCTCTTTGGTGAGAGCACCCCCCCCCTCCCAAACCGTGCCAGTAGACTCCTAGTGCACCCACTCTTCTGACCCGAGCCCCAATTTGGTGTCTGCAGCCCTCCTCGGCGAGATCCATCACCGCCCGAACCACCGTCCGCCAGAGTGGAGGCCGCCATCGAAGTGGTGCTCGCCGACGACCAACTCCACCACCCACAGACGCGGGAGAGCTCAGTGGGTCCGTAGGTACTTTTCATTCCCCCTACCTCGTCGTGGATCCCCTCGTCAGCCTCTCCTCTCTTATTCGAACCATTTTCTGAAAGCGCCTTCGGGCAAAGTATGTTTCCCTTTTGAGTTGGCATATTTCTAACCGAAACGTTTTCCGTTTTTCTAAACTAGCCCCTGGAAAGTTTCTGTTTCACCATAGATTAGTCCCTGGACTAAAACCTTAATAACTTTTAAACAAAATATGATTTTAAGTTGATTCTTTTCCTGTCATCTTTATTTTTCTATCTATTGTTTTTTCATATTTATTTGAAAAATATTTGGAACAATTTTTTGCACGTACGGTATTCACGTTCGTATCCGATTTCTTTTATACCGTAGATACCGAACGAGGTGACGGAGCCGCCAACTTTGCCGAGCTGGACTCCGACTATTCCGAACCAGGCAAGCATGTTTGAACCTTTTATATGATAAGTGTTTTTCATGTTTGCTTGAGTGGTTTCGCATGACATGTTTATATGAGCATTTGCGAAGGTTATATTACATGCAAAGTAAGCTGCAAGTTGGCTTCGATATTGATGTGTTCTTATGATGGTGATATAACCTGATCATGTGGTGGCATGATAGGTTGCAAGCTGGTATTGTTGAAGCATCCCAGTTTTATGTCAACCGTTTAACCCCAGTAATCAATGTGGATCAAGTCTTGCTCCCGTTCGTTCCCTCTCCGTGCTGCCACATGTTTTCTCCAAAGAGTGCGGTTTAGTAAGTTGCAAACCTCCTTCCTTGTACACACCAAACGGAGAGACCGCGAATCAGGGTTCCATGGCCCTGGATTAAAGCCCTTCATCCGGTCAGGGGGCATGGGTGTTTCAGGTTGGTACCGGGAGGGGGGCACCCCTTAGAGCGCGCGATATAAATTTGATCCCATGCTACTCGAGGTTGTGGCCTCCCCGTCTTAGAGTTTTTCTTGAACGTTGCCTAGGGTGATTCCTGGCAGCGGAATGTGGAATGGGTGTGTACTGGTGGGATCTATTTCTTCTAAAATACCGTAAACAAAACTAGTCCTTGGTGACTACTGAAATCCGTTGGCTGTGGTTAAAAAGTACAAACTCTGCAGAGTCAAAACCATTCGAGTAACCGTGTCCGTGGTCAAGGATCTTGGTCAACATATCAAAGTCAGTATCATTGTCAGTCTCAACGTCCGTCTCAGCGTCAGTCTCAGTGTCAGTCTCAGTGACAATTTCCGGTGAATAAACATGAGTGATAAACCCGGCTGAATGTTATTCTTGTGGATGGACTAACCAGTTTATTATTACATACTGAGTATTTCCTTGGGATGATTTAAATTCATGAGCTACTTGAATTCGAATAATGAAATATAAGCCCTTTATGTGTTGTCGCACAGACGTCCGACTATGGCATTCTTTTTATTTACTTTTGATATAATCCCTTTATGTGATGTCACTCAGACGTCCGACTGTGGCATTCTTGTTATTTACTTTCGATATAAGCCCTTTATGTGATGTCACCTCGGCCTTGTTGTGGCATTCTTGTTATTTATTTTGATATAAACCCTTTATGTGATGTCGCTCGAGACGTCCGATCGTAACATTCTTGTTATTTACTTTTGATATAAGCCCTTTATGTGATCTCGCACAGACGTCCGACTGTGGCATCCTTGTTATTTACTTTCACTATAAGCCCTTTTCGAGATGTCGCTTAGACGTCCGACTGTGGCACGTACTGTCATTTACATTTCGATATAAGCCCTTTATGTGGTGTCGCCCTGACGCCCGGCTGCAACATGTTAATTTATTTTGACCCTTCGAGGCGTCGCTCCAGACACCCGATCGGTCTTCAGTTATTTTATCGGGATTTCGGGAGGACTACCGCCTGATTTCCTTTTATTTATCGTGCAGTACAAATTTATCGCCTGAGTGTGCATTGCAAATCTGCTCATGTGCATCATGTTTGCATTTGTTATATCTTATGTCCAAACTGTCTTGCGAGTACATTCAAAGTACTCACCTGGCTTGTTGATTTGGCCAGATGTTGACAAAGGCGATCTTATGGATGAAGAGTTCAATAGCGAGTCCGACGCCTAGAGGAGTCCCAGTCAGTCCCATGCGATCCTGAAGTTGGTCACTTGTATTATATCCACTTACGCTACCCTAATAAAATCATCGAGCCTCACTCAGACGCTTGATGAGCTGTAAGATTTTGGAGTCATGTCACCCACTTCACTGTGACATATCCACCACCACTTTTATTACGAGTCAGTAGTTATGCCACCATACCCCTTGTGTCATACCAGCCTTTCTGTATAATATCGGCGTGCTTGTAACAAATTGTTGAGCATGCCTCAGCTCAACCTTGTACAATATTTAGTACTTCAGGATTTCTGTATCAAGGATTTGTCTACCAGTAAGGAGGATCCTTCTATACTGGTTGGATATAGTGGTCGGTCTTCTAATAAATGTTTTATTGGAAAACCGGTCTTGACATTTGCCTTGTATTATAAATACAAAGCTTTGTTTTGTAATGTGATTTCGTTATTCTTAAAATTGTTTCCTCCTATGCGGCTGTGTTATATGCAGTTTGAGGGCTGGCCAGTCATCGGCTTCTGCCCTCACGTAATTAGTACGGAGGTGTTTGGGATCAGATCTAAACAATCTTGATCCAATTATATGGTCCTTTAAGGAGTTGTTTGGCGGAACGAAGAAGGCAATCAGACTATACGGCTTAAACACCCTCACTTAGCCATAGGAGTTTTATAATTAAACATGTGCGCAACCCCTGGTCCAAGCCAGGGTGCAGTCAGCATCTGATCGGGAAGTGCCGTATCATGACAGTCAGTTTTCGGCTTTCTCTACTGAGGTGCTCATCTGGTCAAGGCCAGGGCACAATCGCAGTAGTTCTCCCTTTACTACCCTAGCCGATAGGGTGGAACGTAGGATAGCAAGCACAGGAGCCGGGCAACCCAACTATTGACCAAAGTAATGATTCAGAGCCAATGAATATAATGCTAATTTGGGGTGCCAAACTTACATATAAGAAGTGTTCGGTCTTTGCTGCCGTATTGAGGAGTGATAAGCAGCCCCTGGCGAATGTGAAACGTACAAAAAGAGTACCAATGTAGCTAATAAGCAGATCGAAATGAAATGGAATAAGGGGCAAGAGCCAGAAAAAACTTGGCCACACATCATTTTTATTATAGCTGAATGGATACGTCAAGGCGTATCTTATACAAATAGTGCAATAAGCACCCGGACTATTTAACATGCCGGGATCAAGAGGGAGCAGCGTGCGGGTCCTGGGAAATAAGTAAAAATACCATCAAGAAGAACATATGGGGGTTACCCCGCACACCTATGTTGCGCGCTCCTTTTGTATGCCGATTCTTCGAAGGGGCTGGTGATCAGGCTCGCGGGAAAAGGAACCTGAAACAGAAAGGAAGAAGTGTGTCCGGGGTCGGTCTAGCCGAACTGTAGATCCCGGGTTAGCTAGTGCCTCCGTCGATGTCCATGGAATTTCGAGTGCGTAACTATGTACGCGTGGTACGAATGCCACTACTTCATCGGGACTGGGACGGAGGCCAAATTGCTAGTCGAGCTCTTGACGAGCCTTGCTGTCCTGCTGCAGTGTAGTTCGGAACTTCTTGATGGTGTCCAGGGGCTCGGCAGCCGCACTAGGGCAGCGGTGTGCTCCTCTGTTCGGAGGGAGCGTTCCGTGTTGCCATTGACTGTGATGACGCCGCGTGGGGCGGGCATCTTGAACACGAGATAAGCATAGTGTGGAACTGCATTGAATCTAGCAAACGCTCTTCGTCCGAGCAGTGCGTGGTAGCGACTGCGGAATGGGACGATGTAGAAGATTAACTCCTCGCTTCGGAAATTGTCCGGAGAGCCGAAGACCACTTCCAGCGTGATTGAGCCCGTACAGCGGGCCTCGATGCCTGGTATGACTCCTTTGAAGGTAGTCTTTGTTGGTTTGATTCGGGAGGGTTCAATGCCCATCTTCCGGACTGTGTCTTGGTAGAGCAGGTTGTGGCTGCTACCACCGTCCATTAGGACTCGTGTTAGGTGAAATCCGTCGATGATTGGCGCCAATGCAGCCGAACCGCCATGGCGGATACTGGTTGGGTGGTCTCAACGATCAAAGGTGATTGGAAATGACGACCATGGATTGAATTTGGGGGTGACTGGCTCTACCGCGTAGACATCCCTGAGTGCACGCTTTCGCTACCTTTTGGGGATGTGTGTAGCGTATATCATGTTCACCGTTTTGACTTGAGGGGGAAATTTCTACCCCCCAGTGTTCGGTTGTCGGGGCTCTTCGTCCTCATCCTCACTTTGTGATCCCTTTTCTTTGTTTTCGGCATTTAACTTGCCAGCGTGCTTGAAAACCCAACAATCCCTGTTGGTATGATTGGCTTGCTTGTCCGGGGTGCCATGTATCTGGCACGGACGGTCGAGTATGCGGTCCAGGCTGGAAGGTCCTTCATTGTTCCTTTTATAGGGCTTCTTCCGCTGGCCGGACTTAGAGCCAGTGAATCCTGCGTTGATTGTGGTGTCATCGGTGTTGTTCTCATTGCTTTGGCGTTTGTGTCTGTTGCGCTGAAGCTTACCAGTGCTATTCTTGGCCTCCGAGGGGCATGTCTCGCTGGTTGTGTTGTTACTATGGGCCAGCCAACTGTCCTCTCCCGCGCAAAAGCGGGTCATGAGTGTCGTGAGGGCTGACATGGACTTTGGCTTTTCTTGGCCGAGGTGGCGCGCTAGCCATTCGTCACGGATGTTGTGTTTGAAGGCTGCTAAGGCCTCGGCGTCCGGACAGTTAACGATCTGGTTCTTTTTGGTTAGCAACCTAGTCCAGAATTTTCTGGCCGATTCTCCAGGTTGTTGAACTATGTGGGTTAAGTCATCGGTGTCTGGTGGCCGGACATAAGTTCCTTGGAAGTTGTCTAGGAAAGCTTCTTCCAAGTCCTCCCAGCTGCTGATAGAATTTTTAGGCCGGCTATTAGGCAAGTGCCGAGCTGGCCCTTTGATCTTGAGTGGGAGGTATTTAATGGCATGGAGATCATCTCCTCGAGCCATGTGGATGTGGATGATGAAATCCTTGATCCACACTGCGGGATCGGTGGTTCCGTCGTATGATTCGATATTGACGGGCTAGAATCCCTCGGGGAATTCATGATCCAGTACCTCGTCTGTGAAGCAGAGAGGGTGTGCGGCACCTCTGTACTGTGCCGTGTCGCGGCGTGGCTCTGATGGAGTCCGTCTGCGGCATTCGGACCGGGCGTTTTTAGGTTTGTCACGTCCGAATAGGTAGTCGTCTTCATGCCTCGAGGCACGTTCTGGCAATCCGTAGATCGATCTTGTATGTCCAGCTCTATTGTCCAGGGTCTGCCGGAGGTCATACGTGTGACCCCGAAATCTTCTGTCTTTATTTTTGCGGGGCGGTTGGGCAGGCTGCTGTTCGGCCTGAGTTGCCGCTTCATCCCGACCGCGTGGTGGCCGGTCGCCGCCCTGTCTCGACCACGTGGTGGTCGTACCGCATTACGCGAGGGAGATGTGTACTCCGGTGCCTCCTCATCGAATTGAGGTAGTAGTCTGCATTTTGGGTAGCTCTTGGTTGGGCGCTTGAGGCCGTATTCTTCCACTGTTAGGACGTCAGTCCATCTGTCAACGAGCAGATCTTGTTCAGCTTGAAGTCATGTTGCTTCTTTTCGTGCTCCTTGCAGTGGCTATGAGTTGAAGCTTAAAGCGCTCTTTCTCCAGAGGGTCCCCAGGCATGATGAAATCTTCGTTGCCGAGGCTTGTCTCCTCTTAGGAGGGTGGATGGTAACTATCGTCCCCCGAGTCATCTTCTATGGCCCGTTCATAGGGGTTGTCTTGCTTGTCGTCAAGTTCCTCCTGTTTGGATGCAGCTCCGAGAGGGTCTTCATTGGTTTCGGCGTCGCCCGGAGTGCTATTTTCTCCGGTACCAGTATTGTTGTCCTTTGAGCGGCAAGGCTTAGAATGGCGTTTGGGGCGCCGGCGCTTGGACTGCGTCTCAGAAGTTTTATTCTTATCTGTCTCTTCTTTGTCGTCGCCAGATTCCTTGGGTGTATCAACCATGTATACGTCGTACGAAGAGGTGGCCGTCCAACGTCCAGTGAATGCCGGGTCTTGGCCTTGCTCATTGTCGGCATCGTCGTCCATACCGGTGATGTCTTCGGAGCCATAGTCAAGCACGTCGGTTAAGTCGTCGACGGTGGCTATGAAGTGGGTGGCGTGTGGGAAGCAAAATTCCTCATCATCCGCCTCTAGCTCGAACCGAACATAGTTCGTCTGTGAGTCTTCCTCCAAGGACAAGTTCTTCAAAGAATTTAGTACGTCACCCAAAGGCGAATGATAGAAGACGCCTGCGGTGCTAAATTCAAAAATCGACAACCGATCCAGCTCGGTGTCCGCAGGTGTATCTGGTCTGCAACATGCAGCCAGAAACGAGTCTGGGATTCCGTTGACGCAAGCATTGCAGGATGTCGAGTCCGTGTGTGGCTCCAACGCCGCAGACTTTATGGCCTCGGAGGGCGCGATCTTCTTTGGTACCGAGGCTGTTGCAGCAACATGATCCATCTCCTGGGTGTGCTCCGATGACAGATTTAGGTCATGTTCATCGGAGAAAGGGGGAGCGATCGCCGCCGTATCAAATCCCTTGAAGATCAAGTCTCCATGGATATCTGTGACGTAGTTTAAGCTTCTGAACCTGAACTGGTGGCCAGGGGCGTAACTATCGATCTTCTCCGGATAATGGCTGAGTTGGCCCGATCGAAGCCGCCGGTCGAAGATCTGTCCGGGGAGGAAGGTTCCTCCCTGTACCATGCCATTACTGACGATCAAAGGGGTCATCGAGTCCTTTGCTGACGGCATAGTGGAACTCTCAATGGAATCACCAATGTCGGTGTCAAAAACCAGAGGATCTCGGGTAGGGGGTCCCGAACTGTGCGTCTAGGATCAATAGTAATAGGAGACGGGGAACACAATGTTTACCCAGGTTCGAGCCCTCTCTATGGAGGTAATACCCTACTTCCTGCTTGATTGATCTATATGAATATGAGTGTTACAAGAGTTGATCTACCATGAGATCTTAATGGCAAAACCCTAGAAGTATAGCTTATGAGTATATGGTAATGAATCTGTCCAATCCGGACTATGCTCTCCGGTTTATATAGAAACCAGAGAGATCTAGGGTTACATGAGGTCGGTTACATGGGAGGGAATCTTCATATAGGTCACCTAGCTTGCCTTCCACGCCAAGTAGAGTCGAATCTGGACACGGGTATTGTCTTCGGCCTTCGTATCTTGACAGCCCATCAGTCCGGCCCGTGGATTAGAGGTCGGACGCCCGAGGACCCCTTATTCTAGGACTCCATCACCTCCTTATTACGAACAAAAAATTAATACCCCCTGCTAGCTGGGACCCAGCATAGTGGCAGGCTAATTTGTGGGCCTACTAAGTTGCGGGGATGGAGGGCTTTGTCAACTTAGTCAATACGCACGATTCTAGCTCCACTGATCGTACGATGTCCATCCAACGGCCATAGTGCTTCTTCAACCTTTGGTCAAACCAGCACCAGTCGTGCCTCATGCTCCTGCCTCCCGTAGCCGGCGGTGATGCGGCGGAGGCCTCACCGCCCCTACTACTCCAACTGCTGGCCAGGCCATCCCTCTACCCACCCACACCCGTTGTTATTCTGCGGCGACGGCAGGCTCACACCACAGCGAACTAGTGAACCCTCATACTCCTCTACGCGTGGGCATGCACTGCCGCGTCTTCCCTGGCTCCGCGTTGTCCCCTTCCTAGGCCTCGCCGTTGTCCACCGCCCTGGTGCTCTCGGCGCGGCGTGGTCAACGTGGTCAAGGAATGGCTTCCATCGTACATGGACTGTACGTGGAGAGGCTGACAGCTGGGTCCACGGCCGCAGCAAGGAAGTGCCTCCTTATTACGTGCAAAATAATTATTCCTCCACCTGACAGCGGGGACCCACCGGACGGGCCACCGTATTTCATAAAAAACCATTTCCCCCTGACTACATGGACCCAACAGCTACATCTTCACACGTAAGGAAGTGCGTCCGGGCAAAAAAAATATTCGCCGCCCTGACTCCTGGGACCAAAGCGTACGTAGCGTTGTCATTCTGGTCGCGAACGTGTACGTACATACTGGTCGATGTAGAGGCGCGCACGTGTCGTAGTAGAGGCGCGCACGTAGCATGTACACGTACGTACATCGGCCAGGGTGCAAGAAAGTAAATACGGCCACGTACGTACATACGGGCGGGGTCTCGAACGCCTACTCGCGTGTACGTACGGCCAAGGCTCGTGTACATGGCTGGGTCGGAACGGAGAAACAGCGTCGTCGTCGTGTTCATGGGGAGCCAACCGGCTGGGTCGGAACGAAATGCATCGTCGTGTTCATCAGGAGGGCTTGAACGGAACAGCCGATGGAAACGAGGCCTGGCATACCGCAAGACGGAGGAAACGGCCTTGTGTTCGACCGTCCATGTTTGAAACGGGATCCTGTTCATCGGGAGGGGTCTGGTGTACCGCAAAACGGAGGAAACGGACCTCCTACGGTTGAAATGGGTTCCTGTTGATCGGGAAGGGTGTGGCGTACCGCAAAACGGAGGAAACGGACTTGTGTTGGAGTGCTACAGTCGAAATGGGGGTCTTGTTCATCAGGAGGTGTGTGGCGTACCGCAAAACAGGACTCCACTGGATACTGTTCATCTCCACCGTTGACCCCCTCCAGCCTCCATGGGCTACTGTTCGTCCACTGTCGACCTCCTCCAGCCTCCACCTGCGACTGTTCATCCACAAGTTCCTGTTCATCCAGCCTCCACCGCGCGCTACTCCACCGGCTACTATTCAACCAGCCCTCTCAACGGACTACTGTTCAACCACCCGTCCACGGGCTACTTTTCATCCAGCCCTCCATCGTCTACTGTTCATCCTGCCCTCCACGGGGTGGACCTGTAATCCTGCCCTCCATGGGGTCCTGTTCATCCAGCCCCAACCGGCTCGATCGATCGGGGTCCCGTTCAACCAAAGGCAACACCACGGGGTCCTCTTCATCCACCCCCACCGAGAACTGTGCATCCAAGCCCCCCAAGCAATGCTCAATGTTCATCAAGAGGCAGCATCGATCGGCTTCAGTTAGCAGCAGTAGTGAAGGAATCGCTCGATCGGGTTCAGTTAACAGCCATCAATCGATCACTCGGGTTCAGTAACGCGTAGCCTGTAGTGCAATCACTCGGGTTCAGTTAGAGCCCAACGCCTTGCTCGGGTTCAGTTAGAGCTCAACGCCTCGCACACACATGCCTACGTACGATAGAAACGCGCATCGCTCAGCCCTCGACCACCCACCGTAACCGGGGCCTACCCGATATTTTCCGCGCCCTCGCTTCTGCCACGGTTTTTTCCGTCATGGACGGCCCAAAGAATGTCATGCAGCTGCGTCTCCGACCCGCCCAGGATGAAAAGCCCATTTCTGTTATGAGTTTTTGTCATAGAAGTAGGACCCCACCACATCTATGATGATATCGAGTTTTGTCACAATTATCGTCATAGAAGTGTCATAAGTATGACAGAAAAAAATTCATTCGGCCCAAAATGTCATGGATGTGTCTTTTTTTTGTAGTGATTCTACCCAAAATATGCATCCCGAATAGAAAAACGCTCACATCCCGCAGTTGAGTCGACAATATGGTCGATGGAGGGGAGTGGGAAGTGATCTTTTCGGCAGGCCTGATAGATATGCTTGAAGTCGATACACATACGAAGTGAATCTTCTTTCTTAGGGACCATGACAATATTGGCGAGCCACTCGGAGTGGTATATCTCGCGGATGAACTCAGCTGCCAGAAGCAGAGCCACCTCTTCGCCAATTGCCTTCCTCTTCTCCACGGTGGACCGACGGAGCTGCAATTTAACGGGTTTTGCTTTCGGGTCGACTCGCAAACGGTGCTCAGCCAGTCCCCTGGGTACAACTGGCATGTCAGAAGGCTTCCATGCAAAGATGTCCCAGTTCTCACGGAGGAACTGGATGAGCGGTTCTTCCTATTTGCTGCCGAGTGTTGTTGAAATATGAGTCGGAGCAGCATTGGGATCGGTCGGGTGAATGTAAACTGGCTTTGTTTCACCGAACGACTGAAATGCAGACTCTGAGGTAGGCTTCTTGGCACGTAACAAATCAATCGGATCTGCATTCTTCTGATATTCTTGCATTTCTACTGCTACCATCTGTTCATCAGCATTCTTTGAGCCATTCTGGAGGCACTCTTCTGCTCTCTGCCGATTACCAGTGACTATGATCACGCCCTTGGGACTAGGCATCTTCAGCTTGAGGTACACGTAACACGGTCGAGCCATGAAACGGGCATATGCAGTTTTGCCGAGAATAGCATGATAGGCACTGTGAAAATCCACAACTTCAAATGTCAACTTTTCTTTACGGTAATTGCTCGAATCACCGAAAACCATGTCAAGAGTGATCTGGCCGAGTGAATCGGCTTTCTTCCCAGGGATGACACCGTGGAACCGCATTTTACTCTCACTAAGCTTGGACATCGGATTGCCCATCCCTTAGAGGGTCTCAGCATAAAAAATGTTGAAGCCACTGCCACCATCCATAAGGACCTTGGTCAGTCGGGTGCCCCCAAGACTGGGTCGACCACTAATGCTTGTCGCTCGGGGGTGGCAACGTGCGCTGGGTGATCGGACTGGTCGAATGTGATAGGCGTCTTTGACCACTACAGATATGTTGTTGTTGCCGGAGTAACCATGTTTACTTCCCTGTTGATGACTTTCAGTCGAATTTTGCACTCGACGTCAACAAAATCACTAAAGTGGAATTGACATTTGGGAAACCATCATCTTCCTCTTTGTCCTCATCCTTATCAGATTCTTTCTCTTTCTCACTGGGTTGGCCCTCTCAGAACTGCTGGATAAGGAGTCGACACTGTCGAGTGGTATGCTTGGGATAAATCAGGTTGCCCTCTTCATCCTTCTTGGTGTGTATATGACACGGAAAATCTAGCACATCATTTCCCGCGTGATATTTGACCTTCTCAGGGATCCAGGGCCCCTTAGGCTTTCCTACGAATTTTCCTTGGGTCCCAACTACGGCCTCACCAGGACCTGCGAGTTCGGCTTTGCGTTTCTGCTTCCGACTGGAATTCCCTCCTCCACTGTCCTAGGCGACTGGTTTGTTCTTGCCACTGCGGAGTCGGTCTTCTTCCTCGCTGTTAGCGTACTGAGTGGCTACTTCCATCATTCGGGCCAGCGTCATATCGCCTGCCCGACTGAATTTCAGGCTAAGTTCTCTGTACCGAACACCTTCCTTGAAGGCACAAACAACTTGGTGCTAAGATACATTTTCCACTGTGTGATGCAAAGTGGTCCACCTCTGGATGTAATCCCTCAAAGTTTCATTCGGTTTCTGCACACAATGTTGCAACTTAGTTAGCCCTGCGCGCCGTTTGCAAGTGCCCTTAAATGTCCTGACAAACACTCGGGCCAACTCTTCCCAACTAAATATACTACCAGGGGCCAATTGATTCAACCAAGCTCGGGCCGAACCCTCCAACAACAGGGGGAGATGTTTCATGGCTACATCGTCATTGCCGGCACCAATCTGGACAGCCACTCGGTAATCCTCCAGCCAAGTGTCAGGCTTCGACTCATCGGTAAACTTGCTCACTCCCGTTGCCAACTTGAAGTTGGGAGGAATCTCAGCAGCTCGGATGGCTCTGCTGAAGCATTCAGGTCTGAAGACATGAACTCTGTTGCCCTTCTCTGTGTGCTCGTTTCCTGTCGACCAGACCTTGAACAAGAATTGACCTCGCATCAAACCCCGGCTCTCTTGGGTCGACTAGGATCCTCCGCTCATCGATATACGGGCGCATGTCATCATATTGCCGGGGCACATATGATCCGCTCCTCGGAGGGGGCGTAGACACTCGACGGCGGTCATCACAACCGAGCCGATGATCATACTGCTCGTGGTTCCGACCCAAGTATTGCTCTTGGCGATGCCGACGTCCCTCACAAGGGGAGGCGATCTTGGGCTGTGAGCTTACTGGACTGTGTCAGCCACCACAGATCTGCTATGGATCATGTTACGAGACTAAGAAACGGCTGCGTTTTTCTCTCCTGCTGCCCAGAGCAGTGCCCGGATCTGCATCCAACCTCTTCCAGCCTCTGATTGGGACGGGTGGATTGACTCTGCTATACGGGCTGCAGCTGTAAGATTCTGAATCGGAGTGTGGTATACCTGAGGTTTAAAAGGGAACAATGTCGGTGTCAAAACCGGCGGATCTCGGGTAGGGGGTCCCGAACTATGCGTCTAGGCGGATGGTAACAGGAGACAAGGGACACGATGTTTTTACCCAGGTTCGGGCCCTCTCGATGGAGGTAATACCCTACTCCTGCTTGATTAATATTGATGATATGGGTAGTACAAGAGTAGATCTACCACGAGATCAAGGAGGCTAAACCCTAGAAGCTAGCCTATGGTATGATTGTTGTTCGATCCTCACGGACTAAAACCCTCCGGTTTATATAGACACTAGATAGGTTAGGGTTACACAGAGTCGGTTACAATGGTAGGAGATCTACATATCCGTATCGCCAAGCTTGCCTTCCACGCGAAGGAAAGTCCCATCCGGACACGGGACGAAGTCTTCAATCTTGTATCTTCATAGTCTTGGAGTCCGGCCGTGACGATAGTTCGCTATCCGGACACCCCTAGTCCGTAACTCCTCAGTCTCCTGAACCAGGCTTCAATGACGACGAGTCCGGCGCGCATATTTTCTTCGGCATTGCAAGGCGGGTTCCTCCTCCGAATACTTCATAGAAGGTTTTGAACACAAGGATAGTGTTCGGCTCTGCAAAACAAGTTCCACATGCCACCGTAGAGAGAATAACTTTTGCACAGATCTGCTGACATATTCCACGGCATGACACCACACTGTTGCCAGGTCTTTATATGAATTGATTTTTACTGTTCCACCTCAGCGCGTTTAGTGAGGCGGTTTCCTTGGCACGTCTTATCAAAGCATAGATCGTGCCCCCTTATTCCGGGATTCCCATCAATACGAACGTGGGTAACCCGACCGTGCCCGTTGGCACGCCTCCTCTATCAAGGGCGAGTCCTAGTCGACCACGGGGTGGGCTCTTGGTATTCAACCTCTTTATAATGAGACCAAGGCCCTCTTCTTTTTACACCCTCCATCGAGTTTGCCTCGCGCTTCGAGTTCTAACACCCAAAGCTTCAGATTTAGGCGCTTCGGAACTTCGACGATGTCCGGCTACGGCCAGCACGGCCGATGGATGTCTTCCTCCGTCCGAGGTATCTAACCGGCGAGATCTCGCATAGGTTGCCTGCTCCAGGGTAGGTCATTCCCACTCCCGAGCCCGGCGAGAACGTGGTGTTCGTGTCTCACTTCCTTCGGGGTTTAGGCTTCCCGACGGATCCCTTTGTGCGGGGGCTCATGTTTTATTATGGGCTGGATTTCCATGACTTGAATCCGGAGTCCATCCTCCATATCTCGTCACTCATTGTCGTATGTGAGGCCTTCCTCCATATTACCCCTCACTTTGGATTGTGGCTCAAGACCTTCAAGGTGGAGCCAAAGATGATCGGGGCAACAAGCAGAGTGGAGGGGCAGTCATAAGCAAATGTGTTGATGCTCCGTGGCCCGAGGGCTCTTTTCAAGAGGAGCTTGGTTTGTGGCAACGGGAGTGGTTTTATATCACCGCTCCTAGGGGCACCAAATTGGTGGCGCTCCCCGCCTTCCGCTCAGGTCCACCACAGCGGCTGGCATCATGGGTCAACAAGGGGCTCGACTGGGGGCCGTCCAAGGACGTTCCTTTGCTGCAGGTCCGTATTCGAGACCTCCAAGAAAGAGAGATCAATCTGGTTGCAGTAGCGCAGGTTATGTTGATCCGGCGCCTTCTGCCCTGCAAACGTCGCCCCCTCCGCCTATGGGAATTTAATCCGGAGGGACCACGAGCTCTCCAAAATTTTATGGGCACGACGCCTATGGAGATGTATAAACTATTCTTCGGATCACAAGAGAAGTGTCCGGTCCTGACTGAGGACGCAGGACTAAGCTGCAATCGCCCAGATACTCAAGTAAGTAGTCTTGTAACCGGACAAGCTGTTCATTCGTTTATCGTATATATATGCCCTTTAAAGGAGTCTTTAAAGGAGTCGTTTCTTGAACAGGAGTGGATAGCCAAGGCAAAGTTAATAAGGTGTCCGGCTCCCCTCCCAGAGACCACGCCGGATCCCATGCTGACCAAGATGTTGAAGGCCGCGCCTTTTGAAGAAGGCGAGGGGGGAGCAGGGAAGCAACTGCCTCTACGAAGGGGGCTATCAAGGAAGGAGGGATTAAAAGTCCCATCTTTCGAGGAGAGAAGAGGACAGCTTCGGAAGATCCGGAGGTCAAGGCCTCGAAGAGGGGAAAGGAATCTTCGTCAGAGAGTCTGGCGCTGGGAAGTATCCCAGCCGCACTATTTCCCCAAGGGGATCAGCCCTCCAGCGAGCCGTAAGTAAAAAGAACGGGTCTTGTAAAAAAGGAACATCCCTGTATTTATTTCTAAAGATAACTGAAATTGTACCTTGTAGTTCGGATCTCAGCCCTTCTCAGCAGAGCTCGTCTTCGGGGGATCTTCTTCCGGAGATGATGGAGAGCAAAACGCCTCCACCTGTCGTACCCTCGTGCGAGGCGGACGACCTTGAGGTGCCGTCGCGGAGGGTCTCCCCAAGTCCGGCGGGGCCGGAAGGTCCGACGCCAACTGGTGTGCGGTCGGAGGAGCTGAAGGATCTGCTCAGGCGAGCGGCTATCTCAGAAGATCACCGCGCTCTAATGGGTATGGTGATTGAAAGAATTGCATCCGCGGAGAGCGGATTGCATGAAGCCGTCAGAAGCTTACTGACGGGGTTCGAGGTACGCAAAAATGATGTACCTTCTGACAGTTATGCATATAGAATGCGCCCTGTATAGGTAGTAGCCCCTAAGACTCGGTATGTTGTCAAAATTGACAGCGTGCCGAGGATCAACATCTCAGTTATAACATATTGCCGCTCTTAAACAGGTGGCGGGTCGTCCGGTGACCGGCCGGACTGATGAATATGCCGAACTAAAGCGGCAACTTTACGGGGCGGATGCGGACATCGCGCTGGTCAATAAACGGTTTGACGAGTCACAAGGTATGCGACTTCTACGCGGACACCTGGTAAGGGAGCTTGACGCCCATATCTTACTACTTGTATGCTTAATGCAGATGGTGTCGCTGCTGTGGAGGAGCTTCAGGCGGAACTCGCCCGAGCGAAAGAGCAAGCCAGAAATAGTAATGCGGCCGCTTTCAGGGCGGCCGAAGAGCTAAAAGCCGAACGGGCTGCTCACTGCCGAAGCAAAGAGGAAATGACCGATATGGCCAGAAAGTTGAAGAATATTACCGACCGCTGCGAGGTTCTTGAAAAAGAACGTCAAGCGGAGCAAGAGGGCCTGAAAAAGGCCACCGCCGAATCCAAGGATGCCCGTTCCGCTTTGAGAGCTGCCAAGGAGGAGCTGAGTCAGCCGGGCTATTACCGGAAAACTGTTTCGCCATGGAGGAAATATACGGATCCAAAGTATGCTCAGTTGGACAAGTTGTGGAGTTGGGAGGATGCTTATCTGGACTTAGCGACGAGCGCTACAGACGCGATTGAGCACTTCCGGGGCCAGAAGGGGCACAGAAGGGAAGAGCTATATTGGTCATAGTTCCATAGTCCGGAGCGTCCTCTTCCATTGACCGATCAGTTGGCCGAATGGGCCGAGCTGATTCGATTATCCGGACTCGCCATGAAGCATGTCATGACTCATTTGTGGCCGGGCGGACCCCAGCCGAGGAGTTATTTTGGTTTAGTGCAGCAGTTCCTTGGTGCGGTACCGCGTATCGATGCAATGAAGCGGTCGGCGTGTATTGAGGGAGCGCGGATGGCTCTGGCCCGTGTCAAGACATACGGGGCAGAGATGAAGGCCACCGACGTTGCATCCCAAGATTCGGACAGGAGCCGAGTACCTGCCGAGCAATACTTTGAGGAAGTCCTAAAGGGCGCTCGTTTAATAGAGACACAGTGCTCGAAGGATATTATGTTTAAATGACATGTATGATTTGTGAAAACAATGTTTCAATATAATATGAGAGCTTTTTATACTTGTGCGTTCAAGTAGTAGACTACTCCCTGTGCGGCCATTTATGTATATGTAGATATAACCTGAAAGATGGCAGTCCTTGGCTTCAGCCCCCACGCACATAGTGCGGGGGTGTTTGCAAAGAAGGCGCTTTTTCACACTTAATCCAACGTCCTAGTCCTGTTAAGGAGGTGGTAGCGTAGCAAACTAGGCAACCGGACTATAATGCTTTATCACTTTCACTTAGCCATAGGAGTTCGAGGGTGGGGCTACTATATAGCCCCTGGGGGAACCGCACTCTCCCGAATTCGAGTGCGTATGTGCTCGATCAAAACCGTCCTTCGTTAATGCTGAGGCATTCTAAACATTCCGGTGAGTCATCGAGTGGTTGACCAGTCTCTCGCTATATCATGATAGTCAGTTTTCGGCTTTCTCTACTGAGGTGCTCGCCCGGCCGAACCGGGGCACAATCGCAGTAGTTCTCCTCGTGCCGCGTTAGCCGATAAAAAGGAACGTAAGGCAGCAAAACACAGGAGCCGGGCAAACCCAACATTTGACCAAAGACATGATTCGGAGCTGATGCATATAAGGCCTAACTCGAGACGCCGAATACTCCCTAAGGTATTCGGTCTTTATAAAAACGGGCAGAATAATGCCCTAAGCCCCTGGTGTCCAGGTACGCGCGAAAATTCTTGTGCGGCCAATTCCAAAACGCCAGCCTCCTCCTCGGTTATACTAAGAAACCGAGGGATGTATATCAACAAGAGACAGTAAAAAAGGTTTACGCAGGGTCTTAATCTGAAAAGAATCCTTGCAACGGGTCCTCATCGCATCGCGTCTGCGCGTGTCTCCGTTGTGTCGTATCCTCGGACGGGTGTAGCACGTTATTCATCCGTAAAGAGAGGAACTTAGTTTGAAAGAAAAAGATCGTATGCGAAAGAATGTACTTTATATTAAATAAACAGAGTACGATTCAAGGAGTGAATAAAATTGAGCTTTATTGTCTCTTGTTGTACATGCATGCAGCCCCTTGCATGGGGGCATGCCGCTAGTAGGCGCCGGACTCGTCTAGCCGTGTCCGGTGTTTGAATGACCTATTCAGGTTCTTTGACTAGCGTAGCCGGATGGGTGTGGGGCTGTCAAGGCAGTCTCACGTTCCTCCGTGCTCGAGTAACACTTAACACTCCCTTTTAGTGAGATGATGCCGCGTGGACCGGGCATTTTAAGTGTAAGAGATACATAATGCGGTATTGCGTTAAAGCGGGCGAAAGCTTCGCGTCCCAATAGTGCTTGATGGCTACTTTTAAACGGCGCGACATGGAAGATTAACTTTTCGCGACGGAAGTTGTCGGATGAACCGAACACAACTTCTAGTAGGATGGAGCCTGTACAATGGGCATATGGGCCTGGCATTACTCATTTAAAGGAGGTGTTGCTACGGCGAATTTTGTTTGGGTCTATCCCCATCCTGCGGATTGTGTCCTGATATATCAGGTTTATGTCACTGCCACCATCCATGAGGACTTGTGTAAATTGGAATCCGTCGATTATAGGATCCAATATCAAGGCAGTCCATCCTGCGTTCCGGATACTTTCAGAATAGTCCTGATGGTCGAAGGTGATTGGTTTTGACAACCATTGTTGGTACTCATTTGGTAGTTTATGCGGCGCACATTCTAGTGGGCGCCGCTCTGCTTTTTCCCTTTGATCACGTGAAGTGAGTTTACTGTTTTAACCTCTTGTGGGAAATTCTTTTGTTTTCCGGGGCTCTGCTTGTGGTGCTCGTCATCATCTTCACTTGGTGTGTCGAGCCCCTTGTGTTCGGCGTTGAGTCTGCCGGACTGTTTGAAGACCCAACAATCTCTATGGGTATGGTTTGCAGGCCTTCCGGGAGTACTGTGGATTTGACATATCTTGTCCAAGATTTTGTTTAAGTTGTATAGTTCATCGCTATTGTCCTTAAGGCGCAGTTTTTTATTGTTCTGCGGTGAGCTTTTGAACTGGGCGTTGATCGCCGCGCTCTTTGGACCGTTCCTCGTAATCCGGCGCTGGTCCTTGTTGCGCCGTGGTTTCCCGTTTCCATCCCTGACTTCGGATGTACTTGGGTCGCTGGTGCCGCATCTTGCTAGCCAGCTATCCTCTCCCGCGCAAAAGCGGGTCATGAGGCTTGTTAATGCGGCCATGGTTCTCGGCTTCTCTTGGCCGAGGTGTCTGGCGAGCCATTCATCTCGGATGTTTTGTTTGAAGGCTGCTAAGGCTTCGGCGTCCGGACAGTCGACTATTTGGTTCTTTTTGGTGAGGAACCTGTTCCAAAATTTGCGGGCTGATTCTCCGGGTTGTTGAGTTATATGACTTAAATATCCGGAGGACGGACATAAGTCCCTTGAAAGTTTGCCCGAAAAGTATCCTCGAGCTCTTCCCAACTTCCAATGGTATTTTCAGGGAGGCCTTTGAGCCAATGCCGGGCTGGCCCTTTGAGCTTGAGGGGTAAGTATTTTATGGCGTGGAGATCATCTCCTCTAGCCATATGTATGTGGAGGATATAATCCTCAATCCAGACTCCAGGGTCTGTTGTTCCGTCGTATGCCTCTATGTTTACGGGTTTGAATCCTGCTGGGAATTCGTGATCCAGCACCTCATCAGTGAAATACAGGGGGTGTGTGGCGCCCCTATATTTGGGTGTGCCGTGGCGTGTTGCATTGCTTTGAAGAGGTTGCTTTCTTGGCCCATAGATGGACCTAACTGGGCAATCCTTCTGATGTGAATCCTTATGCGGATCGCATATCGGCTTGTGTGCGGAGCCATTTGCCGCTCTCTTTTTGCCGTGGGGTCGTCCATCCGACCGGGTGGCCTTCTTACTTTTTGATTGTGGTGGCTCTAAGGCCTCCCACAAATTCGGGCAGTAGCTTTCTTTTGGGCAGCTCTTTGTTCAGCGATCGTCAGCCAGATTTATCTCAAGGTGTTGAATACTTTGCTCCATCTGATCCTGAGTGCATCTTCCGCTGTTTTGAGCTTCCGCTTCTGCTTTTTTAGGCTACGTGCAGTGGCGACGAGCCTTTTCGGGAGGTTATTTTGCTCCAACAATTTGTCCGCCATGAGATCGTCTGGACTGTTGTCTTCGCCGGAGACGGGTTGTTTATCCAAGTTGTCTTGTTCGGACGATTGCTCGATAGCATGTTCGTCCTCCACCGGTTCGCCCTGCTCTATGGCTGGGTCTCTGTTGAGGCGGAACTTGGTTCGGTGTTTACGTTGCCGTTTTGACTGCTTTTCGAGGGATTTATCCTTCAGTAGCGCCCCGTTGTTCCTCGCTCTTCATTTCTTTTAGGTGTATCCACCATGTATACATCATGGGATTAGGTGGTTGTCCAGCATCCTATAGGCGCTGGTTCATGGTTTTCTCCTACATCGTCGTCCATACCGTCGATGTCTTCGGAGTCGAAGTCGAGCATGAAGTGTAAACTTTCGACAGTGGCTACGAAGTGGGTGGTGGGTGGGCGTTGAATTTCTTCGTCGTTCGCATCCCAACCTTCATGACCGTAGTCCGGCCATGGCTCTCCGGATAAAGAGAGAGACTTAGTGACTTCAGGATGTCGCCAAAGGGCGAGTGCTGAAAGATGTCCGCGGCAGTGAACTCCATGACCGGCGCCCGATCGGATTCGATTGGCAGGGGCGTGGAGGGTTCGGAGTTCGGAGAGGAGTCCGACACTTGGGAGTCAAGGTCTTCGCAAAGGACAGGGATGGAGTTCGGCTCAATCGCCGTAGAGATCGTAGCCCCCGAGGCGGTATCCAACCACTCATCCTCGATCGGGGAATCCGGCTCTGGATTAAGGGTCAGAGCGGACGCTGGTGCGGCCTCCAGGGCACTGTTCAGCTGCAGAGCTAGATCATGCCCATCGAGACAGTGCGGCATGCTTGGCTGCGGCTCGAATCCGTTGAAGATCAAGTCTCCGTGGATATCGGCCGTATAGTTCAAACTTCCTAATATGACCTGATGGCCAGGGGCATAGCTTTCGATCTGCTCCAGATGGCCAAGCCAATTGGCCCGCAGTGCAAAGCCGCCGAATACGAAGATCTCTCCGGGGAGAAAAGTCTCACCCTGGACCGCGTCGTTGTTGATGATCGAAGGAGCCATCGGGCCTATCGGTGACGACACAGAGGAACTCTCAATGAAAAGCACCAATGTCGGTGTCAAAACCGGCGGATCTCGGGTAGGGGGTCCCGAACTGTGCGTCTAGGCGGATGGTAATAGGAGACAAGGGACACGATATTTTTACCCAGGTTCGGGCCCTCTCGATGGAGGTAATACCCTACTCCTGCTCGATTAATATTGATGATATGGGTAGTACAAGAGTAGATCTACCATGAGATCAAGGAGGCTAAACCCTAGAAGCTAGCCTATGGTATGATTGTTGTTCGCCCCACGGACTAAAACCCTCCGGTTTATATAGACACTGGATAGGTTAGGGTTACACAGAGTCGGTTACAATGGTATGATATCTACATATCCGTATCGCCAAGCTTGCCTTCCACGCTAAGGAAAGTCCCATCCATACACGGGACGAAGTCTTCAATCTTGTATCTTCATAGGCTTGGAGTCCGGCCGTGATGATAGTTCTGCTATCCGGACACCCCCTAGT
The DNA here is from genome assembly GCA_021605145.1 of Aegilops bicornis. NCBI lineage: Eukaryota > Viridiplantae > Streptophyta > Magnoliopsida > Poales > Poaceae > Aegilops > Aegilops bicornis. Next base: position 33,228,402 of record CM038673.1, read on the forward strand.
ACAGGACTCCCTCAAACAACTATCGCTGTCGTCGACTGGAATCGGGAATCTGCCGTCGAGCGCGCTCGTCAAGTAAATGCTAAAGGTTCTCCAGCCGCGCGCACTCATCCAAAGTGGCCAGGCACACAGCCTCTAAGGCCCGGGCCTCGGAGGACTCTCCGACGATGGGAGTGTGGAGGGCCTCCATGTTGCGATGGTGCAACTCAACCCTCTGCTGCGAAGTGAGGGCTTCAGGACGATATTCCTCGTGAACATCTGATGGATCGCCGCCGCCATCGCCACCGATGCTGCGACGGAAACTAGGTGGGCTGCGCAGCGTGTCGACCATCAGGACATCTGCCATAGGGTCGCTACTGTCGCACTCGGACAGGGTCTCGACGGAACCAGTCGACAGCTCGTATAGCCCATAGAGAGATTCGTCGGGCTCGATTGCCACGACTTGAGGGGTCACTGACTGACGAGCCACCACATGCTTTACCCACCACTGAAGCCGCGATCGAACGGATCGGTTGCAACGACGAGCAGTGGGGAGCGAAGATGCTGCAGGAGCCGATCGATACTAGGTCGACAGTTGCCGCAGAATGACGCCTCGGACACACGTGCGAAAGTGTGTCGCCACACGGACGGGGAGCATCTCGACGTTGAGGGGGGCCTCCTGGAGCCAGGCGGAGTCGTCGGCGATGAAAACAAGCGCACCGAGACGGATCTCGCGGCCCTCAGCCAAACTGTCGCCAGAAACCATGATGATGGGAATCAGAAAAATTGCAACCTTACCGGAAGTCGCTAAGACACCTGTCCCACGGTGGGCGCCAACTGTCGTGGGAGTAATTCTAATAGTAGAATAGGGGGTACATAGGAGGAGGCAAGATCCTAGCTACGGTGATATTGTGCACGCAAGTTTTACGAGTTCAGGCTCTTCTCGGAGGAAGTAACAGCCCTACGTCTCTGTGCCCGGAGGCTTGATCGATTGGATTATGCGTGAGAGTTACAGGGGGTGTGAACCCTTGTGCCAGTGGATGGGGTGGCTTATATAGAGTGCGCCAGGACCCCAGCCAGCCCATGTTACAAAGGGTTCACTGTTCGTTAAGGTGAGACATTACTAGTAACGCCAATAATAAATACATGTAAATGATCATTAAGACTACGGAGTGAACGCCTGATCGTTGCCATCCTGATTGACCTTAGATCTTCTATACTCCAAGTGGTTTTTGGTATGGTCGAATGATTATATCCTGGTCAAATGGAATTGGATTATCCGAGTGGAATTATTGGTCAAGTGGGTTGCACTCTGAGGTGATTACAGTCGGTAGATGTTACTGTACTTTGAATGCCTTCGACTCCAGGGCAGTATCCTTGGGAAGGGTATCTAGGTCAGGCCTATTACCCTACCCTAGGTACATGTCAACATCACAAGGGTTTACTGCTTCAGCTGTAGTCACCGGAAAATAACAGGAGGTGTGTGTGAGTAGAGGAATGACCTGGCCAGCGATAGAGTAGGGTGGGGTCGTGCGGCCTGTGCGGTAGCACAGCCGGCCATGAGAGGCGGGAGCACGCAGTCCCACCGACACTGGTTTGGGCGGCTGGAGCAAGAAGATCAGATATTGAAGAAGCAGCACGACCATTGGATTAACATCCCACGATCACTGCTGCTAGAATCGTTTATGGACTAAGTTGACAAAGCCTTTCGTACACATCAACCTAGTTGACACACAAGTTAGCCTCCAAATCTGTCCCAAACAGCTAGGGCTGGAAAAAAAAAGCTCGAAGCTCGCAAGATAAACAAGTAGCTCGGCTCGAATCGACTCGAACTCAAAGAATAATGAGTCGAGCCGAGCTTTAGTTTACGATTGTTTATAGACCAAGTTAAACGAGCCAATCTCACGAGTACTCGTCACACTCGTTAGGCTCGATACAATAGATCAACCACTCCCAATACAACGAAAAGAAGAGCCACTCAGCAGCCTATGTCCCAGGCGCACAATAGAAGGCCCAACCGTTGAAGGCCTAGCCGCCTAGGAGACTCATGCGTTACAAGGAAATTACAATTGTCTAGTGATATATATGTTTAATATGTACATAATAATTTTATCACATTTGAGGGCTTTATTTTTATATCTTTAATGAGCTTAACAAGCTAAACGAGCCAGCTCGCGAGTTATACGAGTCGAGCCAATCTTGGGTTTGAGCTCGTTATAGTAACGAGTCGAGTCGAGCTAGCTCTTTAACGAAACGAGCTCTAGCGAGTCGAGCCGAGCTGGCTCTACTTGGCTCGAAATCCAGCCCTACAAACAGCATACAGCCCGAAATTTCTAGCCAGATTGAAATTAATTTAAAAACTAAACATACCTTAATTTAAATCCATTGAAATTCTACCAACACAAAAACAATGAAATTTAAAATATCAAAATCCAAAAGAAAAATGTATTTTGGAACTAATTGCCTGTTTGCTGTATTTTTTCATTTTACAGCCCATTTATTATTACTTATAACCTATTTCTTATTACTTATAGCCCATTTTTTGGGCAAGCCCAAACGCATACCTCCTCGTCTTGAAATATTTCCGGCCCAACAAGGCGTAGAAAAGCAAGTAGGCCTATGTTGGTTATTCTGCAAAAAAATTAAATTAGTTGGGCAACCCATTTTCAGAAAGGAAAAAAATTGGGCTGGTCATGTGGTAAACATATGAAATAAAAGCCTGGCCTAGACGGGCCACAGCTCCCGCACAACCTAGTTGATACCCTGCTCCGTCCCCAAAAAAACTGCACGTGCTGCTGGGTCCCTATTGTCATCCTCACCATGTACAGTCATCACATTATTCCTCCCGGTTGTTGACAACACCGGAGGGCGGTGCCTCGGCGAACGAACCAAGACAGAGGACGATGGTGAGGCCTCGGATGGGAACGAACGGGAGCCGGGGAAGATGTGGAGTGTTTTAGGGTGTGGTGTGGCCATGATGCGTGCGCGGCAGCACGGCCAGCCATGAGAGGCCGGAGCAGGCGGTCCCACCGGCACTGGTTTGGATTGGTGGCTGGAGGAAGAAGAGACTAAAGAAACACGATAGACGTTGAATGTCAATAAAAGGGTCAAGGTTGGGAAAATCGTTCGTTGACTAAGCCGATACCAAGTAGCATACTTTTCTATATATAGGAAGAAAAGAAAAACTAGGCTCGTTCGCCTGACAACATTCCCGAAACTGCGACCGTTCGATCTTGTGTCACAACTAAAACTGCAAGGAAAATGCGTTTGTCTGCCGTCCTCCTCCCAGGGAACGTTCGCCACATAAGTGAGTAGCACCCTTGGGTTTCAACCGAGAGGTCTTGTGTTCGAGTCCCAGGAACTTTCAATCTTGTCCTCTTTCCTTCCTCACAAAAAAGAAAGAAAATCAAAGACTTTAGAAGACGTACAGAACAAGTTGTACCAGTAAAGAGACGTTGATGACTTTTAGAAAAAAGAGAGACGTGCTCCTGTAGCTGGTTCGAATCCAAACATAGACTATGACTATATATGGTGCTATGCTTCTCTGCAAGTAATGAAACTGACATATCCAATGTTCGCTTCTCCTCTTCTCTACTTACTCTGCCTAGCATCAGAAGCTCTGGCCGCAGCAACCATGTTCGCTGGCTGCTCCTCCACCTGCTCTTCAGCAGGAAACAACCAGATATGCACCAAGTCGCCACCCGTAACATCGCTTGTGGGTCCCATCACACCACCGCCAGCACACGCAGCATAGCCGGTTGCTCATCACAACCCGCTGTCGTTGGTCTGGTGCCACTGCTGCAAATCACCCAGAGTCATCCGTCGCATCTCAACCACAATCCTCAACCCCGGCCGAGTCTTCTACAATGGGCCAAATAATGGGGTAATAATATGTTTAAGCGTTGTTCTGCTGCTTTTAGTTGCTGATTTTTTAATAATTTTGTTGACGATCCTCCAATTTGATTCGTGCAGAAAAGGGAAGATTCGTGTGATTTGTATTTTTGGGAAGTTGCTGATGTGGGGGAATGCAACTATGCTGATTATTTGCTTAGCCGAGGAATCCCAATACTAGTAGGTTGGGGTGTTGGACAAATGGCGAAGGAGCAGCGAGAAGAGGAAGATGCGGAGCAGAAGGTTAAAGATACAGTTCCTCTGATCATGGCCAAGCAACAGCTGTTCAACGGCCTTAACAACAACGAGGAGATGAAAGAGCTTGTGAAGATAATGGGTAAAATCGATGTGCTATGTAGGATGATTGTCTATTTATTTGCAGTGTATGTAGCACTTGTGTTGTATTCAGTGGCTATGACATAAGCACTTTGCTAAAACTAGTAATGAATGAAACCTGTTTAGAAGGCTTCGCGTGGTGTTGTGAACATCTAATGATTTCTATTAACGGAAATCGGGGGTATCCCCTTTTGCTCATAAATAAATAAATTAGCAGAGGCCATGTCGGGTCAGCTTTGTTCCCATTCGAAGACGTCGAGCAAATTGCAGTCCAATAGCAAACTATGTCATCCAATACAAGTTTCATGGCCAAATATGAGTACAACTAAACAACAATGTCATCATGTTTTAGTCGTCATACAATCACAAAATACAAATAAACATACATAATAACTGATGTTCTCACATCAAAATACAAAACAACAAGTTCATCAGGTTTCGGTTGTCATAGCAAACACAATTTCACATGGTAGATAAAAAACCTCTTCTGACACGCAAATACGAAAAAAGAAATCTAATCATCATCCACACCAGCAGCGTCACATCTTTGCCATGTGTATCAGTCTGAATCGTAATTCCCCCCATTGTCAACTTCTTCTTCATCCTCAATGTCCTCGAACGTTGGTTTCTTATTGATCAACTCTCGTATGTCCACAACCCGACAGGCAATCTTTTCTCCAGCGTCATTGACGTGATGGTTCTCAAAGATATTAGGAACATCTGTGGAGTCTTCTACATCAGAAGGAGTGTAAGCATCATCTTGTTGTGCAACTGACATTGATGGATTATACCAAAATATCTGTGTTGCTCGATTTGCCAAAATATAAGGCTCATATGTCTGGTACGCCACCTTGACATTCATGGATTTGAAAATCATCTGCTCTGGGTTTCAGGATCCTAAAAAATAGGTTATACTAATGAAAGCACAACAGAACCACACACCGACGAACCTCGAAACTGGATATACGGCAAGTGGGCAATGTCTGTTACATTAGCATACATTTTTGTTGTCACTTCGCCGTACTTATCCGTGCTCATGATGGCATTGTTTTGTGTCTTCCAGCCTTCGTCGCGTGCAAGGGTGTTGTAGCGCACGTCTCCAACAACGCAAGATTCATAATGTCTTACCCCAGTATCAGGACCCATTGCTAGTGTGTAAAGGGCATCATCAACTACCTGCTCATCCACCCGCATCTTCTTAATGTATGGTTAGAAAATAGACAAGCTGATCATCTTATGTACTCAATATATTAAAAAATGGACAGTGCAATTCAAAAGCATACATGGCTCTTGAACCATTTCGCAAATCCTGCCATAACCAATTTGTCAATGTTTCTTGGATTTTGCGGCAGTAACTCATTTTTGTAGATGTTGCACAACATAGTGATTGCATCAAACATCTAAATGTATAAGAATGTGCTACAAGTTTGGTAGATTATGATGTATAAGCTACAGTACTTAGCACTTACTCGATATAAGGTAGTATCTCAGGATAGTTATTCAACACATACCAAACGATTTTGTCCAAATCTTTAGGTTTGTCATCTTTTCAACTCTTCCCTGTAACTCGAATAGAACAATCAAACACATACCAAATGAATTTTGAGTAGAATGTCAATGCTTCTGTATCAATGTAGGCCTCTGGAATGGAACCCTCGGGTCTATCTCTATTACTAACATATCCCATGAAAGTGCCTAGCCGCCCTTCAATAGGGCACATCCAGCCATACTGTACTTGACCTCTAAGTAGGGCCTCATTAGGTAGATGAACAGCCAAATGCACCATCACATCAAAGAAGGATGGAGGATATATCTTCTCAAGGTCGCATAGGATAGTAGGTATCTTGTCTGTAACACGCTAAAAAGCATCTATCTAATATTTCTACTGCAGAGTTCCCTGAAGAATTGTCCCAACTCTGCAACTGCTTTGTATAAGTCAGGACGCCCCAATCCTCTAAGGATGACAAGAAAAACCCTTTGAAGTAGGAGGTGGCAGTCATGAGTTTTCAACCCTTGTACATTGTTTCCATCTACACAGACTCTCCTTTCAGGGTTGGAAGCAAATCCATGTGGGAATCTCACATGTGATAGGACCTCACAGAATTCTTTTCTTTTTACCTTGTCCAAGACGTACACAGTTGGTGCCATATCCCGTGATGCACCATCATCTTTCACTTGCAAATTGGATCTGATACCCAGGTGTGTCAAATCAATCCTAGATTCTAAGGTATCTTTTGTCTTGCCTTCAATATTAACAAGTGTGCCGATAATGCTCTCACATATATTTTTCTCGATGTGCATCACATCAAGGATATGCCGCAGTTCCAAATCTTTCCAATACTCCAATTACAGCAAAGTAGACCTATGGGTAAACAATAATCTCTCTTCTGCCCTGCCACGCTTCCTTCCCGCTACCGTTATCTGGATGGTTTCCTGGTGTAATGTGTCTGACCTTCCCTAATTCCACTAGTAACTCATCGGCGGTGAGCCTCTTTGGTGCATCACGGTTTTCATGCTTTGCATTGAACACATATCTTCGGTATTTTGTAGGACATGGCTTGTCCTTGGCAAGGAAACGACGGTGTCCGATGTATCAGATCTTGCTAAGTATTGCGTATGACAGCGGATTCCTGTCACAAGGAACACATGCATTGTAACCATGTGTCGTTCACCCTGACATAGTGCCCAAAGCCGGATAATCATGGATGCACCAAATTATAAAAGCATGCAGAAACAAATCAGCTGGTGGGTTGCTACATAGGTCTCGAGTGAGAACACCCCTCCATAGTTGTTGAAGTTCCTCCACAAGAGGCTCCATGAATAAATCAAATTCCTTTCCAGGACTTTTTGGACATGGGATGAGCAAGGCCATCATGTATTTTGATTCTTTGGTGCAGACATTTGGAGGCAAGTTGTAAGGGATAACAAGCGCTGGCCACATGCTATATGTGGCGCTCTGGTGGCCAAATGGGTTAAATCCATCTGAAGCTAAGCCAAGTCTAATGTTTCTCGGGTCAGTAGGAAACTTTTTGTTTTTCTGACTGAAGCTTTTCTAGTCACTACCATTAGATGGATAGCTCACTACCATTCTGATCTCTGTACCCCTAGTTCCTAGAATGCCACAGTACATCCTCCCTTGTTTCAGAATCATGAAGCAACCTTTGCAATCTTGGTATAATTGGAAAATGTCTCAGAACAGCATGAGGAATCCTCTTCACAGCATCGCCATCTTTCCATCTTGATGATTTGCATTTTGGGCATTCACTTAAGTTGGCATAATCCTTTCAGAACAGAACACAATTATTCTTACAAACATGGATCATATCATATCCAATTCCAACTGCACAAAGAAAATTCTTCATTTTACTGTAGGTGTGTCTCAGCTCAGACACATCTGGGAAAGAATCGCGTAAAGCAGGAAACATGTTATCGAATGATTTGTTGGTCATCCGCTCAGATTTCTTCACCTGAAGATAGGTGACAATAGCAGAGAATACTAACAGCTTATTTCCTGGGGTGATGATTCGTCTCCGTCGTATCTACTTTTCCAAACACTTTTGCCCTTGTTTTGGACTCTAACTTGCATGATTTGAATGGAACTAACCCGGACTGACGCTGTTTTCAGCAGAATTGCCATGATGTTGTTTTATGTATAGAAAACAAAAGTTCTCGGAATGACCTGAAACTCCACGGAACATCTATTTAGAAATAACAAAAAATCATTGCCAAAGATGTAGACCAGGGGGCACACACCCTGTCCATGAGGGGGCCCCCCCCCCCCCGCCAGGGCGCGCCCCCTACCTTGTGGGCCCCCTGGAGCTCCTCTGACGCCAACTCCAACTCTATATATTTGTTTTCGGAGAGAAAAAATCAAGGAGAAATAATCATCATGTTTTACGATACGGAGCCACCGCCAAGCCCTAAAACCTCTCGGGAGGGCTGATCTGGAGTCCGTTCGGGGCTCCAGAGAGGGGGATTCGTCACCGTCGTCATAATCAACCATCCTCCATCACCAATTTCATGATGCTCACCGTTGTGCGTGAGTAATTCCATCGTAGGCTTGGCTGACGGTGATGGTTGGATGAGATTTATCATGTAATCGAGTTAGTTTTGTTAGGGTTTGATCCCTAGTATCCACTATGTTCTGAGATTGATGTTGCTATGACTTTGCTATTCTTAATGCTTGTCACTAGGGCCCGAGTGCCATGATTTAATATCTGAACCTATTATGTTTTCATGAATATATGTGTGTTCTTGATCCTATCTTGCAAGTCTATAGTCACCTACTATGTGTTATGATCCGGCAACCCCGAAGTGACAATAGTCGGTACCACTCCCGGTGATGACCATAGTTTGAGGAGTTCATGTATTCACTATGTGCTAATGCTTTTTTCGGGTTCTCTATTAAAAGGAGGCCTTAATATCCCTTAGTTTCCATTAGCACCCCGCTGCCACGGGAGGGAAGGACAAAAGATGTCATGCAAGTTCTTTTCCATAAGCACGTATGACTATATTCGGAATACATGCCTACATTACATTGATGAATTGGAGCTAGTTCTGTGTCACCCTATATTATGACTGTTACATGATGAACGGCATCCGGCATAATTATCCATCAACGATCCAATGCCTACGAGCTTTCCATATACTGGTTTACGCTTATTTACTTTTCCGTTGCCACTGTTACAATCATTACAAAACACCAAAAATATTACTTTTTCGTTCATCACTCTTTTGTTACAATTACCACAACAATCATATTACTGTGCTACTAAATACCTTGCTGCAGATATTAAGTTATCCAGGTGTGGCTGAATTGACAACTCAGTTGCTAATACTTGAGAATATTCTTTGGCTCCCCTTGTGTCGAATCAATAAATTTGGGTTGAATACTCTACCCTCGAAAGTTGTTGTGATCCCCTAAACCTGTGGGTTATCAAGTAACAACCACGTTCCATTGTTCCAACATGCGGGCCCACCATTTTTCTTCTGCAGGTGAAAGTTCACGAAATGCATGAGTATTTCATAGCATTATTTCAATGTTGGTCAAACTCACTGGCTCCGCCACCACCACCTCCTCCTCCTCTTCCACCTCAGCATCAGGCAGATCAAGATGGTGATCTGTTGCATCAACATAGTCAGTAACATTGACATTCACAACTTCACCATGATGAACCCACCTAGTATAGGTGACCGAGATCCCATACAAGTGTAGATGATTTTGCATAGTTGACTGGGTTCTTGTAATTGAATTCATACAACTGCTACACAGGCAGAGCACATCTGATTTTGCCCAGCATACTCAGCTCTAATAAAGTTCATGAAGTTTTCAACCCCCTCGACAGATGAAGTGGAGTATCTTTGAACTGAAGTTATCCAAGTCCCGTCCATCTGTTAGACATACAAATTAGTTCTTCTACTAGATATTACAGGAAAAACATATATGCTTTTTTATGAAGTCCAGAAAAAAAATATGTAGGTCGATGTCTAAAGCTATGGCAAGATATTTGGACAAGCAGATCTAAGTGAAGAAATATATGTAGAGCTAATTCAGCAAACAGATTTGAGTGCTAAATTATGGCAGGCTGTTTCAGCAGTTAATGAGGCCAATCACACAGCCATCCAAGGCCATCTCCGCAACAAAGATCGAGTATAAAATGGTGTAGAGCTATTTTACCTAACATACTAGCTACTAGACCATGGCAATCTACGTCACAATAAATATATGGCAGGATATTTTAGCAACTAATCGGGCATTGTCGGGGATATACCCTGCGGTGTAAACCGGCCGGAAGTGTAACCCGGCCGGACTTGGCGGTTCACTGGCGACCCGTTTGGACCTGGCGTTTTATGATTCATTGTTAATCCGGCAGGCAGGTCAGAAGGGGTGACCAGACCAGGTGGCCCAACGGGCGGTTTATGGAAGGACGGATCACGCTATGGTGGACCGGTTTAAGAGGAAAAGCATGAAGGATATTTCCCTTACAAGGAGTCAAGACCCGAACTTGTATCCGGTTTGTATTAGAGATAGATTAGTCCTAATCCTAATTGGACTCTACATGTAACCCGCCGCTCCAACTTATATAAGGAGGGGCAGGGCTCCCCAAAGAGGGACAAGCAACATGAAACAATCTCTAGGGCTAGACACAACTAGAGGAGAGCCGGTTTACGGCGACTCCCTCATGAGCATAATGAGACCTAGCCTCAAACAGCATGTAGGGCTATTGCCGGATGATGTTTCCCGGGGCCCGAAGCTGTCTAAACCCTTGTCTTGCGTGTTGATCCGCCCTGCGTCTCTCTATTCCGCTCAACCCCTCTCAAGCTACCACATAGATGCGTTGGCCTCGCGACTAAGTCCTCACACTAGGACATCTGACGTGTTAATTCCACGACAGTTGGCGCCCACCGTGGGGCCTGCGCACGGTGGTGTTGAGTTCTTGAAGGGATCTTTTCAGGATCGAAGAATTCACAAATTTTTCTAATGAAATAGAACCGGCATGGATCAATTAAACTTCGGTTCGCGTAAACCTCGAAGCAGAGCTGGTAATGTTCATCGTGTCAAGATCAGAGTCATGATTAAGCTTCAGAGCAGTCAGTTTTTTCTTTCTCGGATTACGAGATGTATATGCCGGGACCGCAATCCGGCGTTGTGGGCAAATCGCCGCAATTTTTGTTCTCTTCTGATCGACGTGAAGCAAGCAGACTAATGGGCAACCATATCTTTTCGTAAAAGCCAATAGTAGCAGTCATACTACTTCAATTAGTACTCTGCCATGTGATGGCCAAGTTGATCCGCAACTCCAAGTATTTTATTGGCCCGAAATTGCTATAGGGGGAGGCGATTAGATCCGATCTGCCTTTGCAAGTTCATATATACAAACACACAAAAAGGAAAAAAAAGTGGGCTATGACCCGGAAAAGGACTTGGGCGTTGACCCGGATTCCTCTTCTACTGCTGTGATCCATGCCTTGCCTGGCCAGTCCGCCCTGCTTGCTCCGGGTGGCTGGTATCCTGCCGATAGGTCGCCACTCCGTTTTTACTTGCCCTTGAGGAGTGGCTGGATGGGTTCTGTCGGGAGCTGCTCCTGCTTGCTCCGGGTTACCGAAATCCCGCCGATGAGCCGCCGCTCTGATTTTGACCCGCCCTCGCAGGTCTGCTGCCGTGCATACTACAAGCCGGACCCGACCCTGAGCCATCGCCCGTTAATGTTGTCTCTGCGGTGACAAGCCGTTGTCGTTTAAACCGCCACGACACTTCTTCTTGCTGGTCCTTATCTGTTTCGCGGCCGCGACCGCCGGGTCTCTACCGCGGTTGGGTTGCCAGCACCACTGCGCCATGCCTATCCAACCCGGCGCCATCGTGGCGGTACACCTCTGACCCGCCATTCTGCACCCGGATTAGGTTCCTACTGAGCCGCCGTCCGAGCCTCTGCTGTGTTGCTGAAGACCGACTGCGACCCGGACTCCACTGTCTGCGCCCGTTGCCCGTCCGCCAGACCAGCTCGTTGCAGCCTTCTAGTCGCCCTGTGCCTGCCAAGCTGTCGCGGTCGTTCTGCCCTCGTTTCCACCATCGAGCAAAATCTCTGAGCCGCCCTCAAGGCGCCCCGCGCCCACCGCCGGTTCATCATACGACTAGCCGTCGTTGAATCGCCTGCCCGAAGCAGTCCGGTTCCGGAGCACCTGATGTTAAACCGCCGTTCGCCTGAGTCACTGATGCTGCCAGGGTTGGCCTCGTTTCCGCCTTAGGTGCAAGATGTCACTACTGCACCTTCTGCCCGCGCCTCCCGCATTGACTCGCCGTCTTTTGCGCTGATTCGCCGCCTCCCACGTTAACTCGCCGCTTCGCCTTGCTGCTGTTGAACCACCCCGACCGAGGGCAACTCGTGAACCTCCGCCTAGGCCCTGCCCCGGGTGTCTCTTTCTGTCTTAAGCTGCAGTATCAAATCGCCGCTCCGGATGAGCCGCTTCCACGCGCACCAGTTTATCACGAGCACCCGTGCCCTTGTCCTCTTCTGTCGTGCGTCGCGGCCGCCATGAGTCGCCACCCTCACCTCGTCTTGGCCCGCCGTGGTTGACCCGCCATGGTCGATCCGTCGTGTCCTGGACCCACCGTCATCACCGCTACTGCATCTCCTTGACGGTGTCGGTCAAACCACCTGGCACTCGCCGGAGTCCCTCGACCACGGGCTCACCGGGGTGCAGTGGAGCCACTAAACCACATCACCAGCGACCCACCAGCACCTGTGTTCGCCGATTCAAACTACTTCTTCTACGACGGGTTAATGCATCCGCCACGAGTCAACAGTGCGGCTCTGAACCGGCCGCGCCTTCACCTCATTGCGCGAGCTCACGGCACGCTGAACCGCTGTACCTCTTTCTGAGGATTGCCTCCTGTTGGTGTACTAGAGTAGGGGTACCCCTAGCACCCCGAACTCGTGCACGGGCAGTTGCAGCACGCCGCGGCAGGGCTGGCTTGGTGACTGCCAAGATCCTCAGCAGCTCCTTTGGAGCCATTCGAGAACAAAGTAATCAAGACCCCGGCAAGAGGAGCTTGCCGGGAAGGCCACTCAAGGCACGAAGGAAATAAGGCCCCGGCAAGAGGAGCTTGCCGGGAAGGCTTGGTGAGCGACAAGCTCCCGAGCGCGACAAGAACCTTGCCGCGGCAAGGTGCTCGCCGCGGCAGGCATCCTCTCTTCATCTCCGCTCCAGCTCATCCGCCAACGTGTCGCCATGGGACTTTCCCAAGCACGCGTGTCGACGGGCTGTGCAGCCAGCGGGGAGCAACGATAAGCGGCGCTGACAAGCTACCATCGTGGCAAACGGAGGCGCGCCAGCGGTCCCTGTTACCTTAATCGCTCAGCGATCGAGACGGGCATTTATGACTCCTGTCCCTTGCCGTCAGAGTTAGGTATAGATCACTGTACATGTACAAACCGGTGTACCAACCTCTGTTTTTACTATCTTACCCTTGTCTACTTGGCACATGTGGTGACCCCTTGTGCCTATAAAAGGAGGCCCAAGTGCAACGTAGAAAGGGTTCGGTTCAGCTCCGGCTTAGGGCATTCGACTCATAATGGCCACACTCATTCAGGCTAGGTTTTGTAGCTCCCATTGCTCCCTAGCAAGAACACAATATAATCCACAAAGCAGCAGTAGGAGTATTAGCTCTCCGGAGAGCTCCGAAGCTGGGTAAATCTGCTCGTGTGCATCGCTTCGATCCGCTCTTTGTGCAATCTCCGCCCCCCTCCGAACCACAAGGGACCCAGATCCCATAGGTGTTCGTGGGCCATGATCAGCTACCACGACATCTCTGGCGGGTACCCCTAGCACCCCGAACTCGTGCACGGGCAGTTGCAGCACCCCGCGGCAGGGCTGGCTTGGTGACCGCCAAGATCCTCAGCAGCTTCTTTGGAGCCATTCGAGAACAAAGTAATCAAGACCCCGGCAATAGGAGCTTGCCGGGAAGGCCACTCAAGGCACGAAGGAAATAAGGCCCCGGCAAGAGGAGCTTGCCGGGAAGGCTTGGTGAGCGACAAGCTCCCGAGCGCGACAAGAACCTTGCCGCGGCAAGGTGCTCGCCATGCAGCAACCTCTCTTCATCTCCGCTCCAGCTCATCCGCCAACGTGTCGCCATGGGACTTTCCCAAAGCACGCAGCGTGTCGACGGGCTGTGCAGCCAGCGGGAGCAACGATAAGCGGCCGACAAGCTACCATCGTGGCAAACGGAGGCGCACTTGACGGTCCTCAAGTTACACTTCGCTTCAGCGATCGAGACGGGCATTTATGACTCTTGTCCCTTGCCGCCGAGTTAGGTATAGATCACTGTACACTGTACAAAGCGGTGTACCAACCTCTGTTTTTACTATCTTACCCTTGTCTACTTGGCACATGTGTTGACCCCTTGTGCCTATAAAAGGAGGCCCAAGTGCAACGTAGAAAGGGTTCGGTTCAGCTCCGGCTTAGGGCATTCGACTCATACGAAGCCACACTGATTCAGGCTAGGTTTTGTAGCTCCCATTGCTCCCTAGCAAGAACACAATATAATCCACAAAGCAGCAGTAGGAGTATTATCTCTCCGGAGAGCTCCGAAGCTGGGTAAATCTGCTCGTGTGCATCGCTTCGATCCGCTCTTTGTGCAATCTCCGCCCCCCTCCGAACCACAAGGGACCCAGGTCCCATAGGTGTTCGTGGGCCACGATCAGCTTCCCCGACATCTCTGGCGCGCCAGGTAGGGGCGCGGAGGCTGTGTGAACCCGATCCGGCGTTCACACGAGCAGTTTCTTCATCAACATCTTCATCAACATGACGCCGAAGAAGAAGTCTTCGGCAGCAGCAGAGCCGTCCGCGTCGAACCCACCACCGTCGGAGCTGTCAGGTGGTGGGGGAAACGCTGGCGGAGGAACGGGCGTCGCCGAGAGAGCCCACAACGCCGCCAGGTCCAAGGACAAGGCAGTGCAGGCGTCGGCATCCGAATCCGCACCGCGTCCTTCTCAGGAGGCGCGGGACCGACAGCGTCATGATGCTCGCGGCACCATACGCTCGTTGGATCAAGGCCAAGCTGGGGGATCCAGAGGCCCTCGAGACCCTCATGCACACCAGCATGCCGGTACGAGTGGAGTACGGTCGCTTGGACGGGATGCTGCTCCTCCTAACTTGGTAAGGAGTCCGAGCACATCCCGTTCCTCGCTACGTACGCCATTGCCACCTACCACACCAGCAGAAGCCTTGGCGAGAGCCCAGCTACTTCTAGATTACCCTCCAACGGCTGAGAAGGTCGACGAATGGAGGGCCACAATCCAGAGCCTCATCGGCTTTGCCAACGGCGACGTCCCGCGGCAACCAAGCGCCTCGCAGCCACGGCAAGGCGACAAGGCACGAGCCGATGGCGGCGAGACTTCGCGGGGTGCAGCCACCGTACACTCCCCTTCCCGAAGGCCAAGATCGCCGACTCGCCGGATCCACCTCGACAGCGACTCCACAGCGTCGTCGGATCCGCGAGCTCGTCGCGACCAGCGCCAAGTTCTTCGAGAACGGCAAGAAGAAGACGCTCGAACCCGTATCGAGCGCCGAAGAGAAGCGCGTCGTCAATCCGACCAGCGCGCCGGGCCCACTGTCGATATGCATGCGCCCGGAACCAGCGACTTGTCAGACGCGGTAGGTTACCCTGCGTTCACTCGTGAGCTGCGGCAAGTCCAGTGGCCCGACAAGAAAAACTTCAAGCCAGATGTGCCGGAGAAGTATGATGGCAGGACACACCCATCGGAGTTCCTCAGCATCTACACCATCGCGGTGCAAGCTGCGGGGGGACGAGACGACAAGATCCTCGCCAACTATTTCCCTCTGGTACTCAAGCCAAACGTCAGGTCTTGGCTCATACACTTGCCGGACAGCTCTATTTCTTCTTGGGCGGATTTGTGCCACCAGTTTGTCGGCGCCTTCACAGGCGGCCACAAGCCTCATGGCCAAGAGGGTGACCTTCACCTACTCGCCCAGAAGGAAGGAGAGTACCTGCGCAAATTCATCCAGAGATTCAGCCGTGTGCATTACAACATCCCAGATGTCCACCCTGCCGCGGTGATCAGTGCATTTCATCAGAATGTGCGAAACCGCAGGATGAGGGAGGAGATGGCGATGTGCAAAGTGAAAGACTTCAGCGAGCTCTACGCCCTGGCTGACAAGTGTGCACGTGCTGAAGAAGGAAGAAGACTCCCATGAGAGAATGTGGGGGCAGAGTCTGATAGTGAGGAGAACGCCCCGGCAAGGAAGAGCCGGCGGCGAAACAACAGAAAGAAGAAAAACCAAGAAGTACTAGTTGTCGAGCAGTCCGGCAACGGAGGTGGCACCGGCAAGGCTAAGACTAGCGGCTCCGGCAAGGAGGTTGCCGCTGACATCGACCGCCAAGCTGTGGCGGCCGCCGACAAGCCTGACAGCTCCAACAAGCAAGATCATAAGATCCACCGCACCAAGGGCGACGATCTCCAGAGCTGCAAGAAAGACGAGCAGCTTGTTGAGCTACAGAGAGCTGAATACGAGCGGCGAGACAAGGAGAAGGCCCAGGAAGGTGCAGGTGCAGCATGTAAGAAGAGACCCGGTCGGGGAGGACGCCGCGGCAAGGAGACAGACCTCCCCGCGGCCGCGACAAGGAAGAAGACGAAGATGAAGATGAGAAGACATGGAAGAGGATGAAGCTGGTGAGCAGGAGTTTCAGAAGGCAACGGAGGTTCTTTGCGTTGACGGTGGTGCTTCTCTGCATACCTCGCACCGCCAACTCAAGCAATGGATGCGTGAGGTTAATGCAGTAGAACCATCCATAGAGTCGCGCAAACCTCTGAAGTGGTCCAGCACGCCCATCATCTTTGACATTGAGGATCACCCTGATCGCGTCCATCGCTGTCGGTGCTTGCCGATGTTGGTATCACCAACTATCCGCAACCTCAAGGTCACAAAGATGTTGGTTGACGGCGGGCCGGCCTGAACTCGATATCCTCTGCAGCGTTTGTAAACTTCAAATCCTCGACAAAGAAGCTCGAAGAGACCGCACATTCCAAGGAATCAACCCAGGAAGGAGCAAGCCCAAAGGGAAGATCACGTTGCCGGTAACATTTGGGAGCGAGCTCAACTTCAGAACTGAGAAGGTCACGTTTGACGTTGCCGATTTCCCATTGCCCTACAATGGCATACTTGGTCGTCCAGCACTCGCCAAGTTTATGGCAGCCTCTCATTACGCCTACAATTTACTCAAGATGCCCGGCCCGATAAGCGTCATTTCTGTCCATGGCGACAAGAAGGATGCGCTTATCTGCCGACAAGATTTACCAGACGCAAAGAGCCGCGACAGATAGCAAACCACTTGCCGCTGAAGCTCCCGGGGGGAAGAAGAAGACCACCAAGTCCGGCAAGAGTTCTGATGCCCACTCCGGCAAGCGCACCTCTTCGGAGTGCTGCGCTACCGTCGAGGACGCACCATCGAGCTCCACCGGCAAGTGCAGAAAGATGATGGCAGCTCCGCCGAAGACCAAGAAGGTGCCCGCCAAGGAGGACGGCACTGGTGGTACCTTCACCATCAGTGCCACACTTGACCCTAAATAGGAAGGCGAGCACGTTGCTTTCCTGCGGGCGAATGTCGATGTGTTTGCATGGAAACCATCTGACATCCCCGGTGTTCCCGGGAAAGTAATTGAGCACCACCTAGCTGTCTGTCCTCCGGCACGGCCCGTCAAGCAAAAAGTTAGGAAACAGGCAGTGGAGCGCCAAGAATTCATAGCAGAAGAAATCAAGAAGTTGGAAGCAGCAGGCCTTGTCAGAGGAGTACACCATCCCACGTGGTTGGCCAATCCGCAGCTTGTATAGAAGGCCAATGGGAAATGGAGACTTTGTATTGACTTTACAGATGTTAATAAAGCTTGTCCCAAAGACCCATTTCCCGTGCCACGTATCAACCAGATTGTTGACTCCACGGCTGGATGTGATTTGCTTTCATTTCTTGATGCATATTCAGGATATCATCAGATCTTCATGGCGGAAGAGGATGAAGAGAAAACCGCATTCATTACACCATGTGGCACGTACTGCTTCATACGGATGCCTTTCGGTTTGGAGAATGCTGGGTCAACTTTTAAAAGAGTAGTCCATGATGCTTTTGAGCCACAAATACACAGAAATGTAGAAGCCTACATGGATGACATAGTGGTCAAGAGCAAGGACAAAGCAACTCTAGTTCAGGATTTGGATGAGACATTTGCAAATCTGCGTAAGATCAACCTCAAGCTCAACCCCGAGAAGTGCGCGTTTGGAGTCCCTTCCGGCAAGCTTCTCGGGTTCTTTGTGTCTCAGCGGGGAATCGAAGCCAATCCCGACAAGATCAAGGCCATTGAGCAGATTGAAGCACCAAAGCGCGTCAAGGATGTCAGAAGGCTTGCCGGTTTGCGTGGCTGCTCTCAGCAGGTTTATCTCTAATTTCGCTGAGCGCCTCGCCATTTTCAAGATATTGAAAAAGGCAGGTCCAATGAAATGGACTCCCGAAGCGGAGGCTGCGCTGCATGATTTGAAGAGATACCTGTCCTCCACTCCAATACTTGTCGCACCTAGGCCACAAGAGAAGTTGCTGTTGTATATAGCAGCGACCAATCAAGTGGTTAGTGTTGCGTTAGTAGCGGAGAGGGAGGCGGATGATGAGCCGGCAACCAAGGCAGGTGCACCCAGCGACAAGCAGGAGGCTTCGCCGTCAAGCTCTGGTCCCGACAAGGACAGATCAGCGCAGGGTTGCGACAAGATGCAGAAAAAGATGGTGCAGCGCCCAGTCTACTTTGTCAGTTCCCTTCTGCAGGGGGCTAGGTCAAGGTACTCTGGTGTGCAGAAGCTGCCTTTCGGCCTCCTCATGGCCTCGAGAAAGCTGCGCCATTACTTCCAAGCACATGAGATAACAGTTGTCACTCGCTTTCCGCTGAAGAGGATATTGC
This sequence comes from Aegilops bicornis, assembly GCA_021605145.1. Classification (NCBI taxonomy): domain Eukaryota; kingdom Viridiplantae; phylum Streptophyta; class Magnoliopsida; order Poales; family Poaceae; genus Aegilops; species Aegilops bicornis. The sequence continues at coordinate 33,247,064 of CM038673.1, forward strand.
AAAATCCAGAAGCAACAGGCAGAATTGTCGAGTGGGCACTGGAACCGTCAAGCTTTGGTCTCAAGTTTGAAAGCACTTCAACTATCCAAAGCAGAGCATTGGCAGAATTTATAGCTGAGTGGACGCCAACGCAAGATGAAGAAATTCCAGACAAGCATCCCGTCAAGGAGGCAAATAAAGAGTGGCTGATGTACTTTGATGGTGCTTTCGCTGCAAGGCGCCGGTGCCGGCGTGCTGCTTATCGCACCCACCGGAGAGCACCTCAAGTACATAGTCCAGATGCACTTTCCCAAGGAACAAGCAACAAATAATACTGCAGAGTATGAAGGTTTGCTTGCCGGTCTCAGGATTGCGGTAGACCTTGGGATCAAGAAGCTAATTGTCAGGGGGGACTCGCAACTTGTCGTCCGCCAAGTAAATAAAGATTATCAGAGTCCGTTGATGGAAGCCTACGTCGATGAAGTGAGAAAGCTAGAAGAACACTTTGAAGGCTCGCAAATGGAACACGCCCAAGAGCTCGTAATGATATAGCTGATGGCCTCTCCAAATGTGCCGCACTTAAGTTACACTGTGGAACCAGGAATTTTTGTGCTCAAGCTGACTCAGCCAACCATGACACCATCAACAGAGACAGAGCAAGAAGAGAAAATTGGTTTCCGGCGACTACTTTCCGGCAGAGCTCCCTGGAGCCACCGCCAAGAAGGTCCCTAAAATCAAGGCAAATATCACTGAGGAGCAGTCCGCTCCGACAAACCCTGTGGTTTGTTTCGTTGAAGCAGACGCTCCCGACAAGCTTTGCTCCGGCAAGCTTGCCGGGGATCATCAAGCTCCGGCAGAACCACAGGTTCTTGCCGTGGAAGCTAATGTTCCCGCAGTGGTAGATGAGCCTTTAGTCCTTGTTGTCGAGCCACAGGCTCCAGCATGGGCGCAGCAAATCGTCCATTTCCTTCAGACAGGAGAACTTCCCGAAGAGCAAGAAGAAGCGCAAAAAGTAGCCCGGCAGTCAAGTATGTACCAGTTTGTTGACAACATCCTGCATGTAAGAAGACTCAACGGTGTGAAATTGAAGTGCATTTGCCGGGAAGATGGATGAAGCTGTTGGCGAGAGATACATGGAGGCATATGTGGTCACCACATTGGCGCAAGAGCACTTGCCGCAAAGCTTTCCGGCAAGGTTTCTTCTGGCCAGAAGCCCTCCATGATGCAACTGCACAAGTAACAAAGTGTGAAGCGTGCCAGTTCCATTCCAAACAGATACACCAACCAGCTCAAGCTCTCCAGACGATCCCTTTTATCCTGGCCCTTTTCGGTCTGGGGGCTCGACATCCTCGGCCCCTTCCCCCGAGCTGTCGGGGGCTTTGAGTACTTGTACGTCGCAATCGACAAGTTCACAAAGTGGCCGGAAGTGGAACCAGTGAGGAAGGTGACAGCACAGTCAGCAGTCAAGTTCTTCAGGTCAATTGTTTGCCGTTTTGGGACTCCTAACCGGATCATCACCGACAACGGCACGCAGTTCACAAGCCGCACCTTCATGCAATACGCCCAAGATCTTGGCGCCAAGATCTGCTTTGCTTCTGTTGCTCATCCGAGAAGCAACGGTCAAGCAGAGAGAGGAAACGCTGAAGTGCTGCGGGGACTCAAGACCAGAACTTTCGACAGGCTGCGCAAGTGCGGAAGAAACTGGATCGAGGAGCTGCCGGTGGTTCTTTGGTCGATCAGGACAACGCCAAATCGAGCCATCGCCGCACACCTTTTGCTCTAGTCTATGGAGCATGTGCAGTTCTCCCCACGGAACTTCAGATACGGGTCACCTCGAGGGCTCGCTTATGATGAGCTTGAGCAAGAGCAGCTGCGACAAGATGACACGCTGCTCCTCGAGGAGGATCGTCTTCGAAGCTGTATGCGAGCTGCTCGTTACCAGCAAACTTTGCGCCGCTACCATAGCCGCAAAGTTAATGCCAGCTTCGAGGAAGGCGACCTTGTTCTTCGGCGCGTTCAATCCGCCAAGAATTCCAACAAGTTGACGCCGAAGTGGGAAGGCCCTTATCGGGTGAAACAAGTCACTAGGCCCGGCGCTGTCCGCCTTGAGACCGAAGATGGCGTTCCGGTGAGCAATTCCTGGAATATAGAGCATCTTCGCAAGTTTTACCCATGAGGCGCGGTTGCCGGAACCTGTTCCGGCAACCACCCTTTTGTACAAGTCTTGCCGCTGTTGCATGTAATCCTTTGTACAAAGCCGGGCGCAGACCCCGTGCATCAGTAAAGCCTATGTGTTGCGCACAACTTGTCAATACATGCTCTCATAATATTATATGCATGTGTTTACTAAGATTTTGTGCAGCATCCACACCCGGTAAGCGATGACGATCCACTAGGATCCATAACTTTATTTTCTCTTCTTTCTTCTCAAACAAGAAGAAGGTTCATCCACCCACAAGTTAACCGGGGGGAAGGAGAAGATAATGGTGTGGGCCGCCAAGCGGCGCTCGAGGAACTGTCGCCTTGCCGGGAAATGGACAACAGAGAAGCTAAGTTGCTAAGTTTGAATGACCAGTTTTAAATTTTAAGTTATCTTCCTCGAACGATAGTACTTTGTATGGAAAACTCATGCGCGGAGGAACCGACTCGCGACTAGCTTACGCCCTTACTTTGTTTCGAGTCCGCTCAACAACTTAAGTGTGCTGCAACTAGTTGCGACAAGGTTGCTTGTCGGAGGCGGCATCGCCAAAGAAGGCTGCTGAAGTTCCGCACTCGGCCTTTCATGACAAAGGTGTTCAGACCGACAAGTTCCCCTAAAAGCGTAGGGCATACACATACAAGGGAAGAAATCGAATAAAGGAAATAACATTGCATTCGATTGCCTAAGATAGTGTATATTACATAATAACTTGTCGCGGATCTAATAGATTTTTCACCTAAACATGATCTACAGCGACAAGAGAAAGATAAGCTTGGCGGAATAGTCCACGCGGTCGCCATCGAGCCTCTTGACTCCGCTCACCCTGTCCACAATGGGTGCGACAAGGGCCTTGAGCGCTTCAACATCAGCAGATGGAGGTAGAGACTTGAGGACTTTGGTGAAATCGACGCCTGGGTTGCGGAAGGCCACTTTCATCAGCACCTTCTGGAGAGCCCCGGCGCAAACTTGGCGTGACTCCTCTGCCAGTTGCTTTGGGATCTCCTCCCGGAGCCGCTGGAGACCCGTCAGCACGCCCTTGAAGAACAGGCTGAGTTTGACGAGCGCGTTGGAGGTTCTCATCGGTGGAGTACCCAAGATCCACCATCCCCAGCTCCATCGGTTCGTTATGGATGCCGGCGGCGGTGTCCACAAGACCTTCTGTCCAGTGCATTATGCTATCTCTGAGATTATTCTGGGCAGTCACAGCATTCGACAGCAGTTCCTCGTTGGCCTTGATCTTCTCCAGCAGGCCCGCTTCCCGCTCCTTGGCGCCTTCCAACGTCTCCGTCAAGGTGGTCAGTTTCAGCTCCAGATCCGCCTTGGAGTCCTTGGTGGCATCGATCTCCTTGATCTTTTCAGCAAAGCGACCTTGCAGCTCGCCGAGGGTGTAGGCGTCCTTCTCGCGCTCGCGCTTCAACCCGGCGACCTCCTCGGCGCTCTTTTGGAGGGTGGACTCCAGCTGAGCCACCCTCATCTCAAATTCCCTCTTGGCGGCCTCGGCAGCCGCAGCAGCATCCTTTGCCTCCTAAAGTGGCCCGCCAATCGTTTGCTCGCGCACGGCGAGATCTTCCTCATAGCTGTCGAGGTTGATCTTCCGCTGCGCCAGCTCACCTTCTTGCGCAGAGAGCTTCTCGCCGGCAAGCCTCTGCTGCTCCTCGACCTCGCCCTTCTCCAAGATGAAGGCCGTGCGCTCCTCAGCAAGCTGCTCCCGCGCCTCTGCTATATCCCGGAGAGTTTCTTTGTTGGCGCGCCGGAGCTCTTCCGCGCGTTTCTCCAAGTCAGCTCCCGCCCTCGCGACAAGCGCCTCCCTGGACTCCAGCTTGGCTTGTCGGGCGCGGTAGAGCGACAACAACCTCCTTAGAAGCTGCTCCTCTTCAGGCTCACCGCTGCTGCTGCTCGGAGCATCGACCAGCGACAACCCGGCGGAGGCAAGCAGTTCCGCGTCAAAGGTCTCCCCCTCGGCCGGTGCCCTGGAGCTTGATGCCCATGGGAGCTTGATAAAGACACCCTCGCCGGCCTTCAGATAGGCGCCAGGCTGGGGCTCTTCGGAGTCTGGTGCGGCGTCGGTGGCTGGGGGATCGGCGGTCGGTGCAGCGCCTGGCGCTCCTGCGGCCTCAGGGCCGTCAGTGCGATCGCCAGATTCCTCCCCAGCCTCTGCGCCAGCAGCCTTGGCGGCCTCCTCGCCGGCGGGCCCGTCAGCGCCAGCCTCCTCCTCCATGTTGGCGGCGTCGACATTGTCGCCGCGAGCGTCCTCCTCGCCGGCAGCCTCAGTCTCCATCGGATCTCCGGCAGATGGATCTGATGGTCAGAAGAAGAAAGAACAAGTCAAGCAAATGTTCGACAGAGAAGAACAGAAGAAAAGAGAATCCAAGGGAGATTTTCAAACAAGAAAATTACCTGCAGTGGGATATGTTGCCGCGGTTTCCACAACCGGAGGGTTGTCGGCGCTGGCCGTTGTCGGGGAAGCTCCCCTTGTCGGAGAGGCCTCCCTTGCCGGAGAGCGCTCCCTTGGCGGAGAGTTCTCCCTTGGCGGCGTAGTTGAAGCAAGCAGAACTTCGGGAGTGACCTCCGGTGCTTCGATGAGGCTGCTCTGCTCCTACATAATTCAACAAACCAGATATCGGTGACGGAGAAGCACCCAAGCACACCTAACCATGAGAAGTAAACCAAACACTTACACCTGGGGCTGTCTTTGGGGGCTGCTCATTGAAGGGTTGCCGGATCCGGCAAGGGAGTTCCAGACGTGCCCCCTGTCGCCACAGGGGAATCATCTGAAACAACAACCACCGGGGTCTTGGCCCTCTTCGACGCCCTCTGAGCTAGCGTCCTGAAGAAGGAGAAGGTTCAGAGTGAAGCCAGTCAGATATAAGAAAAAGCAATAAATTGAAGGGTTACAAGTAGCAGCGACAAGATCTTACTCTTCCTCTTCTTCCTCGGAGCTGAGGGCGGAGAGATCAAATTCCGCTCCGGCGCGACGAATTGGAGGAGAAGATTCCCTTGGACGCTTGGCGGATGCACGAGGCCGCGACTCGAAGACCCGCTCCCGTTCTTTGTGGCGGCAGGAGGCGCTCCAGCTGCAGTGCTTGCCGCGGTGGAGCGCCAGACGGCGAGGCGGCTGTTGGGCCATCTGCCGCCCCGCCACTTCTCCGGTTTCTTGGAAGGGTCTCCTTAAGCGGGCGCAAGGGCTCCTCCTGCGGAAAGCTGCTTGTGGCGGAGGGAAGCGCCACCGGCGGCTCTTCCGGATTGACGTCGGGCTCGGCCTGTTCCTCCTCACCGCAAGCTCTTCTCGGTCGGCAAGGCTTGCCGCCTCGGCTGTTTCCGCCTCCTCGGTAAACCCAAACACGCCCGGCAGCGGCAGCTTCTGCCGCCTCCTCCAACCTTAGGGCGTCTGCGCGCCATCTCCTGATCGGTGGTGTCGCGGGTGAGCCGTCTCTGCTCGTCGGCGCAGATCGGCACTTCCACCAAGTTGTCGAAGAACTGCTGCACGACGTCGTCGGCGGGCTCCTGCCAAGTTGGAATGATTCCATGGGAATCGCACAAAGGCATCATCGCTGGATGCCGCTCAAGCGGCAGTTGTTGCACAAGGGCACGACTCCCTCGGCAACATGCACCACTCGGGTGATCCGCATCGAGCTTGAACAACTCCCGCAGCATGTCATCCAGCTCCAAGGTAGTAAAATTCCAGTTCAGACCCGGGCGCAGCCTCATGATGTCCGCCGCATTCTGGAATTCCCAAGCAGGCCTTCTCCTCTCCTGCAAGGGCGCAATGCGGCGGCGAATGAAGTCCGCGCCACCTGCTCCCTACGGTAAGCCACCTTGCCGGAGACGCAAAATCCTAGTCACGGCAATCTTTAACTTGTCGTCCTCCGGCGCCAAGTTGCTCCAATCATTGCCGCGCACTATGGGAGTTTGGCGCAGGGCGGTGAAAGGCTGTGGCTCCTCTCATAAGATCCAACACCAGTCAGCTCTCCACTCCTCCCACTTGCTATGCAACTCTCCGTCAAGATACGCTTCCTTCTTCCCGATCCTAGAGACCCATGCAATCCCTCCGGCAAGCTGCTCTCCTCTCTCTATGCGGGGCATGAAGTAATGGCGGAAGAGTGCTACATTTGGGTGGACCCCGACAAAGTTCTCGCAGAGGTGTGCGAAAACGGCCAAGGTGAGGACGGCGTTGGGGGTGAAATCAAGGAGGCGGAGGCCATATGTGTTTATGACATCACGAAAAATTCAGAAAAGGCGGGCAGAGCCCTTGATGGAAGAAAAGCGAAGAAAGGGTACCCGATGGAAACCTTCTCAGATGTGGCGGCGGAGATGACTCTCGTGTCTTGGTGCGCCCGGGTCTCCGTCGACGGAAGAGAGATAGTACAGCTCCCGCAGCTCCTTCCCGCTGCGAGGATCGAAGAGGGCCGCTCCTTCCGCAGCGCCCATGAGCCGCTGCGCCTCGGCCGATTTCACGCCCTTTCCCTTGTCGGCCTTCGGAGCCATGGGGAGAGGTGGTGGAGGAGGACGACGGCGTTGGTGGCACCGGTGGCAATGAAGGGGGCGGAGCGTCGCTCTCTTTGGGCTCGAGTAGAAAGGGGGAAGGGACGGGGGTTTCTGATGTGACAGCAATGGCAAGTGGGCGTCCTGCCCCTGTCCCCCCTGCTTATAAAAAGGGAGAGGGGGGCGGGCGTTCCAATTTTTCCATTAAAGAAAGCCCCACGATCTCCCCCACGACGCCACGTCCGGTGCGTGACGTTCGTGGGAGGCGTGGTGGGTCCAAGGCGAGTAATGGCGTAATCCAGACCGCGCGTGCCCGTGCACTGTTTTGGGCCTGGCCCAACAGAGCTTGGCGCCATGTGTGGCCCAGGCCCGGGGGCTCCTGTCGGGGGCGCGGAGGCTGTGTGAACCCGATCCGGCGTTCACACGAGCAGTTTCTTCATCAACATCTTCGTCAACATGGCGCCGAAGAAGAAGTCTTCAGCAGCAGCAGAGCCGTCCGCGTCGAACCCACCACCACCGGAGCTGTCGGTGGTGGGGAAACGCTGGCGGAGGAACGGCCGTCGTCGAGAGCCCTAACGCCGCCAGGTCAAGGACAAGGCAGCGCAGCGCCGGGCATCGAATCCGCACCGTCCTTCTCGGGAGGCGCTGGACCGACAACGTCATGATGCTCGCGGCACCATACGCTCGTTGGATCAAGGCCAAGCCGGGGATCCAGAGGCCCTCGAGACCGCATGCACACCAAAGATGCCGTGCGAGTGGAGTACGGTCGCTGACGGGATGCTGCTCCTCCTAACTTGGTTAGGAGTCCGAGCACATCCGTTCCTCGCTACGTACGCCATTGCCACCTACCACACCAGCAGAAGCCTTGGCGAGAGCCCAGCTACTTCTAGATTACCCTCCAACGGCCGACAAGGTCGACGAATGGAGGGCCACAATCCAGAGCCTCATCGGCTTTTCCAACGGCGACGTCCCGCGGCAACCAAGCGCCTCGCAGCCACGGCAAGGCGACAAGGCACGAGCCGATGGGGACGAGACTTGCGGGGGTGCAGCCACCGTACACTCCCCTTCCCGAAGGCCAAGATCGCCGACTCTGCGGATCCACCTCGACAGCGACTCCACAGCGTCGTCGAATCCGCGAGCTCGTCGCGACCAGCGCCAAGTTCTTCGAGAACGGCAAGAAGAAGACGCTCGAACCCGTATCGAGCGCCGAAGAGAAGCGCGTCGTCAATCCGACCAGCGCGCCGGGCCCACTGTCGATATGCATGCGCCAGGGGAACCAGGCGACTTGCCGTACGCGGTAGGTTGCCCTGCGTTCACTCGTGAGCTGCGGCAAGTCCGATGGCCCGACAAGAAAAACTTCAAGCCAGATGTGCCGGAGAAGTATGATGGCAGGACACACCCATCGGAGTTCCTCGGCATCTACACCATCGCGGTGCAAGCTGCGGGGACGAGACGACAAGATCCTCGCCAACTATTTCCCTCCGGTACTCAAGCCAAACGTCAGTCTTGGCTCATGCACTTGTCGGACAGCTCTATTTCTTCTTGGCGGATTTGTGCCACCAGTTTGTCGGCGCCTTCACAGTGACCACAAGCCTCATGGCCAAGAGAGTGACCTTCACCTACTCGCCCAGAAGGAAGGAGAGTCCCTGCGCAAATTCATCCAGAGATTCAGCCGTGTTCATTACAACATCCCAGATGTCCACCCTGCCGCGGTGATCAGTGCATTTCATCAGAATGTGCGAAACCGCAGGATGAGGGAGGAGATGGCGATGTGCAAAGTGAAAGACGTCAGCGAGCTCTACGCCCTGGCCGACAAGTGTGCACGTGCTAAAGAAGGAAGAAGACTCCCATGAGAGAATGTGGGGGCAGAGTCTGATAGTGAGGAGACCGCCCCGGCAAGGAAGAGCCGGCGGCGAAACAACAGAAAGAAGAAAAACCAAGAAGTACTAGTTGTCGAGCAGTCCGGCAATGGAGGTGGCGCCGGCAAGGCTAAGACTAGCGGCTCCGGCAAGGAGGTTGCCGCTGACACCGATCGCCAAGCTGTGGCGGCCGCCGACAAGCCTGACAGCTCCAACAAGCAGTACTGTAAGATCCACCACACCAAGGGCCACGATCTACAGAGCTGCAAGAAAGTCGAGCAGCTTGTTGAGCTACAGAGTGCTGAATACGAGCGGCGAGACAAGGAGAAGGCCCAGGAAGGTGCACGTGCAGCAAGTAAGAAGAGACTCGGTCGGGGAGGACGCCGCGGCAAGGCCAAGCAGCGGCAAGGAGACAGACCTCCCCGCGGCCGCGACAAGGAAGAAGACGAAGATGAAGATGACGAAGACATGGAAGACGATGAAGCTGGTGAGCAAGAGTTTCAGAAGGCAACGGAGGTTCTTTGCGTTGACGGTGGTGCTTCTCTGCATACCTCGCACCGCCAACTCAAGCAATGGATACGTGAGGTTAATGCAGTAGAACCATCCATAGAGTCGCGCAAACCTCTGAAGTGGTCCAGCACGCCCATCATCTTTGACATTTAGGATCACCTTGATCGCGTCACTGCTGTCGGGTTCTTGCCGATGTTGGTATCACCAACTATCCGCAACCTCAAGGTCACAAAGATGTTGGTTGACGGCGGGGCCGGCCTGAACCTGATATCCTCTGCAGTGCTTCAGAAACTTCAAATCCCTGACAGCGAGCTCGAAGAGACTGGCACATTCCAAGGAATCAACCCAGGAAGGAGCAAGCCCAAAGGGAAGATCACGTTGCCGGTAACATTTGGCAGCGAGCTCAACTTCAGAACTGAGAAGGTCACATTTGACGTTGCCGATTTCCCATTGCCCTACAATGGCATACTTGGCCGTCCAGCACTCGCCAAGTTTATGGCAGCCTCTCATTACGCCTACAATTTACTCAAGATGCCCGGCCCGATAAGCGTCATTTCTGTCCATGGCGACAAGAAGGATGCGCTTATCTGTGCCGACAAGATTTACCGGGACGCAGCAGCCGCAACAGATAGCAAACCACTTGCCGCTGAAGCTCCCGGGGGGAAGAAGAAGACCACCAAGTCCGGAAAGAGTTCTGATGCCCACTCCGGCAAGCGCACATCTTCGGAGTGCTGCGCTACCGTCGAGGACGCACCGTCGAGCTCCACCGGCAAGTGCAAAAAGATGATGGCAGCTCCGCCGAAGACCAAGAAGGTGCCCACCAAGGAGGACGGCACTGGTGGTACCTTCACCATCAGTGCCACACTTGACCCTAAATAGGAAGGCGAGCTCGTTGCTTTCCTGCGAGCGAATGTCGATGTGTTTGCATGGCAACCATCTGACATCCCCGGTGTTCCCAGGAAAGTAATTGAGCACCAACTAGCTGTCTGCCCTCACGCACGGCCCGTCAAGCAAAAAGTTAGGAAACAGGCAGTGGAGCGCCAAGAATTCATAGCGGAAGAAATCAAGAAGTTGGAAGCAGCAGGCCTTGTCAGAGGAGTACTCCATCCCACGTGGTTGGCCAATCCGGTAGTTGTACGCAAGGCCAATGGGAAATGGAGACTTTGTATTGACTTTACAGATGTTAATAAAGCTTGTCCCAAAGACCCATTTCCCTTGCCACGTATCGACCAGATTGTTGAGTCCACGGCTGGATGTGATTTGCTTTCATTTCTTGATGCATATTCAGGATATCATCAGATCTTCATGGCAGAAGAGGATGAAGAGAAAACCGCATTCATTACACCATGTGGCACGTACTGCTTCATACGGATGCCTTTCGGTTTGAAGAATGCTGGGTCAACTTTTGCAAGAGTAGTCCATGATGCTTTTGAGCCACAAATACACAGAAATGTAGAAGCCTACATGGATGACATAGTGGTCAAGAGCAAGGACAAAGCAACTCTAGTTCAGGATTTGGATGAGACATTTGCAAATCTGCGTAAGATCAACCTCAAGCTCAACCCCGAGAAGTGCGTGTTTGGAGTCCCTTCCGGCAAGCTTCTCGGGTTCTTTGTGTCTCAGCGGGGAATCAAGCCAATCCCGACAAGATCAAGGCCATTGAGCAGATTGAAGCACCAAAGCGCGTCAAGGATGTCGAAGGCTTGCCGATTAGTGGCTGCTCTCAGCAGGTTTATCTCGAAGTCTGCTGAGCGCGCCCTGCCATTTTTCAAGATTTTGAAAAAGGCAGGTCCAATGAAATGGACGCCCGAAGCGGAGGCTGCGCTGCAAGATTTGAAGAGATACCTGTCCTCCACTCCAATACTTGTCGCACCTAGGCCACAAGAGAAGTTGCTGTTGTATATAGCAGCGACCAATCAAGTGGTTAGTGTTGCGTTAGTAGCGGAGAGGGAGGCGGATGATGAGCCGGCAACCAAGGCAGGTGCACCCAGCGACAAGCAGGAGGCTTCGCCGTCAAGCTCTGGTCCCGACAAGGACAGATCAGCGCAGGGTTGCGACAAGATGCAGAAAAAGATGGTGCAGCGCCCAGTCTACTTTGTCAGGTCCCTTCTGCAGGGGGCTAGGTCAAGGTACTCTGGTGTGCAGAAGCTGCCTTTCGGCCTCCTCATGGCCTCGAGAAAGCTGCGCCATTACTTCCAAGCACATGAGATAACAGTTGTCACTCGCTTTCAATGAAGAGGATATTGCAAAATCCGTAAGCAACAGGCAGAATTGTCGAGTGGGCACTGGAACCGTCAAGCTTTGGTCTCAAGTTTGAAAGCACTTCAACTATCCAAAGCAGAGCATTGGCAGAATTTATAGCTGAGTGGACGCCAACGCAAGATGAAGAAATTCCAGAGACAAGCATCCCCGTCAAGGAGGCAAATAAAGAGTGGCTGATGTACTTTGATGGTGCTTTCTCGCTGCAAGGCGCCGGTGCCGGCGTGCTTCTTATCGCACCCACCGGAGAGCACCTCAAGTACATAGTCCAGATGCACTTTCCCAAGGAACAAGCAACAAATAATACTGCAGAGTATGAAGGTTTGCTTGCCGGTCTCAGGATTGCGGTAGACCTTGGGATCAAGAAGCTAATTGTCAGGGGGGACTCGCAACTTGTCGTCCGCCAAGTAAATAAAGATTATCAGAGTCCGTTGATGGAAGCCTACGTCGATGAAGTGAGAAAGCTAGAAGAACACTTTGAAGGCCTGCAAATGGAACACGTTCCAAGAGCTCAGAATGATATAGCTGATGGCCTCTCCAAATGTGCCGCACTTAAGTTACCTGTGGAACCAGGAATTTTTGTGCTCAAGCTGACTCAGCCAACCATGACACCATCAACAGGACAGAGCAAGAAGAGAAAATTGGTTTCCGGCGACTACTTTCCGGCAGAGCTCCCTGGAGCCACCGCCAAGAAGGTCCCTAAAATCAAGGCAAATATCACTGAGGAGCAGTCCGCTCCGACAAACCATGTGGTTTGTTTCGTTGAAGCAGACTCTCCCGACAAGCTTTGCTCCGACAAGCTTGCCGGGGATCATCAAGCTCCGGCAGAACCACAGGTTCTTGCCGTGGAAGCTAATGTTCCCGCAGTGGTAGATGAGCCTTTAGTCCTTGTTGTCGAGCCACGTGCTCCAAAGATGGGCGCAGGAAATCGTCCATTTCCTTCGAGACAGGAGAACTTCCGAAGAGCAAGAAGAAGCGGAAAAAGTAGCCCGGCGATCAAGTATGTACCAGTTTGTTGACAACATCCGTATGTAAGAAGACTCAACGGTGTGAAATTGAAGTGAATTTGCCGGAAGATGGACAGAAGCTGTTGGCGAGATACATGGAGGCATATGTGGTCACCACATTGGCGCAAGAAGAGCACTTGCCGCAAAGCTTTCCGGCAAGGTTTCTTCCGCCGAAGCCCTCCAGATGCAACTGCACAAGTAACAAAGTGTGAAGCGTGCGGTTCCATTCCAAACAGATACACCAACCAGCTCAAGCTCTCCAGACGATCCCTTTATCCTGGCCCTTTCGGTCCGGGGCTCGACATTCCCGGCCCCTTCCCCCGAGCTGTCGGGGGCTTTGAGTACTTGTACGTCGCAATCGACAAGTTCACAAAGTGGCCGGAAGTGGAACCAGTGAGGAAGGTGACAGCACAATCAGCAGTCAAGTTCTTTAGGTCAATTGTTTGCCGTTTTGGGACTCCTAACCGGATCATCACCGACAACAGCACGCAGTTCACAAGCCGCACCTTCATGCAATACGCCCAAGATCTTGGCGCCAAGATCTGCTTTGCTTCTGTTGCTCATCCGAGAAGCAACGGTCAAGCAGAGAGAGCAAACGCTGAAGTGCTGCGGGGACTCAAGACCAGAACTTTCGGCGAGGCTGCGCAAGTGCGGAAGAAACTGGATCGAGGAGCTTCCGGTGGTTCTTTGGTCGATCAGACGACGCCAAATCGAGCCACCGCCGCACACCTTTGCTCTAGTCTATGGAGCAGAGGCAGTTCTCCCCGTAACTTCAGATACGGGTCACCTCGAGTGCTCGCTTATGATGAGCTTGAGCAAGAGCAGCTGCGACAAGATGACACGCTGCTCCTCGAGGAGGATCGTCTTCAGGCTGCTGTACGAGCTGCTCGTTACCAGCAAACTTTGCGTCGCTACCATAGCCGCAAAGTTAATGCCAGAAGCTTCGAGGAAGGCGACCTTGTTCTTCGGCGCGTTCAATCCGCCAAGAATTCCAACAAGTTGACGCCAAGTGGGAAGGCCCTTATCGGGTGAAACGAGTCACTAGGCCCGGCGCTGTCCGCCTTGAGACCGAAGATGGCGTTCCGGTGAGCAATTCCTGGAATATAGAGCATCTTCGCAAGTTTTACCCATAAGGCGCGGTTGCCGGAACCCGTTCCGGCAACCACCCTTTTGTACAAGTCTTGCCGCTGTTGCATGTAATCCTTTGTACAAAGCCGGGCGCAGACCCCGTGCATCAGTAAAGCCTATGTGTTGCGCACAACTTGTCAATACATGCTCTCATAATCTTATATGCATGTGTTTACTAACATTTTGTGCAGCATCCACACCCGGTAAGCGATGACGATCCACTAGGCTCCATAACTTTATTTTCTCTTCTTTCTTCTCAAACAAGAAGAAGGTTCATCCACCCACAAGTTAACCGGGGGGAAGGAGAAGATAATGGTGTGGGCCGCCGGTGTGGGCCGCCAAGCGTCGCTCGAGGAACTGTCGCCTTGCCGGGAAATGGACAACAGAGAAGCTAAGTTGCTAAGTTTAAACGACCAGTTTTAAAATTTTAAGTTATCTTCCTCGAACGATAGTACTTTGTATGGAAAACCTGTGCGCGGAGGAACCGACTCGTGACTAGCTTGCACCCTTACTTTGTTTCGAGTCCGCTCAACAACTTAAGTGTGCTGCAACTAGTTGCGACAAGGTTGCTTGTCGGAGGCGGCATCGCCAGCAGGCTGCTGAAGTTCCGCACTCAGCGCTCGCGGCAAAGGTGTTCGCACTGACAAGTTCCCCTAAAAGCGTAGGGCATAAACATACAAGGGAAGAAATCGAGTAAAGGAAATAACATTGCATTCGATTGCCTAAGGTAGTGTATATTACATAATAACTTGTCGTGGATCTAATAGATTTTTTCACCTAAACATGATCTACAGCGACAAGAGAAAGATAAGCTTGGCGGCCTAGTCCACGCGGTCGCCATCGAGCCTCTTGACTCCGCTCACCCTGTCCACAATGGGTGCGACAAGGGCCTTGAGTGCTTCAACATCAGCAGATGGAGGCAGAGACTTGAGGACTTTGGTGAAATCGACGCCTGCGTTGCGGAAGGCCACTTTCATCAGCACCTTTTGGAGAGCCCCGGCGCAAACTTGGCGCGACTCCTCCGCCAGTTGCTTTGGGATCTCCTCCCGAGTCAGCTGGAGACCACAAGACGCCCTTGAAGAACAGGCTGAGTTTGACGCTGGGTTGGAGGTTCTCATCGGTGGAGTACCCAAGATCCACCATCCCCAGCTCCATCAGCTCGTTATGGATGCCGGCGGCGGTGTCCACAAGACCTTCTGTCCAGTGCATTATGCTATCTCTGAGATTATTCTGGGCAGTCACAGCATTCGACAGCAGTTCTTCATTGGCCTTGATCTTCTCCAGCAGGCCCGCTTCCCGCTCCTTGGCGCCTTCCAACGTCTCCGTCAAGGTGGTCAGTTTCAGCTCCAGATCCGCCTTTGAGTCCTTGGCGGCATCGATCTCCTTGATCTTTTCAGCGAAGCGACCTTGAAGCTCGCCGAGGGTGTAGGCGTCCTTCTCGCGCTCGCGCTTCAACCCGGCGACCTCCTCGGCGCTCTTTTGGAGGGTGGACTCCAGCTGAGCCACCCTCGTCTCCAATTCCCTCTTGGCGGCCTCGGCAGCCGTAGCAGCATCCTTTGCCTCCTGAAGTGGCCCGCCAATCGTTTGCTCGCGCACGGCGAGATCTTCCTCATAGCTGTCGAGGTTGATCTTCCGCTGCGCCAGCTCACCTTCTTGCACGGAGAGCTTCTCGCCGGCAAGCCTCTGCTGCTCCTCGACCTCGCCCTTCTCCAAGATGAAGGCCGTGCGCTCCTCAGCAAGCTGCTCCCGCGCCTCTGCTATATCCCGGAGAGTTTTTTGTTGGCGCACCGGAGCTCTTCCACGCGTTTCTCCAAGTCAGCTCCCGCCCTCGCGACAAGCGCCTCCCTGGACTCCAGCTTGGCTTGTCGGGCGCGGTAGAGCGACAACAACCTCCTTAGCAGCTGCTCCTCTTCAGGCTCACCGCTGCTGCTGCTCGGAGCATCGACCAGCGACAACCCGGCGGAGGCAAGCAGTTCCGCGTCGAAGGTCTCCCCCTCGGCCGGTGCCCTGGAGCTTGATGCCCATGGAAGCTTGATAAAGACACCCTCACCGGCCTTCAGATAGGCGCCGGGCTTTGGGCTCTTCGGAGTCTGGTGCGGCGTCGGTGGCAGGAGGATCGGCTGTCGGTGCAGCGCCTGGCGCTCCTGCGGCCTCAGGGCCGTCATTGCGATCGCCAGATTCCTCCCCAGCCTCTACGCTAGCAGCCTTGGCGGCCTCCTCGCCGGCGGGCCCGTCAGCGCCAGCCTCCTCCTCCATGTTGGCGGCGTCGACATTGTCACCGCGAGCGTCCTCCTCGCCGGAAGCCTCAGTGTCCATCGGATCTCCGGCAGATGGATCTGATGGTCAGAAGAAGAAAGAACAAGTCAAGCAAATGATCGAAAGAGAAGAACAGAAGAAAAGAGAATCCAAGGGAGATTTTCAAACAAGAAAATTACCTGCAGTGGGATCTGTTGCCGCGGTCTCCACAACCGGAGGGTCGTCGGCGCTGGCCCTTGTCGGGGAAGCTCCCCTTGTCGGAGAGGCCTCCCTTGCCGGAGAGCGCTCCCTTGGCGGAGAGTTCTCCCTTGGCGGCGTAGTTGAAGCAAGCAGAACTTCGGGAGTGACCTCCGGTGCTTCCTGATGAGGCTGCTCTGCTTCCTACATAATTCAACAAACCAGATATCAAGGACGGAGAAGCACCCAAGCACACCTAACCATGAGAAGTAAACCAAACACTTATCTTTGGGGGCTGTCTTTGGGGGCTGCTCTGTTGAAGGGTTGCCGGATCCGGCAAGGGAGTTCCAGACGTGCCCCCTGTCGCCACAGGGGAATCATCTGAAACAACAACCACCGGGGTCTTGGCCCTCTTCGACGCCCTCTGAGCTAGCGTCCTGAAGAAGGAGAAGGTTCAGAGTGAAGCCGCGATATAAGAAAAAGCAATAAATTGAAGGGTTACAAGTAGCAGCGACAAGATCTTACTCTTCCTCTTCTTCCTCGGAGCTGAGGGCGGAGAGATCAAATTCGCCCGGCGCGATTTAATTGGAGGAGAAGATTCCCTTGGGCGCTTGGCCGGATCACGAGGGCAGCGACTCGAGAAGACCTACGCTCCGTTCTTTGTGGCGGCGGGGAGGCCCTCCCAGCAACAGTGCTTGCCGCGGTGGAGCGCGTCGGACGGCGAGGCGGCTGTTGGGCCATCTGCCGCCCCGCCACTTCTCCGGTTTTGCGGAAGGGTCTCCTTGGCGGGGCCGCGGGCTCCTCCTGCGGAAAGCTGCTTGACGGCGGAGGGGAAGCGCCACCGGCCGGCTCTTCCGGATTGACGTCGGGCTCGGCCTGTTCCTCCTCACCGGCAAGCTCTTCTCGGTCGGCAAGGCTTGCCGCCTCGGCTGTTTCCGCCTCCTCGACGGTAAACCCAAACACGCCGGCAGCGGCAGCTTCTGCCGCCTCCTCCAACCTTGTGGCGATGCGCGCCATCTCCTGATCGGTGGTGTCGCGGGTGAGCCGTCTCTGCTCGTCGGCGCGGATCGGCACTTCCACCAAGTTGTCGAAGAACTGCTGCACGACGTCGTCGGCGGGCTCCTGCCAAGTTGGAACGATTCCATGGGAATCGCACAACGGCATCATCGCGCGGATGCTGTCAAGCGACGAGTTGTTGCACAAGGGCACGACTCCCCTCGGCAACATGCACCACTCGGGGTGATCCGCATCAGGCTTGAACAACTCCCGCAGCATGCCGTCCAGCTCCAAGGTAGTAAAATTCCAGTTCAGACCCGGGCGCAGCCTCATGATGTCCGCCGCATTTTGGAATTCCCAAGCAGGCCTTCTCCTCTCCTCCAAGGGCGCAATGCGGCGGCGAAGGAAGTCCACGCCAACAGCTCCTACGGTAAGCCCTGCTTGCCGGAGACGCAAAATCCTAGTCACGGCAATCTTTAACTTGTCGTCCTCCGGCGCCAAGTTGCTCCAATCATTGCCGCGCACTATGGGAGTTTGGCGCAGGGCGGTGAAAGGCTGTGGCTCCTCTTCTAAGATCCAACACTAGTCAGCTCTCCACTCCTCCCACTTGCTACGCAACTCTCCGTCAAGATACGCTTCCTTCTTCCCGATCCTAGAAACCCATGCAATCCCTCCGGCAAGCGGCTCTCCTCTCTCTACGTGGGGCATGAAGTAATGGCGGAAGAGCGCTACATTTGGGTGGACCCCGACAAAGTTCTCGCAGAGGTGTGCGAAAACGGCCATGGTGAGGACGGCGTTGGGGGTGAAATCAAGGAGGCGGAGGCCATATGTTTTCATGACATCACAGAAAAATTCAGAAAAGGGCGGGCAGAGCCCGCAGTGGAAGAAAAGCGCGAATAAAGGGTACCCGATGGAAACCTTCTCGGATGTGGCGGCGGAGATGACTCTCGTGCGCGGGTGCGCCCGGGTCTCCGTCGACCAGAAGAGATAGTACAGCTCCCGCAGCTCCTTCCTGTCAAGCAGGGGATCGAAGAGGGCCCGCTCCTTCCGCAGCGCCGCGAGCCGCTGCGCCTCAGCCGATTTCACGCCCTTTCCCTTGTCGGTCTTCGGAGCCATGGGGAGAGGTGGTGGAGGAGGACGACGGCGTTGGTGGCACCGGTGGCAATGGAGGGGGCAGAGCGTCGCTCTCTTTGGGCTCGAGTAGAAAGATGGAAGCGACGGGGGTTTCTGATGTGACAGCAATGGCAAGTGGGCGTCCTGCCCCTGTCCCCCCTGCTTATAAAGAGGGAGAGGGGGGCGGGCGTTCCGATTTTTCCATTAAAGAAAGCCGCACGATCTCCCCCACGACGCCACGTCCGGTGCGTGACGTTCGTGGGAGGCGTGGTGGGTCCAAGGCGAGTAATGGCGTAATCCAGACCGCGCGTGCCCGTGCACTGTTTTGGGCCTGGCCCAACAAAGCTTGGCGTCGTGTGTGGCCCAGGCCCGGGGGCTCCTGTCGGTGTACTAGAGTAGGGGTACCCCTAGCACCCCGAACTCGTGCACGGGCAGTTGCAGCACCCCGCGGCAGGGCTGGCTTGGTGACCGCCAAGATCCTCAGCAGCTCCTTTGGAGCCATTCGAGAACAAAGTAATCAAGACCCCGGCAAGAGGATCTTGCCGGGAAGGCCACTCAAGGCACGAAGGAAATAAGGCCCCGGCAAGTGGAGCTTGCCGGGAAGGCTTGGTGAGCGACAAGCTCCCGAGCGCGACAAGAACCTTGCCGCGGCAAGGTGCTTTCCGCCCAGCGAGCAACCTCTCTTCATCTCCGCTCCAGCTCATCCGCCAACGTGTCGCCATGGGACTTTCCCAAGCACGCGTGTCGACGGGCTGTGCAGCCAGCGGGGAGCAACGATAAGCGGCGCTGACAAGCTACCATCGTGGCAAACGGAGGCACACTTGACGGTCCCTGTTACACTGTTCAGGCGACTGAGACGGGCATTTATGACTCTTGTCCCTTGCCGTCAGAGTTAGGTATAGATCACTGTACACTATACAAAGCGGTGTACCAACCTCTGTTTTTACTATCTTACCCTTGTCTACTTGGCACATGTGGTGACCCCTTGTGCCTATAAAAGGAGGCCCAAGTGCAACGTAGAAAGGGTTCGGTTCAGCTCCGGCTTAGGGCATTCGACTCATACGAAGCCACACTGATTCAGGCTAGGTTTTGTAGCTCCCATTGCTCCCTAGCAAGAACACAATATAATCCACAAAGCAGCAGTAGGAGTATTATCTCTCCGGAGAGCTCCGAAGCTGGGTAAATCTACTCGTGTGCATCGCTTCGATCCGCTCTTTGTGCAATCTCCGCCCCCCTCCGAACCACAAGGCACCCAGGTCCCATAGGTGTTCGTGGGCCACGATCAGCTTCCCCGACACCTCCGGGTCATTCAGAGCTGTTTGCCATCTGCAAACGTCAGGTGCTATCCATCTCATATTTGTTTTATTAACACATATTGTTTCTATCAAAGGACAAATTACTTTGATTTGTATATTTTTATATACAGGACCATTATTCACTATAAATGTGGTTTATACCACGGATATGGAGCACAGGCTGACAATATTCAGCCTGGCGATAGTCCGTAACATATTACCCAATGAATGGGCACACACAAGCCGCCGCCCGTACGGCCCGGTCTACATCAACTAGCCGGGACTGCGCCTATGAAATTGACTCGCGCGTCCGCACCGGCTTACAACGCCATGGACGACTCGCCCGTCCGCTCTCGCGGCCGGTTCACGCGTCCACGCCGGTTTACAACGGGGAGGACAACTTGCTTGTCCGCACCTGCATACAAACGTCGTGGACGACTCATCTATGTTGCCTCTGATACTACGGTCGTCTTTGTTGTCCGTCTCTCGCGGCCTGGTCTACATCAACATACCGGGCCGCACCTGTCTGCATGAGCTGTTTATTGAGTATGAGAAAGTCACAGCTTGGGTAGCCCGGTTTTCTTTCAACAAATTGGAGGCAAATTATTATGTATTATCAACCGCCGTCTGCACTGGATGGCTCAATGGACAGGCACACAAGTTGCCGCCACTACAGTTTGATTAAACTTCAAGGAGCCAGTTGGAAGGAACCATTGGCCGAGTTGCTGACACGGCTCATACGGGATCATTTATAATCGGCCGCAGTCACCTCAACCTTCTGTGGATTCACATCATGCTATCGACACCGATGATGTACAACTTATGATGGTTTATATCATGGTCAAATATGGAGAGTTTCAAGCCAACTCCTCGAGTCGCCTTGAGACTCGGGGGCTACGATGACAGGACTCAGCAAATCTTGCCAGTTTCAGCAAATTTAAGAATCCCAGGACGATGGAGGTAAAGATAACCCGGTCCTGGAGGCTATTGTTATATTTATGAAAGTTTAAAGGCCGTCAGAAAATTCCGACTTAGAAAGGATATAACAGTTACAAAATCTCGGCTTAAGGAAGAAGTTCCGGGTCATGAGAAAGGATTCCGGTTTAAAATCCGGCTAAAGGGAAATCTGTTCTCCCACAAAGCTCTGAAACTCTCAAATCCGGTTTAAAAATGTCCGGTCCATAAAGGAATTAACTTCTCGCAAGCTCGAGTTTAAAGGTCGTCAGAAAATTTCTGGCTGAAAATGAAGAGTCCGGTTTAAAATCCGGTTCAAGGGAAAGATGTCTCCCACAAAGCTTTGAAGCTCTCAATATCCGATTTAACATCCGGTTCAAGAAGGATTTATCTCTTTCAAAAAGTTAACGGGTGCCAAAGAGGACCTGCTGCCATGATGCGTGGTTCAAACATGGGTATCATGCCTTATTGGCTTATCATATTATTGATCACTTGGGGGCTTGGTCGTATCCGAACCATAGCTACACCTCTTGATCGGCTCAATGCCACAACATCACTTGGGGGCTTTGGTCGTATCCGAACCATAGTCACACCTCTTGAACGGCTCAATGCCACAGCATCACTTGGGGACTTGGTCAAGTATGAACAATAGTCACGCCTCTTGATCGGCCTAGTGCCACAGAATCACTTGGGGGCTTTGGTCGAACCCGAACCATCGCTACACCTCTTGATCGGCGTAATGCCAACGCATCATTTGGGGACCTGGCTGACTCGAACCATAGCTACGCCTGTTGGGGGCTTGGTCGTGTCCGACCATGGTAATGCCTCTTGATCGGCTTAAAGCCTCATTTGCAAATGATTTTATCTTTGCCTTTTCTTGAATTCTTTTCTTTTTTGCTAAAGACCTTTTACTTTTGTTGCATTTTTAAACCGACATTGTTAATCCGGTTCGACTGTCAATTACAAATTGGCGGAACACGGTCGAATCTTAATCCGGAGAATAACTGCCCGGTTTGATTTTATCTTACCATCTTATTATGGAGTAAACCGGTGTTCATTAACCCGGCTTGACTTTCAATTACAAGCTGTCAGTACATGATCAAATCATAATCCGGAGACTATCAGCCCGGTCTGGTTTGACTACGAGTCGCTAGTATTATATATGGTTAAACCGATGTTTATCACAAACCGGTACGGTTTATCATAAACCGGCACAGTACGAAAGGAGTTATCATTACTCAAGATAGGGGTTATCACCCTTACTACAAAAAGTTGGTAAACCAATGATGTGATTCAATGTCGCAGGTATGATATATTTTATATTTGATTATTCTTAAGTGCAGCCTTGGTTATAAACATGGGTTATATGTTGGGCATTATGACCCGTCCGGCGGTAAACCGCCAGGACAGTTTAAACTTGTTGTATGCAGAAACAGGTTGAATAAAGCATGATGATAAATTATCCGGTGTTTATTAAACCGGCCTGGCTTTAAGACGATGAGTCGCCAGTATATGATGAGAAATTATCCGGTGTTTGTTAACCCTCCCTGGCTTTGGACTATAAGTCGCCAGTACATATTCGGATTGCGCCATTGGAATCATACGCTTATAAATCATTGGGTTATATTATTCAAATAGCCAAACTTGGCTGAATTTTCATTATGATATTGAATGATTGAGGTTTTCATACCGGATTATATTATTGAAATCTTGAATAGCCGACACTGTTGGATTTTATTTATGGTTATCAATAACCAGTATTATCATTGAGGTTTTTGCAAAGTCGCTTTAGCGCAATGGCTATTATCTTATCAATGGATATGATTTATTTTACAATGGAAGGAACAGTCCCAAGTCGATGCAGGCCTACGACCCGGCACTTGGGGGCTACATTATTTAAATTGAGATTATATCAAGTATGCAAGTCCCATGTCACTGCCAGCATGCACCATGGCACTTGGGGGCTAATGGAAAATCATTTTTTTGCTCAACTTATTGAAGACCCGACTCATCACATTATAAATGAGTTGGTCCTTGGGGGCTATGCATTGCTCCTGTCAAAAATTCAAGGTACACAAGCATTAATCCATTATATTGAAAGGTCCACTATTCAGTTGGTGGAGTACAAGGCTCTTAACCTTGTGGACGTGGGTTCAAGCCCCATGGCGGAGACTATATTATATGATGTTATTATCAATTATATACAAAGTCCCAGCTCGGTATTAAATTACTAAGCCGGCCCTTGGGGGCTACACTGGTTGATGTTTTCATGAGCATAAAGCAATTACAAGCCCCAGGTTGCTGCAAGCATGACAACCCGGCACTTGGGGGCTACATGTGTGGAATATTCAGTTTATATGATTGAGATGAATAAACCGGATTTCTTCAAGGTTGCAACATTTATGGAAACAAGTCTTGAACCATCACTTTGTTCTGCTCAAGATTTGGGGGCTACAGGTAATATGGATATATAGGAGAAAAATCTTCAAATTATCAGTTTTGAGCAAATCAGGAGGGTCAATTACATAAACCGGTGTCAACAATAATTATGACCCAGTATCGTCTGTTTTATAATCCGGCAGTTTTTGGTAATGATAAACCGGCAAGTTTTTACATCTTCAAGCCGGCTAAGTATCAGATGAGTATTTGAAGAACAAAATTGTTTAACCCGGCTCCTTGGAAGCCGACTTAAGTGGATTATTCTTCACAATATTTCTCTATGAGACACCAATGTCAGCAATTTGAGTATGAAGATGGTTTATTGACCCGGATTTTCTAGAAGGAGGAAATGACAAGGACTTAAGGATGATCAAAGTGCCGGCTTACAAGAATATTAATCCGGAGCACAGACTATCAATTTTGTTCTTGTATTTATTTTGCAGCATAAGTTTACCATGGATAAATTCAAGCTAAACTGGGGGATAATGTCGGGGATATACCCCGCGGTGTAAACCGGCCGGAAGTGTAACCCGGCCAGACTTGGCGGTTCACTGGCGACCCGTTTGGACCTGGCGGTTTATTATTCATTGTTAATCCGGCAGGCAGGTCAGAAGGAGCGACCAGACCAGGTGGCCCAACGGGCGGTTTATGGAAGGCCGGATCACGCTATGGTGGACCGGTTTAAGAGGAAAAGCATGACGGATATTTCCCTTACAAGGAGTCAAGACCCGGACTTGTATCCGGTTTGTATTAGAGATAGATTAGTCCTAATCCTAATTGGACTCTACATGTAACCCGCCCCTCCAACTTATATAGGGAGGGGCAGGGCTCCCCAAAGAGGGACAAGCAACAAGAAACAATCTCTAGGGCTAGACACAACTAGAGGAGAGCCGGTTTACGGCGACTCCCTCATGAGCATAATGAGACCTAGCCTCAAATAGCATGTAGGGCTATTGCCGGATGATGTTTCCCGGGGCCCGAAGCTGTCTAAACCCTTGTCTTGTGTGTTGATCCGCCCTGCGTCTCTCTATTCCGCTCAACCCCTCTCAAGCTACCACATAGATGCGTTGGCCTCGCGACTAAGTCCTCACAATAGGACATCTGACGTGTTAATTCCATGACAGGCGTGGCATGCCATCTCAGCTAAGCACACTGAATGCAGAACATGGCATGGAAGCTTCTTAAGTAGAGCATATTGACTGTAAACTACTTCGGCAAATAGTGAGATTAACAGCGTCTATCAGCACACATTCAGCGTTACACTGGTGCGTGTTGGTGCTATACAAATGGTTTTTAACCCCTTTTCACGACAGCATTTGGAACCGTCGCCAAGTGTGCGATAGGGGGGTCCTTCCCACATGACCCAGAAATCGTCGGGGATAGGCCCTCCTGGGACACAGGCTGGGGCCGTGTGCGGTCGGGAGAGGCATCGAAACCCAATCATTTCCGTAGGTTTGTACATCCCATACGGTAATCTGAGAAAAACATTTCCGTTGGTATGTACATCCCACACGGTGAATCCAAGAAAAACATTTCCGTTCGTATGTGTATCACACACAGTCAATCCAAGGAATACGTTTTCGTTCTTATGTACATCCCACATAGTCAATACAGGGAAAACGTTTCCGTTCGTATGTACATCCCAAACAGTTTGATGTGAACACTTGTGTGTGAAAGGCGTAACTATCACACACGGTCTGCCTTGGTTAACTATTTGCTTTCATTAACAACATCACACACAATTTGATGTAGAAAACTGTGTGGCATTGGGCTATCCATCACAAGCGCTTTTACTGCCAGAACCGTTTGCAAAGTTCCATAACCGTCTGTTCTCTTTTTATTTTTTCCTATAATTTATTATCCGAATTGGAAATTTTGAAATATGAAACGTGCAATTCAAATTCTCAGCACAATGGTTCAACAACGAATCCATAAATAAAATTGCCAGTACAATATGTTCAGTAATTACAGGATTAGGCAGCAATTAACTATGATGAACCACAGTATTTAAAGGCGGTAAAGGAGAAGAGACAAGTGTAAATCATTTTGACTGCCGATGGTGTTGAAGAAGCGGAATGCCCATAATGTGCCTTCCTGCATGCCATAGGCACGAATCACTTTTGTCCAACCCCTTGTGACGATCGCCCGCCATCCTTCGCCGCCTTCAGGAAGACTTCTAGAGCAATATCATGGTAGCATGAATTATATACTTTAACCTTAGTTGCCTCCTCTCCGGTCATGTAGTTTGCAAGGTAATCATCAGTAAATAGCTTCGGTAACCACTGAAAAGAGAAAAATATCAGATACTGAGGTCTAATAGAGTAACTTGTTGTGGGTAGGGGGAAAAGTCAACACATTACTTACCATCCTAAAGTTCACTGTTGTCTTTGACAAAGTGTAAATAAAGAGCTTAATTCCAATCACCCGTTTCTTTCGCCTAACAATCTTTCTTAGATTCCACTTGAAGATTGTTCATGAATATCTCATTGCCCCATGCGCAAAAGGGATCGAAGCGTGGATCAGTACCGCTCATATATGTACCTACAAGCAACCAGTACATATTAGAAGCTAAACTGAGATTGCACAAATGATGTAAAATACAACTAACTATGTTCCTAAGTACAAGTATTTTTTGGAGATTTGAGTATGAACTACATACGGAAGTATATAGAATTATAGAGATAGTTTAGATTAGAATCTAGATTCACTCATTTTGCTCCTTGTGTAGTCTATATTGGAATCTCTAAAATACTTGTATTTAGGAATAGATGGTGTATAAGACATGGGATGCAGCTAACCTCGACGGCAAACAACAGCATCGCACATTGTAGCCCTTTGTAAGTACATGGAAAGCCAACGTTAACTACCACATGGTTAACATCCACCAAAAATACCAAATGGTAATAAAACGGCAGTATCTGTTGTGGTATCTTCATTTTGAAAGAGTAGCACGGTAGCAAAGGGACGGATTAAAAATGGATACAACTGCTAATTGCAACAGGCTTAACAACATCCTAATTCATGTTTTGTAAGTTTGTAGCCATTGAAATAGAACTCTTTAAAAATGGATACAATAGTTAATTGCAATAGGCTTAATGGCCATTGAAACCGGTACTGATAAAAATGCAATTGGCAGAGTTAAACATCTCAGGGCAGGTGCTGCCAGAGCAGATAATGGCCCAGTTATCTATAAAAAGGTAGGGAAAATAGCTAAAACGTGCTAGGAATGTTTACTACATCATGCTTAATACATCGACCGTACAAAACATAGCCATTAATTGCAACTGGTATTGGTAAGATTGAACTGGTGAGTACATACATGGTTAGTCCTAAGAGGTAGTTGCTGGGGCACTTCATCTTGGCAAGAGCCCGCCCAAAGTCAGCGGTGGCGGAGGCGAGCTGTTCCTCCGGTCGAAGTGTGGATCAGTGCCACTGACATGTGTACCTACAGGCAACCAGTAAATGGTATAAGTTAAACTGCAATATCACAAATGATGTGAAATACTATAAGACATGGGATGCAGCTAACCTCGACGGCAAGCAACAGCATCGGCCGTTATGACCCAGCGTAAGTACATGGACAAGCATGTTAAGTACAACAGGGTTAGCATCAACAAAAAATAGCAAATGAGCAGCATCTCTAGTATATATTCATTGCGGATAGTAGCATGGTAGCAAATGGATAGATTAAAAAATGGATACAACTGTTAATTGGAACATGCTTAAGAACATCCTAAGTCATGTTTTGTAAGTTTGTCGCCATTGAAATACAACTATTTAAAAGCTGATTCAACTGTTAATTGCAACAGGCTTAATAGACATTGAAACCGGTACTAATAAAAATGCAATTGGCATAGTTAAACATCACAAGGCAGGTGCTGCCAGAGTAGCGAATGGCCCAGATGTCTATAAAAAGGTAGGGAAAGTAGCAAAAACGTGTTTGGCATGCTTACTAGAAGATGCTTAATACATGGACCGTACCGAACATAGCCATTAATTGCAACTGGTATTGGTAAGATTGAACTGGTGAGTACATACTTGGTAAGTCCTGAGAGGTAGTTGCTGGGGCACTTCATCTTGGCCAGAGCCCGCCCAAAGTCAGTGATGGCAGAGGCGAGCTGTTCCTCCGGGTCGAAGCGTGGATCAGTGCCACTGACATGTGTACCTAAAGGCAATCAGTAAATGGTAGAAGTTAAACTGCAATTGCACAAATTATGTGAAGTGTTGTAAGACATGGGATGCAGCTCACATCGACGGCAAACAAAAGCATCGGCCGTTATGACCCTGCGTAAGTACATGGATAGGCATGTTAAGTACAACAGGGTTACCATCCACTAAAAATAGCAAATGGGCAGCATCTCTAGTGATATCCTGACTCATGTATTGTAAGTTTGTTGCTGGTATTGGTGAAATTGAGCTGGACACGTTAATATTTGAACATCACACAGTGTGAGGTATTGAAATAAACAAGGCACGAACATGCTTAATACATCAACCGTACAAATCATAGCTATTGCAAGTGGTATTCATAAGATTTAGCTGGTCAGATCTTACCTGTTAAGTCCTGGGGGGTACTCGCTGGGGGACTTCATCTGGGCCAGAGCCTGCACTATGTCGGCAGCGGCGCGGAGGCGAGGTGTTCCTCCGGGTCAACACAAACAGCGGCCATCGCGCCATGGACCGCCATCAGCTGCTGGCATGGGGATTTGGAGGCATGAGGATGTTTCGCAGGCGCCATTTAAGCAATCAGGCCGGGGCCGTGATAGAGATCGGTGGGTTACCTGACTGGATCCGAACAGAACGTATCTGTGGTCGAAGCTGTGGTTGCGGCGGCGGCGGTTTGAGAGCCGGAAGGAGGAGGCGCGAGGGGGGGATACTCAGGGTGGGGATGTGGTTGGAGGAATAAATTCTGAAATCGCGTGCCTAATGAAAATTTTGCTGCGAAACTTGAAACTTGGGCGCGGGAAACACACAACGCAGACGAAGCGCGTAAAATACACGTGTGCGAGAAAAAAGAAAGTTGGTAGATCCCGTCTCCAAAAAAATGTACACGTGTACTTGGTTTTTTCGGTCAATGGTACGCCTGGTTTATTAGGAAAATCGCACAGGTAACTGACTTATGGGTCATTAACGCAAAAAAATGCAGACGGGTACGACATAGAAACCGTGTGTTTTGTGATCTTCTAATGATTAATGCAAAAAATCACACACGGGCACACATGCTAATCAACGCTCAAAGCCCTCAAAGGATGCTCTTACCCACATTGTACGTTAATACTACAAACTTAAAGTACTACTGGTAATTTTCTCTAATACTACAAACTTAAAATACTTCACACATACTGCCATCGGGGCATGTTGGCCAGACGCCGGCGTTCTCCTTCCCAGCCTTGTAGGCGGCAGCCCACCGTGCTCTGATCACCGCTATGCTCTCCTCACCAGGGCGTGTGGGCTCATTTTTCTTGCGGCCGCGGGACTCTATTTTCTTGACTGCTTTCTTCCTTTTCCGCTCCTTCTGTGCGGCTTTGGCCGCCTCTAGATCCACCACCAATTTGGCCATGGCAGCCTCAAAGTCCGCCCATGTAACTGTCTGGCCGCCGCCGGCGATGAACTTGGCACGGCGACATGCCATCACTTCCTTACCTTGTGTGCAGTCGCGGGCGGCGAGGAACGCTTCGCGACGGGATGCCATCGCTTCCTTACCAGTTACTATGCACCGCGGTGCCATGGACGACGCCTGGAGAGAGCTCTGGGATGGAGGGGCCGGGCAGCCGTACAGTGTGGTGGTATTCAAGAGCTCAATGACAAACAACAATAGAAATTTGGCTTCCCTTACAATTTTTCTCGTTCATTATCGCACACGGTTCATCTCCATCACTTCTAGAAACAGTGTGCGCTGAGCCTATTGTGTGTTGCATTATGATTGGCCGGAACCCTAGCCATGCGGATCGCGCGTGTGCACCGTAGGATGCGCCGCGACCGAACAACAATCCACGTTCCTCACATCACACCCGTGCACCTGTAGCTGGATTGGATTTATATGCGCTAAATGCCTAGAAAATGCACATAATCCCCTAAATATTGTAAATGAGCCCAGAAAAATGCCAAATTTGAACACGGTAATTTGTAGGGTGTATGTTCGTCGTAGAAAAAAACTCCATGGAAAAGAACAAAGAAAATTTGGATTCCCCTTCAATCTTGGGGATTTCTCTCTTGAAAGGGTGGAACTTCCTTGATGATGGTTCGTTTTATGAAGGGCGTGCATCATGACATAAGCCAAACCCTCTCAAATTTTTACCAGGGTATGGTGAGGTCATACCATGGCACCAGCCAGATGTCATGTTTTCTAATAATTTAATCCATTTTTTCTATAGTGGAAACCCAACAAACAAACATTTGTGGTTGACTATTTGCACACATTTCATCGAAATATCAGTCCATTCCTTGTAAAAGGCATGAGAATTTACTAAATGGCACGAGCATGGTTTTCTAGGCCGTTCTTGTGGACCCTTTCATGCACCGATTGTTTGAACTTGAATTATGTGCATTAATGCCTAGGAAATGCACATAATCCCCTAAATATGGCAAATGAACCAAGAAAAGTGCCAAATTTGAACACGGTGATTTGCAGGTTGTATGTTCATCGTAGAAAAAAAATCGTGGACAAAGGACAAGGAAATTTGGATCCCCCTTCAATCTTGGTGAATTCCCCCTCGAAACCATGAAACTCTTCCTCGGTGATGGTTCGTTTTATGAATGGCGTGCATGACGACATTTTTACTAGGGCATGATGAGGTCATACCATGGCACCGTACCAGGCGTCTTGTTTTCCAAGTATGTATTTCATTTTGTACAGTTGTTAACCCAGTAAACGATGCATTTATGGTTGAATATTGCCACACATTTCCTGGAAATACCTGCCCATTCCTTGTAAAAGGCATGAGAATGTACTAAATAGCACGAGCATGGTTTTCCAGACCGTTCTTGTGCACCTTTTCATGCACCGATTGTTCAAATCTGAATTATGTGCATAATTAATGCCAAGAAAATGCACATAATCCCCTAAATATGGTAACTGAGTTCAGAAAAATGTCAAATTTGAACACGTTGCATTTGAGGCGGTATGTTGATCATTGGAAAAAACTGAATGACAAACTAGGACGGAAATTTGGATTCCCCTTCAATCTTGGTGATTTCCCTCTCGAAAGCATTGAACTTCTTCGGTGATGGTTCGATTTATGAAGGGCGTGCATGAAGATATAAATCAAACATTCTCAGCTTTTAACCAGGGCACGGTGAGGCCATACCATGGCAGCATGCTAGCCTTCATGTTTTTCAAGCACATATTTCATTGTTCTATATATAGTTGATAACCCAGTAAATGACGCGTTTGTGGTTGACAATTGCCACGCATTCCATTGAAATTTCTGCCCGTTCCTTGTAAAAGGCTTGAGAAATTACTAAATACCACGAGTATGGTTTTTCTAGACCGTTCCTGTGCACCCTTTCATGCATCGATTGTTTGAATTTGAATTATGTGCATTAATGCCTACAAAATGCACATAATCCCCTAAATATTGTAAATGATCCGGGAAAAGTGTCAAATTTGAACATGGCGACTTGCAAGGTTTATGTTCATCGTAGAAAAAAAACTCAAGGATGTAGGACAAAGGAAATTTGGATTCCCATTCAATCTCGCTGATTTACTCATAGAAAAAAAACCGTGTGTGTTCACTCACACATGAAAAAGGAAAAAGAAAACCCTCGCCCACTTCGTCCCCACTCACTCGCTGTGGACTCTTCCGCAACGCTGCACCCTAAGCTCTACGGCTATTGGCAGCGGGCGTAGCTCGCGCTCTAAACAGCACCGAATTTCACCCCTACCGTTTTCCGCCGCCTATCTGCACCGACATTCTAGACTCTGGTCGACTGGGTTTTCTACGGGATTGGGCCAGGGATTTTTCTCATGGAGAAGGTAATCAACTTAATTAGTGAAATATTCACTCATCTCTTATCGCAATGCTTCCGTCGTTGTTAATCAACCGGCGGAAATCACCTTGGAATCATTTTTGTTCTAGCTGATTCGTGGGTGTTCATTCATGTGTCCACAATGCAAGCACAAATCGTGCAACTGTGGTTGTGGCCAGTCAGAAATGCAGTTCTATCTCACCATTCTGGATGACTTCAGGGAGCACTCGGTATGTTCAATCTCAACCTACCACGGTCAGCATGGCCTAAATTTGTGAACATATATCGTCTGTTGCTACGTTATCTATATATTTGCATCAAATCTTTGTTACATTATCTATTTTTTTAATTCTATATTTTTGTACTTTGCTTTCATCTATATATGGATCTGTTCTATTAGTTACTCCTATATTTCGATATTGCTCTTTTATTTCAATATATCTAATTTATGATCTTAATTTTCATTTCAAGTAGTACATCCCTTGCTTTGCAAGAATAGGAGTAGAAAGAAATCTTGGGCTTTACTTTGCTGATGACTCCCAGGATGTCATATTGACAATGCAGCATGGATTTACAATGACGATTAGCGTAAAACTTGATAAAGATGGTCACTCCTATTTTCATGCAGATCTTTGGAGAAAAATGTCTAAGTGTTATGAGCTGAAAGCTGGCAATAAAATTCTAGTGCGTGCACCACAACCTAGTCTAATTAACATGGATGTTTACTTGCCCAACATCATCATCCGATCAAAGTCTGATCGAGGTTAGTGTCCTTACAACTTTCTCCATGTTGTCATATTACTATTTAAGCAACCTATTCTCATATCATATTCTGACTCCATTCCTAGGCAGTAACAAATTATATTTACCAATTTATGGGCACTATATATTCGTCTGCCATGTTCTGAATAAATAATACCTTTCCACCTTTTAAGTAGGATATGTTGGATGCATAGTGAACGATCTGTATGTGACTAAGTGTACCAAATTTCACTTGAAGGACTTGAAGCATGTCATAAACTTTGTTGATAATCTAACAGAGATAGCATAGCGTATGAATGCTGGATTTTGGATGGGATTAATTAGACCTATGGTGCACACACTGAACAAGACCAATTGTGTGCACAAAATGCTGGTAAAAAGTCTTATTTTAATGTTGATGCTCCTAAACTATATATATCTTCAACGATATGTTACAATTGTTTTTATTCTACAAGTCAACAGAAATTGCCCCCTGTAGCAGTTCCTGGATCGATTTCCCGGCGTGGTCGAATTACACTTGTGCCTGCTAATAACGCCAAAGTGATTGCAAGGTACTGCATTTCCCACAGAAATGGAACCATTCAAATTAACAAGTTCTTGCTTCTCGTGGCAATGCATCCATATTGGAAAATTGGATACACTGTTCTAGTCATGCTCTACCAAAGCACAAGAGGGCTCTTCCTTTTCATTGACGAGATGCCGAGTCGCCGTGATCAAGCTGCTTCCTGTGGATAGTTGTGGTTGTTGGCCCTCCGCCTCTTAAAATGTGCTAGATGTTACTATATATGTTAAGTATGTAGATATGGACCATATGGTTGTGGGCCCTTAGCCTCTTAAAATATGATAGTTGTTACTATATTAAGTATGTAGATATGGACCATATGGTTTTCAAAACCGTGTTACGAAGATACTCCTTTTATCGAATAGTGTAACCACTATATGTATGTTACTAAAATGTCGTTACCCAAATTCATAAATTTTCATGGAAAGTGTTAGTATCGTACACAGTTCATTGAGTTTAAGCGTGTGCCCGATGTCCAGAAGGCATTTGCATATTAACTGTCCATATTGCAAATTCACACACAAGTTAGCATAAGGAAACGTATGCGTAACATACTAATCATTGCACACGAGTACTCACAGACGCATCATGTGCGATACTCCGCCACCGCAAGCAACTAGTTTGCATTTTTCAATGTTTTTGTACACACAGAATCGCACATGAAGTAACTGTATTGACCGTCTGTGTTATAGTTTCTCATCACAAACAGTTCATCCGAGTCGGCTGTTTGCCACATATCACGCACATCTTGTTTACACGACTCCTTTGTGGTCTTTTGGCTCATCGCAAACTGTTCATCCATGTGAACTGTATGCCACATATCACACACATCGTGTTTACTTGAACCGTTTCTGTTGTGTTCCCAGATCGAATGCAGTTCGTTCGAGTGAACCGTATATCGTATATCGCACACACATAGATATGGCTGCCTGTTTCTGTTGTTCTACCTCATCGCAAACAATTCGAATGGATTAACCATGTGTCCTGCATCGCACACACATTGTTATGGCTGCCCGTTTCTGTTGTTCCGCCTCATCGCAGACAGTTTGAATGGATTAACCGTGTCTCCTGCATCGCACACGCAACTAAAATCTGAACCATGTTTGATGGCTCCGCCATCGCAAACGTTTTGCATTTTTTTTGGTGTTCTTTTACACCACCGTTTGCGATTATTGCATCGCACACAGTTTCGGCAAAGGGTCTCTGATCGTAGTGTCGCCTTAGCAGTATCCTACAGTAGTGTTACTCTGACATATACGGGGCCTCAATCTAGAATGCGCGCACCACGGGAGAAGCTGACCGCCGTGCGTATCCACAAGAACATCGCCAGCGGTGGCGCTGCGGCTAGACGACGGCAGTCTACGAGACCGTACTATGGGAGCGAGAGGAGCACCATGCGTCCCCGCGACGAACCGCGGCACCGACGTATCGGCTTGGCGGGGAGGGCGGCTTTGGCCGAGCGAACGGAGTGGAGGTGGCCGGGGGGAGGGGTTTGGGGAATATTATTGGCTAGTTGGCCGAAGGGCAGTTGAATTTGGGATTTGGCGGGAATATTTTTGGGGGGGGGGATGTTCTCATGGTGGGCGGTGGAGTTTGGCGCATGGTCGGTTTCTCCAAGTGCAGTCTAACGTGTTAGTGAAGAGGCAAGCCGGAGCGCGTTCTTTTTGCGTGAGCCGTGTGTAGGACCGACCGTGCGTGGGGTGCAATGCGACCGCGACAGGCGTGTTGCGAGTGTACAACCTTTTTTCCATTTAAACTTGGTGCTTTGCCACCTCAAAACAAAAAAAATTGGTGCTTCGTGCGAGCCATTGATACTACTACTAGTAATCCGGTAATCCTGACTAAACGGCACGGGCGGGTCTTTTCGCGCGCGATATGCTGGGAGGTTGGATTAGTTAGTTTTTTAGGACGAGTAATGCTACACCTACGTAATCCCAGCTACGTAATTAACATAATGTGAAACGTGTGAGCTGTGGATTGGAGATTGGGAGGAGGGAGGGGCCCACCACCATGAAAATCAGGGGAGAGAGAGGCAATTTACATTAACCCTTTCGTAGGTTCCCCTAGATGTAGAAAGATATGAAATGCGTGAATGTGTAGTTGACGTACTATTGGAGTGCCTAAGATAAATTGTGTATGTAGACCTATGTGTTTATTTACTTTGCATGTTAGCTTTGTCTCGGGTCAAACCTTCTAAGTTTATACACACAAAAACGAATCATCATTCCATATATTTTCATACTCCGACAATATATCTTACTATTATTCACTACCGGAAACAGAGAATTTGCCATCAGTCAGATCTTTGCCGTCTATTAGCGGACAACAAAGAAGGTATTTGCCGTCCGCTTCCAAAAAACGGACGACAAAGAACAGGCTAACGGCAAAGACCGTATTTGCAATCAGCCAGTTCTTTGCCGTCAGCTAGCGAACGGCAAAGAGGTGGGTACAACCCACGACGGCACACCAACCCCACCTCTTGTGGCACCTCGATCCGCATGGAGCAGGGGGCATGCGCACGTCAGCTCAGGATAACACCTGACGCACGACAGGTCCATGCTACAACATTCCAGGTACAATAATATTCATCAAATACATGTGTATATGATTATATCATTGATGAATACAATTACCTGGCATAGCCCTAATGCTATTTAAATGGCAGGGGAAGTCTATTTACATGGGGGCAGAAGTCTTGGTTTGGCAGCATAACAACTCTGGCTGGGCTCCACAACTCATAGGACTGGCAAGATTACGGCCTAGCACGACGGAACAAGCGAACAATTTGGGCACGACCTACAAAACTGGCATGACACGCCAGGTCAGTACATTGAATGTACTTGCAAGACAACCAACACTACTAGGAAAAGGGCTATAGATGGGATGGACACTAATGGCGCATCTGTCAGGGGGTGCGCCATTAGTATATACTAATGGCGCACCATGTTCCGGTGCGCCATTAGAGTGTGGAAGACACTAATGGCGCACCAGGCACAAGGTGCGCCACTAGTAACAATTTTTATTTTATTTTTCCAAACATTCTAATGGCGCACGGTGGCACAGTGCGCCATTACTAGTGTAAACTAGTAATGGCGCCGTGCCACTGATCTCATTAGAATATGTAATTTTTTTATTTTGTTGCAAAACTTCTAATGGCGCACCAGAAGCAGGTGCGCCATTAGTAACCAGGGTTACTAATGGCGCATTTGCATCTGGTGCGCCATTAGTAACTAGGGACCAACAAGATATTTTGGACAGCCAACCTACCCACTCACTTTCCCCACTTCATTCTCTCCACCTCCTCCTCCAATTTTGTCTCGGCTGCCTCCTCCTCCTCACCTCATTTGCACCATAGATTCATCCAAATTAAGTGGTTAAATTACCTTTTTTTTGATAGCTAAGTAAGGGGGAAGCTATCTTTATGTTGTTCTCCCTCTCCAACAACATGCACATGCACTTTTTGTGGCCTATAGCTAGATCGATGTATGTTCGTGGTGTTGCATATGTTTGTGGTGTTGCATATATGTTTGTGTTTGCAGGTACCGGTATTTTAAATGCGATAGTTGCCAATATTTTGCCGGAATGTTGATTCATTTCCGTTTCGGCGAGAATTTTGGCACTATGCATTCTTTTTTGTCCTATGTTTAGGGAAAGTCATGCCAAATTTTTTTCTTGGTTCTAAAATATCGTTTTGCTCTACCCTTGACGACCATGGTCCGCACGATGACCGAAGGCATCGTGAATAGGATTTTGAGATCCGCGAAGGCCGAGATGCTTCAAAAGAACGAAACGGAGATAAGATGTCCGTGTCGAAGATGCAAGCTGAAGAGCCTTATTGCGGACCCGGATTTCGGGCAGGTGCGGGACCACCTGCTCTTGCGTGGTTTCATGGATGGCTATCGGTGGCGAGGTGATGAAGATGACTATGAAGTCGTCCATGGGGGTCGGGCGGCAAGAAATGAGCAAGACTCGGGCGGGTGAGAAGACGAAGAATCTCCAGGACATGATCACGGCGATGATGTTGTACGCAGTCATCATGTAGAAGATGCAGGACATGATGATGAGGAAGATGCCAGAGCAGACGAAGGGCATGATCATGAAGATGAAGATGCCGGCGGAGCGAGCGGCGATGGACCATCGATGGGCTGGGTGCAGAGCCTCATATTCAAGAGCTGCTTCTCAAGCAGACGGATAACGCAAGAGCTGCCGCC
Organism: Aegilops bicornis; assembly: GCA_021605145.1. Classification (NCBI taxonomy): domain Eukaryota; kingdom Viridiplantae; phylum Streptophyta; class Magnoliopsida; order Poales; family Poaceae; genus Aegilops; species Aegilops bicornis. The sequence goes on from CM038673.1 coordinate 33,283,221, forward strand.
CGAGAGAAAGCCAAGCTGGATCAACTGGAGATAGACGCGGTTACTCCATTGTATGAAGGATGTAGGCCCGAGGATACCCGCCTGAAAGTAACGCTCATGGCTCTGGAGATGAAGGTAAAACACAAAATGACCGACGCATGCTTCGACGAGAACATGTCATTACGGGCGTGACGTCTTCCCAACGGGAACAAGTGCCCGACCAGTTTCGAGGAGGCGACGAAAATCGTGTGTCCTCTGGATTTACCGCACGTGAAATACCATGTGTGCATGAACAACTGCATCATTTATCGGGACGAGCACGCTGAGTCTACCATATGTCCGGTGTGCGGCATCACTCGATACAAGAAGAGGAAGAAAGCTCCTCGAAAAGTGGTGTGGTACTTTCCGATCACTCCTCGTCTGCAGCGGTATTTCGCGGACCCTAAGGTAGCAAAGCTCATGCGTTGGCATGCGGATAGGGAGGAGAAGAAGCGAGAAGATGACGCAAATGATCTGGAGATAAATAAAAAGACAAGATGCTGAGTCACCCTAGGGATGGGAGCCAGTGGCAAGCGTTGAACTTCGAACACCCAGAATTTTGGAAGGATCCAAGGAACATCGTGCTGGGCGCGAGCATCAATGGAGTCAATCCGTTTGGCAGCCAGAGAAGCACACATAGCACCTGGCCTGTGTTTGTGTGGATGTACAACCTTCCCCCCTGGTTGTGCATGAAGAGGAAGTACATTTACATGAGTATGCTAATTGAAGGGCCGAAACAACCAGGGAACGACATCAATCTGTATTTGGGGCTGCTAAAAGAGGACCTAGACACGCTGTGGAAAACGCCAGCCAATACGTGGGACGCCGCACAGAAAGAATATTTCCCAGGGAGATCCGCACTGCTCACGACGGTGCACGACTATCTCAGTTACGGATATCTCGCGGGGAAGGTGGTCCACGGATTTTCTGGATGCGTCAGGTGCATGTATGACACAACGTATCGCCAGCTAGATAGAGATCCTGGGTCTTCGAAAAATGTGTTTATGGGACATCGAAGGTGGCTTCGCGACGATGACCCATGGAGGAAATGCAAGGATCTTTTCGATAGTGAAACCGAACCCCGAAGACGCCCGCGTACGAGGAGCGGCGAGGAAATAGACCAGCTGTTGAAAAATTGGAAAGATTGCCCACTGCCAGGAAAGAAGCAAAAGGCGCCAGAGCCGGGAAAGAAGCGAAAGGCGCCAGAGCCGCTGTTGAAGGTATGGAAAACAAAGTCTATTTTTTTTGGGACTTGCCGTACTGGAAGATCCACTGTGTGCCTCACGGCCTTGATGTCATGCATATCACGAAGAATGTGTGCGAGAGTCTACTTGGTACCCTGCTCAACATGCCAGAGTGGACCAAAGATGGGTCGAAATCAAGGGCAGACTTGAAATCAATGGGCATCAGGGAGGAGCTTCATGCTAATGATCATGATGATGATGAGGCGAAGCAGGACACGGAAAGTCATCGCAAAGGCAAAAAGGCCAAGAAGACCGGAAATGACTACCCTCCCGCGTGCTTCACTCTAAGTCAGGAGGAGATCGATCAGTTTTTCACCTGCCTCGTAGGAGTAAAACTTCCTTATGGTTATGCGGGGAAGATAAGCAGATACCTAGACCCAGCGAAGCAGATGTTCAGCGGGCTGAAGTCTCACGGACATCATGTCTTGATGGCCGAGATACTTCCAGTTGCAATCCGTGGGATCATGGACGCGCACGTCCGTGAAATGCTATTTGGCCTATGCAACTTTTTCGACGTCATCTCTCGGAAGTCGGTTGGTGTGAGGCAACTCAGAAGGCTATAGGAAGAGATCGTGGTGATACTATGCGAGCTTGAGATGTACTTCCCGCCCGCATTCTTCGATGTTATGGTGCATCTGCTGGTCCATATCGTGGAGGATATCATGCAACTCGGGCCGACGTTCCTGCACAGCATGATGCCGTTCGAAAGGATGAATGCTGTCATCAAAGGATACGTTCGCAACATGTCACGTCACGAAGGAAGCATAGCCAGGGGCTTACTGACCGAAGAGTGCATCTCCTACTGCACCAATTATCTAGGCATCGAGGACCCCGTTGGTCTGCCCGTCAACAGGCACCTCAGCAGGCTCGCTGGATGGGGTCACCGTGAGGGTCACCGCAAAATGCATGTCGACTTCGAGGGTCGACTCGCCGACTTTGAAAGAGCAAACCTAGTCGCGCTACAACACATAGACGTGGTCGATCCTTGGGTGGCAGAGCACAAAACCTTTATTGAGAAGATGTACAATGACCGAGGCCAACAGAGGACGGACGGAGATATAATTAAAGAGCACAACTCATGTTTCACGCATTGGTTCGAGCAGAAGCTTCTGTCGTAGCCTTTACATGAGGATTCTTCCGCGGAAGAACAACTCATATTCGCCTTTTCACAGGGCGCCGAGCACAACCTGATGACCTATGAGGCGTACGATATCAACGGCTACACATTCTACACCGAGGACAAGGACATGAGTTATCGGAACTCCGGGGTAACTATGGAATCCTACACCGGTAACAACAAGGACAGATACTACGGAAGGATCAAGGAGATCTGGAAGCTGAGCTACGCTGGAGAGAAGGTCCCGATGTTCCGTGTCAGATGGGCCAAGAGCGTCATAAAAGAAGACCGGTATTTCACCACCATGGTTATACCCGAAGCCAAATCCAAGACCGCGGGCGCAAACGTCACCGCAAAAAATGAGCCATGGGTACTGGCTTCCCAAGTAGACCAATGCTTCTTCATTACCGACCCGTCAAAGCCCAGTCATGTTGTCGTGAGGAGGGGCAAAAGGAAGATCATCGGAATGGATGGAGTAGCCAATGAGCAAGACTTCGACAAGTACGGCAACCCAAAGATGGAACATGACGACGACGATGAAGTATCAGCATACACCACAAGAAGAAGCAGGACCACCCTACCTAAAGGACGTCCGTTCCACAGAAGAACTCCATTTGCGAAAAAGAAGGGCAAGAATATTGTGAACAGATAGCTAGCTAAGATCGATTGTATTTAAATTGTAGCCTTCATTTCTCGATTGTATTTCATGTGCACTTTTTGAACTCATGAATGTTTTTAAATTTCATGGACACTCGATCTCGATCCCCCTCCATCTCGATCGCTATCCCACCTCGCTAGATCCGGTCCCCCGCCACGAGCACCCCCGCACCCTCCCGCTCCACCGGCCGCCATGACCCGCCCGCACCTCCCCACTCCACCGCCACGACGACCAACCACACCTCCCCGCTCCACCGGCCGCCGCCGCCAGCCCCAACCGCACCCTCCCCCACTCCACCGTCGCCGATGACCCACCGCACCCTCCACTCCACCTTTTTCATATTCATAAATATTTTCAAATAACAAATTTGAACATATTTTTAAAAAAAATTATTACCGTTTTTATAAAAAATATTACTGTTTTTATAAAAAAAATACTACTGTTATGATTTAAACAAGTTTGAAGATATTTAAACACAAATAAATATCAAACAACATTTTAAATGCATAAAAATAAAAATTGGGGAGCCCGGGAATCGAACTCAGGACCTCCTAGTGTGTGTGCTACGTGTTGACCAGTCGGGCTAGTGGGCGGGTTCTGATCTAGATTGGGTTAGGTGGAATATAACCTGAGGGCTCGAACTGTAATAAAAAACATACTAATGGCGCACCGCTGGGGGTGCGCCATTAGTAATCTCCCCCCCCCCCTAGCTAATTCCACCCTCTCCCTCGCCAGATCCCTTCGTCCCTCTCCCTCGCCAGATCCAACCACGACGCCGCTGCCCCGACCCCCGCCGGACTCCACCCCCGCCGCCTCACGCCCCCACCTCTGCAGCTCTCCCGCGCCCCCACGCCCCCACCACTGCAGCTCCCAGCCGCCGCCCAGCCCCCATGCCCCCACCACTGCAGCTCCCCACCCCGCCGCCCCCATGCCCCGCCGCCCAGGCAGGAGGAGGACCAGGAGGAGGACGAGGAGGAGGAGGAGACGACGACCGCCTCTACCTCAGCTTAGCCAGGCCACGTGACGCCACTGTCCGCGCGCTGCTCTGCTCTGCTGCGGCGTGGTCTTTTGCGGGCCCCGAGCCCTAGGGATCCGGCACGACCGCGGCTTCCTCTGGGTCCAAGGCGGCCGGCCGGCGCCATGTATGCCCTCGACTGCAGGTGAGCCCCTCCCTTCCACTTCCTTCTTCTTCTTCTTCCTCTTGCCCTCAACCTCTGCTCTGAGTTTCGACCGCTGTGCAGGGCCCGTCCATCTCCGGCGAGCTCACCACATCGCGCGAGCTCAAAGGCGCTGATAGGCACCACTACACAGGTCCTCATCCGCCCTTAATTTCAAGGTACAGTAATAATCAGCTTGCTTCCTAATTGCCTCTGATCCTAGCCAGGTAAAATTAGAACTAATACATGTATGCTTGGTCTTTATTTACAAAGAAGTAAATCGCATGGTTATATATCTGCTCTGTTTTACTAGCACTGCTGCTTCAGTCTGTTTTGTGTTGCATTGAGAGGCAGAAGTTTCTTTTCTTGGTCTGCTGCTTCAGTCTGCTTCAGTAAGCTTAGTTGCTGCAGGAAGTCAGAGTGATTATGACCATGCCCAAGGTTTTCCCCATGTGGCGTGAATTAAACTAGGAAGAGGAGTGACAAATTGAAGTGAATTTGTTTGTGCTTTACTGTAGTCAAGAGGATCTGATTGTCTGTTTTCTTACACAACGAGTTACCCTTAATTGTGAAAAAAAAGTGACCCTTGGTTCTGTTTGTGTTGTGTGCCTGTGTCATCTGTTATTCTGTTGCCAATTACATTATCCTTAAGCTTTAGAGCTTTCTGTGGCTTCTTTTCGGCAGCAACAACCTGTGCTTGCAATCTACCAATTGCATCATCCTTCACCTTAAGAGCATCAACACTGTGCTGAAGGTTTTCAGCTGTCTTGCGTTGCACTACCAAAGACTTCTGCTCACGATCTTTCAAGATCATGGTGTGTAGTTGCTTGTTTTTACTTTAGTTGTGGCTGCTTTCTTCTTGTATCATAAATGAAGTCAAAGAAAGCATTTCTGAGATCAAAGATGATTCCTCATTTCTACCGTTTCTATGTGCATGTGTGTGGCTTCGTTGTGTAATTTTCATTCACTCTGTAGTTCCAGGCCTTGAAGTTTGTGCTACTGCCTGGATTTAAATTAGTTGCCAATTCACATGTCAACTACTGAACCCTCATGAATATTCATCCATTCTGGTAGTTCTCATCTCACAGCCATTCTGAAGCACTCGAACCGCAATGTCTTGAAATAGCCCACCACAATTTGTTTAAAAAAATGTTTGTTTGCACCTCATCTACTGCTTGAAATATATTAAGCATGAACCATAACACCTGCTTAGCATATGATGGGGTCCAAAATTTGTATAACAGTTTAATTTTTTTTGCATGGAAAGGTTCACCCAAATTGCCATTAAGAGAAACCAGAGCTCGCTACAAAGTCTCGAATACTAATCTTTATAACTATGTGCTTTCTTTTCTATATTTTCTGACAGGTGGCACATATGTTTCTGATGCAATATTTGTTGGTTTTTTCTGGAGGGTCATGATGTCATGTCTCTACCGTAGATTAAAATAAATGGAAGTTTAAAAATATGAGAGAAGTTTTCTTGACTAATTACATGTTTACGTAAAAAAGAATAGCAGGGATATTTTACAACCCCTGTGTGTGTAGTTGCTTGTTTTTATTGTAGTTGTGGCTGCTTTCTTCTTGTATCATAAAAATATCCCTGCTGCTGTACTTGTGATGATGTTGTACTTGTGATGATGCTACTTGTGATCTTTTGAAATGACCCATTGGCGACTTCATTACGCGGGGATAATGATTTTGCAGGTACCCCAAGAGGCCCTTGAGTTTGCCGGAATGTCGATTAACTTCCGTTCCGGCAAATTCGGGTACTCCATATGTCCTATTTTCAGCAAAGGTCATGTTGAAATTTTCCGTGCATTTTAGCATGACTTTGCTAAAAATAGGAAATATGGGGTACTTGCGACTAATGCATGGGCCGGGGTATCTTAGTACTTTGTTAAGTAGGATCAACTACCCCTTTATTCTTGCTGCATTAAACCATAGGTGGCAATAGAGCCAAGTGGTCTTTCCTTTTAAGCGTGGTACCTTTTTGTTTTGCTAATGTGTACTAGGTGCTCCCATCTTCTGTGTCATTGTTACCCTAATTTATAGTCCAGTACAATTGGACTTTCAGTACAGCCTGTTATCATGCATGTTTTATGATCTGTTGTAAGGGTACTAATTGGTCCCTTCTGCCGCTTATCGAGGAGATGGGGAAGCAGCCACTTCCACACCGCAAGATCTGAGTTGGATGCTTCTGAGTTCTTCAGTATCATATTTGGGACTTCAGTATCATCCATGACGCAGGTATATAAAATGAGAGATCTCCCCTTCACCCATCTCATTATGATATTTGTTGTTTGCTACATCACTCATTGTCCCAAACTGCAGCGGCTGCCTGACAGTTTTATGAACATGCTGGGTGAAGATCCGCCAAATATTGTGAAGCTGCGACACGCCGGCAGCGGGTTACACAGGCTGTGGGATGTGGAGTTGGTGATCAAGGAGGGCCACATGTACTTGTATCGTGGGTGGGAGAAGTTCTTCCGTGCCTATGACCTGCGGCCGGGGTACTTCCTTTTCTTCAGGTACGACGATGACGCCACCATGCTCATCGTGAAGGTGTTCAACACGACTATGTGTCGCATGCGCTATGCTGACGATGATGATGCCAGTACGTTCTGCCTCTTCTTATTCCTCTACATTTGGCTTTGTCTCACATCGATTGTTAACGGTCATTGTTGCATTTGGACAGGCAATGGGATCAGCAGAAGGACATCGGTTACGTACCTAAAGCGGAATGACTATGGCTGTAGCAAAAGCAATAGCGATTCTGGCTTTAGCGACAACAACAGCGATTCTGGCAGCAGCAAAGACAACATGAAGGATGATCCGGACTGGAGTGCGGGAGAAGAGGAGCAGAGTGGGGATGAGGAGCTGCAGGATGACGATGGGCATCAGGCTGAGGATGACCTAGCGCTGGTGGTGGCTGACCAAGGGCAAGAGATGGTGGTGGCTGACCATGGGGAAGAGATGGTGGTGGCTGACCATGGTCAAGAGATGGAGGTGGCTGAGGATGACCTAGCGATGGTCGTGCCCGTCCTGCCTGAAGGTGGCCTCGCGATGGTGGTGGTGCCTGACAATGACCACGCACCGGTGGTGGCGCCGGCGATCCCACAGCTGGGCGACATGACCACACCAATTGTGGTAGAAGACTACATCCCACTGCCTCCACCGCCTCGCCGCTCTTGGCGCATCAGGCTGAGGAAGGAGAAGGAGAAGAACAATGCATGAGAACTGAACTTTGTCAGGTATGTCAGATCTCAAAAATTATATATATATATATATATATATATATATATATATATAATTAGTTACCTATTTTATCTCTAATATGCTTAGTTTCCTATATAGGTTAGCTTCATTTTACCTAAATTGGCTCTAATATGCTAACTTAGAGCTTATATGCTTAGTTCCTATAGGTTAGCTCCAAAATAACTTATGTTAGCACAAAATGATCAAGTTTACATAATAAGCTTATAGTCTTCTTCTTATTCTTCTTCTTTTCCAAAATGACATAGGTTAGCTTCATTTTACCTAAGTTGGCTCTAATATGCTAACTTAGAGCTTATATGCTTAGTTTCCTATAGGTTAGCTCCAAAATAACTTATGTTAGCACAAAATGATCAAGTTTACATAATAAGCTTATATTCTTCTTCTTATTCTTCTTCTTTTCCAAAATGACATAGGTTAGCTTCATTTTACCTAAGTTGGCTCTAATATGCTAACTTAGGGCTTATATGCTTAGTTTCCTATAGGTTAGCTCCAAAATAACTTATGTTAGCACAAAATGATCAAGTTTACATAATAAGCTTATAGTCTTCTTCTTATTCTTCTTCTTTCCCAAAATGACATAGGTTAGCTTCATTTTACCTAAGTTGGCTCTAATATGCTAACTTAGAGGTTATATGCTTAGTTTCCTATAGGTTAGCTCCAAAATTACTTATGTTAGCACAAAATGATCAAGTTTACATAATATGCTTATAGTCTTCTTCTCATTCTTCTTATTCTTCTTCTTATTCTTCTTCTAGTATTCTTCTAGTCTTCTTCTTCTTCTTCTCTTCTTCTTCTCCTTCTTCTAACTTCTTGTTTATCATTTTGCAGATTTGATTTAATTCACGAAAGCTTGCATGGATGGAGTGCTTCTTTTCCATTTGTGTTTTTATTTTGTATCAATGTGAAACTTTTGTGAATTGATGGATAACGGTGTTGGATGAACAATGTGAAACTTTTGTAATATGTAACGATGGAACTATGTGTTGGCTATGTATGTATATATGATGAAACTTGTGTGTTGGATATGATTCTTATATGGATGCTTGTTGTATATATATGTGTTGAATATCTCATATGTGAAATAGTGACCTGAGATTAAGAAAAAAAACTTTAAAAAATTGTTACTAATGGCGCACTACCATGTGGTGCGCTATTAGTATAGCAGATAATAGTGGCGCACTGTGGGCAATACTAATGGCGCACTGCGTGGTGCGCCATTAGAACGCCAGATACTAATGGCGCACCAGTGGTGCGCCATTAGAATTTAATTCTAATGGCGTGATGCTAGTGGCGCACCAGTAGTGCGCCATTAGAAGGCAAAACTGGTGCGCCACTAGCATGCCTTTTCCTAGTAGTGCAAATACATTGCATCCAAACAAACAGATGACAAAACAAGAACCAAGCATCTGCAACAACCTATCTCATAGCAGAAACTAAGCATGGCAATGATATTAACTAGAGACATGGATCAAAATAAGCATGAACAACATTATGGCATCTAGTAGCATGGCAATAACATGGCATATCAACTTACTTCTAACATGGCAACACAAAACATAGCACACTACTAGGGAACACCCTAGTAGTAGCGCAGGTTTAATGCCCACTAGTTGCGCGGGCTGCCACGCTACTAATAAGGCGCTACAGCTATTACTTAGCAGTAGTGCGTGCGACACGCGCTACTGCTAAGACACATAGCGGTAGCTTTTGTTCTTTCCCACGATACTGCTAATCTAGCTAGTTGCAGCTTGTTTACTATCCATCGCTACTAGTATTCATTTTTTCATTTTTTTATTTTTAGTGTATTTATACGCCGTTATACAAATTTTGGTACAATACCAATTATGAGGTTTATATCATTATGTCCATAACAAGCAGTCAAATGAAGGTGGATTAGGTTCAAGTGGAGGCAATATGTGGTGCATGTCAAAAGTATACTACTAATCCAAACTTGATCTAGTTTGGACTATTAGTACTTTCGATGTGCACCACATTTTTCCTCCACTAGAATCTAATCCACCAGCACAAGCTATTTAATCATCATCATAGTCATTACCACCAACAATAATTAATTAATCACCATAGTCATAGTGTAGTACATCATCATCTTCAAACTAATTCTAGCTAGCTAATCACCACCAACACTAGATGCGGTAGTTATCTAATCACCACCAACACAAGCTAATAATAATCATCATAGTCATTACCACCAACACTAGCTATTTAATCATCATAGTCATGGTGTAGCACATCATCATCTTCAAACTCATTTCTAGCTAGCTAATCACTCCTGCTGCTCTCTCTCAGGTAAAATAACATAAAACATGTGTAGCTCTCCTCCTTTATCAAGTTAGAGCATGCAGATGAACCTGTCTCACAGGTTGATGCTGAAGCGCCTATCATCATCTAGGAAGTTTCTGTCGCACAGGTCGCGCTCATCTTCACAGTATTTGCAAATACCGAAATCATTTTCGTTGTCAGACATTTCCTATGTTCATAGTTGAAACATTAATTGAAAATCGATCGAAGACAACTACCAGGATACTCCAAATATCTTATAGGACTCATATTGACATGATCATTCAATAAGCAAAACCAAATCGTAAAATAAACAAGTATTCAAATTAGCATGCATTCAATAAGCAAAAGTAAATCATCTCATGCGTCCATACATCGTCGAATGTTATCACTAATACATCCCGAATAGTATCATAGATATAACATCACAAATACAACTAAACCCTAGCGCACGACATGTATCGGCGCGGGCGGTGGACACCCAAAGAGAAGGAACCATCACAGGATCATAGCTCTAGTGAGATCCCTGGAGAACCTGCCAGGTATTGGAGAACCTGTGCTCCAACACAAACAAGTAGAGATGGACGTGCGCATCCTCCTCACTGACACGGTGACGCACCACCTCTGTGGGGTCCTCGAGCCTCTGGACCGTCACTAGCCCACGCGACCGCCACCAAAGAAGGTTCGAGTCAACGATAGGCTGGCTCCTCACCAACCTGCGCCCCCCGGTAGGTAGTGCCTCACAGTACCACCCCGGAGGACCCCAGTCCCGGACATGGCCCATCTGGTGACGCAGGTGTCCTCCGCCGACACGACGACGAGGATGCGGGATAGGCATCGTCGACGTCGATGCGGGAAAAGTTGCTTTAACAAAAAATATAACAACAAATGTGACATGTTCAACTAGTTCTATTAATTCAACTAGTTCTTACGATTAAATCTAGTCAATTAATTCTATACCTAATAAAATGAATAATGACATAAAAAAGGCCTATGCTTTGCAGGAATGTTGACTCCTTCCCGGTGCGGCAAATCCCAGGCCCTCGATATTTTCCGTGAATTTCGGCATGACTTTCACTAAAAAGTGGACAAATCGAGAACCTGAAATTTGTCAGAACATAAATGAATCAACATTCCGGCAAAACATAGGCCACTCGACTTCATTCCCTGGAAACAACAAAGCCACTTGGGCACAATCGAACCACTTCAATAATGGAAGATGCAAATGAACATCAATGACAAATATCATATAACAACAATCTTGTTTTTTGTTTACATAGCAACAATTAGTTTAACCAAGTTTTTGAAAGAAAAACAATTCAGTTTTTTGTTTTTTGAATGAAATTACTGTTTAGGCATTTTCATAAAAATTTGCCCTAGCTAATTTCCTATAAAAATTGCTAATCATTTTTCCTAAATGCTAAAAAATTCCTACTGCCCTAAACAAATCTAGGGTTCATATGAACACCTAGGGTTCATATGAACATCAACACAACATCAACACATATATGAATTGCCCTAGCAGAGAGAGAGGAGGGTAGGGGAGAGGAGAGGCAGAGCCTTACGGTGACTGCGGCGAGGGAGGGGCAGGCGGCGTCGAGGACGGGGTCGGGGCTCGGGCGCGCGGCGGAGGGCGGCGTCGATGTCGGGGTCGGGGGCGGCGTCGAGGTCAGGGTCGGGGGCGGCGTCGAGGGTGTGCGGCGGGCGGCGGCGGTGGTGAGGTTGAGGGCGGCGGCGGTGAGGTCGAGAGCGGCAGGGCGACGGCGGCGATGGAGCAGTTGGGGGAGAGGGGGAAGTGGAGGGGAAGGACTTAGTGAAATTTTGAGCCCGCGCAGTCGGGGGTTAAGTCAAACTAGTAGCAGCGCATTTTGCCGACGCGCTATAGCTAAGTTAGTTATAGCGTGTCAAGCGAAACGCGCTACAGCTAAGTTAGCTATAGCGTGTCAAGCAAAACGCGCTACAGCTATTCCTTTCTGTTTTATAATATCAGTAGTGCTTTGCCCTATAAAAACGCTACTGCTAACTCTAAGCATGTAAAAACTTCAAATATATACATTGGTCATCATTGATCTTTTTCTGTAGAATCTAAATAGTCAACATGAATCCTCACAGTACCTGTATAGGCACAGGTGAAGATTCATATTGCAGCCACAAATCCTACACATATAGTTCAATGAAGACCAAGTGCTCGAGATATTTTGAGAAGTAACATATTTAAGGTGGTAAACACCTTGTTCGCTTAGCAGTATGGGACTAAACTTAATTAGGTGCAATACTTAGCAGTAACGTGTTTTGAAGAAAAACATTGCTACTAAGTACTTTAGCAGTAGCGCGTCCTCGGAAGGGTGCTACTACTATATCTAGCCTGGGGGCAATGACGTGGCAATTATAGTAGTAGCGCTTGTTTCACCTAGACCGCTACTGCTACCGTGCTATTAGTAGCGCGGTTTTCTGAAGCTCGCTACTCCTAATTAGCAGTAGCATCTGTTTTTAAACCGCGTTGCTGCTAAGATTCTGTGTATAAGGTTTTCCCTAGTAGTGGCATCACATCTTAACCATAACATGGCATATCAAAATATGGCATAAGCTAAGTCAAAACATGGCATGGCATCATGAAACTATGCTGAAAATAAACTACCAGTCATATCCAATGCAGACATAACATGTTAACTTTATGCAACCATCTCATGCTCTGCCATGGTTCTTTAAATGCAAATAACAACATATTACTCATGAAATGCAACCAAACTTGTGCACTGCGTCTCTCGGACTCTCTTACCAACGGGTTGCCTCGCAACCAAGCGATGATCATTCACGGATCACAAACGGAACAACACTTGGTTCAACACTCACCGAGACCTCGTCTCGTGATCATATCAACACATCACCATGATTAATCACGACTATCTGATAGTCCAAGCCATCACATTCTTTTATTGCACATTATTCATCCACTTAGTTATTTCAGGTTTATCCTCCATTTTGACCGAGACCTGATAGTGTGACCTACAACGAACTTGTGCCCATGACCGAGGACGCGGCTATCGATAGGTTCAACACAAACACTCTGCAGAGGAAGCGCACTTTAGCCACACCACAGAACCCATGGCCTCGCACTCCTATTCAGGTGGACCAACGGCGTTCCGACAAAACCGATCTACTGCCATGACACTCTCCCGGCCACTCTTACCAATACCCCTTTTGGGATCAGTCATGGGTGACCCGGCCTACCAAAGGCAAAACGACCACCGTCGTGGCAAAGAAAACGGTCCCAAATGGGGACAAAGCGCACAAAACAACTCCGGTCCACAAGGTTTACTTTCGCCTACCTGATCAGGGTAGTGCGTGCCCATAACCTTCCCTCACTGGAGGCACCGGTGAGAGGCATGACAGTAGACCTGTTAGGGCCTTCCCATACCAAGGCAAATGTGGTTGCACTTGAAAAAGCTCGATTTGGTGGCACTATGACATCCCAGTGATGACGAAGGAAGTTTGTTATTAGGTCATATTATTAACTTCTCCATCATTAGTCATCATGCGAATATTTTTAACATGAATGCAACAACTAACATGCAACATACAGATGCAGTGACAACATCAAGCTTTTCAAGTGAATAGTGATATCATGTGAAACATGGCAATACCAAGTACTAGTAATTCCACTAGTGCAACAGAATCATTATAACATCGTTACTACTAACATTAAACTAGACAGAGGCATGATATTATTAGTAACAACATCCAGCTAGCATGTCAACTTATTTCATGAAAGCACAGGCATGCAAGTCAGATAACAAAAACATATAGCACGACTGAAATAACAGCAGATGGAATAGACAAGAAACTACTTCAACTAAACACACACACACGAGGTGCAAGCAAAGTCGACATGCAAGTTCGGGGCTCATGATAAGAGGTTGGCTTGCTTGGGGTTCGAGGAATACTCCGGGGATGGGTGCGATCAATTCTCGGAAAAATTTGCCAGATAACGGTTCTCTCTCAAAGGGGCTGAAATAGAGGAAGGACAAAATGGGCATTTTCAAAATGTGCAAACATAAAGAAAATGGCCCCATCAAAAAGAGCTCGACGAACAGAGAACGTGAGCGTTGGAATCACCTCATTCGGAGTTATGGTTGAAAAGTTGTGGCCGTTCACTTTTTAGGCAGAAAAGTGGCTTAAACAGTGAACGTTCACAATTTAGGAATTTCGGCGTTCGGGGCTGAAAAACATAAAACACATTCTAGAAAATACGTCTTCATAACACTGAAAGCGTATTCCTGACAGAAGAAGCAGCAAAGTACGCTTTCCTTACTCGAAGACGTACTCACCAGAAATGCGCTTCCACTTAATCCAGTCAGCTGGTCCGCCACGTCAGCACTGAGAGAATGACAGGCGAGGCCCACGGCATCTTCTCTCTCCCCCGCCTGGTTCTTCTTCTCCATCGCGACACCGAGGCAGAGGAGCGCCGCGGCTCTCGTCGGAGCCGGCGACTGGCGGCACGGGAGGGCCGGGCGACGCACGCGGGGGCTCCGCCACTCCATGCCGCGCCCGTAGGTAGCCTCGGAGGGGCTCGGAATAGCCTGTAGCGTCGGGGTCGTGTAGGTCTGCCGCAGTGAGAGAGCTTCGGCGGGAAGGTGCACTGGCATTGCTTCCTCGCCGGAGTTGATGGTGGCGTCGGCTCCACAGGGTCCAGAGGAGGGTACAGACGTTGAGGAGTGGGAGGGGAGAGACCAAGGGACGAAAATGACCGAGGGGGATCAGCGGCGGTGGTTCGGCCATGGAGCGGACAGAGAGGGGCTCCGGCTCGGGGAGAGGCTCGGGGATGGGTTGTGGACTGGGAGGAAGCTCTGGGGCGTGCTTAAATAGCCGCAGGGAAGGCTCACGAAGAGGTGGCCAGGTGGCACGCGCGCGGCTACGTGTCCGCGCTCCCGCAACAAGCACGCGCGGCCAAGGGTCACGGGGATGGGCAGGAAGGCGACGAGGGGGAACTAGACAACGGGCAGGAGCTCACAGAGTCGGGCAACGCTCGCGGACGAGAGGAGGAAGCGGACAGGTGCGAGGAAGAAGATGGTGGCCAAGGGAGCACCCCTCAGTCTTTGGAACGGCTCGTCGGAGAAGAAAACGGAGGGGGAGAGGGGTCTAGAGGAACGACAATGAAGATGCTGAGCTACTGGACATGCGGGGACGAACCAAATCCAGCCGGAGCTGCATTGCCGAGGCCAACAGTGCACAGACCACTGTTTTGGCCGACATTTCCCGTGGTCACCACCGACAACACGCGCTCTGTCCATCTACTTCATGCCAAACCTTGTCAGCAGTGGATTCCTTCCAAGGCTCATTAAAACCGTGGCAATGAGACAAGCAGAGGTACAGGGATCAGAGAGAACCAAGCTTCACAAGTTTTCTGTTGCAAACATGGCCACACTCTAGAGATTAAACCAGAGATGTTAAGGTGTAAACTTGATGTCTGGGAGGCTTAGGGTAGCAAGGACTACTAGTCCTGGGAGTTATGAGGCCATAAGGACAAATATGTAACATCGTTGTAGGACAAATGCCAAATCTGGTCCA
Organism: Aegilops bicornis; assembly: GCA_021605145.1. Lineage (NCBI taxonomy): Eukaryota > Viridiplantae > Streptophyta > Magnoliopsida > Poales > Poaceae > Aegilops > Aegilops bicornis. Next base: position 33,298,557 of record CM038673.1, read on the forward strand.
GAAATCAAATGATGAAGGAGCACTCACTAGGAGTGATGGGTTTGGCTAAAACTTGGCAAAGCCTGATGATTTAGACATATAATGATGCTCTAAAAATTTCATACCAAATGGACTTCCCAAATTGGTACTTGTTTCACAAACATCTCCTCTATCCAGAAACTTGGGAAAATCCTCAGCGCAAATGTCTTACTGAAATGAGCCAAAATTTTGTGGAGGTGGATCATATGGGTAGGAGAAGCCATGGGAATATTTCCAGCCATAATGGAGCAAGATAAAATGTACTTGCTTCACAAACTGAAAATTTGGGCAGAAAACAAGAATTGCTCTTGTGCTCACATAGTTCAATTAAATGAACTAATTTTAGGTAGAGACTAATGATTTGAGATACTTGAGAAGATGGAAAAGTTTCATCACATTTGGAAACTCTATGAAGGTACTTCCTTCACCAAGTTACAATCTGGTCAGAAACTTTGAAAAATTGCAAAGGGAGCTAAGATGAAAGAATTGAGCTCAAATTTGTTATCCATGGGTTATTTACCCCTCACCCTGCCAAATTGCAGCTCAATTTGAAATATTAATAAAGCACTTCCTTTGCAAAATTTTAGAGAAGGCGGAAACTTGCATTGGATCAAGTGCCCAATTTTTTAACTGAGGAACATGAGATAAGGATGGAACTAGTGACTATATAGCAAGGACAAGCTCCACAATTTATGTGGGAATTTTCTCTGCTATAAAAATAGTACCTCCTTTGGAAAATGGCAGAAATGCAATATTGGCTTAACATAGGAAAAAGCAATTTTCCTTATTTAAAGGTGGCCAATATTTTTGCCAGAGCTAAGATTGGACATAAATATAATATCCACCAATTTTCATGAATTTAGGAGATGGCTAGCTATGCCTTTGGACTTCATTCCTCAGAAAGACAAGAAAAGGAATAAATCACAATTCAAAAATATTGCATGGGACTTGGCAATATTTTTGCATACCCAAGGGTTAGGAGGATAGGAGGGTCTCTGGGAACAGATGGGATGATCAACAGATCAAGGAAAGTGATGGCTCATTTGTAATCACAAAAGCCACATTCAAATCCCAAAAATTTGGAATTAGGGTTTGAGAGGGTTTGGGATGACGCAAATGAGGTCTTGCCCACTGACAAAGACATGAGCAAGGTTTTGACAGGTTGGAAATGGCAAGAATTCTCAGAGTCATCCAACAAACTCAGGAGAAAGATTTTTAAAAATGATTGCCAGGAAGGAATAACAGCCCAAAAATTGATAACCCAATATTGGGGCTGTTAAAAATCTTCCCCCCTTAAAAACAATCTCGTCCTCGAGATTCCTAGGGCTACAACACAAATGAAAGGATAACCACTCCGTGGAAAAACCTTGGAGTTACTTTTTAACCCTTCGGTTAAATTCAAACGAGTTGGGGGCACCGATAATTGGTACACCCAGAGAGGGATATGGCAAACCTGGTTATATCCACGGCTAGGGGTATTTGAGATCCAACTCTCAAAAAAAGCTAGATGCACTCCAGTGAACAGTGGTTTCACCTACTAACACGTGGGTCCAGGGCCCACTGGCACCTCCTTCTTCTATCTCCGGCTTCCTGCTTCTCCTACGCTGCTGCTCCGTGTGCGGCTTGGCGCAGCGAACATCTAGCTCCTTGGGCGATGAGGACCCTAGTGCTGTAGTGCGCGGCTTGTACGACGCCGTTGCAGCGAGCACTCACGTCACGGGCCAGCACCTTGTCAGCACTGCTCGCGGGTTCGCCTCCTGGACACCGGTGTTCAGCGACAAGCGGTTTTCTTGGACCTCGCTCACCGTACACAGGGGTTGGGCTATAAAAACGGCAACCCCACTCTCTTCCAACATAGCAACACAATGCCGCTCTACTACCTCTTCGGTTTGGGCGGGATCGAGCCGAGCTCCTTCGGTGAGGAGGTGTTCTTGGCGGCGCTACGATTGTTCCTCGCGGCGCTGCTGGGCACGCTGATCAGCTCGTTGATCCTCCTGCTCATTCTCATCAGTAATGATCGTATTCGGGACAATGCGCGGCTAGGTGCGGTAGCTCGAGATGTGGGAGAAGATGGTGCACTGCGTGGTCCTCCGCCACGCTTGGTTCTCCGTCGCTTTGTGCCGGCGGAGTGATCGCATACTGCGGTGGTGGCAATCTGCCTGCGCCACGCAAGGCAGTGATGGTGGTGGTGGTGTCCAGATGCAGATGAGGTGGCGGCACCAGCTCAGGAAGCACACTGGGGTACGGGAAAATTTTGCGAATAGCTCCACGAAATGTAGGTGTATGTGTAGAATCAGAGTTGAAATTTGTATTGGGGTAGATGTACTGGATCGAGTGAAATAAAGTCGGCAGTGTTCCTCCAGAAATGAAATCGGGAAAAAGAATTAGAGAGGAGGAATTGCCAGACGTAAATGCCTCTGCGAGGCTCCGAGTTTAGAAATCTGGCACACGGGGTATGCACAGATAGAGAGGGATATGTGACTTTGCATTCCCCCGAGTACTGCCATAAATGTACTCGTGGGTGAACCAGGTATGCGTGCAGTATGCAGTATAATCTAAACTAGCAAACAGACAAAGGAGATAAACATGCAACGGAAAAACACACCAGACAAATCATACTAAAGTGTTTTAATGCTAGTGGGTATATGTACTCCAGGCATACATATACACTATGAAAAAATACATTAAAATTTTTAACAAGAAATGTGTCAACTGACCCATTAAAAATGGAATATGTGTAATAAACTAAGGTTTTTATGTTAATCACACCTTTGGCACTATCATTTATGAAGGTAATAATACAGACTTGAAGTAACCTTTGCAGTGAGAATAGTTTGTCTCAACTACTATATAATGAGCTAGCACACATACGACTCACTGTTATACATGTCACCTCTTAATGGGCGAATCACTAGAACATGTGTCAACAAATCAACACTGTAGTTGTCCGTCCCTACTAAAATAGCCAACAATACTATGCTAGCTACCCATGACTATAAGGGTCCATGGGAGGGTAGTCTGAACTTATGGCAATTATCACAGTTTTATAGGAATCACCCAAAAGTGCATGCAAAAGATTTTCTACATTCCAAGTATGAATATATGCTAAAAGAATAAGATAATTTAATTTTCTATAATCGTGTGTACCTTAAAATAGCTAGGCCGTGCATGTGCTAGCATATATAGGACTCGTTGTCATACATGTCGCCTTTTAATGGGCGGGCCACTAGTCCTTGTGCCAACAACTCAACACTGTATTAATCCTACCCTACTAAAATAACTAACAATATGATTGTAGCACCCATGACTATTAGGTCCCATCGAAGGGTAGTCCAAACTTATGACAATTATCACAGTTTTATAGTAATCACCCAAACATGCATGCAAAAGATTTTCTACATTCCAAGTATGAAGATATGCTAAAAGAATGAGATAATTTAATATTTTAAAATCATGTGTACCTTAAAATAGTTAGCCCCACTAGTCCATGTACTAACAGCTCGACACTGTCTTCTTCCTACCCTACTTAAATAACAAATAGTGTGTTGGTAGCAACCCATGACTACAAGGGTCCAAGGAACGGTGGTCCAAATTTATAAAAAATCAAAGAACTTATTTATACTACGTATAAATAAATTATAGATGATTTTTCTTTCTCAAAATCTAAAAGAGAAAATATCAAAATTAAACTAATCAATCGTCTCTCCTTGTTAAGTTGTTAAACATTTTAAGCACTTTTTCATAAATTTAAAATTCAAGTTGAGCCATTGTTCTTGATTCTAGACAAGATGGTTATTTTTCTATAATTAACATTAAATAGTTTTTTCGTAAATATTATTGGTTTTGATATTAATTGTCAAGAAAATATAGAAATTCTATTTTTAGTAGAAAGGTAGAAATTATTTTTTCAATCTTTGGTGATAAACCTTTTTTATATGAAACTACTCAAAAGAAGAATTATATGTGTTTCAGTTGGTACTATGATCAAATATGTTATTATTGTTTGACACAAGATGTGTCACCTCATCCAATAAAAATCTAAATCGAAAAGAGAAAAAATAAAAATAAACTAGTCAATCGTCTCTCCTTCTTGATATGTTGTTAAACATTTTATTAATTTTTTCATAAATTTCAAATTCAAGTTGAGTCCATTGTACTTGATTCGAGACAAGATGATTATTTTTCTTTAATTAATATTGAATAGTTGTTTCCTAAATATTGTTGGTTTTGAAATTAATTGGCAAGAAAATATAGAAGTTATATTTTTTGTAGAAAGGATGGAATTATTTTTGCAATGTTTGGTCATAAACATTTTTAAAATGAAACTACTCAAAACAAGAATTATATGTGTTTCAATTGGTACTATGATCAAATACTTGAATATTGTTTGACAAAAGATGTGTTACCTCATCCAATAAAAATCAAACTTTTGTGATAAACAAAGGTTTTATATTTTCACACAGATGAAACGTTCACCTACGCACATAATAATACAGACTAGAAGTAAGCTTTGCATTGACAATACTTTGTTCCCACTTTTCGTTAGCATTTTAAACACTATGACCAAACTTACTACTACTTCGTCCGGTAATTAAATGACATCAATATGTCCATTTTATTAGATATCTATAATGGCTAGCACATCTACGACTAACTGCTACGCATGTCGCCTCTTAATGGGCGAACCACTAGTACATGTGCCAACAACTCAACAATTTATTCGACCTGCCCTATTAAATTAACCAACAATACGATGGTAGCAACCCATGACTATTAGGGTCCATGGACGGGTAGTCCAAACTTATGACAATTATCACAGTTTAATAGGAATCACCCAAAAGTGCATGCAAAAGATTTTCTACATTCCAAGTATGAATATATGCTAAAAGAATGAGATGATTTAATTTTCTATAATCATGTGTACCTTAAAATAGATAACCTGTGCATGTGCGAGCACATATACGACTCACTGACTTGCATGTCGCCTCTTAATGGGCGGACCACTAGTCCATGTGCAAACAATTCAACACTGTATTCATCCTGCCCTACTAAAATAGCCAACAATATGATGGTAGCAACCCATGGCTACGAGGGTCCATGGAAGGTTAGTCCAATATTATGACAATTATCACCGTTTTATAGGAGTCACCCAAACGTGCATGCAAAAGATTTTCTACATTCCAAGTGTGATGATATGCTAAAAGAATGAGATAATTTAATATTCTAAAAATTATTGACCGATATGCTTAGTAACAATTTTATTGCTAACAAGTAAATTGCCCTTCTTCATTTGTCTTTGAAAATTACTTATGAGATTTTTTTAATAGATGCATCAACAATAAATTTGTGACAAAATCTAAAAATAGGTAAATTACTTGCTAGACATACCTCTTCAAATATGTTGGGAGAGCATGATGATTTCATGTGATGAATAATATCGTGCTTTGCTTCTGGATGGCTTCCCAACACCATATCACAATTTTCTTCTTGATTTCATGCATCATAAATTTGAAGATCAATCGAACTTTGTTCAGCTACTTGCTCTTGTCCTTGAAGCTTGTCAATTTCTATGGCACAAAACTCATAGGGTAGGAAATATGTTCCATTAAGAGGTATTTCAACTTGATTGACCAAACTCATCACTGTCTATGCTTTCCTACAAGAGGTATTTCAACTTGATTGACCAAACTCATCGTGTTGTTCATCGCATAACGATTTCTGGGGTTGCCGATGGATGAGAGTTGGAGTACATATGGTGCATGTTACTAGTATCATAAGAAGTTGGAGCATGTAAATTACTTAGAATCGGCCTTTGCACATAATTAGATGCATTCTTGATAAAACTAGGGTTGGCCGATAGAGTATACTCATTGAACGATCTAGTAACACCATATGAATTATATACATCTACAGTAGGGAATTGGGTATTCATATTACCTTTGTATATTGCAAACCCTAGATGACGATCTTTTCGTACAAGACCGGGCTGGAGACCGTTCAAAGCTTCATCCCCAATGGAGTCGCCAAAAACTGTGTTCGCACATGAACACGTCACCGTGTACCTTCAATACCGAGGGTGATGCACCGTAGCTCACGTCGAAGGAGACCCGCTAGAAGCGCGGTACGCAAGACAATCCGACGGGCGCTTTTGTAGATCCGAAACCCCACATGCCCTGGAGGGACCACGTCAGGGCGAACAGCGCCTACAGCCTGCCCTAGGTCGGCCTGACCGCCCCTAGAGCCTCGAGGTTCGCCGCCCTGCAACAAGAAGAACGAACGAAGAACGAGAAGATGAAGAACAAGGGAGAGAGATAAAGGCAAAGGTAAGCATCAACACCCGTGCATTTGCACGGGTTGATGACTAGTATATACAGAAATTGAACATTATATTTCTCTCTCAAAATCAGAAAGAGCATAAAAAAATTTAACTAGTCAATCATCTCTCCTTCTTGTTAAGTTGTTAAAGAATTTATGCATTCTTTCATAAATGTAAAATTCAAGTTGAGTCAATTATTCTTGATTCTAGACGAGATTAATCATTTTTCCATAATTAACATCGAATAGTTGTTTTCCTAAGTATTGTTGGTTCTGTAATTACTTGTCAAGAATATATAGCAATTAGTTTTTGTGTAGAAAGGGAGAATTATTTTCAATTTTTGGTTGTGAACCTTTTTTAAAAGAAACTACTCAAAAGATGAATTATATTTGTTTAAATTTGTAATATGAAAAAACACTTTAATGTTTTTAACAAGAAATGTGTCAACTAATCCATTACAAAACGGAATGTGTGTAATAAACTAAGATTTTTATGTTATCCACACCTTTGACACTCAGACTTGAAGTAACCTTTGCATCGACAATACTTTGTCTCAACTATATATATAATAAATAGAGAGAGAGAGAGAGCTAGCACACATAAGACTCACCGTTATGCATGTCGCCTCTTAATGGGTGAATCACTAGTCCACGTGCCAACAAATCAACAGTGTAGTTGTCCTGCCCTACTAAAATAACCAACAATACTACTCTAGCAACCCATGAGTATAAGGGTCCATGGGAGGGTAGTCCAAATTTATGACAATTATCACAGTTTTATAGGAATCACCCAAAACTGCATGAGAAAGATTTTCTACATTCCAAGTATGAATATATGCTAAAAGAATGAGGATATTTAATTTTCTATAATCGTGTGTACCTTATAATAGCTAACTCGTGCATGTGCAAGCACATACACGACTCACTGTCATGCATGTCGCCCCTTAATGGGCGGACCACTAGTCCATGTGCCAACAACTCAACATTGTATTCATCCTGCCCCACTAAAATAACCAACAATATGATGGTAGCAACCCGTGAGTATTAGGATCCATGGAAGGGTAGTTTGAACTTATGAAAATTATCACAGTTTTATAGGAATCACCCAAACGTGCATGCAAAATATTTTCTACAGTCGAAGTATGAAGATATGCTAACAGAATGAGATAATTAAATATTCTATAATCATGTGTACCTCAAAATAGCTAGCCCGTGCATTTGCACGGGTTGGTGACTAGTATAGACAGAAATTGAACATTATATTTCTCTCTCAAAATCTGAAAGAGCATAAAAAATTTAACTAGTCAATCATCTCTTCTTCTTGTTAAGTTGTTAAAAAAATTATGCATTCTTTCGTAAATGTAAAATTCAAGTTGAGTGAATTATTCTTGATTCTAGACCAGATTAATTTTTTTTACATAATTAACATTGAATAGTTGTTTTCCTAAGTATTGTTGGTTATGTAATTACTTGTCAAGAATGTATAGCAATTAGTTTTTGTGTAGAAAGGGAGAATTATTTTCAATGTTTGGTGGTGAACCTTTTTTAAAAGAAACTACTCAAAAGATGAATTATATTTTTTCAATTTGTAATATGAAAAAATACTTTAAACTTTTAACAAGAAATGTGTCAACTAATCCATTACAAAACGGAATGTGTGTAATAAAATAAGACTTTTATGTCATTCACACCTCCGACACTATCATCTATGCTGGTAATAATATAGACTTGAAGTAACCTTTGAAGTGAGAATACTTTGTCTCAACTATATATATATATATATATATATATATATATATATATATATATACATATATATATATATACATATACATATATATATATATATACAAATAGAGAGAAAGAGCTAGCACACATAAGACTCAATATTATGCATGTCGCCTCTTAATGGGCGACTCACTAGTCAACGTGCCAACAAATCAACAGTTTAGTTGTCCTGCCCTACTAACATAATCAACAATACTATGCTAGCAACCCATGACTATAAGGGTCCATGGAGGGTTGTCCGAACTAATGACAATTATCATAGTTTTATAGGAATCACCCAAAATTGCATGCGAAAGATTTTCTACATTCCAAGTATGAATATATGCTAAAAGAATGAGATAATTTAATTTTTTATAATCGTGTGTACCTTAAAATAGCTAACCCGTGCATGTGCAAGCACATACAAGACTCACTGTCATGCATGTCGCCTCTTAATGGGCGGACCACTAGTCCATGTGCCAACAACTCAACACTGTATTCATCCCGCCCTACTAAAATAACCAACAATACGATGGTAGCAACCCATGACTATTAGGATCCATGGAAGGGTAGTCTGAACATATGACAATTATCACAATTTTACAGAATCACCCAAACATGCAGGCAGAAGATTTTCTACATTCCAAGTATGAAGATATGCTATCAGAATGAGATAATTAAATATTCTATAATCATGTGTACCATAAAATAGCTAGCCTGTGCACTTGCACGGGTTGATGACTAGTATATACAGAAATTGAAAATTATATTTCTCTCTCAAAATCTAAAAGAGCGTAAAAAATTTAACTAGTCAATCATCTCTTCTTCTTGTTAAGTTGTTAAAAAAAATATGCATTGTTTCGTAAATGTAAAATTCAATTTGAGTGAATTATTCTTGATTCTAGACCAGATTAATTGTCTTTCCATAATTAACATTGAATAGTTGTTTTCCTAAGTAGTGTTGGTTCTGTAATTACTTGTCAAGAATATATAGCAATTAGTTTTTGTGTAGAAAGGGAGAATTATTTTCAATGTTTGGGGGTGAACCTTTTTTAAAAGAAACTACTCAAAAGATGAATTATATTTTTTCAATTTGTAATATGAAATGTGTGAACTAATCCATTACAAAACGGAATGTGTGTAATAAACTAAGATTTTTATGTTATTCACACCTCTGACACTATCATCTATGCAGGTAATAATATAGACTTGAATTAACCTTTGCAGTGAGAATACTTTGTCTCAACTATATATATATATATATATATATATATATATATATATATATATATATATATATATATGTCGGTGTATAAAAGTAGGGGCTGTCCTTTTGACCCCTTTACTTGTGCATGGGCAGTGTGAGCCGCACGCGCCACGGCCACACTTAGCAGGGCAGAGGGGGGAAGCTGGAGAGAAGCTGAAGCACAAGATAGCCGGAAGCAACGCCAAGGCCAGAAACACAAAGGACAGAGGGCGCGAGGTGGGCTCCCCCGACATGACCCTAGTCGGGGTGGCCTCCGCGACCCCAGCAAGAGCCTTGCTGGGGCAACTTGCCCAACACCAAAGAGCGAGCCACCTTTGAGTCTAGGAGTACCAACACCGCCAACAACTACATTGGAACCAAGGCTTGGGAGGCGCCTCTGTGCTGGCATGCAGATCTTCGTCAAGATCATGATACATGAGATCAGATGAGGACCAAAAGACGGCGACCCTTGGCGGGATCCTAGCCGAGGAGATCCACAAGACCCCCGGCAAGCGCCTTGCCCGGGACAACTGCGACGCCATGGCAAGACCCTTGCCGGGCCCCCAGCAAGGCCCTTGCCAAGGGCGCCAGCAGGGCCACTGCAAGACTTGCACCAGCCAAGGCTCCGCCGCCATTCGCATGTAGCTGCCAGCCCAACCAGCTGGGCATGCACCTGCGTGGCAACGCACGGCTTACAGACCGACTCAGCAAGCACCTGCATGGTGGCATGTAGATCTTCGTGAAGACCCTGCCACCGCGCCGCCTCAGCAGCCTGCCTTCCTACATGGCGTTGCATGCACCGCTGGCCAGGGCGCGTGTCGAAGCGAGGCGGAGCGACGACGGGCGGGACGGGCCTTGTTCCCGCCCTCGATAAAGCAAGGGGACACCTAAGTAGCACATTTAGTGCACTTTGTCCCGTAATACCTTGCGATAAGCTCGCGCACTGTAGGCCTTTCCACCTCCTGTGTGCCACTGTGGCAACCCCTTTTTCCTATAAAAGGAGGCCCGAGGCGACCAGGAGAGGGATTCGGCTCTTTGAAACTATGCAGCCACCGTAGCTAGTTAAAGAGCGCAAGAACACTCTGAAACACATCCACCAAAGCAGGACTAGGGTATTACACATCCTCGCAGCCCAAACCAGGGTAAACGATCCATGTGCTTCCTGTTAGACATACTCTTCTCACAACCCCGCGCCCGCCAACCGTGGAAGGGAACCCAGTGATACCATAGATGTTGTTTCCCCGACATCTTTGGCGCGCCAGGTAGGGGGCGCAGTTGTGAGAATCTGGTCTAGCATTTTGTCTAGCAGTTCTTCATCTCCATGGCTCCCAAGAAGAAGATGATCACGGCGATCGGCTCGGCTCGTCGGGAGCCGAGCAGCCCGTGCCAGTGCGGGCGAGTAGCGGGCCGGTCGCGGACAGAACCCGAGCCGCAAAGCACGCGAAAGCACCAAAGATCGCTCCGCAGCCGTAGCTCGGCGAAGCGGCGTTGTTCGGCGCTGCATTTACGACGGCCGCACACCGCCAAATCCAAAGATGGGGCTGGGCCCACCGTAGGCGGCGGGGGGGCCTCCAGGGAGTCGTTGTGCCTCCTACAGGCGGCACAACAACCTCCAAGACGCCTACGACGGCGCCCACAACGCGCTCTTCCCAGGGTGCGCGCGACGAGCAGCGCCACCACACTGGAGATCCCGAGCACCGCAGTGGGAACAGCCCTGTGCATCATCCGCAGGATGAAGGAGGCCAGCATGTCCGCCGAAGCGCTGGCGAAAATGGCACGCAGCGGCTGGCCCGTGATAGAGCTCCTTCTAACGTGGTTAGATGTCGAAGCACGCCACGGTCCACGTAGCTCTCGCCGCCACCCACGCCAGCGGAAGCTTTGGCGCGCGCGTAGCTACTCCTCGACTTCCCTCCTGCTGCGAAAAAGCTCGATGAGTGGAGGGCCACCATCCGGAGCCTTGTTGGCATCGCCAATCAAGATGAGCCACAGCCAACAAGACCCTCAGGCCGGCGCTCCGTCGAACCACCGCATGCCAGCGATGGAGGGGCTGGAGGTGTCAAGACCGCGGGTGTCGATCCGTCGTGATGACGCTTGTGATAATATTTCCATACCGTCGTCGATCCACGAACCCACCGCGACTAGTGCCAAGTTCTCCGGGAGCGAGGCCATGAAGACGCTCGAACCACCATCGAGCACCGACGTGATACACACCACCAGTCAGACAGGCGGGCAGGGCCCGCTATGGACCACCCAGCACCAGGAGGATCCGGTGGCCTACCTTACGAGGTGGGTTGCTCGGCCTTTACCTGTGAGCTGCGGCAGTTCCAGTGGCCGTCCCATCGTATGTTCAAGCCCGATGACGGCGAGAAGTACAACGGCAAGACCCACCCGTTGGTGTTCCTCAGCATCTACACCATCGCGATGCATGCCACTGGGGCTCGCGATGATAAGGTTCTTGCCAATTACTTCCCGTTGGCCCTGAAACCCAATGTCATGTCTTTATTGATGCACTTGCCGGCGGATTCCATTTCTTCTTGGTCGGACCAATGTCATGAGTTCGTTGGTGCCTTCACTGGAGGCCACCAAGCTCATGGCCAGGCGAGTGATTTGCATATCATTCCCCAAAAGGAAGGTGAAAACCTGCGCAAGTACATACAAAGGTTCAGCCGAGTGCAATACAACATCCCAAATGTTCATCATGCTGCCGTGATCAGCGCATTCCATCAGAATGTGCGCAACCGCAAGATGCGTGAAGAGTTGGCCATGAACAAGGTCAGGAATGTGGCCGAACTTTACGTTCTGCGGATAGATGTGCTCGAGCTGAGGAAGGGATGAAGTACCCCGGAGAAGACTCCGGGGCGGGAACCGACTCTACCGACGAAGACGCCGCCGCCCCGACAAAGAAGGGTCGCCCCGCAACAACAAACGCAAGGGCAAGACCATGATTGCTGTCGAGGGATCCGATGACACCGGCGCCGCAAAGAAGGCCAAGGCAGACGACCCCGGCAAGGAGATTGCCAAGTGCGCCGCTTGCCGGGCCTTGGCGGCTGCCGACAAGCTAGGAGGCTCCAACAAGCAATACTGCAAGATCCACCACACCAAGGGCCACGACCTCCAGAACTGCCGACAAGTGGAGCTGCTTGCTGAGAAGCAAAAGGCTGAGTATGAGCGGCAGGACAAGGAGAAGGGCCAAGATGGTGCCGAAGGATCCGTCAAGAAGTGTGGCGGCCAAGGAGGCCGCCGCGGCAAGGACAACCAACAAGAGAGGTCCGCTCGGGGCCGCGACAAGAAGCAAGAAGACGACGATCATGACGAGGTCGATGAGTCCGGCGAGCAAGAGTTTCAGAAGGCTACAGAGGCCATGTGCATCGATTGTGGCGCCTCGCTGCATACTTCTCACCGCCAGCTCAAACAGTGGGCACGTGAGATCACAGCAGCGGAGCCCTCATTCGACGCTCAGAAGCCGCTGAAGTGGTCTAGCACGCCCCTCATCTTTGACGCTGAGGACCACCCTGACCGCACAACTGCGTTCGGGTGTTTGCTGTTGTTGGTCTCACTAACGGTACCCAACCTCAAGGTGAACAAGATGCTGGTTGACGGCGGGGCCGATCTGCACTTGATCTCACATGTTGTGATCAAAAGGCTGCAAATTCCTGATGGAGACCTCAAGGAAACGGGCACGTTTCAAGGGCTCAACCCGGGAAGGAGCCAGCCGAAGGGGAAGGTCACATTGCCTGTGATGTTCGAAGGCGAGTTGAACTACAGGACTGAGAGGATTGTCTTCGACGTAGCCGAGATCACCTTGCCCTACAATGGGATCCTTGGCCGCCCGGCACTAGTCAAGTTCATGGAGGCGTCGCACTACGCCTACAACACGCTGAAGATGCCTGGGCCGATGACCATCATCACCGTCCCCTCCGACAAGAAGGACGCGTTGATCTGCGCTGACCAACTCTACCAAGAAGTAGTTGCAGCAGCTGCCGCCAAGGCACTTGCTCCTGCCGCTGAAGCCCCGGGAGGAAAGAAGAAGACCGGCAAGACCTCTCGCACCCACTCCGGCAAGCGCACATCTTCGGAGTGTTGTGCTACCGTCGAGGACGTGCCAGAGAGCTCCACCAGCAAGAGCAAGAAATCCAGAGCTGCGCCACCAGAGACCAAGAAGGTGTCCGTCAAGGAGGATGGCACGGGAGGAGCTTTCACCATAAGCTCCACCCTCGATAGCAAATAGGAAAGCGCGCTCGTCACTTTCCTACGGGCGAATGTCGATGTGTTTGCATGGCAAGAATCCGACATCCCCGGCATTTCCCAAGGAAGTGATTGAGCACCATCTTGTTGTCTGCCCCCATGCGCGACCCGTCAAGCAGAAGGTCAGGAAGCAAGATTAGGAACGGCAGGAGTTCATCACAGAGGAGATCCGGAAGTTGGAAGCAGTAGGCCTGGTGAGGGGAGTGCTCCAGCCGACGTGGTTGGCCAATCCGGTGGTGGTGCGCAAGGCGAACGGGAAGTGGAGGCTGTGTATTGACGACACATATATCAATAAGGCTTGTCCCAAGGACCCCTTCCCGTTGTCGCGCATCGACTAGATTGTTGACTCCACGGCCGGGTGTGATATGCTATCATTCCTCGACGCCTACTCGGGCGACCACCAGATCTTCATGACAAGAGAAGACAAAGAGAAGACAGCATTCATCACCCCATGTGGTACGTATTGCTTTTTTCGGATGCCTTTCGGGTTGAAGAGTGCTGGCTCGACGTTCGCAAGGGCGGTCCAAATTGGTTTTGAGCCCCAACTACATAGAAATATGGAAGCTTACATGGATGACATAGTGGTCAAAACCAAGGACAAGGCAACTCTTGTACAAGACTTAGAAGAGACGCCCAGGTGGATCAAGGATGTGCGTCAGCTCACTGGTTGCGTTGCCGCCATGAGCCGATTCATCTCCAAGTCTGCCGAGCACTCCCTTCCCTTTTTCAAGATTTTGAAAAAGGTGGGCCCAATGGAATGGACCCCGGAGGCCGAAGCAGCACTGCAGGATCTGAAGAAATACCTCTCCTCCACACTAGTACTGGTGGTGCCTAAACCACAAGAGCCGTTGCTGCTGTATCTAGCGGCGACGAATCAAGTGGTCAACACCGCGCTGGTGGCTTAGAGGGAGGTCGACGAGGAGGCAGTGGCAACGGCAGGACCGGCGGATGGCAAGTCAGAGATTCCCCCGGCAGGACCTGGTTCCGGCAAGGCAAGGCCCCTGGCAGAGTATGACGCCATTGGGACAGGGCCTGCGCGGCCAAATGAAGTTGTGCAGAAGAAGAAGATGATGCAGCACCCGGTTTACTTTGTCAGCACCCTCTTGCAGGGGGCTAGGTCGAGGTACTCCGGTGTGCAGAAATTGCTCTTCGGCCTCCTTATGGCCTGGAGGAAGCTGCGTCATTACTTCCAAGCCCACGAGATCACTTTCGTCACCCGCCTCCCGTTGCAATGGATACTGCACAACCCAGACGCAACCGAAAGGATTGTGGAGTGGGCCTTGGACTTATCAAGCTTTGGTTTGAAGTTTGAAAGTACTTCGACGATCCAGAGCAGAGTCTTGGCGGTGTTCATTGCAGGGTGGACCTCGATGCCTCAGGAGGAAATCCAAGAGACCACTCTCCCCTGCAAGGAAGCAAGTCACAACTGATCATGTACTTTGACAGGGCTTTCTCGCTGCACGGCGCCGGTGCTGGTGTGCTGCTCGTCGCGTCCACCGGAGAGCACCTCAAGTATGTGATCCAGATGCACTTTCCCAGGGAGATGTCCACCAACAACACTGCTGAGTACGAGTGGTTGCTTGCCGGTCTTAGGATTGCCGCAGACCTCGTGGTTAAGAAGCTCATCGTCAGAGGTGATTCACAGCTTATCATTAGACAAGTCAACAAAGATTAACAGAGCCCGTTGATGGAGGCCTACGTAGATGAGGTGAGGAAGCTGGAGGAGCGCTTTGACGGTATACAAGCGGAGCACGTTCCCCGAGCGGAGAACGACATCGCCGATTACCTGTCAAAGCACGCTGCATTCAAGCTACCTGTGGAACCAGGTACCTTTTTGCTTCGGTTAACTCAACCATCCTTCAAACCATTAACGGAGCAGAATAAGCAGACGAAATCAGGCCCCGGCAAGTACTTTCCCACTGAGCCCCCAGGGGCCGCCGACAAAGGTGCTGCCGTGGATTCTGAGTCTACCGAGGAGCGACTAACTCCGGCAGGCCGTCAAGCCCTGGCCTTAGAGACAGCCGCTCCCATGGCAGAAGAGATGCCTTTGGTCCTTGCTGTCGAGCCACAGGCTCCGACATGGGCACAGCATACTATCTGATTCCTCCAAACAGGGGAGCTTCCTAAGGAGCAGGAAGAAGCGGAGAAAGTAGCCCGTCGTTCTGCTATGTATCAGTTCATCGATGATGTCCTGTGCAGGAAGAGACCGAACGGTGTGAAATTGAAGTGCATCCCCCGGGAGGAAGGACTTGAGCTGTTGGCGGAGATACACGAAGGCATATGTGGCTCCCACATAGGGTCAAGGGCCCTTGCCGGCAAGGCGTTCAGCGAGGTTTCTTCGCCCATCGCCTCCGGGATGCAACAAAGACTAGTAAGCAAGTGTGAAGCGTGTCAGTACCATTCAAAGAAGCTTCATCAACCAGCTCAAGCCCTTCAAACAATACCTCTCTCCTTGCATTCTTGCTCTGGGGGCTCAACATACTGGGCCCCTTCCCCCATGTCGTCGGGGGTTTTGAGTACTTGTACATTGCAATCGACAAGTTCACAAAGTGGCCGGAGGTGAAAGCAGTGAGGAAGGTGACAGCACAGTCAGCCGTCAAGTTCTTCAAGGGACTAGTCTGTTGTTTTGGTGCGCCCAAAAGAGTCATCACCGATAATGGCACGCAGTTCACAAGCCACACCTTCATGCAATACATCCAAGACCTCGGCAGCAAGAAGGTTCTGCTACCCCTCCACACACCCACGGAGCAACGGCCAGGCAGAGAGGGAAAATGCTGAAGTGTTGCGAGGCCTGAGGACAAAGACTTTTGACAAGCTGCACAAGAGCGGAAGGCGCTGGATTGATGAGTTGCCGACGGTTCTTTGGTCGATCAGGACGATGCCAAATCGAGCCACCAGCAAGAAACCATTTGCCCTGGTATACAGGGTAGAAGCTGTTCTCCCCACGGAACTCATATACGGGTCACCTCGAGTGCTCACTTACGACGAGCTTGAGCAAGAGAAATTGCGGCAAGATGACGCAACGCTCCTTGAGGAAGATCATCTTCGGGCGGGTGTGAGAGCAGCATGCTGCCAGCAAGCCATGCGCCGCTACCATAGCCGCAGGGTTCATGCCCAAGGTTTTGAGGAAGGCGACCTTGTTCTTCGGCGCGTTCAATCGGCCAAGAATTCCAAAAACTTAACTCCGAAGTGGGAAGGCCCTTATCGGGTAATACGAGTCACCAGGCCTGGCACAGTCCGCCTGGAGACCGAAGATGCTGTCCCAGTGAGCAACTCCTGGAACATCGAACATCTTCGCAAGTTTTACCCATAAGGCGCGGTTGCCGGGCCTCCCGGCAAGCCACCTTTTGTAAAAGCTTTGCCGACAAGGCATGTAACCCTTTGTACAAAGCCAAGCGTAGACCCTGAGCATAAATAAACGAAGCATTGGCGCCCTAAGTTAGCTAGGTTAAGTCTCTCCCTCGGTTAGGATTGATAGTGCTTAGCGACGACTAACCCGGAGCCTAGAGGTGGAGTGTGCATCTTTCTGTCCTCTTTGGTTCACAGGACACGTGAACGCTTCTGCTCAACAACTTGGAAGAAAGAGAACGAACCAACGCTCTGGCCCCGGCAAGCCAAGATTGCCGGGGGCTGAAGACACAAGGATCCAACCACGGCAAGCCAAGGTTGCTGGGGGCTGCGGATTCAGATAAGTCTTTTATCCCCTGTTATGCATTTCCGTATAGAACAGGGACATGTGAAACCTCGTTTATATTGTTAAAACCACTGTGCTCCCCTTTTCCTGTACCCAAGAGCTATCCCCTGGGTCGGAACTTGGTAGTAGTTGCGGTGGCAAGAAAATGAACGAGGGGCCTAACTCTACTTCACCCCTACCTCCGCAAAGAGCGAGAGAATGGTCAACTTAATTGGGGGGACGGCAAGGCCTATTTCGAGGTGACAATGTTTATCTTAAAAATAACAAGGATTCGTTCCTTGGCATGGGCCTCGCTCACGCACAAAGAACCCGGCAAGCACCCTTTTTCGTTAAAAACGTCCCATGCAGGTACAGTTCGTACGGGATAAAAAACATGAGCAAGGGGATTACAAGTTTGAAATCTAACAATTGCCCGCAGGCTTAAAAACTAAAAAAAGATAAGATGCCCGTAATCCCTTTCTTTTCCCTCTCCTCAGAAGATGGAACAAGGTAGCAGGAGGGTGAAAGGAGCGCCTAGGCAAGGTGCAAGAAGCAGAAGGCGTCAAGAGAGCATCCCGGTGAAAGGAGGGGGGCTGGAAGATGAGGCAGTGGCCCGCCAATACACGACGAAGGCGTCGGTGCCTGCATACTCCGATTTGATGGCCGCCACCCGCCTTCGTCGCCTTCTCCGGCCCTCCTACGCCAGCTGCCCAAAGAGATGACGAGGAGTGCGCCGATGGAGGGCTTCACGAGGAAGGACCTCGGCAGGGCGCGAGGCCGAGGGAGGGGCGGTGCGGTCAGTCGGGGTCGGGGTCGGCATCCCGCCGCTCGACTCCCTCGTCGTCATTGTCACTGTCCTCCTCCCGCTTGAGGAGGAATCTTCATCGTCGGAGGAGCTCCCCACGCAGCACTTCAGGCGAGTTCCAAGATCTCCGAAGACCTTGACGGAGAGCAGGCCGTCCTCCATTAACTTGAAGTAGCGGACGAGCCCCGCCGTCAGGATGTGGATGCGAGCTAACGTCTTCCATCCATGAAGGAGGTACTTGACCTGAGGGGCGGGGAAGTCGACGTCGACCCGCGTGCCGCCATTCCCGCAGCCCCTCATGTGCAACCTGAGAGTCTGGGGCGGGTCGCACTCCATCTCCTGAGCAAACGGGGTAGGAAGACGAAGACGACGACGCGGTGGCCGGCGCAGCTTGATGAACAACTCACAGGGCTGGTCCCCGACGTGGCCCTCCATTGGGAGGGGCACCGCCGGCGGAGGCAGGACCGGTGTGCCGCCCCGTCCACCACTTCCCCGAGCACCAAGACAACCTCGGCCTCGCCCCCTTCCCCTTCCCCTCACAGACGGCTCCACCACCGCGAGCTCCTGGGAAGGGGGGACGCGCTGTCGAGCAGCAACCATAGCTGCCACCTTTGAAGGACCGACGCCTCCTCTCGCCATGGCAGATAGAAGAAAGGAGCGGAGGTAGAAGGAAATGGATGATGGGAGAATGTGTGATGCCGTCCCCCTCCCCTTCTTATAAAGGGGCGGAGTTGGGGCTCGGCCGCCCATTCGACCAATCCAGTCACCAGGGGCGCAGGGAATCAGGACCAACCTGCTGCCCAATCAGCGATGGCCCGGTTTCCCGCCTCCACCGCCTGCCACCTGCATGAGGGAAACGTGGCAAGCAAGCAGAACCGAGGGGACGGGTGAGCCGACCGTTCCCCACCCCGTGATCGTGGGCACAGACGCCTTGAAGGCCACGACCCGGGTCCGCCCAAATAAATGAGCCGCCCCTCTGCGCCTCCCTCTTTCCTGGGGAAGACGCGAGTCGCCCCTTTACCACGATGTGATGCATGCGTGCGGGAATCACCCCACGCATGGCCCCCACGTCACCCACGATCCTCCATGTCGCGTGTTCAATGCGGGTCATGGGGAAGCGCAATAGACGAACAGTTACTGCGGTAAGATCCGCCCCACCTGCCCGCGCACCGTTCTGGGCCTAGCCCAACAACGCGTCACGCTTATGTGTGGCCCAGGCCTGGGGGCTCCTGTCGATGTAAAAAAGTAGGGGCTCTCCTTTTGACCCCTTTACTTGTGCACGGGCATTCAGAGCCGCGCGTGCCACGGCCACACTTAGCAGGGAAGAGGGGGGAAGCCGGAGAGAAGCCGAAGCACAAGACAGCCGGAAGCAACTCCAAGGCCAGAAACACAAAAGACAGAGGGGCGAGGTGGGCTCCCCGGACAAGACCCTTGCTGGGGTGGCCTCCGCGGCCCCGGCAAGAGCTTTGCCGGGGCAACTTTCCCAACACCAACAGAGCGAGCCACCCTTGAGCCCAGGAGTTCCAACACCGCCAACAACTACATTGGAACCAAGGCTCGGGAGGTGCCTCTATGGTGGCATGCAGATCTTCGTCAAGATCATGATACATGAGATCAGATGAGGACCAGAAGACAGCAACCCTCGGCGGTATCCTAGCCGAGGAGATCCACAAGACCCCCGGCAAGCGCCTTGCCGGGGACAACTGCGACGCCACGGCAAGACCCTTACCGGGCCCCCGGCAAGGCCCTTGCCGAGGGTGCTAGCAGGGCCACTGCCAGACCCGCACTAGCCAAGGCTGCGCCGCCATTCGCACGCAGCTGCCAGCCCAACCAGCTGGGCAGGCACCTGCGTGGCAACACGTGGCTTCCAGACCGACTCAGCAAGCACCTGCGTGGTGGCATGCAGATCTTCGTGAAGACCCTGGCACCGCGCCACCTCAGCAGCCTGCCTGCCTACATGGCATTGCACGCATCGCTGGACTGGGCACGTGTCGAAGAGAGGTGGAGCGGCGATGGACGGGACGGGCCTCGTTCCCGCCCCCGATAAAGCAAGGGGACACCTAGGTAGCGCATTTAATGCACTTTGTCCCGTAATACCGTGCGATAAGCTCGCGCACTTTAGGCCTTTCCACCTCCTGTGTGCCACTGTGTGTCACACCCTGATTTTCATGACACTACACTTAAGCTAACAATAATTATAAAATATGGTTTGACAAAAACTTTTGAGTATTTTGGACCTTGCCTTGATTGGATTTTGTCTGTTGTTTACAAGTGCTCTAAAATCAAATAAATCCTCCAAGTCCTATACTTCATCTCCTTGCTCCAAACTCTTGAACCAATGATCATGCCATATGTATAGTACATTATAGAATTTTCTGACAAAAATAATTTGGCCAAAAAGTATTTTCTAAATTTAGTTTTCACAAAACCCCTGAATTGAGGTTTGCACTGCAAGTACTAGATTTGGGGTATGAAAAATCTTTCAAAGAGTATGTTTGACTCATATTAGGTATAGGACTACCAAAAACCACAAAAATATAATTTTAAAAGTTATTTTACTATTTTATTTAAAGGCTTTTTCTTTAGGCCAGAAATGGTCTTTAATAGGTTAAAATTATTTTAATGCTTTAAAAATATTTGGGGAGAACCTAGGGAAGCTCAGTGGACATATATTGTCCATATATAAGAGTTTCAACACATGGTCATGTTCAAAATATTGGTCAAATCCCTCAAAACCCCTTTCTGGATATTTCAAGCTTTTGAAATATTTACAAAGGAAATATTCCACAAAAACTCCAAGAAACTTCTAGCATGTCACATATGACATGTTTGATGATCTTGCCAAGTCTCATGTCATGGAGAATAGTATAACCCCATGAAATCCCCTCAAAACCATTTCTGTTCATTTTGAAGTTTGAGCAACTTTACATTGCCAAACATGTCCAAATGTACTAAAACTTGGTGCACATGCTCAAATGGTCTAATTATTCATCTATACCAAATAGCACAAGTTCGAGAGAATGTTATCTTGATCAAAGTGCCCCAAAACCGTCTCTGTCCAGAACCAAATTTGAACAACTCTACATTGGCAACTTTCTCCTTTTGATCTCAACTTTTGTGGACATGTTCAGAACCTCAAATGATGACTAAAGGAGAATATATTTGCATGACTAAATCTCAACTTTCTCCTTTTGATCTCAACTTTCTCCAAGTTGTGCATCAAGGAGAATAGATTTGCATGACTAAATCTTGGTAAAGCCATTTCTGCTGATTTCTAGGGTTTACAAAAGTTGCATTGGCCACTTTCTCCACCTGACCTCAAAACTGGTGGTCACTACTATTATGTGATGCCACTCACTCCTGGTAAATATGATGGCAAGGAGAATGCATTTGCTTGCCCAAATCACCATCAAACACCTTCTGGCAGAAACTTAAAATTCATGTTTTGGCCATTTCCACTAATTTCCATGAGCTAAACTTTTTACCACGGCCTCACCTGCTCCTCCTCTACATCCTGCATGCTCTGCTGCCCAAGGAGCAATGATTAAGGGGGCAGAGACCCATTTTTCTTCTCTGGACAGCCACTTTTCCCTCCCTTTCTCATCTCTATCCCACTCCTGGCAAGTTACAGAGCATCCAAAGCCTCCATCCCTCTTGTTTACTCTTCCTGCAGACGCCATACCATTTGCATGCTCTGGAGCACGAGGCAGAGCAGGCGACCATTGACGCCGCGTCCCCCGACCACCTCGAGCCTCCCCCTTGCGCCACTCGAGGTGTCTCGACGTCCGCAACACGCCACCGCGCTAGCCCCCTCCTTTCCTCCTCTGTCTTGCCCATACCGCGCGTGCCTAGAGCCGCCCGAGCCCGCCAATGGCGTGCGAGCTCGTGGCTCCACCCGGAGCTCGCCCCTCTCTTCCTGGCGCCCTACTCCACCCCCACTAACGCCGTAGACAACCCCTCACCCTCTCTCCTGGCAACCTGAGCCGTTGCCGTTTCCGCGGCCGCCCATACGCCGCGCCCACGGTGAGCCACGAGTCGGCTACTTAAGGCCGTTCCAGGCCCTCCTAGCTACTCCATTTTCTCCCTCTCTCTCCCGTACACCACCCTGGCCAACCCATTCCTCCTCCCGTGCCCTCCAACCACCCCCATGGCCGGGGCCGAGCCGCCGAGCTCCGCCCAAATTCGTGCCAACCCGAGCCCCTCCTCTCGATCTCATGGCCTCAGAACATCTCCACCACCATCAGGCATATCTCCTTCGTCCTCTCTGCAGCTGCAGGGCCATGCCCCAAGCCCACCGTCGCCTCCGTCCGCCGCGGGTGATGCACCGCCCGCATCCGACAACCCTTGCCTCCGTGGAGTACCTCGTCGGATGCGCCACTCTCCCCTGAGCACGCCGGTGGGCAGAGCATCGCAGGAGGAGCCCTATAGCGCCAGCGGCCGGCATCGAACGTCTCCTCTGTCTCCCTTCGCGCCCGTGCGGGAGGTGGAGGACAAACCTACAGGCGGGCCCCGCTCGTCAATGGCCCAGCCACCGGGCCACGCTGGCAAGTGGAGGCGGGTTCGCCCTCTCCCCCGTCCCCGCAACGAAGGCGCACTCCGCCTGGGCGCCATCGACGTCTGCTCGTCAGTCTCACAGCGTGGCCGAGCAGCTGGGCGGCCAAGTGCCTTCATGGCGCTATCTTTGCACCAGTCATGCGCAGATAGGTATAACCCCCCCTTCCTTTGTCTTTTTCTTTTTCTAGAAACATGTAAAATCTCCCAAATATTCATATTACCTCCAAATTTGATGATTCAAATTCATAGTGACTCCATAAATCATGATCTACCTTTTGGTGCAACATGCACATTTTTCCAGAACAATTTTCCCCACACAAATTAAATAAAATCCCATTTTCCATTTCTGTGATGAACTTTAGAAAATCACACAGAGATCATCTTTAATCCAAATGCCATGATTCAAATTTCTAGATGCTCCTGAGTTTATAACTTAGGTTATGAACATTTTTATTAATACTTTCTGTGCACACAATATAATGAGCCATTTTTTCATATTTGTCAACTTTGCAAATTCATAGGGAATTCATTTGAACTTCAAATCCAATGAAACCAACTCCTAGATGCTTCTAAAATCATGTTTAGTTAAATGGGTGACTTTGCTCATTTAAAAAAAATATTTATGTACACTTCATGCAAATCCATAAACCCCTTGATTCCATCATATCAAAATGTTTAGAAATATCCACTGACCCAATTCCAATGAAACCACTCTGATTATTTTTCATATAACCAGAGATGTCCTAGAAAAGTCAAATTAATATTTTTAGAGCACTTTTATTTTCTGCCTTGTTGTGTTGCTTATTATGGTTGCTTTTGACGATAGTTGACGAAGTAGATGAAATGCTCGGAGTTGGACCAGAGATATTAAAGACCTCGAAGACTTTGTTAAAACAGTCAAGCAGCCCTTTGACCTTGTCTATGAAACCCTTTTTTTGCATGTCATATAGCACCATATTGTTGTTGCAATGGAATCATGATGAGGTGGTAACCACTTTGATGGGTTGCCTCCGATACTTCCTTGTCGATACTTGCATTATGCATGACCCTACCTCCTGTGAGGGTTATGCCGATGGGAGTAGATAGGATGCTAAAGTAGTTCCTACGCAAAAAGGGACAGGAATATGCATGGTGATGGAGACAAAGTATTTTCAAAAGACATTTCGAAAGCCCTGTCGGGTGCCACTTATGCCCGAGGGACATAATGAGTTGGCTAACCACTTGATGATGAAGTGGTGTACCGAGGCAAGTGTGTGTGTTGTTTTGCAAACAGATTGGTTTAAGTTGCGACCGTTATTCCAACCTTACATGCGCAACCACTCTACCCTTATATGGGAAAGGGCATTATTGATTACCTAGGCCAATACTAGCTTGGAACCCGCATTACTAGTGACGGGAGAGTCGTTGTTGCGCTCTCTCGGGACGAGGTCGTGCCAGGTAGGGCGGCCATGACTATTTTCACAGGGCACCGGACACACCGTTGGTACCCCATGCTTGTGGTATGTGATGAATATTGGAGCGAGGCTCCACAATTTTAAGATGTGAAATGTTGGGCACGGGGGTTACTACCAATCAAGTGGACTCTATGTTAGTGTCGTCTAGGGAAAGATAGTGATCGGGTGCTTACCCTGGGTACTTGAGGTACCGTGGGTCGTGGATGACATGGAAGTTCCCGGGATCTTGTGGGTAAAGTGTGCACCCTCTGCAGAGTGTAAAACTATTCGAATAGCCGTGTCCACGGTCAAGGATAGTTCGGTAACCGCTCTTGCGCTATGTCCACATGTTTACAAACCAGTGTGTGTGTTTGGATAAGTGGGGAGAACTACTTGGGTCAAGTCAAAGGACTTGACATGATTGAGTTGGGTTGATGCCCACTCTATTTATGTTGATATCTGTAACCTGTCCTCATGGTTACTTGAATTCTCTTGATGCATGTCTTACAAGTTTTTGAACATGTCATTGCACTCAAAACTGGCTTTCTGCAAAAATTTACCTAGGTCATGCATCGTTGTATCTTGAGCCAAAACATGGGTTGCTTGCGAGTACATTCAAAGTACTCATTGGCGTGCCACTGGTTATTTTATTGGCCAGGCATAAAAGAACAGGATATGATGAAGAATACTTCGGTGATGAACATACGAGCTAGGATACTTCCCGGTCAGAATGCCTGTAGGGTTAAGGCAGATGGCATGGGTCCAATTTATCGACGAAGATTTCCGCTGCGAAGTTATACTCAAGACTTAACCATAATGGTCATAATTTATGTAAGAGGGTATGTATGGATGTAAGACTCTTGTTATACAGCTTTTGTGTGTTCAGTGAGCATCGATCTCTGGGATCACTATACACGTGCATTCGGTAATCACGACTTATGAGTTGGGGTCCCCACACTATGGCGACCCCTTTTTCCAATAAAAGGAGACCCGAGGCGACCAGGAGAGGGATTCGGCTCTTTGAAACTATGCAGCCACCGTAGCTAGTTGAAGAGCTCAAGAACACTCTGAAATACATCCACCAAAGCAGGACTAGGGTATTACGCATCCTCGCGGCCTGAACCTGGGTAAACGATCCGTGTGCTTCCTGTTAGATCTGCTCTTCTCACAACCCCGGGCCCGCCAACTGTAGAAGGAATCCTAGTGATCCCATAGATGTCGTTTCCCCGACAATATATATATATATATATATATATATAGAGAGAGAGAGAGAGCTAGCACACATAAGACTCACTAATATGCATGTCGCCTCTTAATGGGGGAGTCACTAGTCCACGTGGCAACAAATCAACAGTGTAGTTGTCCTGCCCTACTAAAATAATCAACAATATTACGTTAGCAACCCATGACTATAAGGGTCCATGGGAGGGTAGTTCGAACTTATGACAATTATCACAGTTTTATAGGAATCACCCAAAAGTGCATGCGAAAGATTTTCGACATCCCAAGTATGAATATATGCTAAAAGAATGAGATAATTTGATTTTCTATAATCGTGTGTACCTTAAAATAGCTAACCCGTGCATGTGCAAGCACATACAAGACTCACTATCATGCATGTCGCCTCTTAATGGGCGGACCACTAGTCCATGTGCCAACAACTCAACACTGTATTCATCCTGCCCTACTAAAATAACCAACAATACGATGGTAGCAACCCATGACTCTTAGGATCCATAGAAGGGTAGTCCGAACTTATGACAATTGTCACAGTTTATTAGGAATCACCAAAACGTGCATGCAAAATATTTTCCACATTCCAAGTATGTAGATATGCTAACAGAATGAGATAATTAAATATTCTATAATCACGTGTACCCTAAAATAGCTAGCCCCACTAGTCCATGTGCTAAGCTCGACATTGTGTTCTTCCTACCCTACTTAAATAACAAATAGTGTGTTGGTAGCAACCCATGACTACAAGGGTCCAGTAACGGTGGTCCAAACTTATGAATAAAACCAAAGAATTATTTGTACTATGTATAAAGAAATTATAGATGATTTTGCTCTCTCAAAATCTAAAAGTGCAAATATAAAAATTAAACTAGTAAATCGTCTCTCCTTCTTGTTAAGTTGTTAAACACTTTATGCTCTTTTTCATAAATTTAAAATTCAAGTTGAGGCCATTGTTCTTGACTCGAGACAAGATAATTATTTTTCTATAATTAACATTGAATAGTTGTTTCCTAAATATTATTGGTTTTGAAATTAATTTTCAAGAAAATATAGAAATTATATTTTTTTAGAAAGATAGAAATTATTTTTTCAATCTTTGGTGATAAACCTTTTTTAAATGAAACTACTCAAAAGAAGAATTATATGTGTTTCAATCTGTACGATGATCAAATAGCTTAATAATGTTTGACAGAAGATGTGTTAACTTATCCAATAAAAATCAAACTTGTGTGATAAACAAAGATGTTTATATTTTCACACAGATGACACTAGCACCTACACACATAATAATTCAGACTGGAAGTAACCTTTGCATTGAGAATACTTTGTCCCACTTGTAAACAACCTTTTAAACACTATGACCAAACTTACTATTACTTGGTACCGTAATTAAATGATATCAACAGGTCCATTATATTAGATATCTATAACGAGCTAGCACATCTGTGACTCACTGCGATGCATGTCGCCTCTTAATGGGAAAACCACTAGTCCATGTGCTAACAGCTCGACACTGTCTTCTTACTAACCTACTTAAATAAAAAATAGTGTGTTGGTAGCAACCAATGACTACAATGGTCCAAGTAACGGTGGCCCAAACTTATGAAAAAAATCAAAGAATTATTTGGACTACGTATAAAGAAATTATAGATGATTTTGCTCTCTTAAAATCTAAAAGAGCAAATATAAAAATTAAACAAGTCAATCGTCCCTCCTTCTTGTTAAGTTGTTAAACATTTTATGCTCTTTTTCATAAATTTAAAATTTAAGTTGAGATCATTGTTCTTGATTTGAGACAAGATAATTTTTCTATAATTAAAAATGAATGGTTGTTTCCGAAATATTGTTGGTTTTGAAATTAATTTTCAAGAAAATATAGAAATTCTATTTACTGTAGAAAAATAGAAATTATTTTTTCAATCTTTGTTGATATACCTTTTTAAAATGAAACTACTCAAAAGAAGAATTGTATGTGTTTTAATTGGTACTATGATCAAATACTTTATTACTGTTGGATAGAAGATGTGCTACCTCATCCAATAAAAATAAAAATCTAAAGGAGCAAAAATAAAGAATAAACTATTCAATTGTCTTTCCTTCTTGTTATGTTGTTCAACATTTTATGCTTTTATTCATAAATTGAAAATTCAAGTTGAGTCCATTGTACTTGATTCGAGCCAAGATGATTATTTTTCAATAATTAATATTGAATATTTGTTTCCTAAAAATAGTTGGTTTTGAAATTAATTGGCAAGAAAATATAGAGATTATATTCTTTTGTAGAAAGGTAGAAATTATTGTTTCAGCGTTTGGTGATAAACCTTTTTAAAATGAAACTACTCAAAACAAGAATTATATGTGTCTCAATTGGTACTATGATCAAATACTTTAATATTGATTAACAACAGATGTGTTACCTCATCCAATAAAAATCAAATTTTTGTGATAAACAAAGGTGTTTATATTTTCACACAGATGAAACTATCACCTACGCACGTAATAGTACAGACCGGAAGTAAGCTTCACACTGACAGTACTTTGTTCCCACTTTTCGTTAGCATTTTAAACACTATGACCAAACTTACTACTACTTCGTCCCGTAATTAAATGACATCAATATGTCCATTTTATTAGATATCTATAATACTAGCACATCTACGACTCACAGCTACGCATCTCGCCTCTTAACTGCAAGTCCGCAACGACTACGTTGCCAAACAACTAAACACAGGACGACCAGATTACAACACCATGACATGATCTAGGACACCTAGCCTCCACTGCAACACTCTCAGGAGGGTAACGAAAGCGACGCCGCTGCTGAGCCCAAAAGGACGAGGGTTTACACCTCGAGACTCGCCACGGAGAGGAGAACCATGTCCGCGTCTTCAAGAAGATAACGGCACCCGTAGATGCCGCCAAAGCGTGGAGCTTACG
Source organism: Aegilops bicornis (assembly GCA_021605145.1). Lineage (NCBI taxonomy): Eukaryota > Viridiplantae > Streptophyta > Magnoliopsida > Poales > Poaceae > Aegilops > Aegilops bicornis. The sequence continues at coordinate 33,326,786 of CM038673.1, forward strand.
CTCGGCAGCTCACCCGTGCCACCAAGAGGTACCTAGACCAGTCGCGGCGAGAGAAGCAGCCACTAGATCCGAATCTGGGCACCACCATTGCCACAGATAGGAGAGCCCGAACCATCCACCGCTACACCCCTTGCCGCCCGGACAGCCTAGATGTGTAACCACCACTGCCGTGATGGAGCCTGCTGGAAAGCCACCATACGGACCGCCGTCCAGAGCCGCCGCCCCGGCATCCATTTCCCGAGTCATCGCCCACTATCGAGATCACAATGCACAACCATGGTAGGAGGAGTGGAAGGGGCCTCCTTCCGCTACTAGCCCGGCATCAGCCACCTGGTCTGGGTGGTCGCCTCCACGGTAGGAGGTGCCCACGCCTGTGTCCCCAGTCACTCCCCGTGGACCGCGGGGTACATGTTCTAGTGGCTACCAACGGCCATCGCCAAGCAAGCCCCACTGGTCCCTGACCTTAACCGAGTCAAAATCAGAGGCCACCACACCCTGACCACCGGTGCCGCTCTAACCTATAGCATAGCAACAAAGGGGCGCCTACTCAAACCGACGAAGCAACAGAGCAGCAAGGAAGGAGCGCCCTAAAGCGAAGGCACCAACCTTCCACATTTTAGTAGATGACCTATCTTCCCTTAAAGAGCCAGCTTATTGAATAGAGGTGTCACTCCTTACCTTACCTAAGACCCCTTCGGGATATCTTTTGAAAACCTTTTCTCTGAAAAGAAAAGATGTTTGTGATCCCTTGCCCGCTCGATTAAAGAAAGTGGGATCTGGCCTTGCATTTTTTAGATAGGGCTCCCTCATGGCATTCTTGCTCTTGCATAAGAAAGTCGAATCAGGATTCCATCTAGAGAAAGGTTGCGAATGGAACTAGTGAATGTGTATGCCGAACGTAGGCAGGTATACCTGACCTTGGATATTAAGCTATGATCTCTATTCTCTCTCTTGAAGTTCCCACAAAGCGACTCTGAACATAAGACCGGGTTGTGGGATGTCTTTTTGATAGATTGAGATATTGGAGAAGTAATTGTTGTATTGATTGGGGTCTCAAGGGCTGTTTATATAGATTACAAAGCTTGGGCTCCAAGACTAGACTAATAGAGATAGATTACAATACGAATATACTTTATACTCTAAGATCCCCCCGCAGTCTCAACGTCAGGTGAAACAATGTTGAGACTGGAGCGTATGTCGGTGAACGATGCAGTCGGGAGTCCTTTGGTAAAAATCTCACCAAATTGGGCACTTGTAGGAACATGAAGAACGCGAACCTCGCCAAGAGCCACCTTTTCACGAACAAAGTGAATATCAATCTCAATGTGCTTTGTGCGACGATGTTGAACTGGATTGGAAGCCATGTATACTGCAGAGATGTTATCACAGTAAACAATGGTAGCACGTGGGAGCGGACGATGAAGTTCAACGAGAAGTTGCCGTAGCGACACCGCCTCGGCCACAGCGTGAGCAACCGCCCTATACTCAGCCTCAGCAGAAGACCTGGAAACTGTTACCTTCCTTTTAGAACACCAAGAAACAAGATTATCACCCAAATAAACGCAAAATCCGGATGTAGATCGTCGAGTATCTGGACAACCTGCCCAGTCTGCATCAGAATAAACTGTCAAGCTTGTAGGTGAAGAAGAATTAATAAGGAGACCGTGATCAAGAGTGCCTTTTAAATAGCGGAGAATGCGTCTGACATGAGCTGATGAGGAGCACGAGGATCATGCATAAAGAGACAGGCTTGCTGAACTGAATAGGAGATTTCAGGACGAGTAAGAGTGGCATATTGAAGAGCGCCAATGATGCTACGATATAAAGTAGGATCAGAAAGAGGGTCACCATCAGCCGACAGTTTAGCACCAACGTCGGCTGGAGTACGAGAGGGTTGACAATCAGACATACCGAGCGAGAAAGCAAGTCCAAAATGTATGACCGTTGAGAAAGAAAGAGGGAAGATTTTAAAGCGAGAAACATGAATACCTAGAAAATGATGAAGAGGACCAAGATCAGTCATGGAAAACTCCCGATTGAGAGAAGAGATGGTATGTTGAAGAAAAGAATCAGAACTAGCCGTGAGAATAATATCATCAACATAAAGCAAGAGGTAGGCGGTGTGAGTAGAAGACCGATAAACAAAGAGAGAAGAATCGGATTTGGAGGAATAAAGCCTATGGTTTGAATAAAAGTAGCAAAGCATTGAAACCATGCACGAGGAGCTTGTTTAAGGCCATAAAGAGATTTGTTGAGGAGACAAACAAAATTTGGAGATGAGGGATTCTCAAAACCAGAGGGTTGCTGACAATAAACAGTTTCATTGAGAGTGCCATGAAGAAAAGCATTTTTAACATCAAGTTGATGAATAGGCCAAGAAGAGGAAACCGCAAGACTAAGAACAACACAAATAGTGCTTGGTTTAACAACAGGAGAAAAAGTCTCATCAAAGTCAATACCAGGCTGCTGGGAGAAACCACGACACACCCAACGAGCTTTGTAACGAGCGAGAGTGCCATCGGAATGAAATTTATGACGAAAAACCCATTTGCCAGAAACAATGTTAACACCAGGAGGTTTGGGAACAAGAGTCCATGTATTATTTTGTTGAAGAGCTTCAAATTCATCGCAATAGCGTAAAGCCGTAGAGGGTCAAGAAGAGCTCGCTTATAACTGGTTGGAATAGGAGAGATGGTTGGGGTGGCGGTAAGATTGAGACGCTTGGTGGGGAGAAGAAATCCTCGTTTTCGAGGGTGCACATGACATGATCATTGGTGAGCGGTGGTATAAGAACAGCATTGGGTGGCAAGGGTTTTCGGTTGAAGAGGACGGTGAGGAAGAAGAATCAGAGGTGGTGGGTGTCGAGGGGGTTGCCGTGGTAGGATGTGGTGAGGGAAAGACGGCTGGGGTAGAGGATGCAGTTGCGGGAGAGGTGGGGGACAGGGCAGGAGGGTGGCTAACGTTGGGCGATTCCGGCAGAGAGACGGAACAAGATTCCATGGTAGCAGAGATGACCGAAGGCCGAACTAGGGAAGGGGTTTTGGTGGTGGCGGATTGTGGTTGAATTGGTGTTGTGGTTGTAGTGACAGAAAAAGGAAAAGTATTTTCATCGAATGTGACATGACGAGAGAGAATGATACGACCAGAAGATGGTTCGAAACAACGATATCCTTTGTGATCATCAGAAAGACCAAGGTGAATGCAAGGTAGTGAGCGTGGTTCTAGTTTGTTGGAGGCGGTAGAGGCGATGTTGGGAAAGCATAGACAGCCAAAAACACACAGAAAAGAATAGTCAGGGTGGGAGAGAAAAAGAGATTGGAAAGGCGAATAAAGAGGGCAAGTTTTAGTTGGTCGAATATTAAGAAGGAGTGTGGCGGTGCGAAGGGCTTCAACCCAAAAACGGGAAGGAAGAGAGTCTTGTAAAAGCAATGTGCGAAGAACATCATTAATAGAGCGAAGACAGCGTTCAGCTTTACCATTTTGAGAAGATGTATAAGGGCATGAAAAGCGAAGAAGAATGCCTTGGGAGAGAAAGAAGGTGCGGTTTTGGGTGTTATCAAATTCACGACCGTTATCACATTGAATAAATCGAATTGGCAAGCCAAAGTGTGTGATTACATATTGTCGAAAGTTGAGAAAGATTGCAGGTACTTCAGATTTAGCGCGGAGAGGAAAGGTCCAAGTATAGTGAGAATAATCATCCAAGATCACAAGATAATATTTATAACCAGAAACACTAGGGACCGGGGAGGTCCATAAATCACAGTGAAGTAACTCAAAAGGAAAAGTACTAATGGTAGTAGAGGTTCCAAAAGGTAATCTAACATGTTTGCCGCATTGACATGCATTACGTAGAGAGGGATTATGGGGACTACTAGAACTAGGGATACAAAATTCTTGGAGTAAAGACGTCAAAGTGTTTTTTGCTGGGATGACCGAGGCGACGATGCCATAGATCAACGGATGCGAGCATGGCACGAGGGGTGGATGTGGGCGCGCCATGAAGAGGATAAAGATCGCCCGTGCTATTGTACCGAGCGAGGACCGCCCCCGTTGTCATATTCTTCACAGACAAACCAAAAGGGTCAAAGGCCAGGATAACTTTGTTGTCAATGCAAAATTGTCTAACAGAAATAAGATTTTTGATGATGGAAGGAACCACAAGAATATTGCGGAGAAGAAAATTGGCATGAGAGGAAGGGATGTAAGAGTGACCGGTGCATGAAACAGGGATGGTGGAGCCATCGCCAATGGTGATAGTAGAAAAAGCAGAAGGAAAACAAGCTGACAATGAATTCATATTTGAAGACATATGCATTGATGCACCAGAATCGAAAATCCAATCCGTACCTGCGTCGTTGAGGACAAAATTGTTCATGGCGTTGATGAAGGCGGCTTGGTCCCAAGCCGGCTGTTGGGGAGGAGCAGAGGGGCCAGGAGCTTGCATGTTGACGTAGGGGATAGCGGATGGGTAGTATGCGATTGGGGCCTGCATGTTGCCGTAGAAGACCGGCATGATGTTGGAGGCGACGGGCGGTCCCGGGCGTCTTTGGTAGGCGGAGTGGGAGTGGCGGTGTAGACGCGTGCGCGGCCGGCTGGGTCCAAGGAGTCCCGGAGAGCCGGTGGCTGGACGAAGACCGGGCTCCACGTGCCTGTCAGCACGCAGGAGGGGCACCATACGGCGAGGGGCCGACCAAGGCATCGACCAAGTCTGGACGAGGCCAGTCCAAGGATCATCTTGAGGAGGCCATGGCGTGAAGCTGGTGTATGAGGAGCGGTGGATGACGGGTTTGGGGGGGGAGGTGTTTGGGTAGTTGTAGAGGAAGAGGTAGGGGATGGGGCGCCGGCGGCACGGAACTCGGCCATGGAGAAGAGGGGCCGAATCGGCCGGGGCGGCGGCGCGGGTGGCGGAGCCATACCAGGTGCGGAAAACCTAGGCGTCAGATACCATGATAGATTGAGATATTGGAGAAGTAATTGTTGTATTGATTGGGGCCTCAAGGGCTGTTTATATAAATTACAAAGCTTGGGCTCCAAGACTAGACTAATAGAGATAGATTACAATACGAATAGACTTTATACTCTAAGACTTTTGATATTCTTAACGAAGAAAAATGCAATTGGATTTATTTTTATATCCCTATGATAGGAAATGAAAGAAAAGGTCGAGCTTAAGCCGATTCGATTGCGGAAAGAAAAGAGCCTCTCCCATTCCCACCTAATACGTCAAAAGTAATTGACAAATAAGGGGAACCAACCAGTCAAATTCGATTGATTATGTCACTCGGCATTACTATAAAAGGGCAGCAGCTTTCTACTAAAATGGGCTTTGGCACTCCTTCTGCTATTACTCGAAGTAATAATAATAGTGAAAGGGCAATCGAATTTGTGACTACGTCAAAGGCTCGTTTCAATCGAATTTAAAGGCTATAACTCCTACATATTTCTATTAATTAAAGTTTGCCCATGGTTAATTAAAGATTCCGGTTAAAACGCTTGGTCCACCCATGCTTTTCCCCTCAATTTTTCGTATGGAAAAGGAAAGCAGTGCCGACTTATTGGAATTCTGCATGGCATATTTCCCAACCTTCATTCCTGCTATTCCAGGCTCCAGTGCTCAGTCGTAAACCTATTGCCCGCTTTGCTTTCCCATTCCTATTGCTTTCGGTATCTGATTCTTCCTGCATTCAAGTAGAGAATACTAGGGGTTTCTTCTTCTTTGATTTTCCTTGGGGTAGAGGATAAAAAAATAGATTTCCGACATAGCACCTACGGCATTAGGATTCTAAGATTTAGGAGGGGAAGGCTGAGGAGAGGGATCACATGCATTGAAGCAATCTCAAGATTTAGAAACGATCAAAATAATGGTACGGGGAGAAGACAGAGAGGAGAGTCACGAAAAAAGGGTAAACGCAAAGAGACAATGAAAAACAATCAGAGAGGAGAGGGAAGAATGACAATGGAAATCATAAAGCTCAGCGAGGAGAACATTACTATGAATAATAATGGAGAGGGACATTAAAGGGGAAAACTGAGCAAAGAGATATATAAATATATTAGAAAAGCTTTTTACTTCTACTTCGTTTTCTTGTTTAGATTCATTACTTCAGTGATTGAACATGGGTAGAAACCTATAAGGACCCCATTTCATTGACCTTCTCCAAGCTCTGCGCAGGTGTTTTTACATTAAACTCCCCGAACAATTTTATGCTATCAAAGTAGGTGGATTGGTCTGTGGTGCTCACTAAACCTGCTATTGGATGGGATCGGACATAGGTCTTAGATGATCTCGATCTTGAATAAAGCATAACTACTGTCATTCTAAGAGAAAGATGGCACTATGGATTGAAGGTAGCTTTTTCTCCATATGGGAAATCAAAACATCATTTGATTGAGCGTTATAGGTTAAGTTGGTTGGTTAGTGTATCACGACCGGGGACACCTGGCACTGACTCATTCCTGTTTTCTTCAAAACCGAAACGGATAGGTTGTCTTAAAGATCATTTCTAAAAGGGAGAAGGAGGAACTTTCTTACTAAGGCAACTCGTAGATTTTAAAGGCATCCATCTTTCCTTTTTTCTTGAACAGCTCAGTCAAACCAAGCAGTGAATAAAGTTAGTGCAAATGTGGCCATGTAGATGTTGCAGGAAAGGAACTTGATATTGCGATCCATATCCAGCAAGAAGTAACGTTGCACTATGACTCAATCCAGTTGGAAGAAGAAGCTTATATATCCCAATCCATCGGTTCTAAGTCCCCTTCCAATTAAATTCATAAACACCTAACATAACAGCAGCCTACAAGGCCTTGTTGAGGATGATCTCCTGTGTGAAATTCGAGAAATTCCATTCCATTTATACAAGAAGTGTCGATCCCTAGTTTGAGGGTGTCCCAGCCGGTTCCCAAGGCCACGAAAAGCTAGCGGTTCGACTCTTGCTTAAGTTTGATAGAGCCGGCTGACCACATAAGGAGCTCTTCCTAAACGCGAAGGCACCACGAGCGCCGCTCAGAATCGCCACCCTGCCCAGCCAGAAGCACCGTGCCCCCTGATGACCGGCCGAGACCCGCGCCTCCACAGCCGTACGAGGGGAGAATGAAGCCTCGCCACCGCCGACGCAGGCAAGGCTTCGTCTGGCGGCGCCTATTGGCGGCGGTGAGGAGGAGGGAGGAGAACGGGGCGGCCGGGGTTGGGAGCTTGCCAGCCGACGCTCGTGGCAGCTGGATCTCCTAGCTGTCAAGCTGCAGGCTGGATTTGTGAAGGTCCTGGTCCTTGGGGCTGGGATATGGATGTGGTGACGTTCTGCCGTTCTTCTGTGTGCTCTGTGCTGCGTTTGTGATTCTTGGGGCTGGGATATGGATGTGGTGACGCTCGTGTGGGCTCACTCAATTTTGACCCAGTTTTCCGTTAATTAATTGAGCATATTAATGAATTTGGCAAAACTTGTTCCTGCTTTAAAAAAAATATCGGAGGGAATTAGCACCCTATAAAACTCCCAATCCACCACAACCTCGCCAACTCCAACACCCTGCACACCAACCAAACACGCTGGTGGCTGGTCGATTCCGGAATCCCACCCGCTCCACCTTGTTAACTCCACCCACCCAAGCATGCATCTGAGCGAGGAGGAGGGGATCCGGGGCGTGCGGTTCGCGGTGACGGGTGGGCAGGGCTTCATCGGCGCCGCCCTCTGCCTGGAGCTGCTCCGCCGAGGCGCCCAGGAGGTCCGGTCACTCGACCTGCGCGCCTCCTCCTCCTGGTCCCACCAACTACTCGACGCCGGCGTCCTCTTGTTCCAAGGTCCCTCAACTTGTTACCCTAATTAAATGTTTCTGCTTCAGAATAAGCAAACCCGGTTTGGTGTGGACATCTATGCCTGCCGCGTGTACTTTTGAATTATCAAACATCTTGGGATGTGATGCAGGGGATGTTCGAAACAAGGAGGATGTTGGGAGACTTGTCCGCAGTGTGGACTGTGTCTTCCACCTCGCTTCATATGGCATGTCCGGGAAAGAAATGTTACAGGCAGGACGAGCAGATGAGGTCAATATAAACGGGACATGCAATGTACTGGATGCTTGCCACCAGCATGGTGTTACAAGGCTTGTGTACGTAAGCACGTATAACGTGGTGTTCGGGGGAAACCCAATTGTAAATGGCAACGAGGCGTTGCCTTATTTTCCGATCCAAGACCATGTTGATGCTTATGGGCGTACCAAGTCAATCGCTGAACAGTTAGTGCTCAAGAGTAATGGTCGACAAGCTAAGTAAGTTGATCTTTTGTTGTCACGATATGTATTTTGGCTGCCTCTGCATCAAGGGCATGCGATATGATAATTCCAGTATGTGCAAAGCTTCTTAATTAGGTTGTCGTATATATCCAAAGCAGCAAAACATCTTTGGTTTTGTTTCAAACATCTTTTTTTGTTGATGATTGTACTACGACCTTTCGAGACTTTGTTACTGGATTTTCCTTTTAATAATATGAGCCGTATGCATCGTTCTGATGCAGAGGCTGGGGTACATCCCCTTTTCCAAAAAAAAAAAAGACTAGCATTTGGCACTACTTCGACACCAAGCAGGCTGTCTTCTTACTGATTTGAAATTTTCCTACAGGAGCAAAACTAGTTGTCTTTATACATGTGCAATTCGCCCGGCTGCTATCTATGGTCCAGGTGAAGAGCGCCATCTTCCAAGGATCCTGTCCCTTGCAAAATTGGGATTAGCATGCTTTAAGGTTGGGGGTCAAAATGTGAAGACCGATTGGGTCTATGCAGATAATCTTGTTCATGCACTGATATTGGCAAGCATGGGACTTTTACATGACATTCCTGGCAGGAAGGGAGCTCCTGTAGCAGGCGGTCAAGCATATTTCATATGTGATGGTAATTCATCTTAGCCTGCATGATATTTACTTCTGTCTCTTATACTGTTACTCAGTTATACTCATGATACTAATATGTTCTGAATTGTAATCATCTCTTCTGCTTATTTTTGCAACCTTTTTATTTTATTTTATCTAGTCATACTTGTATTTTTTTTTAGGAGAAACTGTGAGGGAGGCCCTGACAGTAACTTCTACTTGTAGTGCTTGTATTGAACTACTAAAGAGAACAACGGTGATTTGATTCCTTGATATTTTTAACAGTGCCATTGTTAAGAATGTCTATTGATCTATTCTACTTGTCGAACTACACTACAAGTTATAAACTGAAAGTACCCACTGTACATAAATCTGGAAATAGTAATTTTGCTACTTTTCCTTTCCCTGAACTCAGATAATTTAAATCTGTATGACTACAAATTTAATCGTGAGATGTACATGATGCTTTATTAGTTACATTTGCATTCAGTAAATGCTTAGAACCATTAAAAGGTATAGTATAGAGTTGCTGTATTAAGTGAACTGTTCCCCTATTAAGCATAGGCATGAACTGATTGTACTTCGAAATAGATATTGCATTGCCTTATTGAGGAATTCTATATTTTTTTCAGGAGCACCTGTTAACACCTTTGAATTTATCATCATCCCCTTATTCCGAAGTTTGGGCTATACGGTTCCTCGAGTTACACTAGATATCTCGGTTGCGCTCGCAATTTCAAGAATTATTTTGTTCATATCCACCCTATTCTTTCCATGGTTAGATAGTAACTGGATTCCTCAGCCCCTTTGTCTTCCTGCTGAAGTATACAAGGTAAGTCTATTAATTTTCCATGTTTTAATGAGTTACGTAGTGCAGCCCCTTAAAGAAAACTATCTGGTATACATATCTTGAAGAATTTTAGATACTAGTCACGTACTTATGTGTGTCTATGCAGTATAATGGCATCATTCATATGCGGTAATTACTAGTCACATACTTATGTTTGTCTATGCGAGTATGCTTGCTATATCTGAAATGAGCGGGAACAAACAAATGATTGTCCCACAGTAGAGATGCATGAGTGAATTGCAAAAAACATCGACATTGAAGGCTAGGGTTGCAGAAACCACACTTCTACGGAATTGTGCCAAAAATCACTAATTCTGAGGCTAATTTTTTACAAAAAACACTTGTTGTCCGATCAGCTCAATTTAAGCTCGTTTATGACAAGTGGGACCCGCTAGACAGGGTGACGTGGCATGAAATAACGGTTCATAAATAGACAAAAAAGCATAGACTAAATTGTAAAAAAGCAAAAGAGGATAAGGTCAACTTTAAAAAAAAGGAGATAAGGCCAATCGCAACCACATGTACCTACGCCGCCACTGTCCTTTCGCACCGGCGCGACTGGGCAACGCGTCGCTCCGGCCAACCTCCACCCACGTCGCCGCCTAGGCCGACCTCCGGGGGCGCAACCACTGGGGGCAGCAACTCCACCGCGCCTCCCTTGCACCGGCGAGCAGCAGCAGCTCCCCCGCGCCTCCCCTGCGCCGGCCGAGCGACGAGCAGCAGCAGCTCCACCTGCTACTGCTGACAAGAGCAATGTTGGAGCGAATTAGAAGTAGGAGGCGCGGCGCAGACGAGCAGCAGCAGCAGCTCCACGTGCTACGGCGCAACCACCGGGAGCAGCAGCTCCACCGCGCCTCCCGCCCTCCCCTGCGCCAGCGAGCAGCAACAGCCCATGCAGACGAGCGACAGCGAGCGCCCGAACAAGACGTCGCCGCCGTTGAGCAGGAGGAATATGCTGGCCCCGTTGCGGTGCAGGAACACGCGGAAGGGCGCCGTCTTGTCCAGCGTGACGGCGGAGCGCCGGTGCAGCGCACGAACACAGCTGCGTCTTCGGCGTCGGGGTAGGACGCTTGGTGGTCCTGGATGTGGATATGCAACCTCCCGAACGGCGGCGCCCCTACCCATGGATTTCTCCTGCAACGGCAATGGAGACGGCGGTGTGATCCGGCACGGGGGACCCGATTGCTTTTCTTTCAGGGGTTGTTTTGCAAAACAAAATTGTATAGGGATGTAATTGTCTATTTTTTTGCCACGTCATCCTGTTCAGCGGGTCCCACCTGTCATAAATGAGCTTAAATCGAGCTAATCGGGTGACTAGTGTTTTTTTGCAAAAAGTTAGCATTAGAATTAGTGATTTTTGGCACAATTCCATAGAAGTGTGGTTTCTGCAACCCTAGCATTCAATGTCGATGCTTTTTGCAATTCACTCAGAGATGCATATATGTGGATCATATACTAATGCTGGTAGTTGGTCATTGTGTCAGGTGGGTGTTACACATTACTTTTCATATCTGAAAGCTAAAGGGGAACTTGGCTATGTGCCTGTGACGAGTCCTCAGCAAGGCTTGGCTGCAACCATCTCCTATTGGCAAGAACGGAAGAGAAGAGAACTAGATGGCCCGACCATATTCACCTGGTTGGCATCAAACGGTGGGATGCTCGCTTTGTTGTCTGCTGCTTGCCTTCCGCCTGTTGGTCCTCTGAAATGGGTCCTTGCCCTCCATTTATTTGTCTTCCGCTCAATGCTGGTGATTCGGCTTGTCCTTGTGGTCGCGGTTGCGTTGCACGTTGGTGAAGCCGTCTATGCCTGGTTCTTGGCGAAAAAAGTGGACCCACGGAACGCCACAGGGTGGTTTTGGCAAACCTTTGCCCTGGGCATCTCTTCCCTCCGGTTTCTGCTCAAGAGAGCGAGAGACTAGAATCTGTTTTCTACTTGACATAATCTTTGGGGATTCCATAACAGTAGATTCTAGCCAAAATGCGATGACAGATGTGATCTACTGCTATACAATACCACTTTCGAGGCTTCTGTAACATGTGTAGCAGGCATAACATGTGTACAATACCACCAAGGCAGCATATATTTCACCACCAAGTCTCGAAATAGAAAAGTGACCAAAATCGTACAAGTCTTGAAAAAGAGAAGTCACCAAATTCATACAAGTCTCCATCGAGTAGCTAGTACAAAGATGTCTAATCATCTAGAGATGCATCTTAAGAAGGAAGTAGTTACTTCATCATCTAAACTATGATCACATACATTAGGAACGCAATTACGATGAGCAAGATAAGGATTATGAAGTTCTTCATCGCATTCTTTCTCCCGTTCGCGCGCATGAACTTTCGGTAACTACCTTCCGCCTCCTCTTTACTCTTAAACCCTTTGTTTTCGTTGCCGCTGAATTTGTTCACTAGGGCATGATACTACGACCACTCGGTGTAACAACTAGTAGCGTGCCACGATTTGAGCTAGCTACTAGTAACGGTATATCTATAGCCATTTTCCTACTAGTGTACTATAAAGTATCCTTTTCATTTAAAAAAAAATCCTTTTGGCCTATGCCAAAATACTGTTAGAATTTGCCCACCGATCAATAATCCATCACATGAAACTAGACGAAGAAACACGCATGAAAACCTTTAGCCAACACACGCGGACACAAAATCCTAACCGAACTAGTACTACAATCTAACTTGGAAACAAACTCACGTGCATACACCTCGGATGCCACGATAAACTAACCAAACTGATGCTAACCCAAACATTAATTAGGCAAAATTACCGCTAACAATCTCATTCTAATCTTGAGTTGTCGTCTTCTCGTGCTCCTCCCGATCTTGACTCCCGTAGCTTCTCGTCACATCTTTGACGTTTTCATTGTCGTGCCCATAGAGTCAGTATGACCACGCAGGAAACATGAAGTGCACCTCCTTTGCTCTGCTATGTTTTGCCACCGACATTGCACGACCCTGACTCCACTCGGTTCGCACCTATTGTGCCACCGCCATTTCTTGGCATCCTCGCACTCGGTTTGCACCATACTCCTCATGAACTTGCTTACAGTTGCCTTGTAGTGGTCGCACACCTCCTTGCTTTATGGTGCCTCCGCCTAGCACCGTCTGCCTTCAGATCACATTGAACCCACACTGGCCTCAAACAGGACGCTTCACGAGGACATGGACACAACTCATGGAACACTGTGTACACATCTCAACTGTGACGCGCTTCAACTGCAACAAATCCTCACGGAGACGGAGCACTTGGACACGACCACGACTCACTGACACGACATTGACAGAACGAGCAAAAATGCACATCCATGACCCCATGATTCACACTCCTCCGGATGACGATCTTGACGAGACTTCCGGAACCTTTCCTCGGCACCACTGCTCCTATCAACGATCATCCACCTCCACCTTGTGCGGACGATAGCCCGCCCCGCCGTCTTCCCCCTTATCTCTTCACAGAGAGATGATCGCCCGCCCCGAGGTGCTAGTCGGGTCGCCTCCCTGCGAAAAGTGTGGCTTCAAATCTAGAACCTCGCTCTGATACTAATTGTTAGAATTCACCCACGGATCTATAACCTGGTACCATAACATTTTGCCTTGGTACTTTTTATCATTTTTGAAATTCCTTTAAAAGTCATAAAATGCCGAATAGGAAAATTATTATTTACAACATTTGTACAGAAATTGTGATGATTATATGCCATTGAATTTTTTGCAACTGATTTATTATTTTGTTTAATTTATATTTCATTGCAATTGCACAGATATTAAGATGTGCACTAAAAGAAACAGAATAATCGGGTGTATATATTTCTTACGTATCCATGAAAATGTGGTCAGGAAATCTTGTTTCTCTAATTTTCATTGATTGAATTAACCTGTCTATTATCAAATGAAATTCGAGTTTTAGATCCTCGAACCAACTGAAATAAAAAAAAATCATATTTTGAGTAGTTTCTCTTATTAGAGGTTTACTTAGAAACATCAAGAAAATAATTTATACCTTTCTCCAATAAAACTATATACTACAGTTTTGGACAATTTGTTTCAAAACGAACAATATTTAGGAAATGACTATTGAATTTTAATTGTAGGAAAAACTAAAGTTTTGTCTGGAATAGATAATAGTGGACAAAACTTGAATTTTAGATCTATGAGAAACTGCATAATAATGTTTGATAGTACACAAGAAGGAAAGAAAGTTAGGTAGTGTAATCTGTTATGTATGCCCTTTCAAATTCTAAGAGCAACATCATCTTTAGTTTCTTTATATACATTATAAGAAATTTCTTCATTTTTTTATAAAGCAGTTGTTTGGACCCATCTGTTGGACCTTAATAGTCGTGCTGAGCTGGTAGCACGTGGTCTAGTGGTTTGCCTATATATTAAGGCATCTTCCAATGCATGGGGTGTTTAGATGAGCTGCTAAGTGCATTAAAAAATTTAGCAACTAGTCTCCCCAATGCACAGGTGTTTGGCTTTGTAGCTAAGCTTCCCTTATGGAATTATTTAATAATTAAACACCCCCATGTATTGGCTGGTAGTCATTTTACAAAGGTTCGTGTGCTTAGCACCATTTCTTTCTGGGGTTATCATAATGCTTTCTCTCCTTTTAAATTGCTTGGCCATATCAATTTTTTGCCTATGTGGCATCCTTAGTACGTGTACATCTTGTAGCACTGGGAAAGGCCTAAGAGGCCACATGCATATCAGCGAGTCACAAGTACCAGTTGGTTATAGAAATATAATAAATGGGTTATTCATGTCATTTAATTACGGGACCAAATATTAGTACACGTGTGGTCACAGTATTTAAAATCACAGTTAATACTGGGACCAAGGATTCTAAATGCAAGTAAATTATGTTCGTGCTGTCCGGCAAGGGCTAAGACCCGAATAAATGATTCACTATCCTGGAAATTAATGCACCGGACCATGTTGAGCTGGTAGCACAAGGTCTAGGGGTTTTCTTATTAAGAGGCCACATACATAGCAGCGAGTCGTATGTGCCTGTTAATTATGGTACCAACTGTTGTAAGTGTGATCACAATATTTAAGATGTCAGTTAGTATTAGGACCAAACATTCTAAATGCCTGTTAATTATTTCCCTGCAGTCCGCCAAGGGCTCATGCCCCAAATAATGCAGATTCACTATCCTACAAATTACTGCCCCGCTAGACATTGCCTTTTCTATCATCCAAGGATTAACGAAAATGAACGATGATCTAATTCTTCTTCTTACAAGTTAGCATTGTGAACACACAAAATATATTTTTCTTTAAAAGATGTGTGTCTAAAATAGACAGAAAATCTTTTTAATTTAGAACTAGAATGACCATTGATTTTTCTAGCATGCCTGAAACACGACCCTATTGAGTTGCTGAAGGATAACTTGAAAAACGTTAATTATAAATTGGTCAACAACTTCTCTCACCGATCTTTCACACCAAATACCAATAGAATCAAAATAGTCTATTTTCACTGGCGCTTTGGTTAAGCGATCTTTTTTATAAAACATATGTCCCCATATTAAATAGCATCTAATAAATTTATCTACATGCATCTATAAAGATGGCGCCATATAGGTATTGTACTCTCGAACACTTGCCATGGTGGGAAGCATTATAGAAATGTGTGGATAAAAAACAATTTTCCTAGATCCACAACTTTGCCATTTTTTTGTAGCTGGAAATTCTCAGTATTCCACAAGAACCTTTGCAGATATATATAGAATATAAATGTGTATTCACATACCCAACACCATAATTCTTGGGAATGACTGAGTACCATTTAGTATTAGGACCAAGCGTTCTAAATGCTAGTTAATTATGTCCCCACTGTCCGCCAAGTGCTAAGACTAGCCACAATGGGTAGTAACATAGAGTAGTAATATGCGGAGGCGGACTAGGAGCACATGGCGACGAACCCCACCAAAATCAAAGTCACTCGTGGATAGTTTGGGGATCCGTCCAAGTTTTTGTTTATTTGACAGCGAAATTGCAATACTACGTACTTGTGTATATGCCAATAGTAAAGACCTGTCCACACTCATTTAGTTCGAGTCAGTGTGTCTGAGAAACATAGCAAAAATTTCAGCGGAGCATTGAATGGCAAAGACTTTGGGTACACATCAATTTAATAGAAATAACTAGGATGAATCACGGTAAACAGTAAAGATAGAAATTGTCTCTTTCATTGATGGCCTTCTATATGATGGCATACATTAGTTTTAATTGCTCCGATTAATTGCACCTTTATCAAATATTATTATTAGTATGATTAAATCTTAGCCTTTTTAGAATAGAATATTTTATGAGATTTTAAAAAATCCTAATATTACTATCAAAAAGTTTCTAGAATTATTACCACGACATTCTCAGTTTTTCACTTAAGATAAAAAACAGCATGCAATATGTTGGAAAATCTCGCAGATTTATTTACATAATTTCCTAGACATTAGTATTGAAAGAAATTTCGGAGTAAATTATGTACGGGCACATGAAGTTGTGTTGGATATCAACCAACTTACATGCATGGAAGTCCTGCCTTGGTCCCACATGCATGCATGCACCTTCTGAACAAAATTTACTATTGGTTCATTAATACTTAGCGTGTCGAGCATGTCTGGTTAGATAGGCCAACAAAGTCACTGCTCGTACCACATGTCAGGACAGTTTCTGAAGAAAAGTTACTCATGGTTGTTGGGCGCTGGCAGGTGAGAATGACATGTCAGAACAGGAATGTACCTTATACTTCATATGATACGAAAACTGCGGGGTAATCGTACCTAGCAAAATTCATCCAATACGTGTGACCGTAATATAGTGGTTGGGATCCCGAGGCAATTGAATGAGTGAGATTTCAGTGGGCATAGTCGCCGCGTGCTCCTAGGCATTTTCGAGTAACATGCCCATATTACTACTCTATGTTACTATCTCTATAGTGGGGGAGACCGTAACATATGTATGGTAACATGCAATACTTCATTTATTATGCTATAGACTCATCTTGCCTTGATATGTCTGATGTTACTCATACTAGTAGTAACTAGCTATGTTACTACATGCCTCTCTTTCTTCACTTATTGCTTGCCACATCATCCATTTTATCTAGATATGTGTGATGTTACTACCTGTTACTCCCACTGTGGGTAGTCTAAGGCCTGAATTAATGATTCACTATCCTAGAAGTTAATGCGCTGGTAGACATTGTCTTTACTATCATCCAAAGGTTAACGGAAATGAACGATGATTTAATTCTTCTTCTTACAAGTTTGCATAGTGAACACATGAAATATATTTTTCTTTAAAAGACGCGAGTCTAAAATAGACTAAAATCATTTTAATTTAGAACTAGAATGACCATTGATTTTTCTACCATGCCTGAACCACGACGCTATTGAGCTGCTGACGGACAACTTGAAAACGTTAAGTAATTATAAATCGGTCAACAATTTCTGTCACCAATCTTTCACACCAAATACCAATAGAATCAGAATAGTCTATTTTCACTGGCGGATTGGTTAAGCGACTTTTCTTATAAAACATATGTCCCCATATTACATAGCACCTAATAAATTTATCTACATGCATCTATAAAGATGGCGCCATATAGGTATTGTACTCTCGAACACTTGCCATGGTGGGAAGCATTATAGAAATGTGTGGATAAAAAAAATTCGTAGAGCCACAATTTTGCCATTTTTTTGTAGCTGGAAATTCTCAGTATTTCCACAAGAACCTTTGCAGATATATATAGAATATAAATGTGTATTCACATACCCAACACCATAATTCTTGGGAATGACTGAGTACCATTTGATGTTT
This sequence comes from Aegilops bicornis, assembly GCA_021605145.1. Classification (NCBI taxonomy): domain Eukaryota; kingdom Viridiplantae; phylum Streptophyta; class Magnoliopsida; order Poales; family Poaceae; genus Aegilops; species Aegilops bicornis. Next base: position 33,344,336 of record CM038673.1, read on the forward strand.
TGGGCATACTGCTGGTTGGAGCCGGGTGCAGGTGGTGGCATGCTAGAAAATAAATGGCACTCTAGTTCAAGCATTAAACTCTTATCCAAATATTTTAGATGTGCATATTTTGGGAATAAAAATATTTCAAGTAATTCATGATGGTAACTTGTAAGAAAAATGATTACCTGGCTTTTTTGCCCCCCATCGTTCAACATGATTACACTTTGGATGATGGAAACGGCTATATCTACCCTGTGCCTTTAATGTTGTGGACCCTGACACCCATATTGATTTCTACGGTATTGAATCGTCAAATTTGTCCTTAGCCCTTAGAGGAGAGCGGATAGGAATCCACATGTGTAGCCCGTTAGGAATCCACATGTGTAGCTCGATGATAGTCAATCTGACATCATGTAGCAATCCATGTGGTTATGGTAATGCTTCATAGGATGGCCTCATCTTTGATTTTAATGGTAAGGATGAATGATTTGTTTGCATGCAAAGAACGAGGACGCTACATTCATACATATTTGACCTTAATCTGAAATATTTTTGAAGTTATTATTTTTATATCATGCAAACCAACTATTACTCATTGAGCTGTACCATTCAAATCAAAGATAAGGCTAGAAATGACAACTTCGCGTTGTCCTCGAAGGGCTATTGCCCGAATTAATGATTTACTCTCTGGTAGAAATCAATGCACTCATCAGGGTCCACAACGGCAAAGGCCCGATGTATAGGTGTCAACTTCATTTGGCACAAAATAGGCGCGTCATCAATGTCGATACTGATTCAAGCCGGCGACCATGTCCCAGTCACCGCATCGCACCTCGCTGGGATGAGGAGGCCGCCGCCGCGCTCAGGAGAAGAGGAGGCCGCCGCCATACTCGGGGAGAAGAGAATGCCACCGCCAAGCTCGGGGAGAAGAGAATGCAACCACCATGCTCGAGGAGAAGAGGACGTCACCACCGCTCGGGGAGAAAGGGATGCCAACCGTGCTTGGGATCACCTGCGACCAAGAGAGCAAGGAAGGAAGCTGGGGTCACCTGTAACGGGGAGTCCCACATCGTCCATGGCGCGCGTGGGGGGCCATCATCTGCCAGTGGCGTGCAAGACAGCAGACGGCGTTGCTAGGCTCCTAGCGGAGGCGTGAGGAGAGTACAGTGATGCGATGAGGTGTGCACGGCTGAAATTGAGAGGAGATAAGGTGAGTGTGTGCGTGAAGAAAGAGAGAGATGAGATTAGCCTATCCCATAACGCCACATCACTGATCCTTGTGTTGTATGCTCATTGGTGGATTGTGTGCTTCTTTGCTATGTTTTGAATATGGTTTAAATATAGCAAACGGCCACCGAAAATATCAAATTTTGCCACGGATCATGTAATGGTGTATCTCGTTTGCAGAAAAATATTCAAAGGAAACGGATGAAGCGGCGGTCACTTCACATGCGAACTAGGTTCGTTGAGTCTCCTAACCTAGTTTATTCCTCAGAGATGGTCTAGCTTGTAAGCAATCTACAAGAGAACTTTGTGAAACATTTACAAATTTTTATCACAAACTGTAGGTGTCATATGAGGACATCATGCCAAGCTTCGTGTTATTCAAATGTCGTTTGGATTTTCGGAAATTTTAAAACGACCAAATTCCATATCACTTTTTTTTATAAAGTTGTGTTTTCTCTACAATCTATCTCTCTTAAAAATAATACCAAATGGACACCGAAAGATGCCAAAGTTTTAGGTGTGTCAAGTAATGTAGTATATTGAGTGCACAAAAAATTGAAGCCCAACGGATAAGTATATTTAATATATAGAAAATTACAAAAGACACCCTTTTTTACACTTAGAAAGTAGAAAATGTTTTTTGTACAAAAAATCGAAAACTCTATTAGGCCAAATTGTTTGTAATGTCAATATACACCAATGTGTCCAACTTTGGCATATTATAATAAACTATGTCATGAATATGGCCATCACCTTGGTCATTTGACATGAAAGCCATGAACAACGGCGTTTTGTGAACATTTTCTTTCAAATTTATCATATTAAAAGTTTGGTATTTTTCCTTGAAACTAGTACAACTAAAAAGACTCCATGCAAAGGGATTGCATTTTTTGAACTTATATTCTTTTTCTTTCATTTTTTCCAAAACGGGGTCAAAATGGTCGGCATGTCTATTCATGGGAAGGCGTTGAATCTCTCAAAACTCTAAGTGATAATCCCATATAATAATGTCTTGTGTATATTTTTTTTTGTCAATGTTAAGATAGAGCTATCACATACTTGTAGCTCAAATTTGAATTATTTCGAAATATCGACATAAAGCCATTTAAATGTGCAAAAGTAGCTAGAAAACTAGAAAATCCATGAAACCAGGAAATTGCGAATAAAATAGGGTCTACGTATTGTGATAACTGGAGTGGTGCCGATGTGCACCCTATTCTTTGTACTTGCTTCACACAAAAAATATCGATCTTGACACTTAGAAAATAAAAAATGGTATTTTTGTACAAAAAAATTGGAAACTCTATTTGGCAACATTGTTTGTAATGTCAACATTATAATAAACTATGCAATGAATATAAGCCATCACCTTGGTCATTTGACGTGAAAGCCATCAACATTTTACCATATGAATACGGCCATCACTGTCCTAGAAATTAATGCACTGGACCATACTGAGTTGGTAGCACATGGTCTAGTGGTTTGCCAATTAAGAGGCCACATGCATAGCAGTGAGTCGCATATGCCAGTTGGTTATCAAATTCTAATTAATGAACCTATACAGTTCATTTAATTATGGGACCACCTATTTTTAAGTATGGTCACAATATTCAAAATGACATTTAATATTAGGACCAAGCATTCTAAATGCCAGTTAATTATGTCCCCACTGTCCGCCAAGGGATAAGGCCCGAATTAATGATTCACTATCCTAGAAATTAATCCACCGGTAGACATTTCCTTTTCTATCATGCAAGGATTAAGGAAAATGAACGATGGTTCAATTCTTCTTCTTAGAAGTTAGCATTGTGAAGACATGAAATATATTTTTGTTTAAAAGATTCGTGTCTAAAATAGACTCAAATTCATTTTCATTTAGAACTAGAATGACCATTGGTTTCTGTAGCATGCGTGAACCACGACCCTATTGAGCTGCAGACAACTTGAAAACGTTAATTACAAATTGGTCATCAATTTCTCTCACCGATCTTTCACACGAAATACCAATAGAATCAAAATAGTCTATTTTCACTGGCGGTTTGGTTAAGCGACTTTTCTTATAAAACATATGTCCCCATATTTGTCGGCGTTCTGGTAACGGGGTCCCCAGACTTGCCCGCCTGCGGCCCGCGGCGTGGCTGTGCTAGCAGGCCTGTACGGCCCATCTTCATCGACAAGGCAGTCAAGACCCTCACGAGTGGCCAAGCCTCGCGAGGCGGACGACACAAGACACCCTCCGGAGCGGCCTCACCAAGTTGTCTCGCGAGGAGCGGAGAGATCAAGGCAGGGCAAACCTCGCGAGGTTCTCGTGACGTGAGCCATGGCGATCAAGATCAGGCGGGCGCTTGGCGGGCGCCACCGTGCAGTGTTCTTGTTTCTTCTTTGGTGCTAAAGGAGAAAGCGCAGGCGCAGAGTACCGAGGCATCAAGCAAAGGTTTCCATATCAGTGCAACGAGACCAAGACCAGCAAGACGGCAAGACGGAGGTCACCATGGAGCCCAAGGCGGCGTCCCCACCAGAGCCTTTTGCAGGCGAAGACCTCTTTTGTCAGGATAAGCTGTACTAGTTGCCCCCTTTCTAATTTGCTGTTGTTGGCTTCCTTCCCACTCAATATTTGGGGAGAGGACCGGGGCCTATATAAGTAGAACTAGCCACCATAGTAGGGGGATCGATTCCATCTTCCATCCTCTCACCCACAAGCTCATAGAGCTCAAGAACACCTCAAGCTCAGGAGGATGTTCTCCCCATTGTACTGTTCATCAGCAGTCCAAGAGGCAATCCACCACCACCACACTGGAGTAGGGTATTACACCACAACGGTGCCCGAACCAGTATAAATCTTGTGCCTTTTGTGTTGTGAGTTCGTCGAGTTCGTCCGCGAGATCTTAGCAAACCTAGGGCGTGGATCGGTAGGAGGGAAAGAACTTCGCGCGCACCCGAGAGTTTGAATCTTAAGGGTTTTGCCGGAACACGTGATCCGACATTTGGCGCGCCAGGTAGGGGTGCGCCGAAGGTTCCCTTTCGTCGCTCCGCGTTGCCTTGCTCCGTCATCTCCATGGCGGACTCTCGCCATGATCGCGCTGAGCGCCGGGCCACCTCGCCACCAGCGTCGCTCGACGGCTCCGTCGGCGAGCCACGTCGTCGTTCCCGTCGCCGCCGCCAACACCGCTACCGGCCCGGCGGGGAACGAGCAGCAAGCGTCCTCGCTGCACCCCTCGGTGTGGCGGGACGGCCGCACCGCCACTCCATCGCCGACTCCCGCTGGTTCGTGTCCCACGCTCGTCGCACTCCCATGGACGCATGGTCTGTGCTCCTCATGGCGCACGAGCTCCTGCGCTACCGCCCGGTCGATGAACTCTACGAGGACTGGGTCGACCGCATCACCGAGCTTGTCCGTGCCGCGGGGGGCTCCCCTACGCCATCCCTCTCTCCGCCTCGCCCTCCGCCAGCTACATGCAACGTAGCTCATGGAGCACCTCCGCCATGTCTGCCCCAAAACAGCGCCAAGGCGCACACCTCCACGGCGTGACCCACTGCGTCCGGTGCCCGCGCGTGAAGGAAGAAGCTGCCAAAAAGTTCCTCGACCCGCAAGAGAACGCTCTGCCACGGCGCCAGGATCGTCTGCCGCGGCAGGGACCCGTGCTGCTTGCTATGGCGGCACGTGGGCGTCAAGACCAAGCTCCGCCTCCAAGACGGGCCCCGGCGACCACGGCCGGTTGCCGCGCCTTCACACCTGAACCAGCCTCCACGCTCGATCTCCTCCTGGGACGAGAGGCGCGACCGCTTCATCGCCAACTTCCAAGGCACTCATGACCGCCCACCGGCCGCGGGAGACCTGCGTCGCGTCAAGCAACAACCAGGAGAGACCCTCCAGAAGTACATCCAGTGCTTCAACAATGTTCGTCTCAAGATCCCCTAGGTGACAGACGAGTCCATCATCTCCGCGTTCTCTGATGGCGTCAGTGACGTCAAGATGAAGGAGGAGCTCGCTATCCACGAGGAGCTGTGCACATCTCAGGAGCTGTTCCACCTGGCAACCAAGTGCGCAAGAGCTGAGGAAGGGCGCCTCTCCCTCCTTGAGCTCCCAGCTGTGGACACGGAGGAGAAGAAATCTAAGGCCAAGGACGTGAAGTGCAAGGGAGCAGCCGTGCTCGTGGCGGAGACGGACACCAAGCGCGCGAAGATTAGCCCGAGTCATCCAAGAACAGCCGACCATTCTGCGCCTTCCACAACCTGTATACCCACAACACCAGCAACTTTCAAGAGCTCAGAGCCATTCGAGAAGGACGTTTCGGTCGACGCCCCAAGCGCAATGACCGGGGCTACGTCCGGGGAGGAGGACGTGGTGGCGGATGCTGGGACGACCGTGGCCCGTGCTAGGAGTGGCGCGATGTTACGTCTCCAACGTATCTATAATTTTTGATTGCTCCATGCTATATTATCTACTGTTTTGGACCTAATTGGGCTTGATTTTCCACTTTTATATTACTTTTGGGACTAACCTATTAATCGGAGGCCCAGCCCAGAATTGCTGTTTTTTTTTGCCTATTTCGGTGTTTCGAAGAAACGGAATATCAAACGGAGTCAAAACGGAATGAAACCTTCGGGAACGTGATTTTCTCACCAAATATGGTCCAGGAGACTTGGACCCTCCGTCAAGAAAGAAGGGAGGCAGCCACGAGGGTGGAGGGCGCGCCCCCTGCCTCGTGGGCCCCCCTTTGCTCCACCGACGTACTCCTTCCTCCTATATATATACCTATGTACCCGCAAACGATCAGATACGGAGCCAAAAACCTAATTCCACCGCCGCAACCTTCTGTACCCATGAGATCCCATCTTGGGGCCTGTTCCGGAGCTCTGCCGGAAGGGTAATCCACCACAGAAGGCTTCTACATCATCACCATGGCCCCTCCGATGAAGTGTGTGTAGTTTACCTCAGACCTTCGGGTCCATAGTTAGTAGCTAGATGGCTTCTTCTCTCTTTTTGGATCTCAATACAATGTTCTCCCCCTCTCTCGTGGAGATCTATTTGATGTAATCTTCTTTTTTGCGGTGTGTTTGTTGTGAACGATGAATTGTGGGTTTAAGATCAAGTTTATCTATGAACAATATTTGAATCTTCTCTGAATTCTTTTATGTATGATTGGTTATCTTTGCAAGTCTCTTCGAATTATCAGTTTGGATTGGCCTACTAGATTGGTTTTTCTTGCAATGGGAGAAATGCTTAGCTTTGGGTTCAATCTTGCGGTGTCCATTCCCAGTGATGAGGGGCAGCAAGGCACGTGATTGTATTGTTGCCATCGAGGATAACAAGATGGGGTTTTTATCATATTGCATGAATTTATCCCTCTACATCATGTCATCTTGTTTAAGGCGTTACTCTTTTTCTTGAACTTAATACTCTAGATGCATGCCGGATAGCGGTCGATGAGTGGAGTAATAGTAGTAGATGTAGGCGAGTCGGTCTACTTGTCTCGGACGTGATGCCTATATACATGATCATACCTAGATATTCTCATAACTATGCTCAATTCTGTCAATTGCTCAACAGTAATTTGTTCACCCACCGTAGAATACTTATGCTCTTGAGAGAAGCCACTAGTGAAAGCTATGGCCCCCGGGTCTATTCTCATCATATCAATCTTCCATCACTTTATCATTGCTTTACTTTTTACTTTGCCTTTTATTTTACTTTGCATCTTTATACCAAGAATACCAAAAAAATTATCTACCATCTCTATCAGATCTCACTCTCATAAGTGACCGTGAAGGGGCTGACAACCCCTAATCGCGTTGGTTGCGTGGAGCTATTTGTTTTGTGTAGGTACAAGGGACTCGCGCGTAGCCTCCTACTGGATTGATACCTTGGTTCTCAAAAACTGAGGGAAATACTTACTCTACTCTGCTGCATCACCTTTCCTCTTGAAGGAAATACAAGGCAGTGCTCAAGAGGTAGCAAGAAGATTTCTGGTGCCGTTGCCGGGGAGGCTTACGCAAAAGTCAAGTCAAGATTTGGACTCCCAACACCGAGTCATATCTGGCGCCATACCAAGTACCCATCACAATCCCTTATCTCTCGCATTACATTATTTGCCATTTGCCTCTCGTTTTCCTCTCCCCCACTTCACCCTTGCCGTTTTATTCGCCTTCTCTTTTTCCGTTTGCCTTTTTCTCGCTTTCTTATCATTATGTCTAAGTTTAGGGAAACTATTGCCGATATGGGCAATAATAATATCATAGAAAATTCTGATGCTCCTGCTGAAGAACCCCCTACCTTGCTTACAAAAAGATTTCGAATTGGTAGTGGTAATATTATTGGGAAAGGAGTTATTCAAGATTTCTTTACTTGTGCTGGTGCTTTACCCTCTATGGGCGGTTCTATTCTTTATAGAACAAGTAGTCTTGCAGACGCTATTGCCATGCTTATAGTTGAACTTGAAAGGCAATTTATGCACATGCATCCTTGCATACAAAGAATTTTCCTAGAATTCTCTAATATTGAGCATTCTTCTGTTAAGCGTGCCGCCGCTATCTTTTTGTCTCATGAGTTTAGATTTATAATAAAAGAGGCCAAAGAAATCTTTGCGCATTATAGGGTAGATGCTAGTCATCCTCCCATCGAAGCTATCCTTTTTAATCAAGAAGACATAATGCATTTACAATCTTTAGATCATATTGCTTATAATGAAAATCTTAGGAAAAAGGTTCCTGCCGATGTTCTAGTTGATAAAATTTCTGAGCTCAATGATGATTTTTATATTCACAATAATGGACTAGGTTTTCCTCTTGAACGAAGGCTTGTAGCTTTTTGCCAAAAGAATGCTCTTAATGATGAATTGGTTGTGCAATACAAAGGGCCAAGGGAGGAACCCATACCTCATGAGATTGATCTTGGGGACTTTTGTCCCATTAAATTTAGCCCTTTTGATTATTTTTGCTTGCCTCAAAGAAAACTTTCTGCTGAACATAGAGAATATGAGAGAAGTTTTCATGATTTGCCATACCACTATTATGACAATACCTAGATCTATCCTTGCTTTTATGCCTAGTTAGGGGCGTTAAACGATAGCGCTTGTTAGGAGGCAACCCAATTTTATTTTTTGTTTTTGCTTTTCTTTCTATTTAGGAATAAATATTCCATCTAGCCTCTGGTTATATTTGTTTTATGTTTTAATTAGTGTTTGTGCCAAGTAAAACCTATAGGATCTTTTTGGATGATAGTTATTTGATCTTGCTGTAATTTCAGAAACTTTCTGTTCACGAAAACAATTATTAAAAATCACAGAACGTGATAAAATACTGATTCCAATTGCTGCTGATCAATAAACAAATTTCCTAGGTCCTCCTATTTTGGCTGGTTTTTGTAGTTCCAGAAGTTTGCGTTAGTTACAGATTACTACAGACTGTTCTGTTTTGACAGATTCTGTTTTTCGTGTGTTGTTTGCTTATTTTGATGAATCTATGGCTAGTAAAATAGTTTTTAAACCATAGAGAAGTTGGAATAAAGTAGGTTTAACACCAATATAAATAAAGAATGAGTTCATTATATTACCTTAAAGTGATCTTTTGCTTTCTTTCGCTAACGGAGCTCACGAGATTTCTGTTGAGTTTTGTGTTGTGAAGTTTTCAAGTTTTGGGTGATTTTTTTTTATGGATTATGGAACAAGGAGTGGCAAGAGCCTAAGCTTGGGGATGCCCATGGCACCCCCAAGATAATCCAAGGACACCAAAAATTCAAAGCTTGGGGATGCCGGAAGGCATCCTCTTTTGTCTACTTCCATCGGTAACTTTACTTGGAGCTATATTTTTATTCACCACATGATATGTGTTTTGCTTGGAGCGTCTTGTATGATTTGAGTCTTTGATTTTAGTTTGCCACAATCATCCTTGCTGTCCACACCTTTTTAGAGAGCCATACATGATTTGGAAATTATTAGAATACTCTTTGTGCTTCACTTATATCTTTTGAGTTTTATAGTTTTGCTCTAGTACTTCACTTATATATTTTAGAGCAAGGTGGTGGATTTGTTTTAAAACTAACTTTTGATCTCTCATGCTTCACTTAGATTATTTTGAGAGTCTTAAATAGCATGGTAATTTTCTTAAACAATCCTAATATGCTAGGTATACAAAAATAGTAAAAACTTTCCTATGAGTGTGTTGAATACTAAGAAAAGTTTGATGGTTGATGATTGTTTTGAGATATGGAGATAATAATATTAAAGTCGTGCTAGTTGAGTAGTTGTGAATTTGAGAAATGCTTGTGTTGAAGTTTGCAAGTCCCGTAGCATGCACGTATGGTAAACGTTATGTAACAAATTTGAAACATGAGGTGTTCTTTGATTGTCCTCCTTATGAGTGGCGGTCGGGGACGAGCGATGGTCTTTTCCTACCAATCTATATATCCCCCTAGGAGCATGCGCGTAGTGCTATGGTTTTTGATGGCTTGTAGATTTTTGCAATAAGTTTGTGAGTTCTTTATGACTAATGTTGAGTCCATGGATTATACGCACTCTCACCCTTCCATCATTGCTAGCCTCTTGATCTTGTGCATTGCCCTTTCTCACATTGAGAGTTGGTGCAAACTTCGCCGGTGCGTCCAAACCCCATGATATGATATGCTCTTTCACACATAAACCTCCTTATATCTTCGTCAAAACAGTCACCATACCTACCTATTATGGCATTTCCATAGGCATTCCGAGATATATTGCCATGCAACTTTCCACCATTCCATTTATCATGACACATTCATCATTGTCATATTGCTAGCATGATCATGTAGTTGACATAGTATTTGTGGCAAAGCCACTGTTCATAATTCTTTCATACATGTCACTCATTGATTCATTGCATATCCTGGTATATCACGGAGGCATTCATATAGAGTCATACCTTTGTTCTAGTATCAAGTTGTAATATTGAGTTGTAAATAAATAGAAGTGTGATGATCATCATTATTAGAACATTGTCCCATGTGAGGTTAAAAAAAGAGGCCAAAGGAGCCCAAAAAAAATAGGCCAAAGATCCCACCCAAAAAAAAAATTGAGAGAAAATGAGAGAAGGGACAATGTTACTATCCTTTACCACACTTGTGCTTCGAAGTAGCACCATAATCTTCATGATAGAAAGTCTCGGGTTTTGTCACTTTCATATACTAGTGGGAATTTTTCATTATAGAAATTGGCTTGTATATTCCAAAAATGGGCCTCCTCATGTGCCCTAGGTCTTCGTGAGCAAGCAAGTTGGATGCACACCCACTTAGTTTTCTTTTGTTGAGCTTTCATATATTTGTAGCTCTAGTGCATCCGTTGCATGGCAATCCCTACTCCTTGCATTAACATCAATCGATGGGCATCTCCATAGCCCGTTGATTAGCCTCGTTGATGTGAGACCTTCTCCTTTTTGTCTTCTCCACATAACCCCCATCATCATATTCTATTCCACCATAGTGCTATGTCCATGGCTCGCCCATATATTGCGTGAAAGTTTATAGGTTTGAGATTAGTAAAGTATGAAACAATTGCTTGGCTTGCCATCGTGGTTGTGCATCATGAGAGCATTCTTATGTGACGAAAATGGAGCATGACTAAAATATATGATTTTGTAGGGATGAACTTTCTTTGGCCATGTTATTTTGAGAAGACATAACTGCTTAGTTAGTATGCTTGAAGTACTATCATTTTATGTCAATATGAACTTTTGTCTTGAATCTTTAGGATCTGAATATTCATACCACAATTAAGAAGAATTACATTGAAATTATGCCAAGTAGCACTCCGCATCAAAAATTCTTTTTTATCATTTACCTACTCGAGGACGAGCAGGAATTAAGCTTGGGGATGCCTGATACGTCTCTAACGTATCTATAATTTTTTATTGCTCCATGCTATATTATCTACTGTTTTGGACCTTATTGGGCTTTATTTTCCACTTTTAGATTACTTTTGGGACTAACCTATTAACCGGAGGCCCAGCCCGAAATTGCTGTTTTTGCCTATTTTAGTGTTTCAAGAAAGCGGAATATCAAACGGAGTCCAAACGGAATGAAACCTTCGGGAACGTGATTTTCTCACCGAATATGATCCAGGAGACTTGGACCTTCCGTCAAGAAAGAAGGGAGGCGGCCACGAGGGTGGAGGGTGCGCCTGCCTACCTCGTGGGCCCCCCTCTGCTCCACCGACGTAATCCTTCCTCTTATATATACCTCATTGCACCCCAAACGATCGACATCTGAGCCAAAACCTAATTCCACCGCCGCAACCTTCTGCACCACGAGATCCCATCTTGGGGCCTATTCTGCAGGCTCCATGGGAAGGGGAATCCACCATGGAGGGCTTCTACATCATCACCATGGCCCCTCCGATGAAGTGTGAGTAGTTTACCTCAGACCTTCGGGTCCATAGTTAGTAGCTAGATGTCTTCTTCTCTCTTTTTGGATCTCAATACAATGCTCTCCCCCTCTCTCGTGGAGATCTATTCGATGTAATCTTCTTTTTGCGGTGTGTTTGTTGAGGCCGATGAATTATGGGTGTATGATCAAGTTTATCTATGAACAATATTTGAATCTTCTCTGAATTCTTTTATGTATGATTGGTTATCTTTGCAAGTCTCCTCGAATTATCAGTTTGGTTTGGCCTACTAGATTGGTTTTTCTTGCAATGGGGTAAGTGCTTAGCTTTGGGTTCAATCTTGCGGTGTCCTTTCGCGGTGTGATGGGGCAGCAAGGCACGTATTGTATTGTTGCCATCGAGGATAACAAGATGGGTTTTTTATCATATTGCATGAATTTATCCCTCTACATCATGTCATCTTTCTTAAGGCGTTACTCTGTTTTCTTGAACTTAATACTCTAGATGCATGTTGGATAGCGGTCGATGAGTGGAGTAATAGTAGTAGATGCAGGCAGGAGTCGGTCTACTTGTCTCGGACGTGATGCCTATATACATGATCATACCTAGATATTCACATAACTATGCTCAATTCTGTCAATTGCTCAACAGTAATTTGTTCACCCGCCGTAGAATACTTATGCTCTTGAGAGAAGTCACTAGTGAAATCTATGGCCCCCGGGTCTATTCTCATCATATCAATCTTCCATCACTTTATTATTGCTTTACTTTTTACTTTTCCTTTTATTTTACTTTGCATCTTTGTACCAAAAATAGCAAAAATATTCTCTATCATCTCTATCAGATATCACTCTCGTAAGTGACCGTGAAGGGGCTGACAACCCCTAATCGCGTTGGTTGCGTGGAGCTATTTGTTTTGTGTAGGTATGAGGGACTCGCGCGTAGCCTCCTACTGGATTGATGCCTTGGTTCTCAAAAACTGAGAGAAATACTTACTCTACTCTGCTGCATCACCTTTCCTCTTGAAGGAAATACAAGGCAGTGCTCAAGAGGTAGCAGGAAGATTTCTGGCGCCGTTGTCGGGGAGGCTTACGCAAAAGTCAAGTCAAGATTTGGACTCCCAACACCGTGTCATATCTGGCGCCATACCAAGTACCCATCACAATCCCTTATCTCTCACATTACATTATTTGCCATTTGCCTCTCGTTTTCCTCTCCCCCACTTCACCCTTGCCGTTTTATTCGCCTTCTCTTTTTCCGTTTGCCTTTTTCTCGCTTGCTTATCATTATGTCTAAGTTTAGGGAAACTATTGCCGATATGGGCAATAATAATATCATAGAAAATTCTGATGCTCCTGCTGAAGAACCCCCTACCTTGCTTACAAAAAGATTTCGAATTGGTAGTGGTAATATTATTGGGAAAGGAGTTATTCAAGATTTCTTTACTTGTGCCGGTGCTTTGCCCTCTATGGGCGGTTCTATTCTTTATACAACAAGTAGTCTTGCGGACGCTATTGCCATGCTTATAGTTGAACTTGAAAGGCAATTTATGCACATGCATCCTTGCATACAAAGAATTTTCCTAGAATTCTCTAATATTGAGCATTCTTCTATTAAGCGTGCACTTGCTATCTTTTGTCTCATGAGTTTAGATTTATAATAAAAGAGGCCAAAGAAATCTTTTGCGCATTATAGGGTAGATGCTAGTCATCCTCCCATCGAAGCTATCCTTTTTAATCAAGAAGACATAATGCATTTACAATCTTTAGATCATATTGCTTATAATGAAAATCTTAGGAAAAAGGTTCCTGCCGATGTTCTAGTTGATAAAATTTCTGACCTCAATGATGATTTTTCTATTCACAATAATGGACTAGGTTTTCCTCTTGAACGAAGGCTTGTAGCTTTTTGCCAAAAGAATGCTCTTAATGATGAATTGGTTGTGCAATACAAAGGGCCAAGGGAGGAACCCATACCTCATGAGATTGATCTTGGGGACTTTTGTCCCATTAAATTTAGCCCTTTTGATTATTTTTGCTTGCCTCAAAGAAAACTTTCTGCTGAACGTAGAGAATATGAGAGAAGTTTTCATGATTTGCCATACCACTATTATGACAATACCTAGATCTATCCTTGCTTTTATGCCTAGTTAGAGGCGTTAAGCGATAGCGCTTGTTAGGAGGCAACCCAATTTTATTTTTGTTTTTGCTTTTCTTTCTATTTAGGAATAAATATTCCATCTAGCCTCTGGTTATATTTGTTTTATGTTTTATTTAGTGTTTGTGCCAAGTAAAACCTATAGGATCTTTTGGATGATAGTTATTTGATCTTGCTGTAATTTCAGAAACTTTCTGTTCACGAAAACAATTATTAAAAATCACAGAACGTGATAAAATACTGATTCCAATTGCTGCTGATCAATAAACAAATTTCCTAGGTCCTCCTATTTTGGCTGGTTTTTTGTAGTTCCAGAAGTTTTGCGTTAGTTACAGATTACTACAGACTGTTCTGTTTTGACAGATTCTGTTTTTCGTGTGTTGTTTGCTTATTTTGATGAATCTATGGCTAGTAAAATAGTTTTTAAACCATAGAGAAGTTGGAATAAAGTAGGTTTAACACCAATATAAATAAAGAATGAGTTCATTATATTACCTTAAAGTGATCTTTTTCTTTCTTTCGCTAACGGAGCTCACGAGATTTCTGTTGAGTTTTGTGTTGTGAAGTTTTCAAGTTTTGGGTGATTTTTTTTTATGGATTATGGAACAAGGAGTGGCAAGAGCCTAAGCTTGGGGATGCCCATGGCACCCCCAAGATAATCCAAGGACACCAAAAATTCAAAGCTTGGGGATGCCCCGGAAGGCATCCCCTCTTTTGTCTACTTCCATCGGTAACTTTACTTGGAGCTATATTTTTATTCACCACATGATATGTGTTTTGCTTGGAGCGTCTTGTATGATTTGAGTCTTTGATTTTTAGTTTGCCACAATCATCCTTGCTGTACACACCTTTTTAGAGAGCCATACATGATTTGGAAATTATTAGAATACTCTTTGTGCTTCACTTATATCTTTTGAGTTTTATAGTTTTGCTCTAGTACTTCACTTATATATTTTAGAGCAAGGTGGTGGATTTGTTTTAAAGAAACTTTTGATCTCTCATGCTTCACTTAGATTATTTTGAGAGTCTTAAATAGCATGGTAATTTTCTTAAACAATCCTAATATGCTAGGTATACAAAAATAGTAAAAACTTTCCTATGAGTGTGTTGAATACTAAGAAAAGTTTGATGCTTGATGATTGTTTTGAGATATGGAGATAATAATATTAAAGTCGTGCTAGTTGAGTAGTTGTGAATTTGAGAAATGCTTGTGTTGAAGTTTGCAAGTCCCGTAGCATGCACGTATGGTAAACGTTATGTAACAAATTTGAAACATGAGGTGTTCTTTGATTGTCCTCCTTATGAGTGGCGGTCGGGGACGAGCGATGGTCTTTTCCTACCAATCTATATATCCCCTTAGGAGCATGCGCGTAGTGCTTTGGTTTTTGATGGCTTGTAGATTTTTGCAATAAGTATGTGAGTTCTTTATGACTAATGTTGAGTCCATGGATTATACGCACTCTCACCCTTCCATCATTGCTAGCCTCTTGATTGCCGTGCATTGCCCTTTCTCACATTGAGAGTTGGTGCAGACTTCGCCGGTGCGTCCAAACCCCATGATATGATACGCTCTTTCACACATAAACCTCCTTATATCTTCCTCAAAACAGTCACCATACCTACCTATTATGGCATTTCCATAGGCATTCCGAGATATATTGCCATGCAACTTTCCACCATTCCATTTATCATGACACATTCATCATTGTCATATTGCTAGCATGATCATGTAGTTGACATAGTATTTGTGGCAAAGCCACTGTTCATAATTCTTTCATACATGTCACTCATTGATTCATTGCATATCCTGGTATACCGCCGGAGGCATTCATATAGAGTCATACCTTTGTTCTAGTATCAAGTTGTAATATTGAGTTGTAAATAAATAGAAGTGTGATGATCATCATTATTAGAACATTGTCCCATGTGAGGTTAATAAAAAGAGGCCAAAGAAGCCCAAAAAAAAATAGGCCAAAGAGCCCACCAAAAAAAATTGAGAGAAAATGAGGGAAGGGACAATGTTACTATCCTTTACCACACTTGTGCTTCGAAGTAGCACCATAATCTTCATGATAGAAAGTCTCTGGTTTTGTCACTTTCATATACTAGTGGGAATTTTTCATTATAGAACTTGGCTTGTATATTCCAAAAATGGGCCTCCTCATGTGCCCTAGGTCTTCGTGAGCAAGCAAGTTGGATGCACACCCACTTAGTTTTCTTTTGTTGAGCTTTCATATATTTGTAGCTTTAGTGCATCCGTTGCATGGCAATCCCTACTCCTTGCATTAACATCAATCGATGGGCATCTCCATAGCCCGTTGATTAGCCTCGTTGATGTGAGACCTTCTCCCTTTTTTGTCTTCTCCACATAACCCCCATCATCATATTCTATTCCACCATAGTGCTATGTCCATGGCTCACGCCCATATATTGCGTGAAAGTTTATAGGTTTGAGATTAGTAAAGTATGAAACAATTGCTTGGCTTGCCATCGGGTTGTGCATCATGAGAGCATTCTTATGTGACGAAAATGGAGCATGACTAAAATATATGATTTTGTAGGGATGAACTTTCTTTGGCCATGTTATTTTGAGAAGACATAACTGCTTAGTTAGTATGCTTGAAGTACTATCATTTTATGTCAATATGAACTTTTGTCTTGAATCTTTAGGATCTGAATATTCATACCACAATTAAGAAGAATTACATTGAAATTATGCGAAGTAGCACTCCGCATCAAAAATTCTTTTTTATCATTTACCTACTCGAGGACGAGCAGGAATTAAGCTTGGGGATGCCTGATACGTCTCTAACGTATCTATAATTTTTTATTGCTCCATGCTATATTATCTACTGTTTTGGACCTTATTGGGCTTTATTTTCCACTTTTAGATTACTTTTGGGACTAACCTATTAACCGGAGGCCCAGCCCAGAATTGCTGTTTTTTGCCTATTTTAGTGTTTCGAAGAAACGGAATATCAAACGGAGTCCAAACGGAATGAAACCTTCGGGAACGTGATTTTCTCACCGAATATGATCCAGGAGACTTGGACCTTCCGTCAAGAAAGAAGGGAGGCGGCCACGAGGGTGGAGGGCGCGCCTGCCTACCTCGTGGGCCCCCCTATGCTCCACCGACGTAATCCTTCCTCTTATATATACCTACGTACCCCCAAACGATCAGATACAGAGCCAAAAACCTAATTCCACCGCCGCAACCTTCTGTACCCACGAGATCCCATCTTGGGGCCTATTCTGGAGCTCCGCCGGAAGGGGAATCCACCATGGAGGGCTTCTACATCATCACCATGGCCCCTCCGATGAAGTGTGAGTAGTTTACCTCAGACCTTCGGGTCCATAGTTAGTAGCTAGATGTCTTCTTCTCTCTTTTGGATCTCAATACAATGTTCTCCCCTCTCTCGTGGAGATCTATTCGATGTAATCTTCTTTTTTTGCGGTGTGTTTGTTGAGGCCGATGAATTATGGGTGTATGATCAAGTTTATCTATGAACAATATTTGAATCTTCTCTGAATTCTTTTATGTATGATTGGTTATCTTTGCAAGTCTCTTCGAATTATCAGTTTGGTTTGGCCTACTAGATTGGTTTTTCTTGCAATGGGATAAGTGCTTAGCTTTAGGTTAAATCTTGCGGTGTCCTTTCGCAGTGACAGTAGGGGCAGCAAGGCACGTATTGTATTGTTGCCATCGAGGATAACAAGATGGGTTTTTTATCATATTGCATGAATTTATCCCTCTACATCATGTCATCTTGCTTAAGGCGTTACTCTGTTTTCTTGAACTTAATACTCTAGATGCATGTTGGATAGCGGTCGATGAGTGGAGTAATAGTAGTAGATGCAGGCAGGAGTCAGTCTACTTGTCTCGGACGTGATGCCTATATACATGATCATACCTAGATATTCACATAACTATGCTTAATTCTGTCAATTGCTCAATAGTAATTTGTTCACCACCGTAAAAATACTTATGCTCTTGAGAGAAGTCACTAGTGAAATCTATGGCCCCCGGGTCTATTCTCATCATATCAATCTTCCATCACTTTATTATTGCTTTACTTTTTACTTTTCCTTTTATTTTACTTTGCATCTTTGTACCAAAAATAGCAAAAATATTCTCTATCATCTCTATCAGATATCACTCTCGTAAGTGACCGTGAAGGGGCTGACAACCCCTAATCGCGTTGGTTGCGTGGAGCTATTTGTTTTGTGTAGGTACGAGGGACTCGCGCGTAGCCTCCTACTGGATTGATGCCTTGGTTCTCAAAAACTGAGAGAAATACTTACTCTACTCTGCTGCATCACCTTTCCTCTTGAAGGAAATACAAGGCAGTGCTCAAGAGGTAGCAGGAAGATTTCTGGCGCCGTTGTCGGGAGGCTTACGCAAAAGTCAAGTCAAGATTTGGACTCCCAACACCGTGTCATATCTGGCGCCATACCAAGTACCCATCACAATCCCTTATCTCTCACATTACATTATTTGCCATTTGCCTCTCGTTTTCCTCTCCCCCACTTCACCCTTGCCGTTTTATTCGCCTTCTCTTTTTCCGTTTGCCTTTTTCTCGCTTGCTTATCATTATGTCTAAGTTTAGGAAACTATTGCCGATATGGGCAATAATAATATCATAGAAAATTCTGATGCTCTCTTGAAGAACCCCTACCTTGCTTACAAAAAGATTTCGAATTGGTAGTGGTAATATTATTGGGAAAGGAGTTATTCAAGATTTCTTTACTTGTGCTGGTGCTTTACCCTCTATGGGCGGTTCTATTCTTTATAGAACAAGTAGTCTTGCAGACGCTATTGCCATGCTTATAGTTGAACTTGAAAGGCAATTTATGCACATGCATCCTTGCATACAAAGAATTTTCCTAGAATTCTCTAATATTGAGCATTCTTCTGTTAAGCGTGCCGCCGCTATCTTTTTGTCTCATGAGTTTAGATTTATAATAAAAGAGGCCAAAGAAATCTTTGCGCATTATAGGGTAGATGCTAGTCATCCTCCCATCGAAGCTATCCTTTTTAATCAAGAAGACATAATGCATTTACAATCTTTAGATCATATTGCTTATAATGAAAATCTTAGGAAAAGGTTCCTGCCGATGTTCTAGTTGATAAAATTTCTGACCTCAATGATGATTTTTCTATTCACAATAATGGACTAGGTTTTCCTCTTGAGCGAAGGCTTGTAGCTTTTGCCAAAAGAATGCTCTTAATGATGAATTGGTTGTGCAATACAAAGGGCCAAGGGAGGAACCCATACCTCATGAGATTGATCTTGGGGACTTTTGTCCCATTAAATTTAGCCCTTTTGATTATTTTTGCTTGCCTCAAAGAAAACTTTCTGCTGAACATAGAGAATATGAGAGAAGTTTTCATGATTTGCCATACCACTATTATGACAATACCTAGATCTATCCTTGCTTTTATGCCTAGTTAGGGGCGTTAAACGATAGCGCTTGTTAGGAGGCAACCCAATTTTATTTTTTGTTTTTGCTTTTCTTTCTATTTAGGAATAAATATTCCATCTAGCCTCTGGTTATATTTGTTTTTATGTTTTAATTAGTGTTTGTGCCAAGTAAAACCTATAGGATCTTTTGGATGATAGTTATTTGATCTTGCTGTAATTTCAGAAACTTTCTGTTCACGAAAACAATTATTAAAAATCACAGAACGTGATAAAATACTGATTCCAATTGCTGCTGATCAATAAACAAATTTCCTAGGTCCTCCTATTTTGGCTGGTTTTTGTAGTTCCAGAAGTTTGCGTTAGTTACAGATTACTACAGACTGTTCTGTTTTGACAGATTCTGTTTTTCGTGTGTTGTTTGCTTATTTTGATGAATCTATGGCTAGTAAAATAGTTTTTAAACCATAGAGAAGTTGGAATAAAGTAGGTTTAACACCAATATAAATAAAGAATGAGTTCATTATATTACCTTAAAGTGATCTTTTGCTTTCTTTTCGCTAACGGAGCTCACGAGATGTCTGTTGAGTTTTGTGTTCTGAAGTTTTCAAGTTTTGGGTGATTTTTTTAATGGATTATGGAACAAGGAGTGGCAAGAGCCTAAGCTTGGGGATGCCCATGGCACCCCCAAGATAACCCAAGGACACCAAAAATTCAAAGCTTGGGGATGCCCCGGAAGGCATCCCTCTTTCGTCTACTTCCATCGGTAACTTTACTTGGAGCTATATTTTTATTCACCACATGATATGTGTTTTGCTTGGAGCGTCTTGTATGATTTGAGTCTTTGATTTTTAGTTTGCCACAATCATCCTTGCTGTACACACCTTTTTAGAGAGCCATACATGATTTGGAAATTATTAGAATACTCTTTGTGCTTCACTTATATCTTTTGAGTTTTATAGTTTTGCTCTAGTACTTCACTTATATATTTTAGAGCAAGGTGGTGGATTTGTTTTAAAACTAACTTTTGATCTCTCATGCTTCACTTAGATTATTTTGAGAGTCTTAAATAGCATGGTAATTTTCTTAAACAATCCTAATATGCTAGGTATACAAAAATAGTAAAAACTTTCCTATGAGTGTGTTGAATACTAAGAAAAGTTTGATGCTTGATGATTGTTTTGAGATATGGAGATAATAATATTAAAGTCGTGCTAGTTGAGTAGTTGTGAATTTGAGAAATGCTTGTGTTGAAGTTTGCAAGTCCCGTAGCATGCACGTATGGTAAACGTTCTGTAACAAATTTGAAACATGAGGTGTTCTTTGATTGTCCTCCTTATGAGTGGCGGTCGGGGACGAGCGATGGTCTTTTCCTACCAATCTATATATCCCCCTAGGAGCATGCGCGTAGTGCTTTGGTTTTTGATGGCTTGTAGATTTTTGCAATAAGTATATAAGTTCTTTATGACTAATGTTGAGTCCATGGATTATACGCACTCTCACCCTTCCATCATTGCTAGCCTCTTGATGCCGTGCATTGCCCTTTCTCACATTGAGAGTTGGTGCAGACTTCACGATGCGTCAAACCCCATGATATGATACGCTCTTTCACACATAAACCTCCTTATATCTTCCTCAAAACAGTCACCATACCTACCTATTATGGCATTTCCATAGGCATTCCGAGATATATTGCCATGCAACTTTCCACCATTCCATTTATCATGACACATTCATCATTGTCATATTGCTAGCATGATCATGTAGTTGACATAGTATTTGTGGCAAAGCCACTGTTCATAATTCTTTCATACATGTCACTCATTGATTCATTGCATATCCTGGTATACCACGAGGCATTCATATAGAGTCATACCTTTGTTCTAGTATCAAGTTGTAATATTGAGTTGTAAATAAATAGAAGTGTGATGATCATCATTATTAGAACATTGTCCCATGTGAGGTTAATAAAAGAGGCCAAAGAAGCCCAAAAAAATAGGCCAAAGAGCCCACCAAAAAATTGAGAGAAAATGAGGAAGCGACAATGTTACTATCCTTTACCACACTTGTGCTTCGAAGTAGCACCATAATCTTCATGATAGAAAGTCTCTGGTTTTGTCACTTTCATATACTAGTGGGAATTTTTCATTATAGAACTTGGCTTGTATATTCCAAAAATGGGCCTCCTCATGTGCCCTAGGTCTTCGTGAGCAAGCAAGTTGGATGCACACCCACTTAGTTTTCTTTTGTTGAGCTTTCATATATTTGTAGCTCCAGTGCATCGTTGCATGGCAATCCCTACTCCTTGCATTAACATCAATCGATGGGCATCTCCATAGCCCGTTGATTAGCCTCGTTGATGTGAGACCTTCTCCCTTTTTTGTCTTCTCCACATAACCCCCATCATCATATTCTATTCCACCATAGTGCTATGTCCATGGCTCACGCCCATATATTGCGTGAAAGTTTATAGGTTTGAGATTAGTAAAGTATGAAACAATTGCTTGGCTTGCCATCGGGTTGTGCATCATGAGAGCATTCTTATGTGACGAAAATGGAGCATGACTAAAATATATGATTTTGTAGGGATGAACTTTCTTTGGCCATGTTATTTTGAGAAGACATAACTGCTTAGTTAGTATGCTTGAAGTACTATCATTTTATGTCAATATGAACTTTTGTCTTGAATCTTTAGGATTTGAATATTCATACCACAATTAAGAATAATTACATTGAAATTATGCCAAGTAGCACTCCGCATCAAAAATTCTTTTTTATCATTTACCTACTCGAGGACGAGGTGAATTAAGCTTGGGGATGCACGATACGTCTCTAACGTATCTATAATTTTTGATTGCTGCATGCTATATTATCTACTGTTTTGGACCTTATTGGGCTTTATTTTCCACTTTTAGATTACTTTTGGGACTAACCTATTAACCGGAGGCCCAGCCCAGAATTGCTGTTTTTTGCCTATTTTAGTGTTTCGAAGAAACGGAATATCAAACGGAGTCCAAACGGAATGAAACCTTCGGGAACGTGATTTTCTCACCGAATATGAACCAGGAGACTTGGACCTTCCGTCAAGAAAGAAGGGAGGTGGCCACAAGGGTGGAGGGCGCGCCTGCCTACCTCGTGGGCCCCCCTATGCTCCACCGACATAATCCTTCCTCTTATATATACCTACGTACCCCCAAACGATCAGATACAGAGCCAAAACCTAATTCCACCACCGCAACCTTCTGTACCCACGAGATCCCATCTTGCGGCCTATTCTGGAGCTCCGCCGGAAGGGGAATCCACCACGGAGGGCTTCTACATCATCACCATGGCCTCTCCGATGATGTGTGAGTAGTTTACCTCAGACCTTCGGGTCCATAGTTAGTAGCTAGATGTCTTCTTCTCTCTTTTTGGATCTCAATACAATGTTCTCCCCCTCTCTCGTGGAGATCTATTCGATGTAATCTCTTTTTGCGGTGTGTTTGTTGAGGCCGATGAATTATGGGTGTATGATCAAGTTTATCTATGAACAATATTTGAATCTTCTCTGAATTCTTTTATGTATGATTGGTTATCTTTGCAAGTCTCTTCGAATTATCAGTTTGGTTTGGCCTACTAGATTGGTTTTTCTTGCAATGGGATAAGTGCTTAGCTTTGGGTTCAATCTTATGTGTCCTTTCCCGGTGTGATGAGGGGCAGCAAGGCACGTATTGTATTGTTTCATCGAGAATAACAAGATGGTTTTTTTACCATATTGCATGAATTTATCCCTCTACATCATGTCATCTTGCTTAAGGCGTTACTCTGTTTTCTTGAACTTAATACTCTAGATGCATGTTGGATAGCGGTCGATGAGTGGAGTAATAGTAGTAGATGCAGGCAGGAGTCGGTCTACTTGTCTCGGACGTGATGCCTATATACATGATCATACCTAGATATTCTCATAACTATGCTCAATTCTGTCAATTGCTCAACAGTAATTTGTTCACCCACCGTAGAATACTTATGCTCTGAGAGAAGCCACTAGTGAAAGCTATGGCCCCCGGGTCTATTCTCATCATATCAATCTTCCATCACTTTATTATTGCTTTACTTTTTACTTTGCCTTTTATTTTACTTTGCATCTTTATACCAAAAATACCAAAAATATTATCTACCATCTCTATCAGATCTCACTCTCATAAGTGACCGTGAAGGGGCTGACAACCCCTAATCGCGTTGGTTGCGTGGAGCTATTTGTTTTGTGTAGGTACGAGGGACTCGCGCGTAGCCTCCTACTGGATTGATACCTTGGTTCTCAAAACTGAGGGAAATACTTACTCTACTCTGCTGCATCACCTTTCCTCTTGAAGGAAATACAAGGCAGTGCTCAAGAGGTAGCAGGAAGATTTCTGGCGCCGTTGCCGGGGAGGCTTACGCAAAAGTAAAGTCAAGATTTGGACTCCCAACACCGAGTCATATCTGGCGCCATACCAAGTACCCATCACAATCCCTTATCTCTCGCATTACATTATTTGCCATTTGCCTCTCGTTTTCCTCTCCCCCACTTCACCCTTGCCGTTTTATTCGCCTTCTCTTTTTCCGTTTGCCTTTTTCTCGCTTGCTTATCATTATGTCTAAGTTTAGGGAAACTATTGCCGATATGGGCAATAATAATATCATAGAAAATTCTGATGCTCCTGCTGAAGACCCCCTACCTTGCTTACAAAAAGATTTCGAATTGGTAGTGGTAATATTATTGGGAAAGGAGTTATTCAAGATTTCTTTACTTGTCTTTGGTGCTTTACCCTCTATGGGCGGTTCTATTCTTTATAGAACAAGTAGTCTTGCAGACGCTATTGCCATGCTTATAGTTGAACTTGAAAGACAATTTATGCACATGCATCCTTGCATACAAAGAATTTTCCTAGAATTCTCTAATATTGAGCATTCTTCTATTAAGCGTGCGCCGCTATCTTTTTGTCTCATGAGTTTAGATTTATAATAAAAGAGGCCAAAGAAATCTTTAGCATTATAGGGTAGATGCTAGTCATCCTCCCATCGAAGCTATCCTTTTTAATCAAGAAGACATAATGCATTTACAATCTTTAGATCATATTGCTTATAATGAAAATCTTAGGAAAAAGGTTCCTGCCGATGTTCTAGTTGATAAAATTTCTGAGCTCAATGATGATTTTTCTATTCACAATAATGGACTAGGTTTTCCTCTTGAACGAAGGCTTGTAGCTTTTTGCCAAAAGAATGCTCTTAATGATGAATTGGTTGTGCAATACAAAGGGCCAAGGGAGGAACCCATACCTCCTGAGATTGATCTTGGGGACTTTTGTCCCATTAAATTTAGCCCTTTTGATTATTTTTGCTTGCCTCAAAGAAAACTTTCTGCTGAACGTAGAGAATATGAGAGAAGTTTTCATGATTTGCCATACCACTATTATGACAATACCTAGATCTATCCTTGCTTTTATGCCTAGTTAGGGGCGTTAAACGATAGCGCTTGTTGGGAGGCAACCCAATTTTATTTTTTGTTTTTTCTTTTGTTTCTATTTAGGAATAAATATTCCATCTAGCCTCTGGTTATATTTGTTTTTATGTTTTAATTAGTGTTTGTGCCAAGTAAAACCTATAGGATCTTTTGGATGATAGTTATTTGATCTTGCTGTAATTTCAGAAACTTTCTGTTCACGAAAACAATTATTAAAAATCACAGAACGTGATAAAATACTGATTCCAATTGCTGCTGATCAATAAACAAATTTCCTAGGTCCTCCTATTTTGGCTGGTTTTTTGTAGTTCCAGAAGTTTGCGTTAGTTACAGATTACTACAGACTGTTCTGTTTTGACAGATTCTGTTTTTCGTGTGTTGTTTGCTTATTTTGATGAATCTATGGCTAGTAAAATAGTTTTTAAACCATAGAGAAGTTGGAATAAAGTAGGTTTAACACCAATATAAATAAAGAATGAGTTCATTATAGTACCTTAAAGTGATCTTTTGCTTTCTTTCGCTAACGGAGCTCACGAGATTTCTGTTGAGTTTTGTGTTGTGAAGTTTTCAAGTTTTGGGTGATTTTTTGATGGATTATGGAACAAGGAGTGGCAAGAGCCTAAGCTTGGGGATGCCCATGGCACCCCCAAGATAATCCAAGGACACCAAAATTCAAAGCTTGGGGATGCCGGAAGGCATCCCCTCTTTGTCTACTTCCATCGGTAACTTTACTTGGAGCTATATTTTTATTCACCACATGATATGTGTTTTGCTTGGAGCGTCTTGTATGATTTGAGTCTTTGATTTTTAGTTTGCCACAATCATCCTTGCTGTACACACCTTTTTAGAGAGCCATACAAGATTTGGAAATTATTAGAATACTCTTTGTGCTTCACTTATATCTTTTGAGTTTTATAGTTTTGCTCTAGTACTTCACTTATATATTTTAGAGCAAGGTGGTGGATTTGTTTTAAAGAAACTTTTGATCTCTCATGCTTCACTTAGATTATTTTGAGAGTCTTAAATAGCATGGTAATTTTCTTAAACAATCCTAATATGCTAGGTATACAAAAATAGTAAAACTTTCCTATGAGTGTGTTGAATACTAAGAAAAGTTTGATGCTTGATGATTGTTTTGAGATATGGAGATAATAATATTAAAGTCGTGCTAGTTGAGTAGTTGTGAATTTGAGAAATGCTTGTGTTGAAGTTTGCAAGTCCCGTAGCATGCACGTATGGTAAACGTTATGTAACAAATTTGAAACATGAGGTGTTCTTTGATTGTCCTCCTTATGAGTGGCGGTCGGGGACGAGCGATGGTCTTTTCCTACCAATCTATATATCCCCTAGGAGCATGCGCGTAGTGCTTTGGTTTTTGATGGCTTGTAGATTTTTGCAATAAGTATGTGAGTTCTTTATGACTAATGTTGAGTCCATGGATTATACGCACTCTCACCCTTCCATCATTGCTAGCCTCTTGATTGCCGTGCATTGCCCTTTCTCACATTGAGAGTTGGTGCAGACTTCGCCGGTGCGTCCAAACCCCATGATATGATACGCTCTTTCACACATAAACCTCCTTATATCTTCCTCAAAACAGTCACCATACCTACCTATTATGGCATTTCCATAGGCATTCCGAGATATATTGCCATGCAACTTTCCACCATTCCATTTATCATGACACATTCATCATTGTCATATTGCTAGCATGATCATGTAGTTGACATAGTATTTGTGGCAAAGCCACTGTTCATAATTCTTTCATACATGTCACTCATTGATTCATTGCATATCCTGGTATACCGCCGGAGGCATTCATATAGAGTCATACCTTTGTTCTAGTATCAAGTTGTAATATTGAGTTGTAAATAAATAGAAGTGTGATGATCATCATTATTAGAACATTGTCCCATGTGAGGTTAATAAAAAGAGGCCAAAGAAGCCCAAAAAAAATAGGCCAAAGAACCCACCAAAAAAAATTGAGAGAAAATGAGAGAAGGGACAATGTTACTATCCTTTACCACACTTGTGCTTTGAAGTAGCACCATAATCTTCATGATAGAAAGTCTCTGGTTTTGTCACTTTCATATACTAGTGGGAATTTTTCATTATAGAACTTGGCTTGTATATTCCAAAATGGGCCTCCTCATGTGCCCTAGGTCTTCGTGAGCAAGCAAGTTGGATGCACACCCACTTAGTTTTCTTTTGTTGAGCTTTCATATATTTGTAGCTCTAGTGCATCCGTTGCATGGCAATCCCTACTCCTTGCATTAACATCAATCGACGGGCATCTCCATAGCCCGTTGATTAGCCTCGTTGATGTGAGACCTTCTCCCTTTTTTGTCTTCTCCACATAACCCCCATCATCATATTCTATTCCACCATAGTGCTATGTCCATGGCTCACGCCCATATATTGCGTGAAAGTTTATAGGTTTGAGATTAGTAAAGTATGAAACAATTGCTTGGCTTGCCATCGGGGTTGTGCATCATGAGAGCATTCTTATGTGACGAAAATGGAGCATGACTAAAATATATGATTTTGTAGGGATGAACTTTCTTTGGCCATGTTATTTTGAGAAGACATAACTGCTTAGTTAGTATGCTTGAAGTACTATCATTTTATGTCAATATGAACTTTTGTCTTGAATCTTTAGGATTTGAATATTCATACCACAATTAAGAATAATTACATTGAAATTATGCCAAGTAGCACTCCGCATCAAAAATTCTTTTTTATCATTTACCTACTCGAGGACGAGCAGGAATTAAGCTTGGGGATGCCTGATACGTCTCTAACGTATCTATAATGTTTGATTGCTCCATGCTATATTATCTACTGTTTTGGACCTTATTGGGCTTTATTTTCCACTTTTAGATTACTTTTGGGACTAACCTATTAACCGGAGGCCCAGCCCAGAATTGCTGTTTTTTTGCCTATTTTAGTGTTTCGAAGAAACGGAATATCAAACGGAGTCCAAACGGAATGAAACCTTCGGTATCGTGATTTTCTCACCGAATATGAACCAGGAGACTTGGACCTTCCGTCAAGAAAGAAGGGAGGTGGCCACGAGGGTGGAGGGCGCGCCTGCCTACCTCGTGGGCCCCCCTATGCTCCACCGACATAATCCTTCCTCTTATATATACCTATGTACCCCCAAACGATCAGATACAGAGCCAAAAACCTAATTCCACCACCGCAACCTTCTGTACCCACGAGATCCCATCTTGCGGCCTATTCTGGAGCTCCGCCGGAAGGGGAATCCACCACGGAGGGCTTCTACATCATCACCATGGCCCCTCCGATGAAGTGTGAGTAGTTTACCTCAGACCTTCGGGTCCATAGTTAGTAGCTAGATGTCTTCTTCTCTCTTTTCGGATCTCAATACAATGTTCTCCCCCTCTCTCGTGGAGATCTATTCGATGTAATCTCTTTTTGCGGTGTGTTTGTTGAGGCCGATGAATTATGGGTGTATGATCAAGTTTATCTATGAACAATATCTGAATCTTCTCTGAATTCTTTTATGTATGATTGGTTATCTTTGCAAGTCACTTCGAATTATCAGTTTGGTTTGGCCTACTAGATTGGTTTTTCTTGCAATGGGATAAGTGCTTAGCTTTGGGTTCAATATTGCGGTGTCCTATCCCAAAGTGATGAGGGGCAGCAAGGCACGTATTGTATTGTTGCCATCGAGGATAACAAGATGGGTTTTTTATCATATTGCATGAATTTATCCCTCTACATCATGTCATCTTGCTTAAGGCGTTACTCTGTTTTCTTGAACTTAATACTCTAGATGCATGTTGGATAGCGGTCGATGAGTGGAGTAATAGTAGTAGATGCAAGGAGTCGGTCTACTTGTCTCGGACGTGATGCCTATATACATGATCATACCTAGATATTCTCATAACTATGCTCAATTCTGTCAATTGCTCAACAGTAATTTGTTCACCCACCGTAGAATACTTATGCTCTTGAGAGAAGTCACTAGTGAAATCTATGGCCCCCGGGTCTATTCTCATCATATCAATCTTCCAACACTTTATTATTGCTTTACTTTTTACTTTTCCTTTTATTTTACTTTGCATCTTTGTACCAAAAATAGCAAAAATATTATTATCATCTCTATCAGATATCACTCTCGTAAGTGACCGTGAAGGGCTGACAACCCCTAATCGTGTTGGTTGCGTGGAGCTATTTGTTTTGTGTAGGTACGAGGGACTCGCGCGTAGCCTCCTACTGGATTGATACCTTGGTTCTCAAAAACTGAGGGAAATACTTACTCTACTCTACTGCATCACCCTTTCCTCTTCAAGGAAATCCAACGTAGTGCTCAAGAGGTAGAACGCGGCCGACCTCGTGAGGACCGCTGGCAGGATCAGCCTCGCGAGGTAGCCTGGAGGGACCAGCCTCGTGAGGATCGTCCTCAGGGCAACGCCGTTCTTCCACAACTACCGCCACCACCAAGAAGGAATGACAACCACCATCAAGACGAGGGGGCTGGGGGCTTCCAGGAGCCGCATGCTATTGCCTGCATCTCGGGCGGAGCTCAGGCCCCAGCCTCGCAGCGTATCTTCAAGCAGTTTGCTCGTGAAGTGAATGCAGTCCTCCCCAAGATTGAGGCCACACGCCCGCTCAGATGGTCCCAGTGCGCTATCGCCTTCAGCTCGGCGGATCAGCTCAAGTGCACAGCTACCGCTGGCGCCCTCCCAATGCTCGGCTCCCCAGTCATCAGCAACGTGCAAGTTACCAAGACCCACATCGATGGCGGCACAGGGCTCAACGTCCTGTCCGTCGACACGTTTGACAACCTCCAAGTGTCGTATGATCAGCTTCAGCCTACCAAGCCTTTCTCAGGAGTGACCGACGGCTCCACCACACCGATAGGGCTGGTCCGCCTCACTGTCACCTTTGGAGAAAGCAAGAACTACCGAACCGAGCTCATCGACTTCGATGTCGCGCACATCCGCCTGCCATACAACGCCATCCTCGGGTATCCAGTCCTGGCCAAGTTCATGGCGGTGACCCATCATGGCTACAATGTCCTGAAGATGCCGGGAAGCGGCTGGATCATCATGGTCCCATGCGAAGAAAGAGATGCGGTGTGCTCCCTTGAGCGTGCCTTCCAAGCTGCAGTAATCGACAACCCAGACAGCAAGGGCGAGTGCCTTCCTGAGGCCACCCCCAAGAAGAAGAAGCAGTTGTGCCGTGCAGGACCTCAGGAGGGTGGTGTCACAACCGAACCTCGTCAGATCGGCGCTTCGCTCGGGCGCCTCCCTCCATCGCATAGGAAGGCGCGCGCCACGCCTTCTTCTCGGCAGGGCTCGGGGCTCTCTTCTAGAGTGCCTCAGACCTTGGCAACATCACGAGGGAGGCGCTCGGGCACCACTTAGAGGCGTGCTTCATGACACGTTTCCCTTAGGAGGACACAGGGCGAGGAGCGCCCACCGCTCAGGAATTCATCAGCAAGACCACTCAGGAACTGCAAGACGCTAGGGCCATGCACGGTGACCGCCGCTCACCAGCGCAGCTCCCCATCCAGCGAGGATGCAGGGTTGCGCGTCTGCATCGACATCCTGTGGCTCAACAGGGCGCATCTCGTGAGCCTTTCGGCCTTCATGCGTGGGCTGCTGCGAGGTCCACCGCATAGCTACGTTCGCATGCCTTTTGGCCTGCCAAGCGTGTTGTCCGCCTATCTGTGTAACTTGCGGCGCATCCTGGCGGCTCAGGAGGCCAGGCACCACGCAGTGCTGACGGAGATGGAGATGGTCCTCAAGGAACCGCCTGGACCCCCAGAGCCTCCTGAGGCTCAGGGCTCCGGTGGCTCATGAGGAGCAACTCCTTCGCCGCCTACCTTCAGCTGCCAGACATCTCTTCATCAGCGGGACCAGGTGACATTTTCCAAGTTTGTTTAGGCTGGGGCGCCCTCGGGCTGCATCATTCCCAGGCCGCATCGGTCCGTCCCTGAGGCCTGTAGCCTTGTTCTGGTGTCTTTAGCGTACCTTGTTGGGGGCGCCCCTCGGGCTCCATCTTCCCCAAGCCACTCGGGCCGGACCCAGTGGCGTGTATCTTCCCTGCATTTACCTAAGCCAGCATGCTTTCCATGCCTAATCTACCTATAACTATTATCTGCTTGGCTCTCGCCCCCTGCGGGGCTTACTCACATTAGCACCGCGCTTGTGCATGGGTCCGTCCCTGCAACGTCGACAAATCTGAACGGTCGAGCTCTGACTCGCGGTACGCCCCGTACATGTCACCTCACCAGGCCCTCAGTGCCTTCATCCCCTCACGAAGCAACCGATAGCCGGCCGTGACGGTGGGCTTCATTTCTCCTTGTGCTGGCTTGCAGGAATCTCATGAGGGTGATAGCAGGCGGCACCGCGAGCTCCCTTTTCTCCCATGCAATCCACTCACGCGTTAAAAGGGGGGCTCCTGAGCATCACGTCTCAGGAGCTCTTACTGGTTCTCCAGCCCTCACCCCCTGGCCTTGACCACGGCACGCGACCTGGCATACCAGCGGCGGCTGAGCTCGCTCGAGGGCCGGGACCTGAGGACGTAGAGCATAAAGGAGAGCATGGAGAAGAGGGGAAGGCTCGCATGGGCCTGGCCTAGCTACGCATTAGTGAGGCTCATAATAAGGAATCGACTCCAAACCACTAAGATAAGTCTCGCTCAGATAGGCTAAATCATTGGAGCCCAAGGGTCATGCACGCTGCAGCCTGTTGCGGCAACGTCGCCTCCCTTTCTTGCCTTACCACGGCTGCTTGGGCGCTAAATGGGACCTCTCGAGCATCGCGCCTCAAGGGCTCTTATCGACCTCGGGCTGCTCACCTCCTGGCCTTGACCACGGCACGCGACCTGGCATACCAGCGACGACTGCAGCCTGCCTAGGGACCGGGACCTATCGGCGTAGAGCAACAAGCCGTCGTGAGGTTGGAAAGGGGAGACTGGCCTGAACAGGACATGCGTTCGCAAGTTTTCATAATAAGGAAGATATACACAAAAGACATCACAGACCCTTTACACGCCCCCACGGGGTACTTCTTGATTCCTCGCAGGGGACAAAAGACGAGAACCTGGGGGAATCCTATCTACACCCTCCCGTGGCTGACGCCATCATCAACAGTGGGCCACGGGAGGCCGACGCCAACCCCATCCAGATCAGCGGCGGCGGCTGGGCCCGTAGCCCTGCTCTGAGCTCGGTGAGAGCTCAGGGGCACGTAGTTGTCGTCGCTCGTCTCCGGAGTCTCGTAGAGCGCGGGAGAACCGCTGGACTCCCAAGAGTCGCCGCTGCTGGAGTAGCCGCGAGCGGAGCACGCATCATCCTGGCGCTCCCCTCTAGGACAACACTCCAAGCGGCGGCCCTCCGTGTCGAAGACCTTGAAGAACATCATGGAAGCGTCGTCATATTCAAAGTGGATCGCGAGGGCGCCCTCCACACGGCAAACCCGCGCGACCTCGCCCCAGCCGCAGGTCATGAAGATCTTGCCGAGGAGACCGCCATTTACCTGCTCCGGCCGCCGAAAGGCGTAGTCCGCATGCTGCGAGCAAAGCTCGAGGGGTCCCTCGGCGGCATCACGTCGAGAGAAGAACCGCGGAAGCGGATCCAAGAGCTTGCAGCATCGCCGCCACAAAGACAAGCTTCGCGCGAGGAGTCCGCTGCATGAACTCCAGTGTGACGGCGCGTCATCACGCTGACGCGGCGTCTTGGCGCTGGCGCTCGTCGTTCCTTCCTCCGAGAACTCGGCTTGGGCATACAAGGGCAGCGGATACCCGTGAGGAGGCCACTCACACCAAGGCCTCGTCACCACCTGCATCGCCAGTGCGTCATGGTGATGAGCCGACCTCTTCTTCGGCGGCAGCGGCTCTGGCATGTCAAGGGGAGTCTTTCCCTTCTCCGCAGCCGAAAACCTTCAGATGGGCGCCATTGCTACTAGCAGAGGAGCAAGGAGGAAGAAGCAAGCGAATCAAGAAGAGATGGGCGACGGTGCTCTGCCCTCCCCATTTATAACGGAAGAAGGCCAACCGCGCCTCCCACGACCACAGGTAATGATGATTTTCCTTGCATGTCGCAGGGACTTGTCAAGTTGGGCAGTTGCTGAGGCAGCGTGGGGAAGCGGAGACACCCACGTCCAATCAACCGCCACGCGTCGACCAAGGATGCAGGCTTTTGGGGCCCGCGGCGCTCCGCACTTGACCTTTAGCTTCGCCTTGAAGCCAAGCCCGAGAGCGCCTTGGGCCCGGGGGCTACTGTCGGCGTTCTGGGAACGGGGGTCCCCAGACTTGCTCGCCATGCCAGCGGCGTGGCTGTGCTAGCAGGCCTGTATGGCCCATCTTCATCGACAAGGCATTCAAGACCCTCGCGAGGGGCAAAGCCTCGCGAGGTAGACGACACAAGACCCCCTCGGGAGCGGCCTCACCAGGTTGCCTCGCGAGGAGCTGAGAGATCAAGGCAGGGCAAACCTCGCGAGGTTCTCGTGACCTGAGTCATGACGATCAAGATCAGGCGGGCGCCAGCGCGCGCAGTGTCCTTATTTCCTCTTTGGTGCTAAGGGAGCAAGCACAGGCGAAGAGTATCGAGGCATCAAGCAAAGGTTTCCATATCAGTGCAAGGAGACCAAGATTAGCAGGACGGCAAGAAGGAGGTCACCATGGAGCCCAAGGCGGCGTCACCACCAGAGACTTTTGCAGGTGAAGAGAGCTTTTGTCAGGATAAGTTGTACTAGTTGTCCCCTTTCAAATTGGCCGTTGTTGGCTCCCTTTCCGCTCAATATTTGGGGAGAGGATCAGGGCCTAAATAAGTAGAACTAGCCACCATAGTAGGGGGATCGATTCCATCTTCCACCCTCTCACCCGTAAGCCTGCAGAGCTCAAGAACACATCAACCTTAGGAGGCTATTCTCCCCTTGTACTGTTCATCATCAGCCCAAGAGGCAATCCACCACCACCACACCTGGAGCAGGGTATTACACCACAACGGTGGACCGAACCAGTATAAATCTTGTGTCTTTTGTGTTGTGAGTTCGTCGAGTTCGTCCGCGAGATCTTAGCAAACCTAGGACGTGGATCGGTAAGAGGGAAAGAATTTATCTACATGCATCTATAAAGATGGCGCCATATAGGTATTGTACTCTCGAACACTTGCCATGGTGGGAAGCATTATAGAAATGTGTGGATAAAAAAAATTCGTAGAGCCACAATTTTGCCATTTTTTTGTAGCTGGAAATTCTCAGTATTTCCACAAGAACCTTTGCAGATATATATAGAATATAAATGTGTATTCACATACCCAACACCATAATTCTTGGGAATGACTGAGTACCATTTGATGTTTTGGGCATAGTGCTGGTTGGAGCCGGGTGCAGGTGGTGGCATGCTAGAAAATAAATGGCACTCTAGTTCAAGCATTAAACTCTTATCCAAATATTTTAGATGTGCATATTTTGGGAATAAAATATT
Source organism: Aegilops bicornis (assembly GCA_021605145.1). Taxonomy (NCBI): domain Eukaryota; kingdom Viridiplantae; phylum Streptophyta; class Magnoliopsida; order Poales; family Poaceae; genus Aegilops; species Aegilops bicornis. Next base: position 33,378,418 of record CM038673.1, read on the forward strand.
TCAAGTAATTCATGATGGTAACTTGTAAGAAAAATGATTACCTGGCTTTTTTGCCCCCATCGTTCAACATGATTACACTTTGGATGATGAAACGGCTATATCTACCCTGTGCCTTTAATGTTGTGGACCCTGACACTCATATTGATTTCTACGGTATTGAATCGTCAAATTTGTCCTTAGCCCTTAGAGGAGAGCGGATAGGAATCCACATGTGTAGCTCGTTAGGAATCCACATGTGTAGCTCGATGATAGTCAATCTGACATCATGTAGCAATCCATGTGGTTATGGTAATGCTTCATAGGATGGCCTCATCTTTGATTTTAATGGTAAGGATGAATGATTTGTTTGCATGCAAACAACGAGGACGCTACATTCATACACATTTGACCTTAATCTGAATGATTTTTCAAGTTATTATTTTTATATCATGCAAACCAACTATTACTCATTGAGTTGTACCATTCAAATCAAAGATAAGGCTAGAAATGACAACTTCGCGTTGTCCTCGAAGGGCTATTGCCCGAATTAATGATTTACTCTCTAGTAGAAATCTATGCACTGATCAGGGTCCACAACGGCAAAGGCCCGATGTATAGGTGTCAACTTCATTTGGCACAAAATAGGTGCGTCATCAATGTCGATACTGATTCAAGCCGGCGACCATGTCCCTGTCACCGCATCGCACCTCGCTGGGATGAGGAGGCCGCCGCCGCGATCAGGAGAAGAGGAGGCCGCCGCCATACTCGGGGAGAAGAGAATGCCACCGCCAAGCTCGGGGAGTAGAGAATGCAACCACCATGCTCGAGGAGAAGAGGACGTCACCACCGCTTGGGGAGAAAGGGATGCCAACCGTGCTTGGGATCACCTACGACCAAGAGAGCAAGGAAGGAAGCTGGGGTCACCTGTAACGGGGAGTCCCACATCGTCCATGGCGCGCGTGGGGGGCCGTCATCTGCCAGTGGCGTGCAAGACAGCAGACGGCGTTGCGAGGCTCCTAGCGGAGGCGTGAGGAGAGTACAGTGATGCGATGAGGTGTGCACGGCTGAAATTGAGAGGAGATAAGGTGAGTGTGTGCGTGAAGAAAGAGAGAGATGAGATTAGCCTATCCCATAACGCCACACCACTGATCCTTGTGTTGTATGCTCATTGGTGGATTGTGTGCTTCTTTGCTATGTTTTGAATATGGTTTAAATATAGCAAACGGCCACCGAAAAATATCAAATTTTGCCACGGATCATGTAATGGTGTATCTCGTTTGCAGAAAAATATTCAAAGGAAACCGATGAAGCGGCGGTCACTTCACATGCGAACTAGGTTCGTTGAGTCTCCTAACCTAGTTTATTCCTCAGAGATGGTCTAGCTCGTAAGCAATCTACAAGAGAACTTTGTGAAACATTTACAAATTTTTATCACAAACTGTAGGTGTCATATGAGGACATCATGCCAAGCTTCGTGTTATTCAAATGTCGTTTGGATTTTCGGAAATTAAAAAACGACCAAATTCCATATCACTTTTTTTATAAAGTTGTGTTTTCTCTACAATCTGTCTCTCTTGAAAATAATACCAAATGGACACCGAAAGATGCCAAAGTTTTAGGTGTGTCAAGTAATGTAGTATATTGAGTGCACAAAAAATTGAAGCCCAACGGATAAGTATATTTAATATATAGAAAATTACAAAAGACACCCTTTTTTACACTTAGAAAGTAGAAAATGTTTTTTTGTACAAAAAATCGAAAACTCTATTGGGCCAAATTGTTTGTAATGTCAATATACACCAATGTGTCCAACTTTGGCATATTATAATAAACTGTGTCATGAATATGGCCATCACCTTGGTCATTTGACATGAAAGCCATGAACAACTAAAAAGACATTTTAGGGCGTTTTGTGAACATTTTCTTTCAAATTTATCATATTAAAATTTTGGTATTTTTCCTTGCAACTAGTACAACTAAAAAGACTCCATGCAAAGGGATTGCATTTTTTGAACTTATATTCTTTTTCTTTCGTTTTTTCCAAAACGGGGTCAAAATGGTCGGCATGTCTATTCATGGGAAGGCGTTGAATCTCTCAAAACTCTAAGTGATAATCCCATATAATAATGTCTTGTGTATATTTTTTTGTCAATGTTAAGATAGAGCTATCACATACTTGTAGCTCAAATTTGAATTATTTCGAAATATCGACATAAAGCCATTTAAATGTGCAAAAGTAGCTAGAAAACTAGAAAATCCATGAAACCAGGAAATTGCGAATAAAATAGGGTCTACGTATTGTGATAACTGGAGTGGTGCCAATGTGCACCCTATTCTTTGTACTTGCTTCACACAAAAAATATCGATCTTGACACTTAGAAAATAAAAAATGGTATTTTTGTACAAAAAATTTGGAAACTCTATTTGGCAACATTGTTTGTAATGTCAACATTATAATAAACTATGCAATGAATATAATCCATCACCTTGGTCATTTGACGTGAAAGCCATCAACATTTTACCATATGAATATGGCCATCACTGTCCTAGAAATTAATGCACTGGACCGTACTGAGTTGGTAGCACATGGTCTAGTGGTTTGCCAATTAAGAGGCCACATGCATAGCAGTGAGTCGCATATGCCAGTTGGTTATCAAATTCTAATTAATGAACCTATACAGTTCATTTAATTATGGGACCACCTATTTTTAAGTATGGTCACAATATTCAAAATGACATTTAATATTAGGACCAAGCATTCTAAATGCCAGTTAATTATGTCCCCACTGTCCGCCAAGGGATAAGGCCCGAATTAATGATTCACTATCCTAGAAATTAATCCACCGGTAGACATTTCCTTTTCAATCATGCAAGGATTAAGGAAAATGAACGATGGTTCAATTCTTCTTCTTAGAAGTTAGCATTGTGAAGACATGAAATATATTTTTGTTTAAAAGATTCGTGTCTAAAATAGACTCAAATTCATTTTCATTTAGAACTAGAATGACCATTGGTTTCTGTAGCATGCGTGAACCACGATCCTATTGAGCTGCAGACAACTTGAAAACGTTAATTACAAATTGGTCATCAATTTATCTCACCGATCTTTCACACGAAATACCAATAGAATCAAAATAGTCTATTTTCACTGGCGGTTTGGTTAAGCGACTTTTCTTATAAAACATATGTCCCCATATTTGTCGGCGTTCTGGTAACGGGGTCCCCAGACTTGCCCGCCTGCGGCCCGCGGCGTGGCTGTGCTAGCAGGCCTGTACGGCCCATCTTCATCGACAAGGCAGTCAAGACCCTCGCGAGTGGCCAAGCCTCACCAAGACACCCTCCGGAGCGGCCTCACCAAGTTGTCTCGCCAGGAGCGGAGAGATCAAGGCAGGGCAAACCTCGCGAGGTTCTCGTGATGTGAGCCATGACGATCAAGATCAGGCGGGCGCCAGGCGAGCGCCAGCGGCGTAGTGTCCTTGTTTCCTCTTTGGTGCTAAGGGAGCAAGCGCAGGCGCAGAGTACCGAGGCATCAAGCAAAGGTTTCCATATCAGTGCAACGAGACCAAGACCAGCAGGACGGCAAGACGGAGGTCACCATGGAGCCCAAGGCGGCGTCACCACCAGAGCCTTTTGCAGGCGAAGACCTCTTTTATCAGGATAAGCTGTACTAGTTGCCCCCTTTCTAAGTGGCTGTTGTTGGCTTCCTTCCCACTCAATATTTGGGGAGAGGACCGGGGCCTATATAAGTAGAACTAGCAACCATAGTAGGGGGATCGATTCCATCTTCCATCCTCTCACCCACAAGCTCGTAGAGCTCAAGAACACCTCAACCTCAGAGGCTGTTCTCCCCATTGTACTGTTCATCAGCAGTCCAAGAGGCAATCCACCACCACCACCACACTGGAGTAGGGTATTACACCAAAACGGTGGCCCGAACCATTATAAATCTTGTGTCTTTTGTGTTGTGAGTTCGTCCGTGAGATCTTAGCAAACCTAGGGCGTGGATCAGTAGGGGGAAAGAACTTCGCGTGCACCCTAGAGTTCGAACCTTAAGGGTTATGCCGGAACTCGTGATCCGACATTTAGCGCGCCCGGTAGGTGCGCCCAAGCTTCCTTCGTCGCTTCTGCGTCGCCTTGCTCCGCCATCTCCATGGCGGACTCTGCCATGATCGCGCTGAGCGCTGGCCACCCTCGCCACCCACGTCGCTCAGACGGCTCCCGTCGGTGGGCCACCTCGTCGTTCTCCGTATCCTACCGCCAACGCCGCCGCCGGCCCGGCGGGGAACGAGCAGCAAGCGTCCTCGCTGCACCCCTCTGTGCGGCAGGACGGCTGCACCACCACTCCATCGCTAACTCCCGCAGGTTCGTCGTCTCACGCTCGTCGCGCTCCCATGGACGCACGGGACGTGCTCCTCATGGAGCTTGAGCTCCTGCGCTACCGCCCGTCGATGAACTCTACGAGGACTGGGTCGACCGCATCACCGAGCTCGTCCGTGCCGCTGGGGCTCCCTGCGCCATCCTCTCTCTCCGCCTGCGCCTCCGCCAGCTACATGCAATGTAGCTCATGGAGCACCTCCGCCATGTCTGCCCCAAGACGGTGCCAAGGCGCACACCTCCACGGCGTGACCCACTGCGTCCGGCGCCCGCGCGTGAAGAAAGAAGCTGCCAAAAAGTTCCTCGACTGCAAGAGAACGCTCTACCACGGCGCCAGGATCGTATGCCGCGGCAGGGCCCCGTGCCGCTTGCTATGGCGGCACGTGGGCGTCAAGACCAAGCTCCACCTCCAAGACGGCCCCCGGCGACCACGGCCGGTTGCCGCGCCTTCACACCCGAGCTGCGTAGCGTCACCTGGCCGGGCAAGTTCAAGCCAGATCTGCCTCCTCGCTACGTCGGCACCCCCGACACCACGGAGTTTCTGTAGCTCTACGAGCTGAGCATCGAGTCGGCCAACGGCGACGAGAAAGTCATGGTGAACTGGTTCCCCATGGCTCTCAAGGATGGTGCCCGCTCCTGGTTCCTGAACCAGCCTCCAGGCTCGATCTCCTCCTGGGACGAGATGCGCGACCGCTTCATCGCCTACTTCCAGGGCACTCGCGACCGTCCACCGGCCGCGGGAGACCTGCGTCGCATCAAGCAACAACCAGGAGAGACCCTCCAGAAGTACATCCAGTGCTTCAACAATGTTCGAATCAAGATCCCCAAGGTGACGGACGAGGCCATCATCTCTGCGTTCTCTGATGGCGTCCGCGACGTCAAGATGAAGGAGGAGCTCGCTATCCACGAGGAGATGTGCACATCTCAGGAGCTGTTCCACCTGGCAACCAAGTGCGCAAGAGCTGAGGAAGGGCGCCTCTCCCTCCTTGAGCTCCCAAATGGACACGGAGGAGAAGAAATCTAAGGCCAAGGACGTGAAGTGCAAGGGAGCAGCCGTGCTCGTGGCGGAGACGGACACCAAGCGCGACAGAGATTAGCCCGAGTCATCCAAGAACAGCCGACCATTCTGCGCCTTCCACAACCTGCATACCCACAACACCAGCAACTTTCAAGAGCTCAGAGCCATTCGAAAAGGACGTTTCGGTCGACGCCCCAAGCGCAATGACCAGGGCTACGTCCGGGGAGGAGGACGTGGTGGCGGATGCTGGGACGACCGTGGCCCGTGCTAGGAGTGGCGCGATGATACGTCTCCAACGTATCTATAATTTTTGATTGCTCCATGCTATATTATCTACTGTTTTGGACCTAATTGGGCTTTATTTTCCACTTTTATATTACTTTTGGGACTAACCTATTAACTGGAGGCCCAGCCCAGAATTGCTGTTTTTTGCCTATTTCAGTGTTTCGAAGAAACGGAATATCAAACGGAGTCCAAACGGAATGAAACCTTCAGGAACGTGATTTTCTCACCGAATATGATCCAGGAGACTTGGACCCCCCGTCAAGAAAGAAGGGAGGTGACCACGAGGGTGGAGGGCGCCCCTGCCTCGTGGGCCCCCTTTGCTCCACCGACGCATTCTTCCTCCTATATATACCTATGTACCCCCAAACGATCAGATACGGAGCCAAAGACCTAATTCCACCTCCGCAACCTTCTGTACCCATGAGATCCCATCTTGGGGCCTGTTCCGGAGCTCTGCCGGAAGGGTAATCCACCACAGAAGGCTTCTACATCATCACCATGGCCCCTCCGATGAAGTGTGAGTAGTTTACCTCGGACCTTCGGGTCCATAGTTAGTAGCTAGATGGCTTCTTCTCTCTTTTTGGATCTCAATACAATGTTCTCCCCCTCTCTCGTGGAGATCTATTTGATGTAATCTTCTTTTTGCGGTGTGTTTGTTGAGACCAATGAATTGTGGGTTTAAGATCAAGTTTATCTATGAACAATATTTGAATCTTCTCTGAATTCTTTTATGTATGATTGGTTATCTTTGCAAGTCTCTTCGAATTATCAGTTTGGATTGGCCTACTAGATTGGTTTTTCTTGCAATGGGAGAAATGCTTAGCTTTGGGTTCAATCTTGCGGTGTCCTTTCCCAGTGACAGTAGGGGCAGCAAGGCACGTATTGTATTGTTGCCATCAAGGATAACAAGATGGGGTTTTTATCATATTGCATGAATTTATCTACTCTGCTGCATCACCTTTCCTCTTGAAGGAAATACAAGGCAGTGCTCAAGAGGTAGCAGGAAGATTTCTGGCGCCGTTGCCGGGGAGGCATACGCAAAAGTCAAGTCAAGATTTGGACTCCCAACACCGAGTCATATAAGGCGCCATACCAAGTACCCATCACAATCCCTTATCTCTCGCATTACATTATTTGCCATTTGCCTCTCGTTTTCCTCTCCCCCACTTCACCCTTGCCGTTTTATTCGCCTTCTCTTTTTCCGCTTATGCTTTTTTCGCTTGTTATCATTATGTCTAAGTTTAGGGAAACTATTGCCGATATGGGCAATAATAATATCATAGAAAATTCTGATGCTCCTGTTGAAGAACCCCCTACCTTGCTTACAAAAAGATTTCGAATTGGTAGTGGTAATATTATTGGGAAAGGAGTTATTCAAGATTTCTTTACTTGTGCTGGTGCTTTACCCTCTATGGGCGGTTCTATTCTTTATAGAACAAGTACTCTTGCAGACGCTATTGCCATGCTTATAATTGAACTTGAAAGGCAATTTATGCACATGCATCCTTGCATACAAAGAATTTTCCTAGAATTCTCTAATATTGAGCATTCTTCTGTTAAGCGTGTCACCGCTATCTTTTTGTCTCATGAGTTTAGATTTATAATAAAAGAGGCCAAAGAAATCTTTGCGCATTATAGGGTAGATGCTAGTCATCCTCCCATTGAAGCTATCCTTTTTAATCGAGAAGACATAATGCATTTACAATCTTTAGATCATATTGCTTATAATGAAAATCTTAGGAAAAAGGTTCCTGCCGATGTTCTAGTTGATAAAATTTCTGAGCTCAATGATGATTTTTCTATTCACAATAATGGACTAGGTTTTCCTCTTGAACGAAGGCTTGTAGCTTTTTGCCAAAAGAATGCTCTTAATGATGAATTGGTTGTGCAATACAAAGGGCCAAGGGAGGAACCCATACCTCCTGAGATTGATCTTAGGGACTTTTGTCCCATTAAATTTAGCCCTTTTGATTATATTTGCTTGCCTCAAAGAAAACTTTCTGCTGAACGTAGAGAATATGAGAGAAGTTTTCATGATTTTCCATACCACTATTATGACAATACCTAGATCTATCCTTGCTTTTATGCCTAGTTAGGGGCGTTAAACGATAGCGCTTGTTGGGAGGCAACCCAATTTTTATTTTATTTTTGCTTTTGTTTCTATTTAGGAATAAATATTCCATCTAGCCTCTGGTTATATTTGTTTTTATGTTTTAATTAGTGTTTGTGCCAAGTAAAACCTATAGGATCTTTTGGATGATAGTTATTTGATCTTGCTGTAATTTCAGAAACTTTCTGTTCACGAAAACAATTATTAAAAATCACAGAACGTGATAAAATACTGATTCCAATTGCTTATGATCAATAAACAAATTTCCTAGGTCCTCCTATTTTTTCTGATTTTTTGTAGTTCCAGAAGTTTGCGTTAGTTACAGATTACTACAGACTGTTCTGTTTTGACAGATTCTGTTTTTCGTGTGTTGTTTGCTTATTTTGATGAATCTATGGCTAGTAAAATAGTTTTTAAACCATAGAGAAGTTGAATAAAGTAGGTTTAACACCAATATAAATAAAGAATGAGTTCATTATGGTACCTTAAAGTGATCTTTTGCTTTCTTTCGCTAACGGAGCTCACGAGATTTCTGTTGAGTTTTGTGTTGTGAAGTTTTCAAGTTTTGGGTGATTTTTTTTGATGGATTATGGAACAAGGAGTGGCAAGAGCCTAAGCTTGGGGATGCCCATGGCACCCCCAAGATAATCCAAGGACACAAAAAATTCAAAGCTTGGGGATGCCCGGAAGGCATCCCTCTTTTGTCTACTTCCATCGGTAACTTTACTTGGAGCTATATTTTATTCACCCCATGATATGTGTTTTGCTTGGAGCGTCTTGTATGATTTGAGTCTTTGATTTTTAGTTTGCCACAATCATCCTTGCTGTACACACCTTTTTAGAGAGCCATACAAGATTTGGAAATTATTAGAATACTCTTTGTGCTTCACTTATATTTTTTGAGTTTTATAGTTTTGCTCTAGTACTTCACTTATATATTTTAGAGCAAGGTGGTGGATTTGTTTTAAAGAAACTTTTGATCTCTCATGCTTCACTTAGATTATTTTGAGAGTCTTAAATAGCATGGTAATTTTCTTAAACAATCCTAATATGCTAGGTATACAAAAATAGTAAAAACTTTCCTATGAGTGTGTTGAATACTAAGAAAAGTTTGATGCTTGATGATTGTTTTGAGATATGGAGATAATAATATTAAAGTCGTGCTAGTTGAGTAGTTGTGAATTTGAGAAATGCTTGTGTTGAAGTTTGCAAGTCCCGTAGCATGCACGTATGGTAAACGTTATGTAACAAATTTGAAACATGAGGTGTTCTTTGATTGTCCTCCTTATGAGTGGCGGTCGGGGACGACGATGGTCTTTTCCTACCAATCTATATATCCCCTAGGAGCATGCGCGTAGTGCTTTGGTTTTTGATGGCTTGTAGATTTTTGCAATAAGTATGTGAGTTCTTTATGACTAATGTTGAGTCCATGGATTATACGCACTCTCACCCTTCCATCATTGCTAGCCTCTTGATTGCACCGTGCATTGCCCTTTCTCACATTGAGAGTTGGTGCAGACTTAGCGGTCGTCCAAACCCCATGATATGATACGCTCTTTCACACATAAACCTCCTTATATCTTCCTCAAAACAGTCACCATACCTACCTATTATGGCATTTCCATAGGCATTCCGAGATATATTGCCATGCAACTTTCCACCATTCCATTTATCATGACACATTCATCATTGTCATATTGCTAACATGATCATGTAGTTGACATAGTATTTGTGGCAAAGCCACTGTTCATAATTCTTTCATACATGTCACTCATTGATTCATTGCATATCCTGGTATATCACGAGGCATTCATATAGAGTCATACCTTTGTTCTAGTATCAAGTTGTAATATTGAGTTGTAAATAAATAGAAGTGTGATGATCATCATTATTAGAACATTGTCCCATGTGAGGTTAAAAAAGAGGCCAAAGAAGCCCAAAAAATAGGCCAAAGAGCCCACCAAAAAAATTGAGAGAAAATGAGAGAAGGGACAATGTTACTATCCTTTACCACACTTGTGCTTCAAGTAGCACCATACTCTTCATGATAGAAAGTCTCTGGTTTTGTCACTTTCATATACTAGTGGGAATTTTTCATTATAGAACTTGGCTTGTATATTCCAAAAAAGGGCCTCCTCATGTGCCCTAGGTCTTCGTGAGCCAGCAAGTTGGATGCACACCCACTTAGTTTTCTTTTGTTGAGCTTTCATATATTTGTAGCTCTAGTGCATTCGTTGCATGGCAATCCCTACTCCTTGCATTAACATCAATCGATGGGCATCTCCATAGCCCGTTGATTAGCCTCGTTGATGTGAGACCTTCTCCCTTTTTTGTCTTCTCCACATAACCCCCATCATCATATTCTATTCCACCATAGTGCTATGTCCATGGCTCGCACCCATATATTGCGTGAAAGTTTATAGGTTTGAGATTAGTAAAGTATGAAACAATGGCTTGGCTTGCCATCGGGGTTGTGCATCATGAGAGCATTCTTATGTGACGAAAATGGAGCATGACTAAAATATATGATTTTGTAGGGATGAACTTTCTTTGGCCATGTTATTTTGAGAAGACATAACTGCTTAGTTAGTATGCTTGAAGTACTATCATTTTATGTCAATATGAACTTTTGTCTTGAATCTTTAGGATCTGAATATTCATACCACAATTAAGAAGAATTACATTGAAATTATGCGAAGTAGCACTCCGCATCAAAAATTCTTTTTTATCATTTACCTACTCGAGGACGAGCAGGAATTAAGATTGGGGATGCCTGATACGTCTCTAACGTATCTATAATTTTTGATTGCTCCATGCTATACTATCTACTGTTTTGGACCTTATTGGGCTTTATTTTCCACTTTTAGATTACTTTTGGGACTAACCTATTAACCGGAGGCCCAGCCCAGAATTGCTGTTTTTTTGCCTATTTTAGTGTTTCGAAGAAACGGAATATCAAACGGAGTCCAAACGGAATGAAACCTTCGAACGTTATTTTCTCACCGAACATGATCCAGGAGACTTGGACATTCCGTCAAGAAAGAAGGGAGGCGGCCACGAGGGTGGAGGGCGCGCCTGCCTACCTCGTGGGCCCCCCTATGCTCCACCGACGTAATCCTTCCTCTTATATATACCTACGCATTCCCCAAACGATCGACATCTGAGCCAAAAACCTAATTCCACCGCCGCAACCTTCTGTACCCACGAGATCCCATCTTGGGGCCTATTCTGGAGCTCCGCCGGAAGGGGAATCCACCACGGAGGGCTTCTACATCATCACCATGGCCCCTCCGATGAAGTGTGAGTAGTTTACCTCAGACCTTCGGGTCCATAGTTAGTAGCTAGATGTCTTCTTCTCTCTTTTTGGATCTCAATACAATGTTCTCCCCCTCTCTCGTGGAGATCTATTCGATGTAATCTTCTTTTTGCGGTGTGTTTGTTGAGGCCGATGAATTATGGGTTTATGATCAAGTTTATCTATGAACAATATTTGAATCTTCTCTGAATTCTTTTATGTATGATTGGTTAACTTTGCAAGTCTCTTCGAATTATCAGTTTGGTTTGGCCTACTAGATTGGTTTTTCTTGCAATGGGATAAGTGCTTAGCTTTGGGTTCAATCTTGCGGTGTCCTTTCGCAGTGACAGTAGGGGCAGCAAGGCACATATTGTATTGTTGCCATCGAGGATAACAAGATGGTTTTTTTTATCATATTGCATGAATTTATCCCTCTACATCATGTCATCTTGCTTAAGGCGTTACTCTGTTTTCTTGAACTTAATACTCTAGATGCATGTTGGATAGCGGTCGATGAGTGGAGTAATAGTAGTAGATGCAGGTGAGTCGGTCTACTTGTCTCGGACGTGATGCCTATATACATGATCATACCTAGATATTCTCATAACTATGCTCAATTTTGTCAATTGCTCAACAGTAATTTGTTCACCCGCCGTAGAATACTTATGCTCTTGAGAGAAGTCACTAGTGAAATCTATGGCCCCCGGGTCTATTCTCATCATATCAATCTTCCATCACTTTATTATTGCTTTACTTTTTACTTTTCCTTTTATTTTACTTTGCATCTTTGTATCAAAAATAGCAAAAATATTATCTATCATCTCTATCAGATATCACTCTCGTAAGTGACCGTGATGGACTGACAACCCCTAATCGCGTTGGTTGCGTGGAGCTATTTGTTTTGTGTAGGTACGAGGGACTCGCGCGTAGCCTCCTACTGGATTGATACCTTGGTTCTAAATAACTGAGGGAAATACTTACTCTACTCTACTGCATCACCCTTTCCTCTTCAAGGAAATCCAACGTAGTGCTCAAGAGGTAGCACGCGGCCGACCTCGTGAGGACCGCTGGCAGGATCAGCCTCGCGAGGGAGCCTGGAGGGACCAGCCTCGTGAGGATCGTCCTCAGGGCAACGACGTTCTTCCACAACTACCGCCACCACCAAGAAGGAATGACAACCACCATCAAGACGAGGGGCCTGGGGGCTTCCAGGAGCCGCGTGCTATTGCCTGCATCTCGGGTGGAGCTCAGGCCCCAGCCTCGCAGCGTATCTTCAAGCAGTTTGCTCGTGAAGTGAATGCAGTCCTCCCCAAGATTGAGGCCACACGCCCGCTCAGATGGTCCCAGTGCGCTATCGCCTTCAGTTCGGCGGATCAGCTCAAGTGCACAGCTACTGCTGGCGCCCTCCCAATGCCCGGCTCCCCAGTCATCAGCAACGTGCAAGTTACCAAGACCCACATCGATGGCGGCGTAGGGCTCAACGTCCTGTCCGTCGACACGTTCGACAACCTCCAAGTGTCGTATGATCAGCTTGAGCCTACCAAGCCTTTCTCAGGAGTGACCGATGGCTCCACCACACCGATAGGGCTGGTCCGCCTCACTGTCACCTTTGGAGAAAGCAAGAACTACCGAACCGAGCTCATCGACTTCGATGTCGCGCACATCCGTCTGCCATACAACGCCATCCTCGGGTATCCAGTCCTGGCCAAGTTCATGGCGGTGACCCATCACGGCTACAATGTCCTGAAGATGCCGGGAAGCGGCTGAATCATCATGGTCCCATGCGAAGAAAGAGATGCGGTGTGCTCCCTTGAGCGTGCCTTCCAAGCTGCAGTAATCGACGACCCAGACAGCAAGGGCGAGTGCCTTCCTGAGGCCACCCCCAAGAAGAAGAAGCAGTTGTGCCGTGCAGGACCTCAGGAGGGTGGTGTCACAACTGGAACCTCGTCAGGATCAGCGCCCGCTCCAGGGGCGCCTCCCTCCATCGCATAGGAAGGCGCGCCAGCGCCCTTCTCTGGCAGGGCTCGGGGGCTCTCTTCTGGAGTGCCTCAGACCTTGGCAACATCATGAGGGAGGCGCTCGGGCACCACTTAGAGGCGTGCTTCACGACACGTTTCCCTTAGGAGGACACAGGGCGAGGAGCGCCCACCGCCAGAATTCATCACCAAGACCACTCAGGAACTGCAAGACGCTAGGGCCATGCACGGCGACCGCCGCTCACCAGGCGCAGCTCCCCATCCAGGCGAGGATGCAGGGTTGCGCGTCTGCATCGACATCCCAGGGCTCAACAGGGATGCATCTCAGGAGCCTTTCTGGCCTTCATGTGTGGGCTGCTGCGAGGGTCCACCGCATAGCTACGTTCGCATGCCTTTTGGCCTGCCAAGCGTGTCGTCCGCCTATCTGTGTAACTTGCGGCGCATCCTGGCGGCTCAGGAGGCCAGGCACCACGCAGTGCTGACGGAGATGAGATGGTCCTCAAGGAACCGCCTGGACCCCCAGAGCCTCCTGAGGCTCAGGGCTCCGGTGGCTCATGAGGAGCAACTCCTTCGCCGCCTACCTTCAGCTGCCAGACATCTCTTCATCCACAGGACCAGGTGACATTTTCCAAGTTTGTTTAGCTGGAGCGCCCTGGCTGCATCATTCCCAGGCCGCATCGGTCCGTCTCGTGGAATGTATCCTTTTTCTTATGTCTTTAGCTTACCTTGTTGGGGGCGCCCCTCGGGCTCCATCTTCCCCAAGCCACTCGGGCCGGACCCAGTGGCGTGTATCTTCCCTGCATTTACCTAAGCCAGCATGCTTTCCATGCCTAATCTACCTATAACTATTATCTGCTTGGCTCTCGCCCCCTGCGGGGCTTACTCACATTAGCACGGCGCTTGTGCATGGGTCCGTCCCTGCAACGTCGACAAATATGAACGGTCGAGCTCTGACTCACGGTACGCCCCGTACATGTCACCTCACCAGGCCCTCAGTGCCTTCATCCCCTCACGAAGCAACCGATAGCCGACCGGCGACGGTGGGCTGCATTTCTCCTTGTGCTGGATTGCAGGAATCTCATGAAGGCGACAGCAGGCGGCACCGCGAGCTCCCTTTTCTCCCATGCGATCCGCTTGCGCGTTAAAAGGGGGGCTCTTGAGCATCGCGTCTCAGGAGCTCTTACTGCTCTCCAGCCCTCACCCCTGGCCTTGACCACGCCACGCGACCTGGCATACCAGCGGACGGTGAGCTGGCTCGAGGGCCGGGACCTGAGGACGTAGAGAATAAAGGAGAGCGTGGAGAAGAGGGGAAGGCTCGCATGGGCATAGCCTAGCTACGCATTAGTGAGGCTCATAATAAGGAATCGACTCCAAACCACTAAGATAAGTCTCGCGCTCAGATAGGCTAAATCATTGGAGCCCAAGGGTCATGCACGCTGCAGCCCTGTTATGCAACGTCGCCTCCCTTTCTTGCCTTACCACGGCTGCTTGGGCGCTAAATGGGACCTCCTGAGCATCGCGCCTCAAGGGCTCTTACTGGACCTCGGGCTGCTCACCTCCTGGCCTTGACCACGGCACGCGACCTGGCATACCAGCGACGGCTGCAGCCTGCCTAGGGACCGGGACCTATCGGCGTAGAGCAACAAGCCGTCGTGAGGTTGGAAAGGGGCGACTAAGCCTGAACAGGACATGCGTTCGCAAGTTTTCATAATAAGGAAGACATACACAAAATACATCACATACACTTTAGATTCCCCACGGGGTACTTCTTGATTCCTCGTAGGGGACAAAAGACGAGAACCTGGGAGAATCCTATCTACACCCTCCCGTGGCTGACGCCATCATCAGCAGTGGGCCGAGGGAGGCTGGCACCAACCCCATCCAGATCAGCGACGGCGGCGGCTGGACGCCGTAGCCCTGCTCTGAGCTCGGTGAGAGCTGAGGGGCACGTATTTGTTGTCGCTCGTCTCCGGAGTCTCGTAGAGCTCGGGAGAACCGCTGGACTCCCAAGACTCGCCCGCTTTGGAGTAGCCATGGCCGGAGCGCGCATCATCCTGGCGCTCCCCTCTAGGACAACACTCCAAGCGGCGGCCCTCCGTGTCGAAGACCTTGAAGAACATCGTGGAAGCGTCGTCATATTCGAAGTGGTTCACGAGGGCGCCCTCCACACGGCAAACCCGCGCGACCTCGCCCCAGCCGCAGGTCATGAAGATCTTGCCGGAGGAGACCGCTTCGACTTCTGCTCCGGTCGCCTGAGCGTCGCAGTCCGCATGCTGCAGGCAAAGCTCGAGGGGTCCCCTCGGCGGCATCACGTCAGAGAAGAACCGCGGGAAGCGGATCCAAGAGCTTGCAGGCATCGCCGCCCACAGCACAAGCTCGCGCGAGGAGTCCGCTGCATGAACTCCGGAGGAGTGGCGGCGTCACAGCGGCGCAGCGTCTTGCGCGGCGCTGTCGTTCCTTCCTCCTGAGAACCTGGCTTAGGCATACAAGGGCAGCGGATACCCAGGAGGAGGCCACTCACACCAAGGCCTCGTCACCACCTGCATCGCCAGTGCGTCACGGCGATGAGCCGACCTCTTCTTCGGCGGCAGCGGCTCCAGCACGTCAAGGGGAGTCTTTCGCTTCTCCACAGCCGAAAACCTTCGTATGGGCGCCATTGCTACTAGCAGAGGAGCAAGGAGGAAGAAGCAAGCGGGCTGCAAAGAGATGGACGACGGGTGCTCTGCCCCCCTCCCCATTTATAACGGAAGAAGGCCAACCGGCGCCTCCCACGACCACAGGTAATGATGGTTTTCCTTGCATGTCGCAGGGACTTGTCAAGTTGGGTAGTTGCTGAGGCAGCATGGGGAAGCGGAGACACCCACGTCCAATCAACCCCCACGCGTCGACCAAGGCCGCAAGCTTTTGGGGCCCGCGGCGCTCCGCACTTGACCTTTAGCTTCGCCTTGAAGCCAAGCCCGAGAGCGCCTTGGGCCCGGGGGCTACTGTCGGCGTTCTGGGAACGGGGGTCCCCAGACTTGCCTGCCTGCGGCCCGCGGCGTGGCTGTGCTAGCAGGCCTGTATGGCCCATCTTCATCGACAAGGCATTCAAGACCCTCGCGAGGGGCCAAGCCTCGCGAGGTAGACGACACAAGACCCCCTCGGGAGCGGCCTCACCAGGTTGCCTCGCGAGGAGCGGAGAGATCAAGGCAGGGCAAACCTCGCGAGGTTCTCGTGACGTGAGTCATGACGATCAAGATCAGGCGGGCGCCAGCGCGCGCAGTGTCCTTATTTCCTCTTTGGTGCTAAGGGAGCAAGCGCAGCGCAGAGCATCGAGGCATCAAGCAAAGGTTTCCATATCGATTGCAAGGAGACCAAGATTAGCAGGACGGCAAGAAGGAGGTCACCATGGAGCCCAAGGCGGCGTCACCACCAGAGACTTTTGCAGGTGAAGACAGCTTTTGTCAGGATAAGTTGTACTAGTTGTCCCCTTTCAAATTGGCCGTTGTTGGCTCCCTTTCCGCTCAATATTTGGGGAGAGTGTCAGGGCCTAAATAAGTAGAACTAGCCACCATAGTAGGGGTATCGATTCCATCTTCCACCCTCTCACCCAGAAGCCTACAGAGCTCAAGAACACATCAACCTCAGGAGGCTATTCTCCCCCTTGTACTGTTCATCATCAGCCCAAGAGGCAATCCACCACCACCACACTGGAGCAGGGTATTACACCACAACGGTGGCCCGAACCAGTATAAATCTTGTGTCTTTTGTGTTGTGAGTTCGTCGAGTTCGTCCGCGAGATCTTAGCAAACCTAGGACGTGGATCGGTAAGAGGGAAAGAATTTATCTACATGCATCTATAAAGATGGCGCCATATAGGTATTGTACTCTCGAACACTTGCCATGGTGGGAAGCATTATAGAAATGTGTGGATAAAAAAATTAAATGAGAGCCACAATTTTGCCATTTTTGTAGCTGGAAATTCTCAGTATTTCCACAAGAACCTTTGCAGATATATATAGAATATAAATGTGTATTCACATACCCAACACCATAATTCTTGGGAATGACTGAGTACCATTTGATGTTTTGGGCATACTGCTGGTTGGAGCCGGGTGCAGGTGGTGGCATGCTAGAAAATAAATGGCACTCTAGTTCAAGCATTAAACTCTTATCCAAATATTTTAGATGTGCATATTTTGGGAATAAAAATATTTCAAGTAATTCATGATGGTAACTTGTAAGAAAAATGATTACCTGGCTTTTTTACCCCCCATCATTCAACATGATTACACTTTGGATGATGGAAACGGCTATATCTACCCTGTGCCTTTAATGTTGTGGACCCTGACACTCATATTGATTTCTACGGTATTGAATCGTCAAATTTGTCCTTAGCCCTTAGAGGAGAGCGGATAGGAATCCACATGTGTAGCTCGTTAGGAATCCACATGTGTAGCTCGATGATAGTCAATCTGACATCATGTAGCAATCCATGTGGTTATGGTAATGCTTCATAGGATGGCCTCATCTTTGATTTTAATGGTAAGGATGAATGATTTGTTTGCATGCAAACAACGAGGACGCTACATTCATACATATTTGACCTTAATCTGAATGATTTTTGAAGTTATTATTTTTATATCATGCAAACCAACTATTACTCATTGAGCTGTACCATTCAAATCAAAGATAAGGCTAGAAATGACAACTTCGCGTTGTCCTCGAAGGGCTATTGCCCGAATTAATGATTTACTCTCTGGTAGAAATCAATGCACTGATCAGGGTCCACAACGGCAAAGGCCCGATGTATAGGTGTCAACTTCATTTGGCACAAAATAGGCGCGTCATCAATGTCGATACTGATTCAAGCCGGCGACCATGTCCCAGTCACCGCATTGCACCTCGCTGGGATGAGGAGGCCGCCGCCGCGCTCAGGAGAAGAGGAGGCCGCCGCCATACTCGGGGAGAAGAGAATGCCACCGCCAAGCTCGGGGAGAAGAGAATGCAACCACCATGCTCGAGGAGAAGAGGACGTCACCACCGCTCGGGAGAAAGGGATGCCAACCGTGCTTGGGATCACCTGCGACCAAGAGAGCAAGGAAGGAAGCTGGGGTCACCTGTAACGGGGAGTCCCACATCGTCCATGGCGCGCGTGGGGGGCCATCATCTGCCAGTGGCGTGCAAGACAGCAGACGGCGTTGCTAGGCTCCTAGCGGAGGCGTGAGGAGAGTACAGTGATGCGATGAGGTGTGCATGGCTGAAATTGAGAGGAGATAAGGTGAGTGTGTGCGTGAAGAAAGAGAGAGATGAGATTAGCCTATCCCATAACGCCACATCACTGATCCTTGTGTTGTATGCTCATTGGTGGATTGTGTGCTTCTTTGCTATGTTTTGAATATGGTTTAAATATAGCAAACGGCCACAGAAAAATATCAAATTTTGCCACGGATCATGTAATGGTGTATCTCGTTTGCAGAAAAATATTCAAAGGAAACGGATGAAGCGGCGGTCACTTCACATGCGAACTAGGTTCGTTGAGTCTCCTAACCTAGTTTATTCCTCAGAGATGGTCTAGCTCGTAAGCAATCTACAAGAGAACTTTGTGAAACATTTACAAATTTTTATCACAAACTGTAGGTGTCATATGAGGACATCATGCCAAGCTTCGTGTTATTCAAATGTCGTTTGGATTTTCGGAAATTTAAAAACGACCAAATTCCATATCACTTTTTTTTATAAAGTTGTGTTTTCTCTACAATCTGTCTCTCTTAAAAATAATACCAAATGGACACCGAAAGATGCCAAAGTTTTAGGTGTGTCAAGTAATGTAGTATATTGAGTGCACAAAAAATTGAAGCCCAACGGATAAGTATATTTAATATATAGAAAATTACAAAAGACACCCTTTTTTACACTTAGAAAGTAGAAAATGTTTTTTGTACAAAAATTGAAAACTCTATTGGGCCAAATTGTTTGTAATGTCAATATACACCAATGTGTCCAACTTTGGCATATTATAATAAACTATGTCATGAATATGGCCATCACCTTGGTCATTTGACATGAAAGCCATGAACAACTAAAAAGACATTTTAGGGCATTTTGTGAACATTTTCTTTCAAATTTATCATATTAAAAGTTTGGTATTTTTCCTTGCAACTAGTACAACTAAAAAGACTCCATGCGAAGGGATTGCATTTTTTGAACTTATATTCTTTTTCTTTCGTTTTTTCCAATGCGGGGTCAAAATGGTCGGCATGTCTATTCATGGGAAGGCGTTGAATCTCTCAAAACTCTAAGTGATAATCCCATATAATAATGTCTTGTGTATATTTTTTTTGTCAATGTTAAGATAGAGCTATCACATACTTGTAGCTCAAATTTGAATTATTTCGAAATATCGACATAAAGCCATTTAAATGTGCAAAAGTAGCAAGAAAACTAGAAAATCCATGAAACCAGGAAATTGCGAATAAAATAGGGTCTACGTATTGTGATAACTGGAGTGGTGCCGATGTGCACCCTATTCTTTGTACTTGCTTCACACAAAAAATATCGATCTTGACACTTAGAAAATAAAAAATGGTATTTTTGTACAAAAAATTTGGAAACTCTATTTGGCAACATTGTTTGTAATGTCAACATTATAATAAACTATGCAATGAATATAAGCCATCACCTTGGTCATTTGACGTGAAAGCCATCAACATTTTACCATATGAATATGGCCATCACTGTCCTAGAAATTAATGCACTGGACCATTGTAACACCCGGGTAATCATGCTACAGTAATCTCACGTTGATGGTGCCACGTCACCTCTGTCACTGTAGATAATCTCGGGTTGGATCAAACTGTTTCAAAATTTTAATTCAAATATATGAGGACAATAAAAGTTTTCAAAAATTAAAACTAAAATGTTCGGGGGTTGTCAAATGTTACAAAGTTAATTATGGTGGGGTGCACACATTTTTGTAAAGGGTCTGAATATTTTAAATAAATTAAAACAGAAAAGAAAAAAATAAGAAAAGAAAAATATAAAACAAAATGAGAGGGGGGGGAAAACCCCATTGAGCCAACCGGGCCAAGCCCCACTGGCCCAGCCCGGCCAGCCCCCAGCCCCCACCCCTCACTCCCATATCCCCCCTCCCCGGTCGGCAAACCCTAGCCGACCACCCCATTCGCCCGATCCCTTCTCCTCCTCCCATGATCTGGATCGGGTCCGCCCGATCCGTCGCCCCCCACGCCGGCGACCACGCCTGCCGTCACCTCCTCCTCCTCCTCCCCGACCGGCCCGCGCCGCCAGACCCCTCCCCTCGTGCGCCTCGGGGCCGCCCCAGCGACCACCTCGCCGGATCCGCCTCGCCCGGCGCCTCGCCCTCCTCCTCGCTTGGTCGCCCCGACCACCCCGAAGCTCACTACAAAGACCCTCACGCCCCGTGAGCTCTTCCCCCATCGATCCCTCTCCCTCTTCTCCCTCCCGAGCGCCACCACGCTCCCGTCGCCGCTGTTCCGGCCGCCCAGCGTACACCCCCTCCTCGCGCCTCCTCCGCTCGGACGAGGCCCTTCCCCGCCCGCCTTGTGCCGTTCCGCCCAGCCTCCCCTCACTTCCTCCCCCGAGCACGGGAAAGTTCTCCCCAGCCCTCTCCGCTCTCTTCTCCTCGCCCGAACCGCGGCCCCGGCTAGCACGCCGCACCCGAGCGCCCCCGTCGTGGATCTCGTCGCCGGCGCCCTTCCGGTGACCAAATGGTCACGGGGCCGAGCCCGTTGTGCTCAGCGCGTCGCGCGAGCCCCCCCCCCCCCGTAGCGCGATCCCAACGCGGTACCGAACCCCACCGCCGCCTCCGTCGCTCGCCGGCGTCGTTTCCGGCCAAGTCCGGCCGTGCCTCTGCCACCGATGGACGCGGCGTCCTCTCCCCGTTCGAACGCACCCGTCCGCGGCCATTTTTGCCGCCGGACGGCGAATCCCGGCGAGGTCCGGCGCCCCCTCCCGCTGAACGCCACCGGGCGCCAACGCCCGCCGACGGCGTGGCCGACCTGGGCCACCGCACATCGACTGGTGGGCCCAGGGCCCCCCCGCCGACCTGTTGACTCGGTCAGCTAGGCTGACTGGACCACCCAGTGCCAATGACATGGCCCCCCCCAGAATGTTTTTGAATAAAAGAAAAAGGAAAAAGGGAATTAAATAAATATATTTAATAAAAATAAAAATGAATACAATTAATTAATTAATTAACTAATTAATTAAGTAAATAATTAATTTAATTAATCCTGATTAATTAATCTAATGGCTAATTAACCTAATTAACTATTGTTAATTAAACTAAACTAGGGTAATTAGTGAACAGTCACTGACGAACGGGACCCACATGTCAGGTTGACCAAGTCAACCCTGTTGACTGCTGACGTCAGCATGACATCATGCTGACGTCATAATTCCATTTTTTGAATTAAATAATTAATTAATTAAATTCCAGAAATTAATAAAATCTTTAGAAAATCATATCTTTTAATCCGTAACTCGGATTAAAATATTTTCAACATGAAAGTTACTCGAGCAGCCAGGCGAATCCGGATTCGCGGTCCGTTAAATCCGCCACACACCCTAACCTATCGAACCTGCAACTTTCCCCCTCGGCTCCTCTGCTGAAAACCACGAAACACCGAATACTTTCCGGATGTTTCCCCTTAACCAAGTACCACCTCATACCACATTAGGGCACGCCTAGCATCGCTACTTGTCATGTCATGCATCGATATGCATCTGTTTACTTGGTATTCATTGTTTCTTCCCCTCTTCTCTCGGTAGACTATGAGACCGACGCTGCTTTGCCCGGTTCGACTACGGTGTTGTGACCCTCTCTCTTGCCCGGAGCAACCAGGCAAGCCCCTTGATCACCAGATATCGCCTACTCTTCTCTATCTTGCTTGCATTAGAGTAGTGTAGCATGTTCTGCTTTCAGATACTCCTATCTTGCTGCAGAGCCTGTCCTTGTTACTACTGTTGTTACCTTTACCTGCAATCCTATATGCTTAGTATAGGATGCTAGTACATTCATCTGTGGCCCTACATTCTTGTCCGTCTGCCGTGCTATACTATCGGGCCGTGATCACTCGGGAGGTGATCACGGTATATACTATATACTTATACATGATACATGTGGAGACTACGATCGGGTCGGTGGTGGAGCACCCATGAGTGGATCTTTGTGGCGGAGCGGTGGCAGGTTGAGACCGCCTAGGAGAGAGGTGGGCCTGGCCCTGTTCGGCGTTCGCGGATACTTAACACGCTTAACGAGGTCTTGGTATTTGATATGAGTTGGCTACGAGCTTATACGCACTAACCATCTACGCGGGAGTAGTTATGGGTATCCCGGCGTCGTGGTATCAGCCGAAGCACTTCAGACGTCAGCGACGGAGCGGCGCGCTCTCTCTCAGGGATATGAGGATGGGATCGCCGGGTAGGATTATTGCTATGTGATGTTACTTGGAGGACTACAACCTTCCCTCTTCTACCTGTTGCAAGACAGGTGACCAGAAGCGTAGTCTTCGTTAAGACTAGCTATCCCCCTCTTATTCGGCATTCTCATTGCTCACCCACCGATATGGCCCTTTACACATATATCCATGCATATGTAGTGTAGCTCCTTGCTTGCAGTACTTTGGATGAGTACTCACGGTTGCCTTGTTCCCCTTTTCCCCTACCTCTACTCGTTTGCTGCGACCGGACTATGGAGCCCAGAGCGACGCCACCGTCGATGTGACTACTACTCTGGAGGTGCCTACTACTACGTGCAGCCCGGCGGCGGCGACCGGGGAAGTAGCTTAGGAGGATCCCGAGCAGGAGGCCTGCTCCTCTTTCGATCTGTATCCTAGTTTGTGCTAGCCATCTTATGGCACCTTGTTTAACTTATGTCCGTACTCGAGATATTGTTGCTTCCGTGACTCGTCTATGATCGAGCACTTGTATTCGAGCCCTCGAGGCCCCGGCTTGTATTATGATGCTTGTATGACTTATTTTATTTGTAGAGTTGTGTTGTGATATCTTCCGTGAGTCCTTGATCTTGATCGCATACATTTGCGTGCATGATTAGTGTCACGATTAAATCGGGGCGTCCAAGTTGGTATCGAGTCATTTGCTGTAGGAATCCCCTTTCCACACTCTTTGGCCGAAGTCGAGTCTAGACATTGCAAAAACTTTTACTAACTTGGCTGTGTGCCTTACGGTCCCACGTCGCCATTTGGGTGGTATTAGGATCTTTTACTCCTCGACCTTTACTCTAGGACTCTGAACTCTCTTCTACTCGGGTTAAACGATTTTACTAACTAACACTAGGGTCCCGTGACCACATTCACCCCAAAGTTGGATAAAGCCATAGTTGTTTCTTGGAATTGTATTTTGATCAATTTCCACACTGTCATTTGACTCCTTTGAAACATCTTTGTTTTCAGATGGAACCCACGAGGCAGGTCGTGCGCCACACGACGGCCATTGGTGCCTCGGGATCACTGCGGTGCTAGCAGAGATGATGACCTATACGGGTTATCGCTGGCACCCCGAGTACACCGTCTTTGAGGAGTACCGGGACTATAACCAGGAGCGATGCCGCCATCGTCCACCTCTACTCGGGAGTATGACTCCACTCTTGTCTTTGCACACCGCACATGGTGTTGGGGTGACTATCGATATGGCAGTCCACGATGTCGCTTATGCTGCTCGACACGTCTTCGTGGAGAGTATCGAGAGTTGGACTCCTCCCCTTGAGCACATTGCTATCGCGTCGATGTTGGTGAGGAGGGTTACTACACCGCTGCCTACTCCATCGTCACCAGAGAGCCTTCTACCATCGAACCTTGTTCTGCATGCTGATGGGCTGGATCGAGCTAACCGAGCTCTTCGCCACGAGTTGTACATCACCCGTCAGCACCTTTACCGTGCTCTGACGCTGCTGCACCCCTTTGTCCGATCCAGAGAGCTGCCACGTTCTGCGATCTACCCAGCCAGGACCGTGATGCCCCAGGGTGTCGGTTGGCCAGACGTGGGAGGCTACTCTCCCACACTTGGCCCTCTTCTGCCACTTGGACGTCGGGTACAGCACCAGAGTATCCGCGGCCCCCAAGTCAGCGGCGTGGAGGACTATCCGCTGCCGCACTACCGACTTCGTGACTACCTCCAGCATCAGCGTGGGACTGATGTAGGCTTGCTTGTTAGTGTTTGGTGTATTCGCCCATGAGCTGCGTGCCGCCTATGATGTCTTAGTCTATGTCTTGAACTACGTGTGCGAACTCTATGCATGATCCCTTTTGTAAGATATGCCGACTACTATGTAGTTTCTATCGTGCTGCTTTCATTTTGCATGTTTCATCATGAATGATTCTTGTCCTTTGCATAATTTCTCAAATGCTGAACTACCCCTGTTATATAA
Source organism: Aegilops bicornis (assembly GCA_021605145.1). Taxonomy (NCBI): domain Eukaryota; kingdom Viridiplantae; phylum Streptophyta; class Magnoliopsida; order Poales; family Poaceae; genus Aegilops; species Aegilops bicornis. The sequence goes on from CM038673.1 coordinate 33,402,862, forward strand.
TAGCAGGATGGTTAGGCCAGCTGGTCGTGGTCGTGGTGGCAACTTCCCACCACCGCCTGAGTACATGGCTGGTATGATCCAACAGCTTGAGATGAATCGCCAGTTCATGGAAAACATGATGGCTCAGTTTCCTCGACCCAATATGAACCAGCAGCCAAACACAACAACTCTGCAGGATTTCATACGCCTCAACCCAAGTGTGTACCGCAGCTCAACCCAGCCCATTTGGATCTTGATGGTAGCTCCGTGACATCACCTATGAGATGGAGTCTGCTGATGTAGCCCCGCCAGCTATGTCACTTTTGCTTCCTTCTTCCTGAAGGACCCGCAGCTCAATGGTGGGACAGCCACAGGCGTATTTCTGCCAGATTGGAACACTCATCTCCGCCGGACTTCCAAGCTGCCTTCCGTGCCCGCTTCATCCCTCAAGGGGTCATGGACCGAAGAAGCGTGAGTTCCGCAACCTCATCCAAGGCAACAAGATCGCTGAAGCTTATCGTGAGAGTTCTGGACTTGTCTCGCTATGTCAAGAGGATATTGCAACCGATGCACGCAGACAAGAGAAGTTCCGTGACGGCCTTCAAGGCGACATCAAGCTCGCACTTCTAGTGCACGACTTTGCTGATTTCACCACTTTGGTGAACAAGGCTATCAATGTCGGCTGGTCCGGCAGGAATACCAGAGCTCTAACAGGCGCAACCGTGACACGGGCTCATCTTCGGGCCCGTCCTCGCAGAAGCGCAAGATATGGATTCCCAACAGCATGTACCAGCCGAATGCACCTGCTCCAAGGCAGAGCTATGCTGCACCTCGTCTGCCTACTTCAACTAAGCAGCCAAAGCTTCCAGCTCCACCACCCCAAGCTCCTGTTCCCACCCCCAATAATGGTTTGTGCTTCAGGTGTGGACAACCAGGGCACCGTGCTAGAGAATGCAACCAGAACCAGAATCAGCTGGCCCTTCCAAATGACCGGCCAGGAAACACCCAGCCCGCAACAACACCGCCAAGCCTTATGGTCGAAGTTCAGGCCAACCACGTTGATCCTGAACGAAGCTCAAGACCAGCTCGCTCTTTGTGATGGGTACACTCCTCGTAAATTCAAGACTGCATCTGTTTTATTCGATTCAGAGCATCGCATTCATTCATGTCGGAAGACTTTGCATACAAGCACGACGTTAAGTGTGAGGAGATGAACTCTTCGGTAGTGGTAAAACCCCTTGGGACAATGTCAAACCTCCATGGTTGGCGTCGGCGTCCCGTGGAAATCGAAGGGCTGGAATTCTATGCCTCCCCCATTATCCTGAAGACGTCTAACATCGACCTCATTTTGGGGATGGATTGGTTGAAAGCGCATACGGCGTCAATCGTTTGCGCCACTAAGACCGTCCATCTGCTACACCCTTCTGATGAAATAGTAAGCTACAATGCTCGTCTGGTTCAAGATGCCGAGGCAAGGCTCTATGCATTGAATGCATTGAACGCCGCACCCCTCGAGGGCATTGAAAACATTCCTGTCGTTTGCGATTTCCAAGACGTCTTTCTGAAGAACTTCCAGGGATTCCCCCTGCTAGAGTTGTCGAATTCGTCATCGACTTGAAACCAGGCACCACTCCTATAGCCAAGCGACCCTACAAGATGCCGCCGCATGAACTCCTTGAGATAAAGGAGGAAATCGACAAATCTCTTCAAAGTGGTTTCATTCGCCCAAGTTGCTCTCCTTGGGGAGCACCTTCTCTCTTTTTCAAGAAGAAGGATGGGACAAACCGATTGGTCCAAGACTACCGCCCCATAAATCAAGCTACTATTCAGAATAAGTATCCTCTTCCTCGGACCAATGATCTTTATGATCAACTGGCTGGTTCATCAGTGTTCTCGAAACTCGACTTGAGGTTGGGTTACCACCAGATCCGTGTTCGTGAGGAGGATATCCCCAAGACCGCATTCGTGACTCGTTATGGTTCATACGAGTACACCGTCATGTCTTTCGGCTTAACCAATGCTCCAGCCACCTTCTCTCGCTTTGATGAACTATATATTCATGGATTACCTCGACAAGTTAAATGCGTGGTTTATCTGGATGATATCCTGATATTTTCCAAGAATGAAGAAGAACATCTTGAACATCTTCGCCTTGTCTTTGGAAAAAGCTACGAGAGCATCAACTCTATGCCAAGTTCTCCAAATGTGAATTACGGCTTCCCGAAGTAACCTATCTTGGGCATGTCATCTCTAAGGATGGTATTGCCGTCAACCTGAAAGAGTTCAGGCTATTCTCGATTGGGCTCCTCTCGAAGAACGCGTTAAGCAAGTCGAAGCTTTCTCGGTCTACTTGACTATTGCCGTCGATTCGTCGAGAACTTCTCCAAGATTGCCAGGCCTCTGACTAACCTGTTGCATAAGGGCGTCAAGTTCCAATGGACAGATAAGTGTCAGGAAAGTTTCCAGGCACTCAAGGACAAGTTGACTTCTGCCCCAGTGCTAGCTCCTCCTGATACTAAGAAGGACTTCGTCATTTACTGCGACGCTTCCCGTCAAGGATTAGGCGGTGTCCTAATGCAAGAGCGCAAAGTGGTTGCTTATGCCTCTCGACAATTGCGCCCTCACGAAGAGAACTACCCAGTTCACGACCTCGAGCTTGCTGCTATCATTCATGCATCAAGCAAAGGGCGACATTACCTTCTCGTAATCGCTATGAGATCTTCACCGACCACCAAAGTCTGAAGTATCTGTTTACTCAGCCAGACCTGAACCTCCGTCGGCAGAGATTGATGGAAACTGTTGCGGAACTTTGATCCGGTATTTCCTATCGCCCGAGCAAGGCTAATGTAATTGCTGATGCCTTTATCTGCAAGACTTACTGCAAACACCTTCAGTATCACAAAGATCATCCAACACTTGTTGAAGAATTCAGAAAGCTGAACCTCCATATTGTTCCTCCGGGCGCACTCGCTCCCCCTCCTCCGAGTTCCGCAAGATGAATCTCCGTGTTGTTTCCCAGGGTTCCCTCTATACCCTGGCTGTTGAACCCGATCTCGTGGGCACCATAAAGACAATGCAGGGATTTGACTCTGAAGTCTACAAGATTAAGCGCGACCTCAAAGAAGGAAATCCCTCATTCTTCACTATTCGATGATGGCGCCTTGTACTTCAAAGGCCGCCTAGTGGTGCCGTGTAAGAAGGAAAACCTGAATATGACTCAGAAGGTTATGAAAGAAGCTCATGATACGCCTCTAGGTATCCATCCTGGTAGTACAAAGATGTATCAAGACATTCGCCGAGATTACGGTGGTCTAATATGAAGCAAGACATTGCTCGCTATGTTGCTTTGAGTGTGACGTTTGCCGTCGTATCAAAGCAGTAACATCAAAGGCCTGCTGGAACTACTGCAACCTATCTCTATCCCTGAATGGAAATGGGACCATGTTGAAATGGACTTAGTCCTTTGGATTTCCCAAATCGCAGAAAGGTAATGATGCTATTCTTGTCGTCATTGACCGGCTTTCTAAAGTTGCTCATTTTCTGGCGGTCAAGGAAACGATCACTGCTAGTCAGCTTGCAACGCTCTATATGTCCAGAATTGTTTCACTTCACGGTATTCCACTGGTTATCAGCTCGGACCGTGGCAGCTTATTCACTTCAAGATTTTGGGCAAGCTTTCAAGAAGCTATGGGGACTCATTTATCTTTCAGTACTGCGTTTCATCCGCAGTCTCAAGGGCAAGTTGAACGTGTCAACCAAGTTCTCGAAGACATGCTTCGAGCTTGTGTCATTTCCTTCGGCAAGAAATGGGAGGAATCTCTCCCGTATGCTGAGTTCTCTTATAATAATAGCTATCAAGCTAGTCTGAAGATGGCCCCCTTCGAAGTGTTATATGGACGAAAGTGTCGAACCCCTCTGAACTGGTCAGAAACTGGGGAACGTCCACTCTTCGGTCCGGATATTATCCAACATGCCGAAGAACAAGTCCGCATTATTCGCGAGAATCTCAAGACTTCTCAGTCACGTCAAAAGAGTAATTATGACCGTCATCATAAAGACATGGTCTATCAACCTGGCGAAAAGGCCTATCTTCGCGTTACACCAATGAAGGGTGCTCACCGCTTCGGGATCAAGGGCAAGCTAGCTCCTCGCTATATTGGCCCATTCACTATTTTGTAAAGGCGTGGAAAAGTGGCATATCAACTGGAGCTTCCGTCGAACCTTTCTCAGGTTCACGATGTGTTCCACGTGTCACAACTCCGACGCTGCTTCAAGGACCCAATCCGGCGATGGACCATGAAGTGCTCGAATTGCAACATGACCTCTCCTATAAAGAGCATCCGTCCGCATTCTCGACCAAGCTGAACACCGCACACGCCGAAGGCGATCAAGTTCCTCAAAGTCCGGTGGTCAAATCACTCAAGACGAAGCCACACAGGAACGCGAGGATCGTCTTCGAGATGAATACCCCGCACTCTTTCCTTCTACCTCCTAAATCTCGGGACGAGATTTCTTGTAGTGGAGGAGATTTGTAACACCCGGGTAATCATGCTACAGTAATCTCACGTTGATGGTGCCACGTCACCTCTGTCACTGTAGATAATCTCGGGTTGGATCAAACTGTTTCAAAAATTTAATTCAAATATATGAGGACAATAAAAGTTTTCAAAAATTAAAACTAAAATGTTCGGGGGTTGTCAAATATTACAAAGTTAATTATGGTGGGGTGCACACATTTTTGTAAAGGGTCTTTGTAGTGAGCTCGGGGGCGGTCGGGGGCGACCGGCGAGGAGGAGGGCGGGAGGCGCTCGGCGAGGCGGATCCGGCCAAGTCCGGCCGTGCCTCTGCCACCGATGGACGCGGCGTCCTCTCCCGTTCGACGCACCGCCAAGCCATTTTTTTGCCGGACGGCGAATCCCGGCGAGGTCCGGCGCCCTCCGCCATGTGAACGCTCACCGGGCGCCTAACGCCGGCCGACGTGGCCGACCGCCACCGCCACATCGATCAGGTGGGGCCCAGGTCCCCCGCCGACACTGTTGACTCGGTCACTAGGGCTGATCGACCACCCAGTGCCAATGACATGGCCCCCTGTAATGTTTTGAATAAAAGAAAAAGGAAAAAGGGAATTAAATAAATATAATTAATAAAAATAAAAATGAATAAAATTAATTAATTAATTAACTAATTAATTAAGTAGATAATTAAGTTAATTAATCCTGATTAATTAATCTAATGGCTAATTAACCTAATTAACTACTGTTAATTAAACTAAACTAGGGTAATTAGTGAACAGTCACTGACGAACGGGACCCACATGTCAGGTTGACCAAGTCAACCCTGTTGATCGCTGACGTCGGCATGACATCATGTTGACGTCATAATTCCATTTTTCAATTAAATAATTAATTAATTAAATTCCGAAATTAATAAAATCTTTAGAAAATCATATCTTTTAATCCGTAACTCGGATTAAAATATTTTCAACATGAAAGTTACTCGAGCAGCGAGGCGAATCCGGATTCGCGATCCGCTCGTCCGCCACACACCCCTAACCTATCGAACCTGCAACTTTCCCCTCCGCCTTCCTGCTCAAAATTTAAACACCGGAATACTTTCCGGATGTTTCTTAACCGATACCACCTCATACCACGTTAGGGCACGCCTAGCATCGCTACTTGTCATGTCATGCATCGATATGCATCTGTTTACTTGGTATTCATTGTTTCTTCCCCCTCTTCTCTCTGGTAGACTACGAGACCGACGCTGCTGCTGCCCAGTTCGACTACGGTGTTGACGACCCCTCTCTCTTGCCAGAGCAACCAGGCAAGCCCCCCCCTTGATCACCAGATATCGCCTACTCTTCTCTATACTGCTTGCATTAGAGTAGTGTAGCATGTTACTGCTTTCAGATAATCCTATACTGCTGCATAGCCTGTCCTTGTTACCACTGTTGTTAACTTTACCTGCAATCCTATATGCTTAGTATAGGATGCTAGTACATTCATCTGTGGCCCTACATTCTTGTCCGTCTGCCGTGCTATACTATCGGGTCGTGATCACTCGGGAGGTGATCACGGGTATATACTATATACTTATACATGATACATGTGGAGACTACAGTCGGGTCATTTGGTGGAGCACCCGCGAGTGGATCTTTGTGGCGGAGCGACAGGGCAGGTTGAGACCGCCTAGGAGAGAGGTGGGCCTGGCCCTGTTCGGCGTTCGCGGATACTTAACACGCTTAACGAGGTCTTGGTATTTGATCTGAGTTGGCTACGAGCTTATACGCACTAACCATCTACGCGGGAGTAGTTATGGGTATCCCGGCGTCGTGGTATCAGCCGAAGCACTTCGTGACGTCAGCGGCTGAGCGGCGCGCCGGATTGGACTGGAACGCCACTAGGCTAGGTCTGCTTCCCCGCCACAGACGTCATAACGTGTGTGTGCTTTCGAGGCGATGGGCGGACCCTGCACTGCGCTTAGGTTTAGACCGGCGTGTTGGCCTCTCTGTTGTGCCTAGGTGGGGCTGCGGCGTGTTGATCTTCCGCGGCGGGCATGACCCGGAAAGTGTGTCCGCCAAATGGGATCAAGCGTCTTTGGGTAAGATGGTGCACCCTTCAGTGAAGTTAATCTATTCGAATAGCCGTGATCTTCGGTAACAGGACGACTTGGAGTTGTACCTTGAGCTTATGACAACTAGAACCGGATACTTGATAAAACACACCCTTCCAAGTGCCAGATACAACCGGTGGTCGCTCTCTCTTAGGGAAATGAGGAGGGGATCACCGGGTAGGATTATTGCTATGTGATGTTACTTGGAGGACTACAACCTTCCCTCTTCTACCTGTTGCAAGACAGGTGACCAGAAGTGTAGTCTTCGTTAAGACTAGCTATCCCCCTCTTATTCTGGCATTCTGCAGTTCAGTCCACTCATATGGCCCTTTACACATATATCCATGCATATGTAGTGTAGCTCCTTGCTTGCGAGTACTTTGGATGAGTACTCACGGTTGCCTTGTTCCCCCTTTTCCCCCTACCTCTACTCGTTTGCTGCGACCAGACTATGGAGCCCAGGAGCCAGACGCCACCGTCGATGACGACTACTACTCTGGAGGTGCCTACTACTACGTGCAGCCCAGCGGCGACCGAGAGTAGCTTAGGAGGATCCTGCAGGAGGCCTGCTCCTCTTCGATCTGTATCCCGGTTTGTGCTAGCCATCTTATGGCACCTTATTTAACTTATGTCTCAGACTCAGATATTGTTGCTTCCGGACTTCGTCTATGATCGATCTCTTGTATTCGAGCCCTCGAGGCCCCTGGCTTGTATTATGATGCTTGTATGACTTATTTTATTTGTAGAGTTGTGTTGTGATATCTTCCCGTGAGTCCTTGATCTTGATCGTACACATTTGCGTGCATGATTAGTGTACGATTAAATCGGGGGCATCACAAGTTGGTATCAGAGCCGACTGCCTGTAGGAATCCCCTTTCCACACTCTTTGGCCGAAGTCGAGTCTAGACATTGCAAAAACTTTTACTAACTTGGCTGTGTGCCTTACGGGCCCACGTTGCCATTTGGGTGGTATTAGGATCTTTTACTCCTCGACCTTTACTCTGGGACTCTGAACCCTCTTCTACTCGGGTTAAACGATTTTACTAACTAACACTAGGGTCCCGTGACCACATTCACCCCAAAGTTGGATAAAGCCATAGTTGTTTCTTGGAATTGTATTTTGATCAATGTCCACACTGTCATTTGACTCCTTTGAAACATCTTTGTTTTCAGATGGAACCCACGAGGCAGGTCGTGCGCCACACGACGGCCATTGGTGCCTCGGGATCACCTGCGGTGCTAGCAGAGATGATGACCTATCTGGGTTATCGCTGGCACCCTGAGTACACCGTCTTTGAGGAGTACCAGGACTATAACCAGGAGCAGTACCGCGCCATCGTCCACCTCTACTCGGGAGTATGACTCCACCATCGTCTTTGCACACCGCACATGGTGTTGGGGTGACTATCGATATGGCAGTCCACGATGCTGCTTATGCTGCTCGCACGCGTCTTCGTGGAGAGTATCGAGAGTTGGACTCCTCCCCTTCGTGCACATAGCTATCGCCTCTGATGTTGGTGAGGAGGGTTACTACACTGCTGCCTACTCCACTGTCACCAGAGAGCCCTTCTACCATCAGAACCTTGTTCTGCATGCTGATGGGCTGGATCGAGCTAACCGAGCTCTTCGCCACGAGTTGTACATCACCCGTCAGCACCTTTACCGTGCTCTGACGCTACTGCACCCCTTTGTCCGATCCAGAGAGCTGCCGCGTTCTGCGATCTACCCAGCCAGGACCGCGTGCATGATTAGTGTACGATTAAATCGGGGGTGTCACAACCATACTGAGTTGGTAGCACATGGTCTAGTGGTTTGCCAATTAAGAGGCCACATGCATAGCAGTGAGTCGCATATGCCAGTTGGTTATCAAATTCTAATTAATGAACCTATACAGTTCATTTAATTATGGGACCACCTATTTTTAAGTATGGTCACAATATTCAAAATGACATTTAATATTAGGACCAAGCATTCTAAATGCCGATTAATTATGTCCCCACTGTCCGCCAAGGGATAAGGCCGAATTAATGATTCACTATCCTAGAAATTAATCCACCGGTAGACATTTCCTTTTCTATCATGCAAGGATTAAGGAAAATGAACGATGGTTCAATTCTTCTTCTTAGAAGTTAGCATTGTGAAGACATGAAATATATTTTTGTTTAAAAGATTCGTGTCTAAAATAGACTCAAATTCATTTTCATTTAGAACTAGAATGACCATTGGTTTTACGTAGCATCGTGAACCACGACCCTATTGAGCTGCAGACAACTTGAAAACGTTAATTACAAATTGGTCATCAATTTCTCTCACCGATCTTTCACACGAAATACCAATAGAATCAAAATAGTCTATTTTCACTGGCGGTTTGGTTAAGCGACTTTTCTTATAAAACATATGTCCCCATATTTGTCGGCGTTCTGGTAACGGGGTCCCCAGACTTGCCGCTTGCCCGCGGCGTGGCTGTGCTAGCAGGCCTGTACGGCCCATCTTCATCGACAAGGCAGTCAAGACCCTCACGAGTGGCCAAGCCTCGCGAGGCGGACGACACAAGACACCCTCCGGAGCGGCCTCACCAAGTTGTCTCGCGAGGAGCGGAGAGATCAAGGCAGGGCAAACCTCGCGAGGTTCTCGTGACGTGAACCATGGCGATCAAGATCAGGCGGGCGCTAGGCGGGCACCACCGTGCAGTGTTCTTGTTTCTTCTTTGGTGCTAAAGGAGCAAGCGCAGGCGCAGAGTACCGAGGCATCAAGCAAAGGTTTCCATATCGATTGCAACGAGACCAAGACCAGCAAGACGGCAAGACGGAGGTCACCATGGAGCCCAAGGCGGCGTCCCCACCAGAGCCTTTTGCAGCGAAGACCTCTTTTGTCGTGATAAGCTGTACTAGTTGCCCCCTTTCTAATTGGCTGTTGTTGGCTTCCTTCCCACTCAATATTTGGGGAGAGGACCGGGGCCTATATAAGTAGAACTAGCCACCATAGTAGGGGGATCGATTCCATCTTCCATCCTCTCACCCACAAGCTCGTAGAGCTCAAGAACACCACAACCTCAGGAGGCTGTTCTCCCCATTGTACTGTTCATCACCTGTCCAAGAGGCAATCCACCACCACCACATTGAGTAGGGTATTACACCACAACGGTGCCCGAACCAAGATAAATCTTGTGCCTTTTGTGTTGTGAGTTCGTCGAGTTCGTCCGCGAGATCTTAGCAAACCTAGGGCGTGGATCGGTAGGAGGGAAAGAACTTCGCGCGCACCCGAGAGTTCGAATCTTAAGGGTTTTGCCGGAACACGTGATCCGACATTTGGCGCGCCAGGTAGGGGTGCGCCGAAGCTTCCCTTTCGTTGCTCCGCGTCGCCTTGCTCCGTCATCTCCATGGCGGACTCTCGCCATGATCGCGCTGAGCGCCGGGCCACCCTCGCCACCCGCGTCGCTCAGACGGCTCCCGTCGGCAGGCCACGTCGTCGTTCCCCGTCGCCAGCCACCAACACCGCTACCGGCCCGGCGGGGAACGAGCAGCAAGCGTCCTCGCTGCACCCCTCGGTGTGGCGGGACGGCCGCACCGCCACTCCATCGCCGACTCCCGCTGGTTCGTGTCCCACGCTCGTCGCACTCCCATGGACGCATGGTCCGTGCTCCTCATGGCGCACAAGCTCCTATGCTACCGCCCGGTCGATGAACTCTACGAGGACTGGGTCGACCGCATCACCGAGCTTGTCCGTGCCGCGGGGGGCTCCCCTGTGCCATCCCTCTCTCCGCCTCGCCCTCCGCCAGCTACATGCAACGTAGCTCATGGAGCACCTCCGCCATGTCTGCCCCAAGACGGCGCCAAGGCGCACACCTCCACGGCGTGACCCACTGCGTCCGGCGCCCGCGCGTGAAGAAAGAAGCTGCCAAAAAGTTCCTCGACCGCAAGAGAACGCTCTGCCACGGCGCCAGGATCGTCTGCCGCGGCAGGGCCCCGTGCCGCTTGCTATGGCGGCACGTGGGCGTCAAGACCAAGCTCCGCCTCCAAGACGGGCCCCGGCGACCACGGCCGGTTGCCGCGCCTTCACACCCGAGCTGCGTAGCGTCGCCTGGCCGGGCAAGTTCAAGCCAGATCTGCCTCCTCGCTACGTCGGCATCCCCGACACCGCGGAGTTTCTGTAGCTCTACAAGCTGAGCATCGAGTCGGCCAACAGCGACGAGAAAGTCATGGTGAACTGGTTCCCCATGGCTCTCAAGGATGGTGCCCGCTCCTGGTTCCTGAACCAGCCTCCAGGCTCGATCTCCTCCTGGGACGAGAGGCGCGACCGCTTCATCGCCAACTTCCAAGGCACTCATGACCGCCCACCGGCGCGGGAGACCTGCGTCGCGTCAAGCAACAACCAGAGAGACCCTCTAGAAGTACATCCAAAGTGCTTCAACAATGTTCGCCTCAAGATCCCCTAGGTGATGAGACGAGTCCATCATCTCCGCGTTCTCACGATGGCGTCGGTGGCGTCAAGATGAAGGAGGAGCTCGCTATCCACAAGGAGCTGTGCACATCTCAGAGCTGTTCCACTGGCAACCAAGTGCGCAAGAGCTGAGGAAGGCGCCTCTCCCTCCTTGAGCTCCCAGCTGTGGACACGGAGGAGAAGAAATCTAAGGCCAAGGACGTGAAGTGCAAGGGAGCAGCTGTGCTCGTGGCGGAGACGGACACCAAGCGCGGCAGAGATTAGCCCGAGTCATCCAAGAACAGCAGACCATTCTGCGCCTTCCACAACCTGCATACCCACAACACCAACAACTTTCAAGAGCTCAGAGCCATTCGAGAAGGACGTTTCGGCCGACGCCCCAAGCGCAATGACCGGGGCTACGTCCGGGGAGCAGGACGCGGTGGCGGATGCTGGGACGACCGTGGCCCGTGCTAGGAGTGGCGCGATGATACGTCTCCAACGTATCTATAATTTTTGATTGCTCCATGCTATATTATCTACTGTTTTGGACCTAATTGGGCTTTATTTTCCACTTTTATATTACTTTTGGGACTAACCTATTAACCGGAGGCCCAGCCCAGAATTGCTGTTTTTTTGCCTATTTCGGTGTTTCGAAGAAACGAAATATCAAACGGAGTCCAAACGGAATGAAACCTTCAGGAACGTGATTTTCTCACCAAATATGATCCAGGAGACTTGGACCCTCCGTCAAGAAAGAAGGGAGGCAGCCACGAGGGTGGAGGGCGCGCCCCCTGCCTCGTGGGCCCCCCTTTGCTCCACCGACGTACTCCTTCCTCCAATATATACCTATGTACCCCCGAACGATCAGATACGGAGCCAAAAACCTAATTCCACCGCCGCAACCTTCTGTACCCATGAGATCCCATCTTGGGGCCTGTTCAGGAGCTCTGCCGGAAGGGTAATCCACCACAGAAGGCTTCTACATCATCACCATGGCCCCTCCGATGAAGTGTGAGTAGTTTACCTCAGACCTTCGGTTCCATAGTTAGTAGCTAGATGGCTTCTTCTCTCTTTTTGGATCTCAATACAATGTTCTCCCCCTCTCGTGGAGATCTATTTGATGTAATCTTCTTTTTTTTGCGGTGTGTTTGTTGAGACCAATGAATTGTGGGTTTAAGATCAAGTTTATCTATGAACAATATTTGAATCTTCTCTGAATTCTTTTATGTATGATTGGTTATCTTTGCAAGTCTCTTCGAATTATCAGTTTGGATTGGCCTACTAGATTGGTTTTTCTTGCAATGGGTGAAATGCTTAGCTTTGGGTTCAATCTTGCGGTGTGCTTTCCCAAAGGATGAGGGGCAGCAAGGCACGTATTGTATTGTTGCCATCGAGGATAACAAGATGGGGTTTTTATCATATTGCATGAATTTATCCCTCTACATCATGTCATCTTGTTTAAGGCGTTACTTTGTTTTCTTGAACTTAATACTCTAGATGCATGCTGGATAGCGGTCGATGAATGGAGTAATAGTAGTAGATGTAGGCAGGAGTCGGTCTACTTGTCTCGGACGTGATGCCTATATACATGATCATACCTAGATATTCTCATAACTATGCTCAATTCTGTCAATTGCTCAACAGTAATTTGTTCACCCACCGTAGAATACTTATGCTCCTGAGAGAAGCCACTAGTGAAAGCTATGGCCCCCGGGTCTATTCTCATCATATCAATCTTCCATCACTTCATTATTTCTTTACATTTTACTTTGCCTTTTATTTTACTTTGCATCTTTATACCAAAAATACCAAAAATATTATCTACCATCTCTATCAGATCTCACTCACATAAGTGACCGTGAAGGGGCTGACAACCCCTAATCGCGTTGGTTGCGTGGAGCTATTTGTTTTGTGTAGGTACGAGGGACTCATGGCGTAGCCTCCTCTTTGGATTGATACCTTGGTTCTCAAAAACTGAGGGAAATACTTACTCTACTCTGCTGCATCACCTTTCCTCTTGAAGAAAATACAAGGCAGTGCTCAAGAGGTAGCAGGAAGATTTCTGGCGCCGTTGCCGGGGAGGCTTACGCAAAAGTCAAGTCAAGATTTGGACTCCCAACACCGAGTCATATCTGGCGCCATACCAAGTACCCATCACAATCCCTTATCTCTCGCATTACATTATTTGCCATTTGCCTCTCGTTTTCCTCTCCCCCACTTCACCCTTGCCGTTTTATTCGCCTTCTCTTTTCCGCTTGCCTTTTTCTCTCTTGCTTATCATTATGTCTAAGTTTAGGGAAACTATTGCCGATATGGGCAATAATAATATCATAGAAAATTCTGATGCTCCTTTGAAGAACCCCCTACCTTGCTTACAAAAAGATTTGAATTGGTAGTGGTAATATTATTGGGAAAGGAGTTATTCAAGATTTCTTTACTTGTCTGCTGGTGCTTTTACCTCTATGGGCGGTTCTATTCTTTATAGAACAAGTAGTCTTGCAGACGCTATTGCCATGCTTATAGTTGAACTTGAAAGACAATTTATGCACATGCATCCTTGCATACAAAGAATTTTCCTAGAATTCTCTAATATTGAGCATTCTTTTGTTAAGCGTGCCGCCGCTATCTTTTTGTCTCATGAGTTTAGATTTATAATAAAAGAGGCCAAAGAAATCTTTGCGCATTATAGGGTAGATGCTAGTCATCCTCCCATCGAAGCTATCCTTTTTAATCAAGAAGACATAATGCATTTACAATCTTTAGATCATATTGCTTATAATGAAAATCTTAGGAAAAAGGTTCCTACCGATGTTCTAGTTGATAAAATTTCTGAGCTCAATGATGATTTTTCTATTCACAATAATGGACTAGGTTTTCCTCTTGAACGAAGGCTTGTAGCTTTTGCCAAAAGAATGCTCTTAATGATGAATTGGTTGTGCAATACAAAGGGCCAAGGGAGGAACCCATACCTCCTGAGATTGATCTTGGGGACTTTTGTCCCATTAAATTTAGCCCTTTTGATTATTTTTGCTTGCCTCAAAGAAAACTTCCTGCTGAACGTAGAGAATATGACAGAAGTTTTCATGATTTGCCATACCACTATTATGACAATACCTAGATCTATCCTTGCTTTTATGCCTAGTTTGGGGCGTTAAACGATAGCGCTTGTTGGGAGGCAACCCAATTTTATTTTTAATTTTTTCTTTTGTTTCTATTTAGGAATAAATATTCCATCTAGCCTCTGGTTATATTTGTTTTTATGTTTTAGTTAGTGTTTGTGCCAAGTAAAACCTATAGGATCTTTTGGATGATAGTTATTTGATCTTGCTGTAATTTCAGAAACTTTCTGTTCACGAAAACAATTATTAAAAATCACAGAACGTGATAAAATACTGATTCCAATTGCTTCTGATCAATAAACAAATTTCCTAGGTCCTCCTATTTTGGCTGATTTTTTGTAGTTCCAGAAGGTTGCGTTAGTTACAGATTACTACAGACTGTTCTGTTTTGACAGATTCTGTTTTTCGTGTGTTGTTTGCTTATTTTGATGAATCTATGGCTAGTAAAATAGTTTTTAAACCATAGAGAAGTTGGAATAAAGTAGGTTTAACACCAATATAAATAAAGAATGAGTTCATTATATTACCTTAAAGTGATCTTTTGCTTTCTTTCGCTAACGGAGCTCACGAGATTTCTGTTGAGTTTTGTGTTGTGAAGTTTTCAAGTTTTGGGTGATTTTTTTTATGGATTATGGAACAAGGAGTGGCAAGAGCCTAAGCTTGGGGATGCCCATGGCACCCCCAAGATAATCCAAGGACACCAAAATTCAAAGCTTGGGGCTGCCCCGGAAGGCATCCCCTCTTTTGTCTACTTCCATCGGTAACTTTACTTGGAGCTATATTTTTATTCACCACATGATATGTGTTTTGCTTGGAGCGTCTTGTATGATTTGAGTCTTTGATTTTTAGTTTGCCACAATCATCCTTGCTGTACACACCTTTTTAGAGAGCCATACATGATTTGGAAATTATTAGAATACTCTTTGTGCTTCACTTATATCTTTTGAGTTTTATAGTTTTGCTCTAGTACTTCACTTATATATTTTAGAGCAAGGTGGTGGATTTGTTTTAAAGAAACTTTTGATCTCTCATGCTTCACTTAGATTATTTTGAGAGTCTTAAATAGCATGGTAATTTTCTTAAACAATCCTAATATGCTAGGTATACAAAAATAGTAAAAACTTTCCTATGAGTGTGTTGAATACTAAGAAAAGTTTGATGCTTGATGATTGTTTTGAGATATGAAGATAATAATATAAAAGTCGTGCTAGTTGAGTAGTTATGAATTTGAGAAATGCTTGTGTTGAAGTTTGCAAGTCCCGTAGCATGCACGTATGGTAAACGTTATGTAACAAATTTGAAACATGAGGTGTTCTTTGATTGTCCTCCTTATGAGTGGCGGTCGGGGACGAGCGATGGTCTTTTCCTACCAATCTATATATCCCCCTAGGAGCATGCGCGTAGTGCTTTGGTTTTTGGTGGCTTGTAGATTTTTGCAATAAGTATGTGAGTTCTTTATGACTAATGTTGAGTCCATGGATTATACGCACTCTCACCCTTCCATCATTGCTAGCCTCTTGATTGCAGTGCATTGCCCTTTCTCACATTGAGAGTTGGTGCAGACTTGGCAAGGCCCAAACCCCATGATATGATACGCTCTTTCACACATAAACCTCCTTATATCTTCCTCAAAACAGTCACCATACCTACCTATTATGGCATTTCCATAGGCATTCCGAGATATATTGCCATGCAACTTTCCACCATTCCATTTATCATGACACATTCATCATTGTCATATTGCTAGCGTGATCATGTAGTTGACATAGTATTTGTGGCAAAGCCACTGTTCATAATTCTTTCATACATGTCACTCATTGATTCATTGCATATCCTGGTATACCGCCGGAGGCATTCATATAGAGTCATACCTTTGTTCTAGTATCAAGTTGTAATATTGAGTTGTAAATAAATAGAAGTGTGATGATCATCATTATTAGAACATTGTCCCATGTGAGGTTAAAAAAAGAGGCCAAAGAAGCCCAAAAAAAATAGGCCAAAGAGCCCACCAAAAAAAATTGAGAGAAAATGAGAGAAGGGACAATGTTACTATCCTTTACCACACTTGTGCTTCGAAGTAGCACCATAATCTTCATGATAGAAAGTCTCTGGTTTTGTCACTTTCATATACTAGTGGGAATTTTTCATTATAGAACTTGGCTTGTATATTCCAAAAATGGGCCTCCTCATGTGCCCTAGGTCTTCGTGAGCAAGCAAGTTGGATGCACACCCACTTAGTTTTCTTTTGTTGAGCTTTCATATGTTTGTAGCTCTAGTGCATCCGTTGCATGGCAATCCCTACTCCTTGCATTAACATCAATCGATGGGCATCTCCATAGCCCGTTGATTAGCCTCGTTGATGTGAGACCTTCTCCCTTTTTTGTCTTCTCCACATAACCCCCATCATCATATTCTATTCCACCATAGTGCTATGTCCATGGCTCGCGCTCATATATTGCGTGAAAGTTTATAGGTTTGAGATTATTAAAGTATGAAACAATTGCTTGGCTTGCCATCGGGATTGTGCATCATGAGAGCATTCTTATGTGACGAAAATGGAGCATGACTAAAATATATGATTTTGTAGGGATGAACTTTCTTTGGCCATGTTATTTTGAGAAGACATAACTGCTTAGTTAGTATGCTTGAAGTACTATCATTTTATGTCAATATGAACTTTTGTCTTGAATCTTTAGGATCTGAATATTCATACCACAATTAAGAAGAATTACATTGAAATTATGCCAAGTAGCACTCCGCATCAAAAATTCTTTTTTATCATTTACCTACTCGAGGACGAGCAGGAATTAAGCTTGGGGATGCCTGATACGTCTCCAACGTATCTATAATTTTTGATTGCTCCATGCTATATTATCTACTGTTTTGGACCTTATTGGGCTTTATTTTCCACTTTTAGATTACTTTTGGGACTAACCTATTAAGGGGCTCTCTTCTGCAGTGCCTCAGACCTTGGCAACATCACGAGGGAGGCGCTTGGGCACCACTTAGAGGCGTGCTTCACGACACGTTTCCCTTAGGAGGACACAGGGCGAGGAGCGCCCACCGCTCAGGAATTCATCACCAAGACCACTCAGGAACTGCAAGACGCTAGGGCCATGCACGGCGACCGCCGCTCACCAGGCGCAGCTCCCCATCCAGGCGAGGATGCAGGGTTGCGCGTCTGCATTGACCTCCCAGGGCTCAACAGGGACGCATCTCAGGAGCCTTTCTGGCCTTCATGCGTGGGCTGCTGCGAGGGTCCACCGCATAGCTACGTTCGCATGCCTTTTGGCCTGCCAAGCGTGTCGTCCGCCTATCTGTGTAACTTGCGGCGCATCACAGCGGCTCAGAGGCCAGGCACCACGCAGTCTTGTGGAGATGGAGATGGTCCTCAAGGAACCGCCTGGACCCCCAGAGCCTCCTGAGGCTCAGGGCTCCGGTGGCTCATGAGGAGCAACTCCTTCGCCGCCTACCTTCAGCTGCCAGACATCTCTTCATCGACAGGACCAGGTGACATTTTCCAAGTTTGTTTAGCTGGGAGCGCCCCTCGGGCTGCATCATTCCCAGGCCGCATCGGTCCGTCCCTGTGGAATGTATCCTTTTTCTTATGTCTTTAGCTTACCTTGTTGGGGGCGCCCCTCGGGCTCCATCTTCCCCAAGCCGCTCGGGCCGGACCCAGTGGCGTGTATCTTCCCTGCATTTACCTAAGCCAGTATGCTTTCCATGCCTAATCTACCTATAACTATTATCTGCTTGGCTCTCGCCCCCTGCGGGGCTTACTCACATTAGCACGGCGCTTGTGCATGGGTCCGTCCCTGCAACGTCGACAAATCTGAACGGTCGAGCTCTGACTCATGATGCGCCCGTACATGTCACCTCACCAGGCCCTCGGTGCCTTCATCCCTCACGAAGCAACCGATAGCCGACCGGCGGCGGTGGGCTTCATTTCTCCTTGTCTTTGGATTGCAGGAATCTCATGAAGGCGACAGCAGGCGGCACCGCGAGCTCCCTTTTCTCCCATGCGATCCGCTTGCGCGTTAAAAGGGGGGCTCTTGAGCATCGCGTCTCAGGAGCTCTTACTGCTCTCCAGCCCTCACCCCCTGGCCTTGACCACGGCACGCGACCTGGCATACCAGCGACGGCTGAGCTGGCTCGAGGGCCGGGACCTGAGGACGTAGAGAATAAAGGAGAGCGTGGAGAAGAGGGGAAGGCTCGCATGGGCATAGCCTAGCTACGCATTAGTGAGGCTCATAATAAGGAATCGACTCCAAACCACTAAGATAAGTCTCGCTCAGATAGGCTAAATCATTGGAGCCCAAGGGTCATGCACGCTGCAGCCTGTTGCAACGTCGCCTCCCTTTCTTGCCTTACCACGGCTGCCTGGGCGCTAAGGGGACCTCCTGAGCATCGCACCTCAGGGGCTCTTACTGGACCTCGGGCCGCTCACCTCCTGGCCTTGACCACGGCACGCGACCTGGCATACCAGCGACGGCTGCAGCCTGCCTGGGGACCGGGACCTGTCAGCGTAGAGCAACAAGCCGTCGCGAGGTTGGAAAGGGGAGACTGAGCCTGAACAGGACATGCGTTCGCAAATTTTCATAATAAGGAAGATATACACAAAAGACATCACAGACCCTTTACACGCCCCCACGGGGTACTTCTTGATTCCTCGCAGGGGACAAAAGACGAGAACCTGGGAGAATCCTATCTACACCCTCCCGTGGCTGACGCCATCATCAACAGTGGGCCGAGGGAGGCTGGCACCAACCCCATCCAGATTAGCGACGGCGGCGGCTGGACGCCGTAGCCCTGCTCTGAGCTCGGTGAGAGCTCAGGGGCACGTAGCTGTCGTCGCTCATCTCCGGAGTCTCGTAGAGCTCAGGAGAACCACTGGACTCCAAAGAGTCGCTACTGCTGGAGGAACCACGGGCGGAGCGCGCATCATCCTGGCGCTGCCCTCAGGGCAACACTCCAAGCGGCGGCCCTCCGCGTCAAAGACCTTGAAGAACAACGTGGAAGCGCCGTCATACTCGAAGTGGATCGCGAGGGCGCCCTCCACACGGCAAACCCGCTCGATCTCACCCCAGCCGAAGGTCATGAAGATCTTGCCGGAGGAGACCGCTTCGACTTCTGCTCCGGTCGCCTGAGCGTCGCAGTCCGCATGCTGCAGGCAAAGCTCGAGGGGTCCCCTCGGCGGCATCACATCAGAGAAGAACCGCTGGAAGCGGATCCAAGAGCTTGCAGGCATCGCCGCCCATAGCACAAGCTCGCGCGAGGAGTCCGCTGCATGAACTCCGGGAGTGACAGCGCGCGTCACCGCGGCACGGCGTGCGCGCCGGCGCTCGTCGTTCCTTCCTCTTGAGAACCTGGCTTGGGCATACAAGGGCAGCGGATACCCAGGAGGAGGCCACTCACACCAAGGCCTCGTCACCACCTGCATCGCCAATGCGTCACGGCGATAAGCCAACCTCTTCTTCGGCGGCAGCGGCTCTGGCACGTCAAGGGGAGTCTTTCCCTTCTCCGCAGCCGAAAACCTTCAGATGGGCGCCATTGCTACTAGCAGATGAGCAAGGAGGAAGAAGCAAGCGAACCGCAAAGAGATGGTTGACGGGTGCTCTGCCCCCCTCCCCATTTATAACGGAAGAAGGCCAACCGGTGCCTCCCACGACCATAGGTAATGATGGTTTTCCTTGTATGTCGCAGGGACTTGTCAAGTTGGGCAGTTGCTGAGGCAGCGTGGGGAAGCGGAGACACCCACGTCCAATCAACCGCCACGCGTTGACCAAGGCCGCAGGCTTTTGGGGCCCGCGGCGCTCCGCACTTGACCTTTGGCTTCGCCTCGAAGCCAAGCCCGAGCGCCTTGGGCCCGGGGGCTACTGTCGGCGTTCTGGGAACGGGGGTCCCCAGACCTGCCTGCCTGCGGCCCAAGCGTGGCTGTGCTAGTAGGCCCTGTATGGCCCATCTTCATCGACAAGGCATTCAAGACCCTCGCGAGGGGCCAAGCCTCGCGAGGTGGACGACACAAGACCTCCTCGGGAGCGGCCTCACCAGGTTGCCTCGCGAGGAGCGGAGAGATCAAGGCAGGGCAAACCTCGCGAGGTTCTCGTGACGTGAGTCATGACGATCAAGATCAGGCGGGCGCCAGCGCGCGCAGTGTCCTTATTTCCTCTTTGGTGCTAAGGGAGCAAGCGCAGGCGCAGAGTATCGAGGCATCAAGCAAAGGTTTCCATATCAGTGCAAGGAGACCAAGATTAGCAGGACGGCAAGAAGGAGGTCACCATGGAGCCCAAGGCGGCGTCACCACCAGAGACTTTTGCAGGTGAAGACAGCTTTTGTCAGGATAAGTTGTACTAGTTGTCCCCTTTCAAATTGGTCGTTGTTGGCTCCCTTTTCGCTCAATATTTGGGGAGAGGATCAGGGCCTAAATAAGTAGAACTAGCCACCATAGTAGGGGGATCGATTCCATCTTCCACCCTCTCACCCGTAAGCCTGCAGAGCTCAAGAACACATCAACCTCAGAGGCTGTTCTTCCCCTTGTACTGTTCATCATCAGCCCAAGAGGCAATCCACCACCACCACACTGGAGCAGGGTATTACACCACAACGGTGGCCCGAGCCAGTATAAATCTTGTGTCTTTTTGTTGTGAGTTAAATCCGAGTTCGTCCATGAGATCTTAGCAAACCTAGGGCGTGGATCGGTAAGAGGGAAAGAATTTATCTACATGCATCTATAAAGATGGCGCCATATAGGTATTGTACTCGAACACTTGCCATGGTGGGAAGCATTATAGAAATGTGTGGATAAAAAATTAAATGAGAGCCACAATTTTGCCATTTTTTGTAGCTGGAAATTCTCAGTATTTCCACAAGAACCTTTGCAGATATATATAGAATATAAATGTGTATTCACATACCCAACACCATAATTCTTGGGAATGACTGAGTACCATTTGATGTTTTGGGCATACTGCTGGTTGGAGCCGGGTGCAGGTGGTGGCATGCTAGAAAATAAATGGCACTCTAGTTCAAGCATTAAACTCTTATCCAAATATTTTAGATGTGCATATTTTGGGAATAAAAATATTTCAAGTAATTCATGATGGTAACTTGTAAGAAAAATGATTACCTGGCTTTTTGCCCCCATCGTTCAACATGATTACACTTTGGATGATGGAAACGGCTATATCTACCCTGTGCCTTTAATGTTGTGGACCCTGACACTCATATTGATTTCTACGGTATTGAATCGTCAAATTTGTCCTTAGCCCTTAGAGGAGAGTGGATAGGAATCCACATGTGTAGCTCGTTAGGAATCCACATGTGTAGCTCGATGATAGTCAATCTGACATCATGTAGCAATCCATATGGTTATGGTAATGCTTCATAGGATGGCCTCATCTTTGATTTTAATGGTAAGGATGAATGATTTGTTTGCATGCAAACAACGAGGACGCTACATTCATACATATTTGACCTTAATCTGAATGATTTTTGAAGTTATTATTTTTATATCATGCAAACCAACTATTACTCATTGAGCTGTACCATTCAAATCAAAGATAAGGCTAGAAATGACGACTTCGCGTTGTCCTGGAAGGGCTATTGCCCGAATTAATGATTTACTCTCTGGTAGAAATCAATGCACTGATCAGGGTCCACAACGGCAAAGGCCCGATGTATAGGTGTCAACTTCATTTGGCACAAAATAGGCGCGTCATCAATGTCGATACTGATTCAAGCCGGCGACCATGTCCCAGTCACCGCATCGCACCTCGCTGGGATGAGGAGGCCGCCGCCGCGCTCAGGAGAAGAGGAGGCCGCCGCCATACTCGGGAGAAGAGAATGACACCGCCAAGCTCGGGGAGAAGAGAATGCAACCACCATGCTCGAGGAGAAGAGGACGTCACCACCGCTCGGGGAGAAAGGGATGCCAACCGTGCTTGGGATCACCTGCGACCAAGAGAGCAAGGAAGGAAGCTGGGGTCACCTGTAACGGGGAGTCCCACATCGTCCATGGCGCGCGTGGGGGGCCATCATCTGCCAGTGGCGTGCAAGACAGCAGACGGCGTTGCTAGGCTCCTAGCGGAGGCGTGAGGAGAGTACAGTGATGCGATGAGGTGTGCACGGCTGAAATTGAGAGGAGATAAGGTGAGTGTGTGCGTGAAGAAAGAGAGAGATGAGATTAGCCTATCCCATAACGCCACATCACTGATCCTTGTGTTGTATGCTCATTGGTGGATTGTGTGCTTCTTTGCTATGTTTTGAATATGGTTTAAATATAGCAAACGGCCACCGAAAAATATCAAATTTTGCCACGGATCATGTAATGGTGTATCTAGTTTGCAGAAAAATATTCAAAGGAAACGGATGAAGCGGCGGTCACTTCACATGCGAACTAGGTTCGTTGAGTCTCCTAACCTAGTTTATTCCTCAGAGATGGTCTAGCTCGTAAGCAATCTACAAAGAGAACTTTGTGAAACATTTACAAATTTTTATCACAAACTGTAGGTGTCATATGAGGACATCATGCCAAGCTTCGTGTTATTCAAATGTCGTTTGGATTTTCGGAAATTTAAAAACGACCAAATTCCATATCACTTTTTTTTATAAAGTTCTGTTTTCTCTACAATCTGTCTCTCTTGAAAATAATACCAAATGGACACCGAAAGATGGCAAAGTTTTAGGTGTGTCAAGTAATGTAGTATATTGAGTGCACAAAAAATTGAAGCCCAACGGATAAGTATATTTAATATATAGAAAATTACAAAAGACACCCTTTTTTACACTTAGAAAGTAGAAAATGTTTTTTTGTACAAAAAATCGAAAAATCTATTGGGCCAAATTGTTTGTAATGTCAATATACACCAATGTGTCCAACTTTGGCATATTATAGTAAACTATGTCATGAATATGGCCATCACCTTGGTCATTTGACATGAAAGCCATGAACAACTAAAAAGACATTTTAGGGCGTTTTGTGAACATTTTCTTTCAAATTTATCATATTAAAAGTTTGGTATTTTTCCTTGCAACTAGTACAACTAAAAAGACTCCATGCAAAGGGATTGCATTTTTTGAACTTATATTCTTTTTCTTTCGTTTTTTCCAAAACGGGGTCAAAATGGTCGGCATGTCTATTCATGGGAAGGCGTTGAATCTCTCAAAACTCTAAGTGATAATCCCATATAATAATGTCTTGTGTATATTTTTTTGTCAATGTTAAGATAGAGCTATCACATACTTGTAGCTCAAATTTGAATTATTTCGAAATATCGACATAAATCCATTTAAATGTGCAAAAGTAGCAAGAAAACTAGAAAATCCATGAAACCAGGAAATTGCGAATAAAATAGGGTCTACGTATTGTGATAACTAGAGTGGTGCCGATGTGCACCCTATTCTTTGTACTTGCTTCACACAAAAAATATCGATCTTGACACTTAGAAAATAAAAAATGGTATTTTTGTACAAAAAAATTGGAAACTCTATTTGGCAACATTGTTTGTAATGTCAACATTATAATAAACTATGCAATGAATATAAGCCATCACCTTGGTCATTTGACGTGAAAGCCATCAACATTTTACCATATGAATATGGCCATCACTGTCCTAGAAATTAATGCACTGGACCATACTGAGTTGGTAGCACATGGTCTAGTGGTTTGCCAATTAAGAGGCCACATGCATAGCAGTGAGTCGCATATGCCAGTTGGTTATCAAATTCTAATTAATGAACCTATACAGTTCATTTAATTATGGGACCACCTATTTTAAAGTATGGTCACAATATTCAAAATGACATTTAATATTAGGACCAAGCATTCTAAATGCCAGTTAATTATGTCCCCACTGTCCGCCAAGGGATAAGGCCCGAATTAATGATTCACTATCCTAGAAATTAATCCACCGGTAGACATTTCCTTTTCTATAATGCAAGGATTAAGGAAAATGAACGATGGTTCAATTCTTCTTCTTAGAAGTTAGCATTGTGAAGACATGAAATATATTTTTGTTTAAAAGATTCGTGTCTAAAATAGACTCAAATTCATTTTCATTTAGAACTAGAATGACCATTGGTTTCTGTAGCATGCGTGAACCACGACCCTATTGAGCTGCAGACAACTTGAAAACTTTAATTACAAATTGGTCATCAATTTCTCTCACCGATCTTTCACACGAAGTACCAATAGAATCAAAATAGTCTATTTTCACTGGCGGTTTGGTTAAGCGACTTTTCTTATAAAACATATGTCCCCATATTTGTCGGCGTTCTGGTAACGGGGTCCCCAGACTTGCCTGCCTGCGGCCCGCGGCGTGGCTGTGCTAGCAGGCCTGTACGGCCCATCTTCATCGACAAGGCAATCAAGACCCTCGCGAGTGGCCAAGCCTCGCGAGGCGGACGACACAAGACACCCTCCGGAGCGGCCTCACCAAGTTGTCTCGCGAGGAGCGGAGAGATCAAGGAAGGGCAAACCTCGCGAGGTTCTCGTGACGTGAGCCATGGCGATCAAGATCAGGCGGGCGCTAGGCGGGCACCACCGTGCAGTGTTCTTGTTTCTTCTTTGGTGCTAAAGGAGCAAGCGCAGGCGCAGAGTACCGAGGCATCAAGCAAAGGTTTCCATATCAGTGCAACGAGACCAAGACCAGCAATACGGCAAGACGGAGGTCACCATGGAGCCCAAGGCGGCATCCCCACCAGAGCCTTTTGCAGGCGAAGACCTCTTTTGTCAGGATAAGCTGTACTAGTTGCCCCCTTTCTAATTGGCTGTTGTTGGCTTCCTTCCCACTCAATATTTGGGGAGAGGACCGGGGCCTATATAAGTAGAACTAGCCACCATAGTAGGGGGATCGATTCCATCTTCCATCCTCTCACCCACAAGCTCGTGAGAGCTCAAGAACACCTCAACCTCAGGATGCGGATCTTCCCCTTGTACTGTTCATCGGCCCAAGAGGCAATCCACCACCACCACACTGGAGTAGGGTATTACACCACAACGGTGGCCCGAACCAGTATAAATCTTGTGTCTTTTGTGTTGTGAGTTCGTCGAGTTCGTCCGCGAGATCTTAGCAAACCTAGGGCGTGGATCGGTAGGAGGGAAAGAACTTCGCGCGCATCCCAGAGTTCGAATCTTAAGGGTTTTGCCGGAACACGTGATCCGACATTTGGCGCGCCAGGTAGAAGTCTTGAAGCTTCCCTTTTCGCTCCGCGTTGCCTTGCTCCGTCATCTCCATGGCGGACTCGCCATGATCGCGCTGGCGCCGGGCCACCCTCGCCACCAGCGTCGCTCGAGACGGCTCCCGTCGGCAGGCCACGTCGTCGTTCCCGTCGCTTTGCCGCCAACACCGCTACCGCCCGGCGAAACGAGCAGCAAGCGTCCTCGCTGCACCCTCGGTGTGGCGGGACGGCCGCACCGCCACTCCATCGCCGACTCCCGCTGGTTCGTGTCCCACGCTCGTCGCACTCCCATGGACGCATGGTCCGTGCTCCTCATGGCGCACGAGCTCCTGCGCTACCGCCCGGTCGATGAACTCTACGAGGACTGGGTCGACCGCATCACCGAGCTTGTCCGTGCCGCGGGGGGCTCCCCTGCACCATCTCTCTCTCCGCCTCGCCCTCCGCCAGCTACATGCAACGTAGCTCATGGAGCACCTCCGCCATGTCTGCCCCAAGACGGCGCCAAGGCGCACACCTCCACGGCGTGACCCACTGCGTCCGGCGCCCGCGCGTGAAGAAAGAAGCTGCCAAAAAGTTCCTCGACCGCAAGAGAACGCTCTGCCACGGCGCCAGGATCGTCTGCCGCGGCAGGGCCCCGTGCCGCTTGATATGGCGGCACGTGGGCGTCAAGACCAAGCTCCGCCTCCAAGACGGGCCCCGGCGATCACGGCCGGTTGCCGCGCCTTCACACCCGAGCTGCGCAGCGTCGCCTGGCCGGGCAAGTTCAAGCCAGATCTGCCTCCTTGCTACGTCGGCACCCACGACACCGCGGAGTTTCTGTAGCTCTACGAGCTGAGCATCGAGTCGTCCAACGGCGACGAGAAAGTCATGGTGAACTGGTTCCCCATGGCTCTCAAGGATGGTGCCCGCTCCTGGTTCCTGAACCAGCCGCCAGGCTCGATCTCCTCCCCAGGGGACGAGGCGCGACCGCTTCATCGCCAACTTCCAAGGCACTCATGACCGCCACCGGCCGCGGGAGACCTGCGTCGCGTCAAGCAACAACGAGGCGAGACCCTCCGTGTACATCCAAAGGTGCTTCAACAATGTTCGTCTCAAGATCCCCTAGGTGACAGACGAGTCCATCATCTCCGCGTTCTCACGATGGCGTCGGTGGCGTCAAGATGAAGGAGGAGCTCGCTATCCACGAGGAGTCTGTGCACATCTCGGGAGCTGTTCCACACGGCAACCAAGTGCGCAAGAGCTGAGGAAGGCGCCTCTCCCTCCTTGAGCTCCCAGCTGTGGACACGGAGGAGAAGAAATCTAAGGCCAAGGACGTGAAGTGCAAGGGAGCAGCCGTGCTCGTGGCGGAGACGGACACCAAGCGCGGCAGAGATTAGCCCGAGTCATCCAAGAACAGCCGACCATTCTGCGCCTTCCACAACCTGTATACCCACAACACCAGCAACTTTCAAGAGCTCAGAGCCATTCGAGAAGGACGTTTCGGTCGACACCCCAAGCGCAATGACCGGGGCTACGTCCGGGGAGGAGGACGTGGTGGCGGATGCTGGGACGACCGTGGCCCGTGCTAGGAGTGGCGCGATGATACGTCTCCAACGTATCTATAATTTTTGATTGCTCCATGCTATATTATCTACTGTTTTGGACCTAATTGGGCTTTATTTTCCACTTTTATATTACTTTTGGGACTAACCTATTAACCGGAGGCCCAGCCCAGAATTGCTGTTTTTTTGCCTATTTCGGTGTTTCGAAGAAACGGAATATCAAACGGAGTCCAAACGGAATGAAACCTTCGGGAACGTGATTTTCTCACCAAATATGATCCAGGAGACTTGGACCCTCCGTCAAGAAAGAAGGGAGGCAGCCACGAGGGTGGAGGGCGCGCCCCCTGCCTCGTGGGCCCCCCTTTGCTCCATCGACATACTCCTTCCTCCTATATATACCTATGTACCCCCAAACGATCAGATACGGAGCCAAAGACCTAATTCCACCTCCGCAACCTTCTGTACCCATGAGATCCCATCTTGGGGCCTGTTCCGGAGCTCTGCCGGAAGGGTAATCCACCACAGAAGGCTTCTACATCATCACCATGGCCCCTCCGATGAAGTGTGAGTAGTTTACCTCAGACCTTCGGGTCCATAGTTAGTAGCTAGATGGCTTCTTCTCTCTTTTTGGATCTCAATACAATGTTCTCCCCCTCTCTCGTGGAGATCTATTTGATGTAATCTTCTTTTTGTGGTGTGTTTGTTGAGACCAATGAATTGTGGGTTTAAGATCAAGTTTATCTATGAACAATATTTGAATCTTCTCTGAATTCTTTTATGTATGATTGGTTATATTTGCAAGTCTCTTCGAATTATCAGTTTGGATTGGCCTACTAGATTGGTTTTTCTTGCAATGGGAGAAATGCTTAGCTTTGGGTTCAATCTTGCGGTGTCCTTTCCCGATGTGATGGGGGCAGCAAGGCACGTATTGTATTGTTGCCATCGAGGATAACAAGATGGGGTTTTTATCATATTGCATGAATTTATCCCTCTACATCATGTCATCTTGTTTAAGGTGTTACTCTGTTTTCTTGAACTTAATACTCTAGATGCATGCTGGATAGCGGTCGATGAGTGGAGTAATAGTAGTAGATGTTGGCAGGAGTCGGTCTACTTGTCTCGGACGTGATGCCTATATACATGATCATACCTAGATATTCTCATAACTATGCTCAATTCTGTCAATTGCTCAACAGTAATTTGTTCACCCACCGTAGAATACTTATGCTCTTGAGAGAAGCCACTAGTGAAAGCTATGGCCCCCGGGTCTATTCTCATCATATCAATCTTCCATCACTTTATTATTGCTTTACTTTTTACTTTGCCTTTTACTTTACTTTGCATCTTTATACCAAAAATACCAAAAATATTATCTACCATCTCTATCAGATCTCACTCTCATAAGTGACCGTGAAGGGGCTGACAACCCCTAATCGCGTTGGTTGCATGGAGCTATTTGTTTTGTGTAGGTACGAGGGACTCGCGCGTAGCCTCCTACTGGATTGATACCTTGGTTCTCAAAACCGAGGGAAATACTTACTCTACTCTGCTGCATCACCTTTCCTCTTGAAGGAAATACAAGGCAGTGCTCAAGAGGTAGCAGGAAGATTTCTGGCGCCGTTGCCGGGGAGGCTTACGCGAAAGTCAAGTCAAGATTTGGACTCCCAACACCGAGTCATATCTGGCGCCATACCAAGTACCCATCACAATCCCTTATCTCTCGCATTACATTATTTGCCATTTGCCTCTCGTTTTCCTCTCCCCCACTTCACCCTTGCCGTTTAATTCGCCTTCTCTTTTTCCGTTTGCCTTTTTCTCGCTTGCTTATCATTATGTCTAAGTTTAGGGAAACTATTGCCGATATGGGCAATAATAATATCATAGAAAATTTTGATGCTCCTGCTGAAGAACCCCTACCTTGCTTACAAAAGATTTCGAATTGGTAGTGGTAATATTATTGGGAAAGGAGTTATTCAAGATTTCTTTACTTGTGCCGGTGCTTTGCCTTCTATGGGCGGTTCTATTCTTTATAGAACAAGTAGTCTTGCAGACGCTATTGCCATGCTTATAGTTGAACTTGAAAGGCAATTTATGTATATGCATCCTTGCATACAAAGAATTTACCTAGAACTTTCTAATATTGAGCATTCTTACATTAAGCGTGCCGCCGCTATCTTTTGTCTCATGAGTTTAGATTTATAATAAAAGAGGCCAAAGAAATCTTTGCGCATTATAGGGTAGATGCTAGTCATCCTCCCATCGAAGCTATCCTTTTTAATCAAGAAGACATAATGCATTTACAATCTTTAGATCATATTGCTTATAATGAAAATCTTAGGAAAAAAGGTTCCTGCCGATGTTCTAGTTGATAAAATTTTTGAGCTCAATGATGATTTTTCTATTCACAATAATGGACTAGGTTTTCCTCTTGAACGAAGGCTTGTAGCTTTTTGCCAAAAGAATGCTCTTAATGATGAATTGGTTGTGCAATACAAAGGGCCAAGGGAGGAACCCATACCTCCTGAGATTGATCTTGGGGACTTTTGTCCCATTAAATTTAGCCCTTTTGATTATTTTTGCTTGCCTCAAAGAAAACTTTCTGCTGAACGTAGAGAATATGAGAGAAGTTTTCATGATTTTCCATACCACTATTATGACAATACCTAGATCTATCCTTGCTTTTATGCCTAGTTAGGGGCGTTAAACGATAGCGCTTGTTGGGAGGCAACCCAATTTTATTTTTTGTTTTTGCTTTTGTTTCTATTTAGGAATAAATATTCCATCTAGCCTCTGGTTATATTTGTTTTTATGTTTTAATTAGTGTTTGTGCCAAGTAAAACCTATAGGATCTTTTGGATGATAGTTATTTGATCTTGCTGTAATTTCAGAAATTTTCTGTTCACGAAAACAATTATTAAAAATCACAGAACGTGATAAAATACTGATTCCAATTGCTGCTGATCAATAAACAAATTTCCTAGGTCCTCCTATTTTGGCTGATTTTTTGTAGTTCCAGAAGTTTGCGTTAGTTACAGATTACTACAGACTGTTCTGTTTTGACAGATTCTGTTTTTCGTGTGTTGTTTGCTTATTTTTAATGAATCTATGGCTAACGGAGCTCAAGAGATTTCTGTTGAGTTTTGTGTTGTGAAGTTTTCATGTTTTGGGTGATTTTTTTTTATGGATTATGGAACAAGGAGTGGCAAGAGCCTAAGCTTGGGGATGCCCATGGCACCCCCAAGATAATCCAAGGACACCAAAAAGTCAAAGCTTGGGGATGCCCCAGAAGGCATCCCCTCTTTTGTCTACATCCATCGGTAACTTTACTTGGAGCTATATTTTTATTCACCATATGATATGTGTTTTGCTTGGAGCGTCTTGTATGATTTGAGTCTTCGATTTTTAGTTTGCCACAATCATCCTTGCTGTACACACCTTTTTAGAGAGCCATACATGATTTGGAAATTATTAGAATACTCTTTGTGCTTCACTTATATCTTTTGAGTTTTATAGTTTTGCTCTAGTACTTCACTTATATATTTTAGAGCAAGGTGGTGGATTTGTTTTAAAGAAACTTTTGATCTCTCATGCTTCACTTAGATTATTTTGAGAGTCTTAAATAGCATGGTAATTTTCTTAAACAATCCTAATATGCTAGGTATACAAAAATAGTAAAAACTTTCCTATGAGTGTGTTGAATACTAAGAAAAGTTTGATGCTTGATGATTGTTTTGAGATATGGAGATAATAATATTAAAGTCATGCTAGTTGAGTAGTTGTGAATTTGAGAAATGCTTGTGTTGAAGTTTGCAAGTCCCGTAGCATGCACGTATGGTAAACGTTATGTAACAAATTTGAAACATGAGGTGTTCTTTGATTTTCCTCCTTATGAGTGGCGGTCGGGGACGAGCGATGGTCTTTTCCTACCAATCTATATATCCCCCTAGGAGCATGCGCGTAGTGCTTTGGTTTTTGATGGCTTGTAGATTTTTGCAATAAGTATGTGAGTTCTTTATGACTAATTTTGAGTCCATGGATTATACGCACTCTCACCCTTCCATCATTGCTAGCCTCTTCGGTACCGTGCATTGCCCTTTCTCACATTGAGAGTTGGTGCAGACTTCGCCGGTGCGTCCAAACCCCATGATATGATACGCTCTTTCACACATAAACCTCCTTATATCTTCCTCAAAACAGTCACCATACCTACCTATTATGGCATTTCCATAGGCATTCCGAGATATATTGCCATGCAACTTTCCACCATTCCATTTATCATGACACATTCATCATTGTCATATTGCTAGCATGATCATGTAGTTGACATAGTATTTGTGGCAAAGCCACTGTTCATAATTCTTTCATACATGTCACTCATTGATTCATTGCATATCCTGTATATCACGGAGGCATTCATATAGAGTCATACCTTTGTTCTAGTATCAAGTTGTAATATTGAGTTGTAAATAAATAGAAGTGTGATGATCATCATTATTAGAACATTGTCCCATGTGAGGTTAAAAAAAGAGGCCAAAGAAGCCCAAAAAAAATAGGCCAAAGAGCCCACCAAAAAAAAATTGAGAGAAAATGAGAGAAGGGACAATGTTACTATCCTTTATCACACTTGTGCTTCGAAGTAGCACCATAATCTTCATGATAGAAAGTCTCTGGTTTTGTCACTTTCATATACTAGTGGGATTTTTTCATTATAGAACTTGGCTTGTATATTCCAAAAATGGGCCTCCTCATGTGCCCTAGGTCTTCGTGAGCAAGCAAGTTGGATGCACACCCACTTAGTTTTCTTTTGTTGAGCTTTCATATATTTGTAGCTCCGATTGCATCGTTGCATGGCAATCCCTACTCCTTGCATTAACATCAATCGATGGGCATCTCCATAGCCCGTTGATTAGCCTCGTTGATGTGAGACCTTCTCCCTTTTTTGTCTTCTCCACATAACCCCCATCATCATATTCTATTCCACCATAGTGCTATGTCCATGGCTCGCGCCCATATATTGCGTGAAAGTTTATAGGTTTGAGATTAGTAAAGTATGAAACAATTGCTTGGCTTGCCATCGGGTTGTGCATCATGAGAGCATTCTTATGTGACGAAAATGGAGCATGACTAAAATATATGATTTTGTAGGGATGAACTTTCTTTGGCCATGTTATTTTGAGAAGACATAACTGCTTAGTTAGTATGCTTGAAGTACTATCATTTTATGTCAATATGAACTTTTGTCTTGAATCTTTAGGATCTGAATATTCATACCACAGTTAAGAAGAATTACATTGAAATTATGCCAAGTAGCACTCCGCATCAAAAATTCTTTTTATCATTTACCTACTCGAGGACGAGCAGGAATTAAGCTTGGGGATGCACGATACGTCTCTAACGTATCTATAATTTTTGATTGCTCCATGCTATATTATCTACTGTTTTGGACCTTATTGGGCTTTATTTTCCACTTTTAGATTACTTTTGGGACTAACCTATTAACCGGAGGCCCAGCCCAGAATTGTTGTTTTTTGCCTATTTTAGTGTTTCGAAGAAACGGAATATCAAACGGAGTCCAAACGGAATGAAACCTTCGGGAACGTGATTTTCTCACCGAATATGATCCAGGAGACTTGGACCTTCCGTCAAGAAAGAAGGAAGGCGGCCACGAGGGTGGAGGGCGCGCCTGCCTACCTCGTGGGCCTCCCTATGCTCCACCGACGTAATCCTTCCTCTTATATATACCTACGTACCCCCAAACGATCAGATACAGAGCCAAAAACCTAATTCCACCGCCACAACCTTCTGTACCCACGAGATCCCATCTTGGGGCCTATTCGAGCTCCATGGGAAGAGAATCCACCACGGAGGGCTTCTACATCATCACCATGGCCCCTCCGATGAAGTGTGAGTAGTTTACCTCAGACCTTCGGGTCCATAGTTAGTAGCTAGATGTCTTCTTCTCTCTTTTGGATCTCAATACAATGTTCTCCCCCTCTCTCGTGGAGATCTATTCGATGTAATCTTCTTTTTGCGGTGTGTTTGTTGAGGCCGATGAATTATGGGTGTATGATCAAGTTTATCTATGAACAATATTTGAATCTTCTCTGAATTCTTTTATGTATGATTGGTTATCTTTGCAAGTCTCTTCGAATTATCAGTTTGGTTTGGCCTACTAGATTGGTTTTTATTGCAATGGGATAAGTGCTTAGCTTTGGGTTCAATCTTGCGGTGTCCTTTCCCGGTGTGATGAGGGGCAGCAAGGCACGTATTGTATTGTTGCCATCGAGGATAACAAGATGGTTTTTTATCATATTGCATGAATTTATCCCTCTACATCATGTCATCTTGCTTAAAGGCGTTACTCTGTTTTCTTAAACTTAATACTCTAGATGCATGTTGGATAGCGGTCGATGAGTGGAGTAATAGTAGTAGATGCAGGCAGGAGTCGGTCTACTTATCTCGGACGTGATGCCTATATACATGATCATACCTAGATATTCTCATAACTATGCTCAATTCAGTCAATTGCTCAACAATAATTTGTTCACCCGCCGTAGAATACTTATGCTCTTGGGAGAAGTCACTAGTGAAATCTATGGCCCCCGGGTCTATTCTCATCATATCAATCTTCCATCACTTTATTATTGCTTTACTTTTTACTTTTCCTTTTATTTTACTTTGCATCTTTGTACCAAAAATAGGAAAAATATTATCTATCATCTCTATCAGATATCACTCTCATAAGTGACCGTGAAGGGGCTGACAACCCCTAATCGCGTTGGTTGCGTGGAGCTATTTGTTTTGTGTAGGTACGAGGGACTCGCGCGTAGCCTCCTACTGGATTGATACCTTGGTTCTCAAAAACTGAGGGAAATACTTACTCTACTCTGTTGCATCACCCTTTCCTCTTCAAGGAAATCCAACGTGTGCTCAAGAGGTAGCACGCAGCCGACCTCGTGAGGACGGCTGGCAGAGATCAGCCTCGCGAGGAGCACGGAGGGACCAGCCTCGTGAGGATCGTCCTCAGGGCAACGCCGTTCTTCCACAACTACCGCCACCACCAAGAAGGAATGACAACCACCATCAAGACGAGGGGGCTGGGGGCTTCCAGGAGCCGCGTGCTATTGCCTGCATCTCGGGCGGAGCTCAGGCCCCACCCTCGCAGCGTATCTTCAAGCAGTTTGCTCATGAAGTGAATGCAGTCCTCCCCAAGATTGAGGCCACACGCCCGCTCAGATGGTCCCAGTGCGCTATCGCCTTCAGCTCGGCGGATCAGCTCAAGTGCACAGCTACCGCTGGCGCCCTCCCAATGCCCGACTCCCCAGTCATCAGCAACGTGCAAGTTACCAAGACCCACATCGATGGCGGCGCAGGGCTCAACGTCCTGTCCGTCGACACGTTCGACAACCTCCAAGTGTCGTATGATCATCTTCAGCCTACCAAGCCTTTCTCAGGAGTGACCGACGGCTCCACCACACCGATAGGGTTGGTCCGCCTCACTGTCACCTTTGGAGAAAGCAAGAACTACCGAACCGAGCTCATCGACTTCGATGTCGCGCACATCCGCCTGCCATACAACGCCATCCTCGGGTATCCAGTCCTGGCCAAGTTCACGGCGGTGACCCATCACGGCTACAATGTCCTGAAGATGCCGGGAAGCGGCTGGATCATCATGGTCCCATGCGAAGAAAGAGATGCGGTGTGCTCCCTTGAGTGTGCCTTCCAAGCTGCAGTAATCGACGACCCAGACAGCAAGGGCGAGTGCCTTCCTGAGGCCACCCCCAAGAAGAAGAAGCAGTTGTGCCGTGCAGGACCTCAGGAGGGTGGTGTCTGGCTGGAACCTCATCAGGATCAGCGCCCGCTCCAGGGGCGCCTCCCTCCATCGCATAGGAAGGCGCGCCAGCGCCCTTCTCGGGCAGGGCTCGGGGGCTCTCTTCTGGAGTGCCTCAGACCTTGGCAACATCACGAGGGAGGCGCTCGGGCACCACTTAGAGGCGTGCTTCACGACACGTTTCCCTTAGGAGGACACAGGGCGAGGAGCGCCCACCGCTCAGGAATTCATCACCAAGACCACTCAGGAACTGCAAGACGCTAGGGCCATGCACGGCGACCGCCGCTCACCAGGCGCAGCTCCCCATCCAGGCGAGGATGCAGGGTTGCGCGTCTGCATCGACATCCCAAGGCTCAATAGGGACGCATCTCAGGAGCCTTTATGGCCTTCATGCGTGGGCTGCTGCGAGGGTCCACCGCATAGCTACGTTCGCATGCCTTTTGGCCTGCCAAGCGTGTCATCCACCTATCTGTGTAACTTGCGGCGCATCCTGGCGGCTCAGGAGGCCAGGCACCACGCAGTGCTGACGGAGATGGAGATGGTCCTCAAGGAACCTCCTGGACCCCCAGAGCCTCCACGAGGCTCGGGGCTCGATGGCTCATGAGGAGCAACTCCTTCGCCGCCTACCTTCAGCTGCCAGACATCTCTTCATCGACAGGACCAGGTGACATTTTCCAAGTTTGTTTAGCTGGGAGTGCCCCTCGGGCTGCATCATTCCCAGGCCGCATCGGTCCGTCCCTGTGGAATGTATCCCTTTTCTTATGTCTTTAGCTTACCTTGTTGGGGCGCCTCGGGCTCCATCTTCCCCAAAGCCGCTCGGGCGGACCCGATGGCGTGTATCTTCCTGCATTTACCTAAGCCAAGATATGCTTTCCATGCCTAATCTACCTATAACTATTATCTGCTTGGCTCTACGCCCCTGGGCTTACTCACATTAGCACGGGCGCTTGTGCATGGGTCCGTCCACACAACGTCGACAAATCTGAGCAGTCGAGCTCGACTCATGATGCGCCCGTACATGTCACCTCACCAGGCCCTCGGTGCCTTCATCCCCTCACGAAGCAACCGATAGCCGACCGGCGACGGTGGGCTGCATTCTCCTTGTGCTGGATTGCAGGAATCTCATGAAAGCGACGGCGAAGCGGCACCATGAGCTCCCTTTTCTCCCATGCAATCCGCTTGCGCGTTAAAAGGGGGGCTCTTGAGCATCGCGTCTCAGGAGCTCTTACTGCTCTCCAGCCCTCACCCCCTGGCCTTGACCACGGCACGCGGCCTGGCATACCAGCAATGGCTGAGCTGGCTCGAGGGCCGGGACCTGAGGACGTAGAGAATAAAGGAGAGCATGGAGAAGAGGGGAAGGCTCGCATGGGCATAGCCTAGCTACGCATTAGTGAGGCTCATAATAAGGAATCGACTCCAAACCACTAAGATAAGTCTCGCGCTCAGATAGGCTAAATCATTGGAGCCCAAGGGTCATGCACGCTGCAGCCCTGTTGCGGCAACGTCGCCTCCCTTTCTTGCCTTACCACGGCTGCTTGGGCGCTAAATGGGACCTCCTGAGCATCGCGCCTCAAGGGCTCTTACTGGACCTCGGGCTGCTCACCTCCTGGCCTTGACCACGGCACGCGACCTGGCATACCAGCGACGGCTGCAGCCTGCCTAGGGACCGGACCTATCGGCGTAGAGCAACAAGCCGTCGTGAGGTTGGAAAGGGAGGCCTGAGCACAGGACATGCGTTATGCAAGTTTTCATAATAAGGAAGATATATACAAAAGACATCACATACACTTTACATGCCCCACGGGTACTTCTTGATTCCTCGTAGGGACAAAATACGAGAACACAGGAGAATCCTATCTACACCCTCCCGTGGTGGCGCCATCATCAGCAGTGGGCCGAGGGAGGCTGGCACCAACCCCATCCAGATCAGCGACGGCGGCTGGGCCGACGCCAGTTTCGCCTGAGCTCGGTGAGAGCTTCGAGGCACGTAGTTGTCGTCGCTCGTCTCCGGAGTCTCGTAGAGCTCGGGAGAACAGCTGGACTCCCAAGAGTCGCCGCTGCTGGAGTAGCCGCGAGCGGAGCGCACATCATCCTGGCGCTCCCTCTAGGACAACACTCCAAGCGGCGGCCCTCCGTGTCGAAGACCTTGAAGAACATCATGGAAGCGTCGTCATATTCGAAGTGGATCGCGAGGGCGCCCTCCACACGGCAAACCCGCGCGACCTCGCCCCAGCCGCAGGTCATGAAGATCTTGCCGGAGGAGACCGCTTCGACTTCTGCTCCGGTCGCCTGAGCGTCGCAGTCCGCATGCTGCAGGCAAAGCTCGAGGGGTCCCCTCGGCGGCATCATGTCAGAGAAGAACCGCGGGAAGCGGATCCAAGAGCTTGCAGGCATCACCGCCCACAGCACAAGCTCGCGCGAGGAGTCCGCTGCATGAACTCCGGGAGTGACGGCGCACGGCACCGCGGCACGGCGTGTGCGCCGGCGCTCGTCGTTCCTTCCTCCTGAGAACCTGGCTTGGGCATACAAGGGCAGCGGATACCCAGGAGGAGGCCACTCACACCAAGGCCTCGTCACCACCTGCATCGCCAGTGCGTCACGGCGATGAGCCGACCTCTTCTTCGGCGGCAGCGGCTCCGGCACGTCAAGGGGAGTCTTTCCCTTCTCCGCAGCCGAAAACCTTCAGATGGGCGCCATTGCTACTAGCAGAGGAGCAAGGAGGAAGAAGCAAGCGAACCGCAAAGAGATGGGCGACGGGTGCTCTGCCCCCCTCCCCATTTATAACGGAAGAAGGCCAACCGGCGCCTCCCACGACCACAGGTAATGATGGTTTTCCTTGCATGTCGCAGGGACTTGTCAAGTTGGGCAGTTGCTGAGGCAGCGTGGGGAAGCGGAGACACCCACGTCCAATCAACCGCCACGCGTCGACCAAGCCGCAGGCTTTTGGGGCCCGCGGCGCTCCGCACTTGACCTTTAGCTTCGCTTTGAAGCCAAGCCCGAGAGAGCCTTGGGCCCGGGGGCTACTGTCGGCGTTCTGGGAACGGGGGTCCCCAGACTTGCCTGCCTGCGGCCCGTGGCGTGGCTGTACTAGCAGGACTGTATGGCCCATCTTCATGAACAAGGCGTTCAAAACCCTCGCGAGGGGCCAAGCCTCGCGAGGGGGACGACACAAGACCTCCTCAGGAGCGGCCTCACCAGGTTGCCTCACGAGGAGCGGAGAGATCAAGGCAGGGCAAACCTCACGAGGTTCTCGTGACGTGAGCCATGCAGGTCAAGATCGGTGAGCGCCCGGTAGCGCGATGTCCTTATTTCCTCTTTGGTGCTAAGGGAGCAAGCGCAGGCGCAGAGTATCGAGGTATCAAGCAAAGGTTTCCATATCAGTGCAAGGAGACCAAGATTAGCAGGACGGCAAGAAGGAGGTCACCATGGAGCCCAAGGCGGCGTCACCACCAGAGACTTTTGCAGGTGAAGACAGCTTTTGTCAGGATAAGTTGTACTAGTTGTCCCCTTTCAAATTGGCCGTTGTTGGCTCCCTTTCCGCTCAATATTTGGGGAGAGGATCAGGGCCTAAATAAGTAGAACTAGCCACCATAGTAGGGGGATCGATTCCATCTTCCACCCTCTCACCCAGAAGCCTGCAGAGCTCAAGAACACATCAACCTCAGGAGGCTATTCTCCCCCTTGTACTGTTCATCATCAGCCCAAGAGGCAATCCACCACCACCACACTGGAGCAGGGTATTACACCACAACGGTGGCCCGAACCAGTATAAATCTTGTGTCTTTTGTGTTGTGAGTTAAATCGAGTTAAATCATGAGATCTTAGCAAACCTAGGACGTGGATCGGTAAGAGGGAAAGAATTTATCTACATGCATCTATAAAGATGGCGCCATATAGGTATTGTACTCTCGAACACTTGCCATGGTGGGAAGCATTATAGAAATGTGTGGATAAAAAATTAAATGAAACCACAATTTTGCCCTTTTTTTGTAGCCGGAAATTCTCAGTATTTCCACAAGAACCTTTGCAGATATATATAGAATATAAATGTGTATTCACATACCCAACACCATAATTCTTGGGAATGACTGAGTACCATTTGATGTTTTGGGCATACTGCTGGTTGGAGCCGGGTGCAGGTGGTGGCATGCTAGAAAATAAATGGCACTCTAGTTCAAGCATTAAACTCTTATCCAAATATTTTAGATGTGCATATTTTGGGAATAAAAATATTTCAAGTAATTCATGATGGTAACTTGTAAGAAAAATGATTACCTGGCTTTTTTGCCCCCCATCGTTCAACATGATTACACTTTGGATGATGGAAACGGCTATATCTACCCTGTGCCTTTAATGTTGTGGACCCTGACACTCATATTGATTTCTACGGTATTGAATCGTCAAATTTGTCCTTAGCCCTTAGAGGAGAGCGGATAGGAATCCACATGTGTAGCTCGTTAGGAATCCACATGTGTAGCTCGATGATAGTCAATCTGACATCATGTAGCAATCCATGTGGTTATGGTAATGCTTCATAGGATGGCCTCATCTTTGATTTTAATGGTAAGGATGAATGATTTGTTTGCATGCAAACAACGAGGACGCTACATTCATACATATTTGACCTTAATCTGAATGATTTTTGAAGTTATTATTTTTATATCATGCAAACCAACTATTACTCATTGAGCTGTACCATTCAAATCAAAGATAAGGCTAGAAATGACGACTTCGCGTTGTCCTCGAAGGGCTATTGCCCGAATTAATGATTTACTCTCTGGTAGAAATCAATGCACTGATCAGGGTCCACAACGGCAAAGGCCCGATGTATAGGTGTCAACTTCATTTGGCACAAAATAGGCACGTCATCAATGTCGATGCTGATTCAAGCCGGCGACCATGTCCCAGTCACCGCATCGCACCTCGCTGGGATGAGGAGGCCGCCGCCGCGCTCAGGAGAAGAGGAGGCCGCCGCCATACTCGGGGAGAAGAGAATGCCACCGCCAAGCTCGGGGAGAAGGGAATGCAACCACCATGCTCGAGGAGAAGAGGACGTCACCACCGCTCGGGGAGAAAGGGATGCCAACCGTGCTTGGGATCACCTGCGACCAAGAGAGCAAGGAAGGAAGCTGGGGTCACCTGTAACGGGGAGTCCCACATCGTCCATGGCGCGCGTGGGGGGCCATCATCTGCCAGTGGCGTGCAAGACAACAGACGGCGTTGCTAGGCTCCTAGCGGAGGCGTGAGGAGAGTACAGTGATGCGATGAGGTGTGCACGGCTGAAATTGAGAGGAGATAAGGTGAGTGTGTGCGTGAAGTAAGAGAGAGATGAGATTAGCCTATCCCATAACGCCACATCACTGATCCTTGTGTTGTATGCTCATTGGTGGATTGTGTGCTTCTTTGCTATGTTTTGAATATGGTTTAAATATAGCAAACGGCCACCGAAAAATATCAAATTTTGCCACGGATCATGTAATGGTGTATCTCGTTTGCAGAAAAATATTCAAAGGAAACGGATGAAGCGGCGGTCACTTCACATGCGAACTAGGTTCGTTGAGTCTCCTAACCTAGTTTATTCCTCAGAGATGGTCTAGCTCGTAAGCAATCTACAAGAGAACTTTGTGAAACATTTACAAATTTTTATCACAAACTGTAGGTGTCATATGAGGACATCATGCCAAGCTTCGTGTTATTCAAATGTCGTTTGGATTTTCGGAAATTTAAAAACGACCAAATTCCATATCACTTTTTTTTTATAAAGTTGTGTTTTCTCTACAATCTGTCTCTCTTAAAAATAATACCAAATGGACAACGAAAGATGCCAAAGTTTTAGGTGTGTCAAGTAATGTAGTATATTGAGTGCACAAAAAATTGAAGCCCAACGGATAAGTATATTTAATATATAGAAAATTACAAAAGACACCCTTTTTTACACTTAGAAAGTAGAAAATGTTTTTTTGTACAAAAAATCGAAAACTCTATTGGGCCAAATTGTTTGTAATGTCAATATACACCAATGTGTCCAACTTTGGCATATTATAATAAACTATGTCATGAATATGGCCATCACCTTGGTCATTTGACATGAAAGCCATGAACAACTAAAAAAGACATTTTAGGCGTTTTGTGAACATTTTCTTTCAAATTTATCATATTAAAAGTTTGGTATTTTTCCTTGCAACTAGTACAACTAAAAAGACTCCATGCAAAGGGATTGCATTTTTTGAACTTATATTCTTTTTCTTTCGTTTTTTTCCAAAACGGGGTCAAAATGGTCGGCATGTCTATTCATGGGAAGGCGTTGAATCTCTCAAAACTCTAAGTGATAATCCCATATAATAATGTCTTGTGTATATATTTTTTTGTCAATGTTAAGATAGAGCTATCACATACTTGTAGCTCAAATTTGAATTATTTCGAAATATCGACATAAAGCCATTTAAATGTGCAAAAGTAGCTAGAAAACTAGAAAATCCATGAAACCAGGAAATTGCGAATAAAATAGGGTCTACGTATTGTGATAACTGGAGTGGTGCCGATGTGCACCCTATTCTTTGTACTTGCTTCACACAAAAAATATCGATCTTGACACTTAGAAAATAAAAAATGGTATTGTTGTATAAAAAATTTGGAAACTCTATTTGGCAACATTGTTTGTAATGTCAACATTATAATAAACTATGTAATGAATATAAGCCATCACCTTGGTCATTTGACGTGAAAGCCATCAACATTTTACCATATGAATATGGCCATCACTGTCCTAGAATATAATGCACTGGACCATACTGAGTTGGTAGCACATGGTCTAGTGGTTTGCCAATTAAGAGGCCACATGCATAGCAGTGAGTCGCATATGCCAGTTGGTTATCAAATTCTAATTAATGAACCTATACAGTTCATTTAATTATGGGACCACCTATTTTAAAGTATGGTCACAATATTCAAAATGACATTTAATATTAGGACCAAGCATTCTAAATGCCAGTTAATTATGTCCCCACTGTCCGCCAAGGGATAAGGCCCGAATTAATGATTCACTATCCTAGAAATTAATCCACCGGTAGACATTTCCTTTTCTATCATGCAAGGATTAAGGAAAATGAACGATGGTTCAATTCTTCTTCTTAGAAGTTAGCATTGTGAAGACATGAAATATATTTTTGTTTAAAATATTCGTGTCTAAAATAGACTCAAATTCATTTTCATTTAGAACTAGAATGACCATTGGTTTCTGTAGCATGCGTGAACCACGACCCTATTGAGCTGCAGACAACTTGAAAACGTTAATTACAAATTGGTCATCAATTTCTCTCACCGATCTTTCACACGAAATACCAATAGAATCAAAATAGTATATTTTCACTGGCGGTTTGGTTAAGCGACTTTTCTTATAAAACATATGTCCCCATATTTGTCGGCGTTCTGGTAACGGGGTCCCCAGACTTGCCCGCCTGCGGCCCGCGGCGTGGCTGTGCTAGCAGGCCTGTCTGGCCCATCTTCATCGACAAGGCAGTCAAGACCCTCACGAGTGGCCAAGCCTCGCGAGGCGGACGACACAAGACACCCTCGGAGCGGCCTCACCAAGTTGTCTCGCGAGGCGGAGAGATCAAGGCAGGGCAAACCTCGCGAGGTTCTCGTGACGTGAACCATGGCGATCAAGATCAGGCGGGCGCTAGGCGGGCACCACCGTGCAGTGTTCTTGTTTCTTCTTTGGTGCTAAAGGAGCAAGCGCAGGCGCAGAGTACCGAGGCATCAAGCAAAGGTTTCCATATCAGTGCAACGAGACCAAGACCAGCAAGACGGCAAGACGGAGGTCACCATGGAGCCCAAGGCGGCGTCCCCACCAGAGCCTTTTGCAGGCGAAGACCTCTTTTGTCAGGATAAGCTGTACTAGTTGCCCCCTTTCTAATTGGCTGTTGTTGGCTTCCTTCCCACTCAATATTTGGGGAGAGGACCGGGGCCTATATAAGTAGAACTAGCCACCATAGTAGGGGGATCGATTCCATCTTCCATCCTCTCACCCACAAGCTCGTAGAGCTCAAGAACACCTCAACCTCAGGAGGCTGTTCTCCCCATTGTACTGTTCATCAGCAGTCCAAGAGGCAATCCACCACCACCACACTGGAGTAGGGTATTACACCACAACGGTGCCCGAACCAGTATAAATCTTGTGCCTTTTGTGTTGTGAGTTCGTCGAGTTCGTCCGCGAGATCATAGCAAACCTAGGGCGTGGATCGGTAGGAGGGAAAGAACTTCGCGCGCACCCGAGAGTTTGAATCTTAAGGGTTTTGCCGGAACACGTGATCCGACATTTGGCGCGCCAGGTAGGGGTGCGCCGAAGCTTCCCTTTCGTCGCTCCGCGTTGCCTTGCTCCGTCATCTCCATGGCGGACTCTCGCCATGATCGCGCTGAGCGCCGGGCCACCCTCGCCACCCGCGTCGCTCAGACGGCTCCCGTCGGCAGGCCACGTCGTCGTTCCCCGTCGCCTGCCGCCAACACCGCTACCGGCCCGGCGGGGAACGAGCAGCAAGCGTCCTCGCTGCACCCCTCGGTGTGGCGGGACGGCCGCACCGCCACTCCATCGCCGACTCCCGCCGGTTCGTGTCCCACGCTCGTCGCACTCCCATGGACGCATGGTCCGTGCTCCTCATGGCGCACGAGCTCCTGTGCTACCGCCCGGTCGATGAACTCTACGAGGACTGGGTCGACCGCATCACTGAGCTTGTCCGTGCCGCGGGGGGCTCCCCTGCGCCATCCCTCTGTCCGCCTCGCCCTCCGCCAGCTACATGCAACGTAGCTCACGGAGCACCTCCGCCATGTCTGCCCCAAGACGGCGCCAAGGCGCACACCTCCACGGCATGACCCACTGCGTCCGGCGCCCGCGCGTGAAGAAAGAAGCTGCCAAAAAGTTCCTCGACCGCAAGAGAACGCTCTGCCACGGCGCCAGGATCGTCTACCGTGGTAGGGCCCCGCGCCGCTTGCTATGGCGGCACGTGGGCGTCAAGACCAAGCTCCACCTCCAAGACGGGCCCCGGCGACCACGGCCGGCTGCCGCGCCTTCACCCCCGAGCTGCGTAGCGTCGCCTGGCCGGGCAAGTTCAAGCCAGATCTGCCTCCTCGCTACGACGGCACCCCCGACCCCGCGGAGTTCCTGTAGCTCTACGAGCTGAGCATCGAGGCGGCCAACGGCGACGAGAAAGTCATGGCGAACTGGTTCCCCAT
Source organism: Aegilops bicornis (assembly GCA_021605145.1). Lineage (NCBI taxonomy): Eukaryota > Viridiplantae > Streptophyta > Magnoliopsida > Poales > Poaceae > Aegilops > Aegilops bicornis. The sequence continues at coordinate 33,446,772 of CM038673.1, forward strand.
GGCTCTCAAGGATGGTGCCCGCTCCTGGTTCCTGAACCAGCCTCCAGGCTCGATCTCCTCCTGGGACGAGAGGCGCGACCGCTTCATCGCCAACTTCCAAGGCACTCATGACCGCCCACCGGCCGCGGGAGACCTGCGTCGCGTCAAGCAACAACCAGGAGAGACCCTCCAGAAGTACATCCAGTGCTTCAACAATGTTCGTCTCAAGATCCCCTAGGTGACTGACGAGTCCATCATCTCCGCGTTCTCTGATGGCGTCAGTGACGTCAAGATGAAGGAGGAGCTCGCTATCCACGAGGAGCTGTGCACATCTCAGGAGCTGTTCCACCTGGCAACCAAGTGCGCAAGAGCTGAGGAAGGGCGCCTCTCCCTCCTTGAGCTCCCAGCTGTGGACACGGAGGAGAAGAAATCTAAGGCCAAGGACGTGAAGTGCAAGGGAGCAGCCGTGCTCGTGGCGGAGACGGACACCAAGCGCGGCAGAGATTAGCCCGAGTCATCCAAGAACAGCCGACCATTCTGCGCCTTCCACAACCTGCATACCCACAACACCAGCAACTTTCAAGAGCTCAGAGCCATTCGAGAAGGACGTTTCGGTCGACACCCCAAGCGCAATGACTGGGCTACGTCCGGGAGGAGGACGTGGTGGCGGATGCTGGGACGACCGTGGCCCGTGCTAGGAGTGGCGCGATGATACGTCTCCAACGTATCTATAATTTTTGATTGCTCCATGCTATATTATCTACTGTTTTGGACCTAATTGGGCTTTATTTTCCACTTTTATATTACTTTTGGGACTAACCTATTAACCGGAGGCCCAGCCCAGAATTGCTGTTTTATGCCTATTTCGTGTTTCAAGAAAGCGGAATATCAAACGGAGTCCAAACGGAATGAAACCTTCAACGTGATTTTCTCACCAAATATGATCCAGGAGACTTGGACCCTCCGTCAAGAAAGAAGGGAGGCAGTCACGAGGGTGGAGGGCGCGCCCCCTGCCTCGTGGGCCCCCCTTTGCTCCACCGACGTACTCCTTCCTCCTATATATACCTATGTACCCCCAAACGATCAGATACGGAGCCAAAAACCTAATTCCACCGCCGCAACCTTCTGTACCCATGAGATCCCATCTTGGGGCCTGTTCCGGAGCTCTGCCGGAAGGGTAATCCACCACAGAAGGCTTCTACATCATCACCATGGCCCCTCCGATGAAGTGTGAGTAGTTTACCTCAGACCTTCGGGTCCATAGTTAGTAGCTAGATGGCTTCTTCTCTCTTTTTGGATCTCAATACAATGTTCTCCCCCTCTCTCGTGGAGATCTATTTGATGTAATCTTCTTTTGGCGGTGTGTTTGTTGAGACCAATGAATTGTGGGTTTAAGATTAAGTTTATCTATGAACAATATTTGAATCTTCTCTGAATTCTTTTATGTATGATTGGTTATATTTGCAAGTCTATTCGAATTATCAGTTTGGATTGGCCTACTAGATTGGTTTTTCTTGCAATGGGAGAAATGCTTAGCTTTGGGTTCAATCTTGCGGTGTCCTTTCCCAAGTGATGAGGGGCAGCAAGGCACGATTGTATTGTTGCCATCGAGGATAACAAGATGGGGTTTTTATCATATTGCATGAATTTATCCCTCTACATCATGTCATCTTGTTTAAGGCGTTACTCTGTTTTCTTGAACTTAATACTCTAGATGCATGCTGGATAGCGGTCGATGAGTGGAGTAATAGTAGTAGATGTAGGCAGGAGTCGGTCTACTTGTCTCGGACGTGATGCCTATATACATGATCATACCTAGATATTCTCATAACTATGCTCAATTCTGTCAATTGCTCAACAGTAATTTGTTCACCCACCGTAGAATACTTATGCTCTTGAGAGAAGCCACTAGTGAAAGCTATGGCCCCCGGGTCTATTCTCATCATATCAATCTTCCATCACTTTATTATTGCTTTACTTTTACTTTGCCTTTTACTTTACTTTGCATCTTTATACCAAAAATACCAAAAATATTATCTACCATCTCTATCAGATCTCACTCTCATAAGTGACCGTGAAGGGTCTGACAACCCCTAATCGCGTTGGTTGCATGGAGCTATTTGTTTTGTGTAGGTACGAGGGACTCGCGCGTAGCCTCCTACTGGATTGATACCTTGGTTCTCAAAAACTGAGGGAAATACTTACTCTACTCTGCTGCATCACCTTTCCTCTTGAAGGAAATACAAGGCAGTGCTCAAGAGGTAGCAGGAAGATTTCTGGCGCCGTTGCCGGGGAGGCTTACGCGAAAGTCAAGTCAAGATTTGGACTCCCAACACCGAGTCATATCTGGCGCCATACCAAGTACCCATCACAATCCCTTATCTCTCGCATTACATTATTTGCCATTTGCCTCTCGTTTTCCTCTCCCCCACTTCACCCTTGCCGTTTTATTCGCCTTCTCTTTTTCCGTTTGCCTTTTCTCTCTTGCTTATCATTATGTCTAAGTTTAGGGAAACTATTGCCGATATGGGCAATAATAATATCATAGAAAATTCTGATGCTCCTGCTGAAGACCCCCTACCTTGCTTACAAAAAGATTTCGAATTGGTAGTGGTAATATTATTGGGAAAGGAGTTATTCAAGATTTCTTTACTTGTGCTGGTGCTTTACCCTCTATGGGCGGTTCTATTCTTTATAGAACAAGTAGTCTTCTGACGCTATTTCCATGCTTATAGTTGAACTTGAAAGGCAATTTATGCACATGCATCCTTGCATACAAAGAATTTTCCTAGAATTCTCTAATATTGAGCATTCTTCATTAAGCGTGCACGCTATCTTTTGTCTCATGAGTTTAGATTTATAATAAAAGAGGCCAAAGAAATCTTTGCGCATTATAGGGTAGATGCTAGTCATCCTCCCATCGAAGCTATCCTTTTTAATCAAGAAGACATAATGCATTTACAATCTTTAGATCATATTGCTTATAATGAAAATCTTAGGAAAAGGTTCCTGCCGATGTTCTAGTTGATAAAATTTCTGAGCTCAATGATGATTTTTCTATTCACAATAATGGACTAGGTTTTCCTCTTGAACGAAGGCTTGTAGCTTTTTGCCAAAAGAATGCTCTTAATGATGAATTGGTTGTGCAATACAAAGGGCCAAGGGAGGAACCCATACCTCCTGAGATTGATCTTGGGGACTTTTGTCCCATTAAATTTAGCCCTTTTGATTATTTTTGCTTGCCTCAAAGAAAACTTTCTGCTTGATTATTTTTGCTTGCCTCAAAGAATATTCCATCTAGCCTCTGGTTATATTTGTTTTTATGTTTTATTTAGTGTTTGTGCCAAGTAAAACCTATAGGATCTTTTGGATGATAGTTATTTGATCTTGCTGTAATTTCAGAAACTTTCTGTTCACGAAAACAATTATTAAAAATCACAGAACGTGATAAAATACTGATTCCAATTGCTGCTGATCAATAAACAAATTTCCTAGGTCCTCCTATTTTGGCTGATTTTTTGTAGTTCCAGAAGTTTGCGTTAGTTACAGATTACTACAGACTGTTCTGTTTTGACAGATTCTGTTTTTCGTGTGTTGTTTGCTTATTTTTGATGAATCTATGGCTAGTAAAATAGTTTTTAAACCATAGAGAAGTTGGAATAAAGTAGGTTTAACACCAATATAAATAAAGAATGAGTTCATTATAGTACCTTAAAGTGATCTTTTGCTTTCTTTCACTAACGGAGCTCACGAGATTTCTGTTGAGTTTTGTGTTGTGAAGTTTTCAAGTTTTGGGTGATTTTTTTTTATGGATTATGGAACAAGGAGTGGCAAGAGCCTAAGCTTGGGGATGCCCATGGCACCCCCAAGATAATCCAAGGACACCAAAAGTCAAAGCTTGGGGATGCCCGGAAGGCATCCCTCTTTTGTCTACTTCCATCGGTAACTTTACTTGGAGCTATATTTTATTCACCACATGATATGTGTTTTGCTTGGAGCGTCTTGTATGATTTGAGTCTTTGATTTTAGTTTGCCACAATCATCCTTGCTGTACACACCTTTTAGAGAGCCATACAAGATTTGGAAATTATTAGAATACTCTTTGTGCTTCACTTATATCTTTTGAGTTTTATAGTTTTGCTCTAGTACTTCACTTATATATTTTAGAGCAAGGTGGTGGATTTGTTTTAAAGAAACTTTTGATCTCTCATGCTTCACTTAGATTATTTTGAGAGTCTTAAATAGCATGGTAATTTTCTTAAACAATCCTAATATGCTAGGTATACAAAAATAGTAAAAACTTTCCTATGAGTGTGTTGAATACTAAGAAAATTTGATGCTTGATGATTGTTTTGAGATATGGAGATAATAATATTAAAGTCGTGCTAGTTGAGTAGTTGTGAATTTGAGAAATGCTTGTGTTGAAGTTTGCAAGTCCCGTAGCATGCACGTATGGTAAACGTTATGTAACAAATTTGAAACATGAGGTGTTCTTTGATTGTCCTCCTTATGAGTGGCGGTCGGGGACGAGCGATGGTCTTTTCCTACCAATCTATATATCCCCCTAGGAGCATGCGCGTAGTGCTTTGGTTTTTGATGGCTTGTAGATTTTTGCAATAAGTATGTGAGTTCTTTATGACTAATGTTGAGTCCATGGATTATACGCACTCTCACCCTTCCATCATTGCTAGCCTCTTGATGCACTGCATTTCCCTTTCTCACATTGAGAGTTGGTGCAGACTTCGCCGGTGCGTCCAAACCCCATGATATGATACGCTCTTTCACACATAAACCTCCTTATATCTTCCTCAAAACAGTCACCATACCTACCTATTATGGCATTTCCATAGGCATTCCGAGATATATTGCCATGCAACTTTCCACCATTCCATTTATCATGACACATTCATCATTGTCATATTGCTAGCATGATCATGTAGTTGACATAGTATTTGTGGCAAAGCCACTGTTCATAATTCTTTCATACATGTCACTCATTGATTCATTGCATATCCTGGTATACCGCCGGAGGCATTCATATAGATTCATACCTTTGTTCTAGTATCAAGTTGTAATATTGAGTTGTAAATAAATAGAAGTGTGATGATCATCATTATTAGAACATTGTCCCATGTGAGGTTAAAAAAAAGAGGCCAAAGAAGCCCAAAAAAAATAGGCCAAAGAGCCCACCAAAAAAAATTGAGAGAAAATGAGAGAAGGGACAATGTTACTATCCTTTACCACACTTGTGCTTCGAAGTAGCACCATAATCTTCATGATAGAAAGTCTCTGGTTTTGTCACTTTCATATACTAGTGGGAATTTTTCATTATAGAACTTGGCTTGTATATTCCAAAAATGGGCCTCCTCATGTGCCCTAGGTCTTCGTGAGCAAGCAAGTTGGATGCACACCCACTTAGTTTTCTTTTGTTGAGCTTTCATATATTTGTAGCTCTAGTGCATCCATTGCATGGAAATCCCTACTCCTTGCATTAACATCAATCGATGGGCATCTCCATAGCCCATTGATTAGCCTCGTTGATGTGAGACCTTCTCCCTTTTTTGTCTTCTCCACATAACCCCCATCATCATATTCTATTCCACCATAGTGCTATGTCCATGGCTCGCGCCCATATATTGCGTGAAAGTTTATAGGTTTGAGATTAGTAAAGTATGAAACAATTGCTTGGCTTGCCATCGGGGTTGTGCATCATGAGAGCATTCTTATGTGACGAAAATGGAGCATGACTAAAATATATGATTTTGTAGGGATGAACTTTCTTTGGCCATGTTATTTTGAGAAGACATAACTGCTTAGTTAGTATGCTTGAAGTACTATCATTTCATGTCAATATGAACTTTTGTCTTGAATCTTTAGGATCTGAATATTCATACCACAATTAAGAAGAATTACATTGAAATTATGCCAAGTAGCACTCCGCATCAAAAATTCTTTTTATCATTTACCTACTCGAGGACGAGCAGGAATTAAGCTTGGGGATGCCTGATACGTCTCTAACGTATCTATAATTTTTGATTGCTCCATGCTATATTATCTACTGTTTTGGACCTTATTGGGCTTTATTTTCCACTTTTAGATTACTTTTGGGACTAACCTATTAACCGGAGGCCCAGCCCAGAATTGTTGTTTTTTGCCTATTTTACTGTTTCGAAGAAACGGAATATCAAACAGAGTCCAAACGGAATGAAACCTTCGGGAACGTGATTTTCTCACCAAATATGATCCAGGAGACTTGGACCTTCCGTCAAGAAAGAAGGAAGGCGGCCACGAGGGTGGAGGGCGCGCCTGCCTACCTCGTGGGCCCCCCTATGCTCCACCGACGTAATCCTTCCTCTTATATATACCTACATACCCCCAAACGATCAGATACAGAGCCAAAAACCTAATTCCACCGCCGCAACCTTCTGTACCCACGAGATCCCATCTTGGGGCCTATTCTGGAGCTCCGCCGGAAGGGGAATCCACCACGGAGGGCTTCTACATCATCACCATGGCCCCTCCGATGAAGTGTGAGTAGTTTACCTCAGACCTTCGGGTCCATAGTTAGTAGCTAGATGTCTTCTTCTCTCTTTTGGATCTCAATACAATGTTCTCCCCTCTCTCGTGGAGATCTATTCGATGTAATCTTCTTTTTGCGGTGTGTTTGTTGAGGCCGATGAATTATGGGTTTATGATCAAGTTTATCTATGAACAATATTTGAATCTTCTCTGAATTCTTTTATGTATGATTGGTTATCTTTGCAAGTCTCTTCGAATTATCAGTTTGGTTTGGCCTACTAGATTGGTTTTTCTTGCAATGGGATAAGTGCTTAGCTTTGGGTTCAATCTTGCGGTGTCCTTTCCCAGTGACAGTAAGGGCAGCAAGGCACGTATTGTATTGTTTCCATCGAGGATAACAAGATGGGTTTCTTTATCATATTGCATGAATTTATCCCTCTACATCATGTCATCTTGCTTAAGGCGTTACTCTGTTTTCTTAAACTTAATACTCTAGATGCATGTTGGATAGCGGTCGATGAGTGGAGTAATAGTAGTAGATGCAGGCAGGAGTCGGTCTACTTGTCTCGGACGTGATGCCTATATACATGATCATACCTAGATATTCTCATAACTATGCTCAATTCTGTCAATTGCTCAACAGTAATTTGTTCACCCGCCGTAGAATACTTATGCTCTTGAGAGAAGCCACTAGTGAAATCTATGGCCCCCGGGTCTATTCTCATCATATCAATCTTCCATCACTTTATTATTGCTTTACTTTTTACTTTTCCTTTTATTTTACTTTGCATCTTTGTACCAAAAATAGCAAAAATATTATCTATCATCTCTATCAGATATCACTCTCGTAAGTGACCGTGAAGGGCTGACAACCCCTAATCGCGTTGGTTGCGTGGAGCTATTTGTTTTGTGTAGGTACGAGGGACTGTGGCGTAGCCTCCTACTGGATTGATACCTTGGTTCTCAAAAACTGAGGGAAATACTTACTCTACTCTACTGCATCACCCTTTCCTCTTCAAGGAAATCCAACGTATTGCTCAAGAGGTAGCACGCAGCCGACCTCGTGAGGACCGCTGGCAGGATCAGCCTCGCGAGGGAGCCCGAGGACCAGCCTCGTGAGGATCGTCCTCGTGGCAACGCCGTTCTTCCACAACTACCGCCACCACCAAAAGGAATGACAACCACCATCAAGACGAGGGGCTGGGGGCTTCCAGAGCCGCTGCGTGCTATTGCTCGCATCTCGGCGGAGCTCAGCCCCAGCCTCGCAGCGTATCTTCAAGCAGTTTGCTCGTGAAGTGAATGCAGTCCTCCCCAAGATTGAGGCCACACGCCCGCTCGAGATGGTCCCGATGCGCTTATCGCCTTGATTCGGCGGATCAGCTCAAGTGCACAGCTATCTGCTGGCGCCCTCCCAATGCCCGGCTCCCGGTCATCAACGCGTGCAGGTTACCAAGACCCTCATCGACGGCGGCGCAGGGCTCAACGTCCTGTCCGTCGACACGTTCGACAACCTCCAAGTGTCGTATGATCAGCTTCAGCCTACCAAGCCTTTCTCAGGAGTGACCGACGGCTCCACCACACCGATAGGGCTGGTCCGCCTCACTGTCACCTTTAGAGAAAGCAAGAACTACCGAACCGAGCTCATCGACTTCGATGTCGCGCACATCCGCCTGCCATACAACGCCATCCTCGGATATCCAGTCCTGGCCAAGTTCATGGCGGTGACCCATCACGGCTACAATGTCCTGAAGATGCCGGGAAGCGGCTGGATCATCATGGTCCCATGTGAAGAAAGAGATGCGGTGTGCTCCCTTGAGCGTGCCTTCCAAGATGCAGTAATCGACGACCCAGACAGCAAGGGCGAGTGCCTTCCTGAGGCCACCCCCAAGAAGAAGAAGCAGTTGTGCCGTGCAGGACCTCAAGAGGGTGGTGTCACAACTGGAACCTCATCAGGATCAGCGCCCGCTCCAGGGGCGCCTCCCTCCATCGCATAGGAAGGCGGCGCCACGCTTCTTCTCGCAGGGCTCGGGGCTCTCTTCGAGTGCCTCGCACCTTGGCAACATCACGAGGGAGGCGCTCGGGCACCACTTAGAGGCGTGCTTCACGACACGTTTCCCTTAGGAGGACACAGGGCGAGGAGCGCCCACCGCTCTGGAATTCATCACCAAGACCACTCAGGAACTGCAAGACGCTAGGGCCATGCACGGCGACCGCCGCTCACCAGGCGCAGCTCCCCATCCAGGCGAGGATGCAGGGTTGCGCGTCTGCATCGACATCCCAGGGCTCAACAGGGACGCATCTCAGGAGCCTTTCTGGTCTTCATGCGTGGGCTGCTGCGAGGGTCCACCGCATAGCTACGTTTGCATGCCTTTTGGCCTGCCAAGCGTGTCGTCCGCCTATCTGTGTAACTTGCGGCGCATCCTGGCGGCTCAGGAGGCCAGGCACCACGCAGTGCTGACGGAGATGGAGATGGTCCTCAAGGAACCGCCTGGACCCCCAGAGCCTCCTGAGGCTCAGGGCTCCGGTGGCTCATGAGGAGCAACTCCTTCGCCGCCTACCTTCAGCGCCCGACATCTCTTCATCGACAGGACCAGGTGACATTTTCCAAGTTTGTTTAGCTGGGAGCGCCCTTTGGGCTGCATCATTCCCAGGCCGCATCGGTCCGTCCCTGTGGAATGTATCCTTTTTCTTATGTCTTTAGCTTACCTTGTTGGGGGCGTCCCTCGGGCTCCATCTTCCCCAAGCCGCTCGGGCGGACCCGATGGCGTGTATCTTCCCTGCATTTACCTAAGCCAAGATATGCTTTCCATGCCTAATCTACCTATAACTATTATCTGCTTGGCTCTCGCCCCCTGCGGGGCTTACTCACATTAGCACGGCGCTTGTGCATGGGTCCGTCCCTGCAACGTCGACAAATCTGAACGGTCGAGCTCTGACTCGCGGTACGCCCCGTACATGTCACCTCACCAGGCCCTCAGTGCCTTCATCCCCTCACGAAGCAACCGATAGCCGACCGGCGACGGTGGGCTGCATTTCTCCTTGTGCTGGATTGCAGGAATCTCATGAAGGCGACAAAGAAGCGGCACCGCGAGCTCCCTTTTCTCCCATGCGATCCGCTTATGCTGCGTTAAAGGGGGCTCTTGAGCATCGCGTCTCAGAGCTCTTCGCTCTCCAGCCCTCACCCCTGGCCTTGACCACGGCACGGCCTGGCATACCAATGACGGCTGAGCTGGCTCGAGGGCCGGACCCGAGGACGAGAGAATAAAGGAGAGCGTGGAGAAGAGGGAAGGCTCGCATGGGCATAGCCTAGCTACGCATTAGTGAGGCTCATAATAAGGAATCGACTCCAAACCACTAAGATAAGTCTCAAGGCTCAGATAGGCTAAATCATTGGAGCCCAAGGGTCATGCACGCTGCAGCCCTGTTGCGGCAACGTCGCCTCCCTTTCTTGCCTTACCACGGCTGCTTGGGCGCTAAATGGGACCTCCTGAGCATCGCGCCTCAAGGGTTCTTACTAGACCTCGGGCTGCTCACCTCCTGGCCTTGACCACGGCACGCGACCTGGCATACCAGCGACGGCTGCAGCCTGCCTAGGGACCGGGACCTATCGGCGTAGAGCAACAAGCCGTCGTGAGGTTGGAAAGGGGAGACTGAGCCTGAACAGGACATGCGTTCGCAAGTTTTCATAATAAGGAAGATATACACAAAAGACATCACATACACTTTACATGCCCCACGGGGTACTTCTTGATTCCTCGTAGGGGACAAAAGACGAGAACCTGGGAGAATCCTATCTACACCCTCCCGTGGCTGACGCCATCATCAACAGTGGGCCGAGGGAGGCTGGCACCAACCCCATCCAGATCAGCGACGGCGGCGGCTGGACGCCGTAGCCCTGCTCTGAGCTCGGTGAGAGCTCAGGGGCACGTAGTTGTCGTCGCTCGTCTCCGGAGTCTCGTAGAGCTCGGGAGAACCGCTGGACTCCCAAGAGTCGCCGCTGCTGGAGTAGCCGCGAGCGGAGCGCGCATCATCCTGGCGCTCCCCTCTAGGACAACACTCCAAGCGGCGGCCCTCCGTGTCGAAGACCTTGAAGAACATCGTGGAAGCGTCGTCATATTCAAAGTGGATCGCGAGGGTGCCCTCCACACGGCAAACCCGCGCGACCTCGCCCCAGCCGCAGGTCATGAAGATCTTGCCGGAGGAGACCGCCCGACTTACGCTTCCGGTCGCCTGAGCGTCGCAGTCCGCATGCTGCAGGCAAAGCTCGAGGGGTCCCCTCGGCGGCATCACGTCAGAGAAGAACCGCGGGAAGCGGATCCAAGAGCTTGCAGGCATCGCAGACCACAGCACAAGCTCGCGCGAGGAGTCCGCTGCATGAACTCCGGGAGTGACGGCGCGCGTCACCGCGGCACGGCGTGCGCGCCGGCGCTCGTCGTTCCTTCCTCCTGAGAACCTGGCTTGGGCATACAAGGGCAGCGGATACCCAGGAGGAGGCCACTCACACCAAGGCCTCGTCACCACCTGCATCGCCAGTGCGTCACGGCGATGAGCCGACCTCTTCTTCGGCGGCAGCGGCTCCGGCACGTCAAGGGGAGTCTTTCCCTTCTCCGCAGCCGAAAACCTTCAGATGGGCGCCATTGCTACTAGCAGAGGAGCAAGGAGGAAGAAGCAAGCGAACCGCAAAGAGATGGGCGACGGGTGCTCTGCCCCCCTCTCCATTTATAACGGAAGAAGGCCAACCGGCGCCTCCACGACCACGTGTAATGATGGTTTTCCTTGCATGTCGCAGGACTTGTCAAGTTGGGCGATTCTTTGAGGCAGCGTGGGGAAGCGGAGACACCCACGTCCAATCAACCGCCACGCGTTGACCAAGGCCGCAGGCTTTTGGGGCCCACGGCACTCCGCACTTGACCTTTAGCTTCGCCTTGAAGCCAAGCCCGAGCGCGCCTTGGGCCCGGGGGCTACTGTCGGCGTTCTGGGAACGGGGGTCCCCAGACTTGCCTGCCTGCGGCCCGCGGCGTGGCTGTGCTAGCAGGCCTGTACGGCCCATCTTCATCAACAAGGCATTCAAGACCCTCGCGAGGGGCCAAGCCTCGCGAGGCGGACGACACAAGACCTCCTCGGGAGCGGCCTCACCAGGTTGCCTCACGAGGAGCGGAGATATCAAGGCAGGGCAAACCTCGCGAGGTTCTCGTGACGTGAGTCATGACGATCAAGATCAGGCGGGCGCCAGCGCGCGCAGTGTCCTTATTTCCTCTTTGGTGCTAAGGGAGCAAGCGCAGGCGCAGAGTATCGAGGCATCAAGCAAAGGTTTCCATATCAGTGCAAGGAGACCAAGATTAGCAGGACGGCAAGGAGGTCACCATGGAGCCCAAGGCGGTGTCACCACCAGAGACTTTTGCAGGTGAAGACAGCTTTTGTCAGGATAAGTTGTACTAGTTGTCCCCTTTCAAATTGGCCGTTGTTGGCTCCCTTTCCGCTCAATATTTGGGGAGAGGATCAGGGCCTAAATAAGTAGAACTAGCCACCATAGTAGGGGGATCGATTCCATCTTCCACCCTCTCACCCAGAAGCCTGCAGAGCTCAAGAACACATCAACCTCAGGAGGCTATTCTCCCCCTTGTACTGTTCATCATCAGCCCAAGAGGCAATCCACCACCACCACACTGGAGCAGGGTATTACACCACAACGGTGGCCCGAACCAGTATAAATCTTGTGTCTTTTGGGTTGTGAGTTCGTCGAGTTCGTCCGCGAGATCTTAGCAAACCTAGGACGTGGATCGGTAAGAGGGAAAGAATTTATCTACATGCATCTATAAAGATGACGCCATATAGGTATTGTACTCTCGAACACTTGCCATGGTGGGAAGCTTATAGAAATGTGTGGATAAAAAAAATTCGTAGAGCCACAATTTTGCCATTTTTTTGTAGCTGGAAATTCTCAGTATTTCCACAAGAACCTTTGCAGATATATATAGAATATAAATGTGTATTCACATACCCAACACCATAATTCTTGGGAATGACTGAGTACCATTTGATGTTTTGGGCATACTGCTGGTTGGAGCCGGGTGCAGGTGGTGGCATGCTAGAAAATAAATGGCACTCTAGTTCAAGCATTAAACTCTTATCCAAATATTTTAGATGTGCATATTTTGGGAATAAAATATTTCAAGTAATTCATGATGGTAACTTGTAAGAAAAATGATTACCTGGCTTTTTTGCCCCCCATCGTTCAACATGATTACACTTTGGATGATGGAAACGGCTATATCTACCCTGTGCCTTTAATGTTGTGGACCCTGACACTCATATTGATTTCTACGGTATTGAATCGTCAAATTTGTCCTTAGCCCTTAGAGGAGAGCGGATAGGAATCCACATGTGTAGCTCGTTAGGAATCCACATGTGTAGCTCGATGATAGTCAATCTGACATCATGTAGCAATCCATGTGGTTATGGTAATGCTTCATAGGATGGCCTCATCTTTGATTTTAATGGTAAGGATGAATGATTTGTTTGCATGCAAACAACGAGGACGCTACATTCATACATATTTGACCTTAATCTGAATGATTTTTGAAGTTATTATTTTTATATCATGCAAACCAACTATTACTCATTGAGTTGTACCATTCAAATCAAAGATAAGGCTAGAAATGACAACTTCGCGTTGTCCTCGAAGGGCTATTGCCCGAATTAATGATTTACTCTCTGGTAGAAATCTATGCACTGATCAGGGTCCACAACGGCAAAGGCCCGATGTATAGGTGTCAACTTCATTTGGCACAAAATAGGTGCGCCATCAATGTCGATACTGATTCAAGCCGGCGACCATGTCCCAGTCACCGCATCGCACCTCGCTGGGATGAGGAGGCCGCCGCCGCGCTCAGGAGAAGAGGAGGCCACCGCCATACTCGGGGAGAAGAGAATGCCACCGCCAAGCTCGGGGAGAAGAGAATGCAACCACCATGCTCGAGGAGAAGAGGACGTCACCACCGCTCGGGGAGAAAGGGATGCCAACCGTGCTTGGGATCACCTGCGACAAAGAGAGCAAGGAAGGAAGCTGGGTTCACCTGTAACGGGGAGTCCCACATCGTCCATGGCGCGCGTGGGGGGCCATCATCTGCCAGTGGCGTGCAAGACAGCAGATGGCGTTGCTAGACTCCTAGCGGAGGCATGAGGAGGGTACAGAGATGCGATAAGGTGTGCACGGCTGAAATTGAGAGGAGATAAGGTGAGTGTGTGCGTGAAGAAAGAGAGAGAGAGAGAGGATATTGGCCTATCCCATGACGCCACGTCACTGATTCATGTGATGTATGCTCATTGGTGGATTGTGTGCTTCTTTACTATGTTTTGGATATAGTTATAATATAACAAACTGCCACCGAAAATATCAAATTTTGCCACGGATCAAGTAATGGTGTATCACCAGTGTAGAAAAATATCAAAGGAAACTGAATGAAGCGGGCGCTCACTTCATCACATGCGAACTAGGTTCGTTCCATCTCGTAACCTAGTTTATTCCTAAGAGATGGTCTAGCTCGTAAGCAATCTACACAATAACTTTTGCAAAACATTTTCAAGTTTTTACCACAAACAGTAGGTGTCATATGAGGGCATTATGCCGAGCTTCATGTTGTTCAGATGTCATTTGGATTTTCTGAAATTTAAAAACGACCAAATTTCATATCAATTTTTTTCATAAAGTTGTCTTTTATCTACAATTTGTCTCGCTTAAAAATAATACCTAGTGGACACTGAAAGATGCCAAAGTTTTACATGTGTCAAGTTATGGAGTATATTGAGTGCACAAAAAAATTCAAGCCCAACAGATGTGTACATTTTAATGTATAGAAACTTAGAAAAGACACCCTTTTTTACACTTCAAAAATATGAAACAATTTTTTTGTACAAAAAAGTTGAAAACTCTATTTCGTAGCATTGTTTGTAATGTCAATATACACCTAGGTGTCCAATTTGGGCATATTATAATAAACAATGTCATGAATATTGCCATCACTTTGGTCATTTGATTTGAAACCCTTGAACGTTCATGCATGATAGGCCGTTTTGTAAAAAAAAAATTCAAAATTTTGATATTTAAAGGTTGGTATTTTTCCTTGCAACTAGTACAACTAAAAAGACTCCATGCGAAAGGATTCATCTTTTTAACTTTTATTCATTCTCTTTCATTTTTTCCAAAACGGAATCAAAATGGCCGACCTGTCTATTCATGGCAAGGGGTTGAATCTCTCAATACTCCAAGTGGTTAACTCATATAATGACTACTTGTGTACATTTGGTTTTGGTTAATTTTACGATAGAGCTATGACATACTTGTAGTTCAAATTTGAATTACTTTCGAAAAATCAACATAAAGCTATTTAAAATGTGCGAAAGTAGCTAGAAAACTAGAAAATCTGTGAAACTGGGAAATTATGAATAAAATATGTTCTATTTACTGTGATAAATGGAGTGGTGCCATATCGCACCCTATTTTTTGTACTTGCTTTAAAAAAATATCCAGTTTTGACACTTATAAAATGAAAAATGATTTTTTTTTTACAAAAAAGTTGGAAACTCTATTTGGCAACACTGTTTGTAAAGTCAATACTCAGCAATGTCTCCCCATAAAACTTGCAGCATAGATTGAACCGGTGACATGTGTTGATGTGGCGAGCCAGCATGGCTCGGGCCCACCCGTTAGTGACTGGGAGGCAGGGACGAGGGCGTGTGACCTGGTTTTTTTTTTGCAAAAACGCCCTGGAATATTTATTTTTCTCACAAAAAGCCCCTCAAAAAATTTCCCTAAAAATTGAAACAACACTATACATCTGTATAACCATTGGGCCCCACCCGTCCGGATACATTACACAAAGGAAACTAATATGAAAAACATTGCGCCACGAATGTTCGAACCAACGACCAATGGCACAATGGGCGACCAGGATAGCCAACTAACAAGACACAATTTGCTGTTGAAACTGGATAGCTATCTTTAATGAACCATTTGCCACCGAGCACATAAGGCTTAAATGGGCGACTGCCTCACGGTCCATTTTTCAAATGTTGTATTGTTCCTAAAATATATATATAATTAGAATGATATTGAATTATGTAAATTATAAATAATGTAAATAAAAGGAAACGAATTATTCAAAATAAATTTAATGCATTTTATGAAATATCTTATTTAAAATAATGTTCATATAATTCTAATAAATTCTATTATTTAAAATAATGTTATTTGAATTATATAAATAGACATCATAATATTAATATGTTTATATTAAAACTAATATTTATTTTTAAATAATATGTATATATTAATTATAATAATTTTCATGAATTAGTAAAGATTTTAATGATTCAGAAAAAACATTCATTTATTCATGTATTTTTAGGCTATATGCATGTATTCACTTTGCGCGAAATATTTTTATTCATTTCCCGCAAAAAGAGAAATATTATTATTTAAAATAATGTTTCGTGAATTCTAAAAAATTTAAATGTACTATTTGAATATATATAAATAACTAAAATTACAAATATTAATTATAAAAGTATCTTTTTGAATTAAAAAACTACCATGTGAAAATGGGCCGTGGTAACTGCAGCGGTGCTGCCTAAGCCCCATGTGCGGTTTCTCAACAAAAAGAAAATGGGTGTGTCTCCTCATAGGATATTAAGTCTTGCTATCGCATGTAGACAGCATGTAATACCTGGTTTGGCAGCTGGGTTGCCTTTTTGTTTGGTTGACGTCGCTGGTTCGACCTATTGCCTTTTTGGGCAGCACTCTGCGCCGGTGCGCCGGCCAAAAGTTTCGGCCGATCGCACCGCAACCGCCCGATGCCATGTGTGCACAGCTGTTCGATTGGATCCAAGCAACAACAAAAAAAACGAGTCACCCCCCAGCTCTCTTTCTTCTTCCTCGAGCAGTCTTGTTCGGGGGAGCGCGGCGCCGCGCCTCCTGTCCCCTTCGGTGGTCGTCGGTCCCCACCCTCGCCGGTCTTCCTCGTCGCCGCCGGATCCCGCCCTCGCCGGCCGTCCTCGTCGTCGGTCCTTGCCGTTGCCGGTCCCCATGCAACAACTCCACCTGCGTTGCAGCTCTTGACGGCGGCAGTTGTAGCTCGGCCGCCGCCCCTCGCCATTGATGCTCGCTGTAGGGAATTATGTCGATGGCGGCCGTCAGTCAATCAACGCCATTTCTGAAAGGATGTAGCAAAAAACTTCACCCGTAGTAGCAAAAATTAACTACGGTTGCAGCAAAAACCAAACATCGTCGCCGTCTTCGCGAGGTCGCAACTCCGCCTTACATGGATGTAGCAAAAACTTCAGCGGTAGTAGCAAAAATCTACCACGGTTGCAACAAAATTCGTCGTTGTCGTCGTCGCGAGGTCGCAACTCCGCCTAATGGATGTAGCAAAAAGCTTAGCCGGTAGTAGCAAAATCCAACTACGGTTGCAGCTTCCCCTTCTTATGAAGTGCCATTGAAGCTTTCTGTGTCTATGGTTGAAGCTTTTTTCAATAGCTGTTGAAGCTTTTCTAGGTGACGGTTGCAACACTTGTATATGCGGGTGGATCCGGCCATGGTGGTAAGCAGCCATGGCGGCCGGCGAGGGAGCGCCTGATCGTCGTCTATGGAGCATGTGGTGGCCTAGTCGTAGCCCGATAGGAGAGGGGGAGGGGATGTGCGCGCGTGAAGGATGTAGGTAGGGGTTGGATCTGGCCATGGCAGCAGGCAACCATGGCGGGTGCGCGAGGGAGCGCCTGGCTGCCGGCGATGGAGCTCGTGGTGGCCCCCGTGGCAGCCCGGGGAGGGGGAGGGGATGCGGGCGTGAGGGCTGGAGGTAGGGGATGGAGGCGGGGCGTGCAGGGACCACTGCGTATTGCGTGTTGGGCCAGCGTGGCGAGCGAGCCGGCCGAAAGTTCGGCCGGTGCACCGCGCCCAAACGTTTCCCTTTTTCATATCATTAATTTCCTATTCATACTGTTTCATGATAGGTGAACCCCAAGGGTAAAAGAGACAAAATTACGTTTCTGTCTTTTTAGAAAAAAACAAGGGTCTTTTTCCTGACAGAAAAAAATGAGGTGTTTTCTGCAAAAAAAACATTCCCCTTCGCCTCGTCTGCCATTCACTTACGGTGGCCCCCGCGCTCTGCCATTCACTTACGGGTGGCCCCCGCGCCATGCTGGCGTGCCCTGTCAGGATCCTGTACATATACAGACGTGATTAGCACCGTAGATGCATGGCCAAGTCAAGTTCTGTCACCGATTCAATGTATCCCACATATTTTAGTACCAAACTGACTTTTATCACCAAATTCAAACATCTCTTGTGTAATTGACTCAGCAAAATACTATATGCATTATTGGTGGACCTTGCATGCGTTCAGTTTATTGCATGCAATGATTATTTTCTTTGACTTTCATGTAATGTTATTAATTAGTAAATAGACATTAAGTTCTCCTGTTTTCCCTGCCCTAAAATACTATATGCATTATTTGCGGACCTACTTGGTGTGCGTCATCAAAAACCTGAACCTTTAAGTGCAGCTCTGATTCATCCCAGAGCCGCACGCTGAGCGGCCATGGCGTCTACTGCAGTGTTGGTCCTGGTCGCTCTCGCAGCGGTGCTCGGAACCTGGCTGTGGGTGGCGGCGATGCACCACCTGGTGTGGCGTCCCTACGCCGTGGCGAAGGCGCTCCGCCGGCAGGGGATCCGAGGGCCAGCGTACCGGTTCTTCGTCGGCAACAACGAAGAGTCCAAGGCGATGCTTGTGGCGACCGCCAACGATGTGCTGGACCTCCGCTCCCACGACATCATCCCGCGCGTGCTGCCGCACTACCAGGCGTGGACGGCCATGTATGGCAAGGTGTTCCTGTCGTGGAGAGGGTACACGCCGGCGCTTTGCGTCACCGACTACGACATGGTGAAGCAAATCCTCTTCAACAAGGCCGGGCTGTACAATAAGCCGGAACAGGGGCCGCACTTCCTGGCCCTGCTGGGCAAAGGCCTCATCTTCGCCGACGGTGACCTCCCGAGGCGCCACCGCCGCGTCTTGCACCCGGCCTTCACCATTGACAAGCTAAAGATGGTGGCCAGGACAGCGACGGAGTGCGCGGGGGAGATGGTGGGGGCGTGGGAGGCGGCGGCGGTGACGCGGGTAGAGAACATCGGGCAGCAGTTCCTGGAGCTGACGGTCGAGGTGATCGCGCACACGACCTTCGGTAGCAGTAGCAGCTACAGGGACGGGAAAGAGGTGCTGGTGGCCCAGCAGGAGCTCCAGCACATGGCCTTCGCCAGCATCAACAACGTCCGCGTCCCAGGCCTGGAGTACCTACCCACCAAGACCAACGTCCGGCGGTGGCAGCTCAGCAAAAGGCTGCGCGGCACGCTAATGGCGATCATCCGCGACCGGCAGACCGCTGCCAGAAACGGCAAGGGTTATGGCAACGACCTTCTCGGCCTGATGCTGGAGGCCAACGCCGGCGGGGAGGGCATAATTAGCATGGAGGAGGTGATCGACGAGTGCAAGACATTATTCTTCGCCGGGCACGAGACCACCACGCGACTCCTCACCTGGGCCGTCTTCCTCCTTGGCACACACCTTGAGTGGCAGCACAAGCTTAGGGAGGAGGTCCTCCGGGTGTGCGGCAGCACGGCAGCGACCCTGCACGGCGACGCCCTTAACAAGCTCAAGCTCGTAAGCCCCTATATATATGTCGGATCATTCTGATCCTATTATCATATAGTATATGAGATTCACTTGCGTACTTCTTCCTCCGTAAAGAAATATAAAAACGTTCACATATTAAAATAATAATGAAATAAACGCTTTTATATTTTTTTACAGAGAGAGTAGTTCTTAATAATAATTAATTGTAATAATAATCGGTGATGGCAGGCGACCATGGTGCTGAACGAGACACTAAGGCTGTACGGCCCAGTGATCATGATGGCGAGAAAGACCATGGCGGACACAGAGCTCGGTGGGGTGAAGATCCGAAAGGGCACCGTAACAATGATACCACTCGCGATGATGCACCGTGATGAGGAGATGTGGGGCTCCGACGCCGGCCAGTTCAACCCGTACCGGTTCCGTGACGGCGTGGGCAGGGCGGCCAAGCACCCGAGCGCGATGTTGGCCTTCTCCGTCGGCCCGCGGTCATGCATCGGCCAGGACATGGCGATGCTGGAGGCCAAGGCCACGCTTGCCCTCATCCTCCAGCGGTTCGAGTTCGAGGTCGCGCCGGATTATGTGCATGCGCCGGTCGAGTACCTCACGCTGCAGCCTAACTGCGGCCTCCCCATCCTACTCAAGCTCTTAGACAAGTAGAACCACAGTGATTCGTGCACACAATGCAGCTATTACTTGGCCGGTAGCCGTGCGTGCACCCTAGAGAGCTGTCTATCAATACTTTTGCCATTTGCTTTGAGATTTTCTTGACAAATAAGGAATCTTCCCTCCCTCCAGTTACTACTACTTCGCTACCGTCACCTACAACTACTCCCTCCGTAATGAAACATAAGAGCGTTTAGATCACTAAATGCTCTTATATTTCCTTACAGAGGAAGTACTTCTTAATTTTTATTCCTAAATTTAAAAGGCCTATATAGGTAGAAATAATTTTCAAATTAACAATCTAGTCTAGCTATATGAGTAATTTTTAATCTCAACATAAGCATAAAAAATTTATGTTGATCGAACCCTCGGCTGGAGCTGTCCAATTCCCAGGCTGGACAAGCTTCAGCTAATTGGTAGCAAGTCATGGCAATTCCGTCCCCTCAAAAGGCCGCGGACGTGCCTGTCAGTCCTCAAATATCATCGTCCAAATCCACATATCTCATATCCGAGACCCTGTATCGACACTAAACCATACAAGGTTGATAAAAACAACGTACATCATGAGCGGACATAGAAACGACATACAAATGCACAATCAGTTCACCAAAAGATCACATCTGGATCTTCAAAAGATAGCCAAAGTTCACGTAATGTACATAATATGACGGTCAAGTTTAAACTACATCTAAAATCTTGAAATTAAGGTGAAGAAGATGGATATTCACCACTTCCTCGCCGGCCCTTTCCCCTTCTGCCCAACAGCGCTACTGTAGGCATCGGCAGCTGGTAGAGGGTTGTCCGAGTCTTTGAGCTGGGTGCCGTTGTCGTCACCGTCGTAGCAGTCGGAGTCGGAGAGGACGAGACGGCCCTGTCCTGCTGCCGATTGAGCTTGGCCAGCCATGCCCCCTCTCCACCCCCTCGCGCTCCGACTGCTCAATGGCAAGCCGGAGCACCTTAGCGTTCTTCCGACGGAGCCGTCGAGAGTACGTCTCCGCCGTTGTAAGTGACCGGTGGTAGACCCAAGAGAGGAGCCGCCCATCCTCGTCGGACTCCGTAGGCAACCCACGGAGGCCGCGCACGGACTGCTCCGCTGTCTTCATCTCCCTTTCCTGTTGCCTCTCGCGACGGGCGTCACGCGCCTTCGATTCTGGCGTGCACGTTCGGGCCGGCTGTGCGGTCACTGGCAACCACCGCTGCCCGCGTGGAGCGGCGATCGGCAAGGGCAGGGGATGACATGGGGAGGCGTGGACGGCGCTCCCCTTGTGGAGCTATGCTCAGGCCGGGAGTGGCCAGCTCCAGCGTCCTCCCTGTGCCGATGGGGGAGAGGCGAAGCTGCCGATCCAGAACTAGCCCCCGTGTCCACCTTGGACCTCTCATGGACAATGCGGACGACCAGTGTTGGAAATATGCCCTAGAGGCAATAATAAATTGGTTATTATCATATTGCCTGGTTCATGATAAAGGTTTATTGTTCATGCTGGAATTGTAATGACCGAAAACTTAAATACAAATGTGAATACATAAACAAATACTATGTCCCTAGTGAGCCTCTACTAGACTAGCTCGTTGATAAAAAATGGTTAGGATTTCATAACCATAGATATCAGTTGTCATTTGATAACGGGATCACATCATTAGGAGAATGATATGATGGACAAGTCCTAACCGTAAGCTTAGCATTCGATTGTATCACTTGAGTTTATTGTTGTAGCTTTCTTCATGTCAAGTATCTATTCCTAAGACCATGAGATCATGCAACTCCTGGATATCGGAGGAATACCTTGTGTGCTATCAAACGTCACTTAGTAACTAGGTGATCATAAAGTGCTCTAAATGTATCTCTGAAGGTGTCTTTTGGGTTGGCATCGATCGAGAATGGGATTTGTCACTCCGTGCGACAAAGAGATATCTTTGGGCCCTCTCGGTAATACAACATCATAAATAGCTTGCAAGCAATGTGGCTAATGAGTTAGTCACGAGATTATGTATTACAGAACAAGTAAAGAGACTTGTTAGTAACAAGATTGAACTAGGTACGGGGATACCGACGATCGAATGTCATCCAAGTAACATCTCGCCGGATAAAGGGAATTGCATACGGGATTAACCGAATCCTTGACATCATGGTTCAACCGATAAGAAATTTTCGTGGAATATGTAGGAAGCAATATGGGCATCTAGGTTTCGCTATTGGTTATTGACCGGAGAGGTGTCTCGGTCATGTCTACATGATTCTCGAACTCATACGATCCGCACGCTTAATGTTTGGTAACGCTAGAGTAATATTGGGATCTGCATGTTGTGACCGAATGTTGTTTGGAGTCCTGGATGACATCCCAGACGTCACGAGGAGCTCCGGAGGTAAAAATTTATATATGGAAAGTTGTTTTTAGGGTTTCGGAAAAAGTTTCAGTTTTTTGCTGTTGTACCGTGAAGCTTCCAGAAGGTTCCGGAAACTTTCGGAGGAGACCAAAAGTCCACCAAGGGTTCCACCACATCCCAAGGGCCAGCATGGGCGGAGGAGAGGCGCTCTGGCCCTATTGGTCCAGGCGCACAAGTCCATCAAGGCCCATGTGGCTTGGGAGAGGTGGAAAGTCCACCTGTGTATGGAAAAGGAGGGAATTGGACTAGGAGGCCAACTCCTACCACTTGGTGCGGCCCTAGGGCTTGGAGGGCTGGCTACCTCGCCCCTCCACCCATATATGGAGGGGAGGGGGCATCCCAAGAGGACACACAAGCCTTTGGGCCCCCTATCTCTCTCGTTATTTCGTAATTCCTCTGTCTTCGTTGCTTCGGTAGCGCTCGGCGTAGCCTTGCCGGAATCACACCACCACCATCACCGTCACGCCGTCGTGCTGCCGGCGATCCCACCTACTTCTCCTCCCTCGCTTGTTGGATCAAGGAGCAGGAGACGTTATCGAGCCGTACGTGTGCTGAACGCAGAGGTGCGGCCCGTTCGATGCTTCATCGGACTACATCAACCACGTGATATACGCTTCTGCTTAACGGTCTATGAGGGTACGTAGACACACTCTCCCCTCTCCTTGCTATGCTTCTCCTAGATAGATCTTGGTTGTTTGTAGGGAACTTTTTGATTTTGATGCTTCGTTCCACAACAGTGACATCCTGAGCTAGGTCTATGCGTAGATGTATATGCACGAGTAGAACACAAAGAATTGTGGGCATTGATGCTCAAATTGCTTACCTCTCTTGTCTTATTTAGATTCAGTGGTATTGTGAGATGAGGCGGCTCGGAAAAACTTTACATGTCCTTGCACATGAGACCGGTTCCATCGGCTGACATGCAACTTGTGTCGTGGTTTTGTCACGGCAGATGTCCTAGTGTGAGGACTTAGTCGTGAGGCCATCGCAACCTTGTGAGTAGCTTGTCGGGGTTGATCGGAATAGAGAGACACAAGTTTACCCAGATTCAGCCACTTATGATCGAGGTAATAGCTTACGTCCTTCTTATTGTATTGCTTGATTATCGATTACAAAGGAGCGGATTCGCTTGACCTAGTTGTCGACTTGATTGTAACTTAGTCTATCTTCCCCGAGGACTCGCCTTTATATACAGGTCCAGGCCCTTGGCTTACAAGAGTCCGGGTCGTATTACAACTCATGACTTAGTATGTCCATGACTTGACTTGCTCCCTAAGTAAGGAATCTCCGGGCGGCTCGTCCTCTAGGATCATAAGCCGCCATCTTCTGACAATGGGCCCTAAGCCGACCCAAAAACTGAATTTACCTCCCGGGATCCAAGGAACACTTTATTGTAAAAATATCAGAAACCACACTTGCAGTATGAAATAATCTGGAAAAATCCATATGAGTACTTCTACACATCTAGTATGTATGACACAAGTTTCATCGAACTTAGTTTTTTCATGATATACTAAAAAAAGACACAAATGTGGTGATGAAAAACAATTGTTTTGAAGCTACAGTTCTGTCACTTTTTAGTTCCCGAGAATTCTTACTATTTCGACGTGGAACCTTGCAGGTTTCTAGATAATAGTAAGCATGCACGTGCAACGCACGTCTGAAATGAAGGGAGCAACCTATAAAATTCATGTGGGTATTGAATTCTTAATTCATATTGAAATTAATTAACTTCCATGTTACGAAACTAAATGAAGCTTACTGTATACTACTCCCTTCATTTAAAAATATAAGATGTTTTGTATATTTCAATATAGACTATACAAACTAAAATGAGTGAACAAACACACTAAAACGTATCTATATACATTCAGTCCGTACAAAAGTTAGAATATCTTGTATTTGTGAATGGAGGGAGTGCTAAGCGTGTACGTATGTTGTCTTGATCAACGCATTCTGAATTCATATTCCAAAATTTTGGTGAGGGGTGGCGGTGGGGGTAGAATATATGTAGTGTCTGATGATCCCCATGTCTCATGAGGTTTAATACAAACCCCATGACTTATCTATTGATGATGTCATGTAAAGTTCTAGTAGACAAGGAAATCCCAAACCAAGAAATCATAGTCATATAGTAAAGTAAGCAGCATATCTAATTTCTTGTGTGAACTTGAAAGGACTTATAATAGGTACAGTCATTGTCCAAGTGAACATGATACAGATGCAAACTTTGATTAAAGATACTAAAAGAGGTGCATGTAATTTGTTCTCTCTTGGGTTCAGCCTACATGTTATCTTCATAAGTTGAATTGCTGGACTCGAATACAAAGGGAGTCGGTGAGATAGAAGAGTTCGCCAGTGGTCAAGACCATTTTGCCCCCATCCTGAGTTTCTCGCATCACCTGTAGTGCGACATTTGTGACAAAAAAATGAAGGGGATTTAACATTTCTATATGACATACTCCCTCCGTTCCAAATTAGTTGACTTGGATTTATCTAGATACGGATGTATGTAACACTAAAATGTGTCTAGAAATATCCGTATCTAGACAGATCTGAATCAACTAATTCGGGACGGAGGGAGTACATGGTATGCAAAATTAGTTCTGTGAAGATTAAACACAAATTAAACTTGTCATATCAACATCTCAACTGTAGAGAACTGATGATGGGCATATCTTTCCCTGATTGACAGGTTCGAATTGTTGTCAGTGATAGGACCAAATGCACGGGCATATTCGTGTAAAAATGTAAATAAAATGAGAGAAAAACAGACTCACCTGATTGAGCAACACGCAACCAAGAATACAATTGCAAACGCGGTGCCGGGATGTGGGGGCAAGAGTACATTACTCTATTCAATATGAAAATACATTAGACATGCATACAATAAACAAGGCTCTGTCATAGTTCTCCACAACATATTGCATACATAAGTTGAAGGGGTTTCTTAAAGAAAAGCAGCATGCTGTACTTTGTCACTCCTGAGTGGCAAGCACGTTGTTGAAGTAGGATAATCATAATCAGCATCCTTGAACGAGCTATCACTGGCTTCAAGTACAACATGTACAAAGTTGTTAATCTGTCTAGCTTTTTGCCTGAATCATCTGCATCAGGCTTGCTTATCAACTACTCGGTAGAAGTTGAAACCGAGCTCAACATAATGAAAAAAAAAAGTTCAGGAAATACATCGTGCCCTTGTCAACAGTATGCAAGAATAATACCTGAACACTACATGCAGACATGTAGACCACAAAACAGCTAGTCATTACCATTGTATAGATTTCTAAGTCTAAGGGTGTGGTAAAATTATAGGTAAGCAGGTAAGCCATGTCATTTGGATCAAGATGGTTGTTATACATCTCTGACATCCGCCTCAGTCCATCAGTTAAAGAGCAAATCATGCAAGGCTTTATTTATAAGCAAGGCACATACCTGCTTCACACCACCATGTCAACTGCTCACGTACATGCTAAAAATGAGCTCACAAGCTTTACTACCATTGTACCTACTGAAGAGGCTAGGCTGTGCTATCCCCGCAAACACCAGTACTGGGCATCAGGCAACAGAACAAACCATGCATATAATTAATTTTCCTGCATGTAAAAAAGAAAAATCAGCGTGGGCAGCGTGGTGCCAGTATTGGTAGGGCGTCAAAATCATGCCTGAAGGATAGCCACATAGTGGAGGGCAGTAGCGTCGGCTGAGGGGTGTGGCGAATACGTACGTGGGACAGCAGCCGAGCGTCGAAGCCACGGATGGCTATGGCGACCTATGCTCCAGGAGTGGCCAGCGAGTAGCAGATGTTGATGCCAACTGCATTGCCTCATTTGTGTACAAAAAGAAAAGGAAAAACTGTATTCTTCACCATCCCCTGCGAGTAACAGCAAGAGGCGGCGGCCTTGACAGGGATCTTCTTGTTTACTGGCTGCAGGGCTGCCCGCGCTGCTGGAGGAACAGCTACGCCGTTCTGAAAACCACCAGAGCAATTTAGAATCCATCATCAAGAAATTGCTTTAGAAGGCATGCAAGAAGAAACGGGATGGTATCCGTGCCTTGAATGGATTGGTCTAGGCCTTCTTCAAGAGTTGAGCACCAAACCTCTTGATGATTGGACAATTGATCCTGTCGGTAGCTGGATCTTGTTGTTGGAGCAAACAAGACGGGATCCAGTTCAGCACGAAGAATGGACAAAGAGGGGAAGAAAATAAAACAGGATGGGCCTTCGGTCCTTGTGTTGATTTTCTTACCCGTCGAGGACCTGGACGTGGACGAAGCTGCCAATGTCCCCGAGGCCCGAGCACGTGCATGTTTCCTCCTGCACCGGGGCGGCCGACGTCGGTGGCGATGGCCTTGAGCTTCCCTGCTGGTACTGCGACACCTGAACAACACCAAGAGAAACATGAGTAAAGATCAAGGAGTTGCTTGTTTGACGGACTAATGCGGCAAGAAACTCGCTTGCATCAGTCTGCCCTGGTTGGATACGTAGATAAAATCCAATGTTGGCAAATTATTAGAGTCGTATGAACAACAGACTGAGAGAGAAACCCAATGGTGCAGGCGTGACCAAACCGAGAGCCACTACAGCGGTGTTCTTGACGCGGCACGGTGAGAAAGATAGAGTCGACGGCTAGGCGGATGTGTGGCCCACCTGTGTTGGCCGCCGGCTGCGGAGCGGCCATTGGTGCCTGTTTGTTTCGGCTCCTGAACGGAACATGGCGGAGCGACGACCTCTGATTCCTCCGATCCAGGTGGCATCGCGTGGGCGTGGGTAGTGAGAGGAGCGGAGGAGGTTGGTGATGACTCCGTGCGGCGGGCGTGCATGCCTCCTGTGGGATTGGAAAAGATTTTTGGTAGGGGAGGAATTAACAGATGGATTAGCGTGATTGGTGGGATTAGTGGGAGACAGCACGTGAAATATTCCTATGCGGGTGGAGTACGGTCAGTCATTCTAAATTGCTAACTACACACATAACTCGGGATTAAGTTAATCATAACCATTAAATCTTATTCAGTGGGTTTAATCTAGCGGTGCTAATCAACCTGGGTACAATTGTTGTGTGGCGTTAAGAAAGAAATAGTTTGATTGTTTAATAGTATAGTATAGAAATATAAATATGTATTAACGTACCCCAAACCCATATGTATATGACAAGATTGAGTGTCATTGGTAGTTTATGGGCATACTGCAGGCTGTCTGTCGGGAGCTTAGCCGGGTACTGGTCCCATCAGGAGGCCACATGTGTAGTTTTAGGATAGGCTATCTGACATCATGTAAAAATCCCTGTAAAAAAAGATGGCATGAAAAGACGAAATTGGGCTGGCAACCCGAAATGTTCCTTCTGCCAGAACAGAGAAACTTCTCAACATCTCTTCTTCACCTGTCCAGTTGCGAGGGTGGTTTGGAGAACGGTTGGTTGCGTGTTTGGCACAGATTTGTGCCCTAACAACCTTTGGCAGTATTTCTCTTGGTGCTATACGTATTGGCCTGATGGGGCTAGATTCTATACCTTTGGCCTGGCTGCGATCTGCTGGGCCATGTGGTTATGTCGTAACAGGGCCACTTTCGAGTGCAAAATTTTGAGAACTCCGTTTGATGTAGTCTTCTCTGCATGTGGTTATATGAACTAATGGGCAGGTCTGATGGTGGGAGCTGGTCGAGAAGCGATGGAGCGCGGTGCTAAGATGCTCAAGACCAACGCAGCTGTCATGATGAGGATTTGTGCAGCTCCAGCTGGATCAGCAATGGACTGAGGGGTGCAGCCGTCGACTCTACCTCCACCTGCATTTTCCCTCCTCCCCTCCTGTAGCTGTTAGTGTCATGATACTTGTTTCATTTGGTACTTTCGCCCCTGCGTGGGTTTTGCCTGGTGCTCAAGTGTGAGCTGTTCCCCCTTATGTGTGAAGACTACCTCCGACTTTATCGTTTGCTCTGGTGACGAATAGTCAATCAATATATATATATATATATATATATATATATATATATATATATATATATATATAACATGTAAGAGAAAGGGCATGACTCGTGCACGAAGACGAGCCACCTAATATATATATATGTCGGGTCCCTCCTGTGGAACGGGGCCTTCAGGTCTTAAAAGCGTCGGCAGGACTGTCTTTTGTATTGCACATTTAATCGCCCCCTTGCATTGCGAGCATATATATATAGGAAATCAAAATGTTTTCATTACGAGTTTCAATCTTTTCCTATCCCGCTCCAGGTTATAGTACTTTTTTGCACCACACAAATGAGTTAACCATCCTTGTGCGCATATATTGCCTTGTATAGAAACCGCACGCTGCAGTCTGCACAGCACCACGAGGGTCATCGTGTGAGTGAGATTGATTTATCCGTCGCACGCTGCCGGGGAGGAGGCCAAGATGCCGCTGTGGATCTTCAGCCGGAAGGGCGCCTCGGGCTTCTCCTGGGCCTCCACCGCCGACCAGGTCACCGCCGGCCTCTCCGCTTCCGGGCTTACCGCCATCATCACTGGTAATGAGCCCTCCTCAGTCCTCAGTCCTCACCCACCGCCGCTGCTCTGTCCCGGCCCCCTCATTTCCATTTGGCCAAACCCCAGGGGCGTCCAGCGGGATCGGCGCCGAGACAGCCCGGGTCCTGGCTGTGCGAGGTGCCCACGTCATCATGGCCGCCAGGAACCTGGAAGCTGCCGAGTCCGTGCGCCAGTCCGTCCTTGCCGACACGCCTAGCGCCACCCTCGACCTAATGGAACTCGACCTCTCATCCATGGCCTCCGTCCGTAAGTTCGCCAACGACTTTGCCGCCAAGGGCCTCCCGCTCAACATCCTCGTGTATGTACCCACCAGTATCCTCTTCCCTTTGGTTTTTACTTTTTTTTATTTTTTGACACATCCTCTTCCCTTTCTTCCCTTTGGTTGGTAGTTAGCTATACTGGTACTCTCTTGCACGTTTCACACGCACATAACTATTCTTTCTCTGGCAGCAACAATGCAGGAGTCGCAACTCCTTTCTCCCTCTCGGAGGATGGCATCGAGCTGCAGTTTGCAACTAACCATGTTGGTATGGAGTTGCTCATTTGTTTTACTAGATAAATTATCCCATAGTTTCAAGTCATGCTGATTGTTAGAGAGGCCAACATGGTAAAGAAAGTACAACTTCGGTGTCATGAAATCCAGGGCATTTCCTTTTGACACAACTTCTGCTGGACATCATGAAGAAGACCTCTCGTGAATCAAACGTGGAAGGAAGAATTGTTAATGTTTCATCACAAGGGCACAGGCTTTCATACAAGGAAGGCATCCGTTTTGACAAGATAAATGATCAGTCAGAGTATGTAATGATGGTGCAGCACTTGTTATGTTTCCTGCTCCTGCTTACTTCAACTTAAGGAAGACAAATCCAATCACTTGTTGATCAATCTTGTTTTGTTCAGGTATGGCACCTTTGCAGCATATGGACAGTCAAAGCTTGCAAACATTCTCCATGCTAATGAACTTGCTAGGAGATTTAAGGTATGGTTTGTTCCATCCAAGTGTTTTCTTTCAACGCATGTCCATTTGTTTTATATTGTGGGAAGGACATTTCACCATGTCTTTGTTCATACCATAGTTTGTAATTAGGTCCAGTGTGCTATATGTTTGAAAGCACTCTCAGTTGCACTTTTGTCAGAGAGTCTGCTGGTAGACCTTCATATCACACCATTTGCTGTTTTTGCACGCCATCTTAATCATGATTTCATTTTTTAACTCTTTATTTATCCGCGTCTAAAAATAAAGTTGGACAACTGTCTGCACCCAACTCAATAAGCTAATAGCATGTCAGATCTTTGTTAATGGTTTGCTCTCAACTGTTTTTTTTTCTGTTTTTACAAGTCTGCACCTATGTTATGTAGCTCCGTTGGAGCCCAACTATGTGAGATCATTATTCATGTTGATACAACATTTTGTCTAACAGGAAGAGGGTGTTAACATCACTGCAAATTCTCTCCAACCTGGAAATGTCATCACGAACCTTCTTCGCCACCTCGGTATCTTAGATGGTGAATATACTTGCCGGATATTTAGTGCTCCTGCTTTATAAAATAAGCATCTCGATTCAGTTTTCTTCTTATATTGAATAACTCATGGTACTCACGGCATACAAAAAAAGGACATGGTAAGTGTTAAGACTTCGAAAAAAATGGCAGACCACGATAAAAATGATGAGAATAACCGCTAGCCACGATTTGCCAGTTCTACTTGTGGGACTTAATTAGATCTCCATGGTCAAAAGCTTCTTCTGGAACGCTAATATCTGATTTAATCATTTTATCATATGCAGTGCTCCATAGGACACTTGGTAAATTGGTGCACAAAAATGCTAATCAGGTACACTTCTGCACTACTATGCTCAATCATCAAAGTCCTCTCAATTTTACAATATTACATAGGGCTCAATCATCTTATGAGAAAAAGATAGGAAAGAAAAAGACAACAAATGTAGCATTCCGTGGTATATCGTGTTGATCAGTGATTGCTATGTTACTTTGTCATCAACACGTATCCTGCTGCAGCTCAAACTTGGCTGCAAATCGCATACAAATCTTTATAGTGCACTAAAGAGATTTTTATATAAATATATCGTATAGTGATCCAGAGACCTGCAGTGCACTTGGTCCCTATACTTGCATATCTACTTTACTAAGTCCGGTCTCCACAAGTCCGGTCTCATCAAGTCATTTGTTGATCTGCTGCTGGATTTCTGCAATCTAGCATATTGCCTAGAGTTCTCCTGACATGCTAGCCCTGGTTTGGACAGGGGGCGGCAACCACGTGCTATGTGGCGCTGCACCCGGACGTGAAAGGCGTGTCGGGGAAGTACTTCAGCGACAGCAACCTGTATGAACCGAGCGAGAAGGCAAATGATGCGGAGCTGGCAAAGAAACTCTGGGACTTGAGCATCGAACTCACGACTTGATCATTGATGCGGCCCCCCTGAGGCATGTTGGGTGGCCAGGATGGTGGCTGTATCTGCAGCCCACCAGAGTTCAAACCTCAGTGCGTGCGTTTGTTCATAGGGTGAGTGCATGTACGTGCCATTAGCGTCTGCGTTTGTACTTTGTTTCTTAAGAAAATTAAACATCTCATGTGTTTGTGTTGAGTATTTGATTATTAGGAAGCATAGGATATGCTAGAATTTAATCCTGCCTTGTCTTGTACTTTAAGTTGATCATTGTAATGCTATATATATGCCCACGAGACTGAAGCAATATAACATAAACCTTAGCCGCTGCCGCTTCCATAACACACCGCCTCCGGGGTGGTCGATCTCCATGATCACTACCGAGAGCCGCGCTGCCCGTACCTAGAGTTTGTCCGCCGATCTTGTTGATCGGCTGTTCTAGAGAGTATTTTTCCTGATCTGGCGCCCTCATTGAACCATGATCCACTTGCATATGTTGTGTTGCGTCCCGTGCAGGTCTCCGTGCATGCACTTGTGCGGATCGGCATAACGCGTGTCCTCGCCATGTCAATCATCTATCACATCCGATGCAGTCGCAGATCGCGTCACCGAACGCGCGCCTCTTCACCGTTGAGCAATGGGTTGGCACTCCGTCGCCTTTCAACCGCAGCGTCGCCAACTGGTGGTTCTTTCCGCAGCTGCATTGACCCCGCGTGATGCCACTGCATCGTCCTTTCACAGTGCTGCAGCCCGCGGTCCATCGCTGCTCCGGCGTCGTCCCTTTCAGGTTATTTCCGTGGCTGCACCGACCCCCGCGCTGCCGCTGCGTCACTCCATCGGACCGTAGTGAGTGTGGCACGCGGTCCTTACCGCCGCCCTGTGGTTCTTTTTGCGGCTACACCGACCCGCGTTGTCACTGCGTTGCCCTTTCGGGCCATAGTGCCACAGCCCGAGGTCCACCGTCACCTGAGGCCATCCGCTCCAGGACGTCCGTGTGGTTGCACGGATCCTCGCGCTGCCATTGCGTTGCCTCATCGGACAGTAACGAGCGTGGCACACGGTCCCTGCCGCCGCCCTGAGGTCTTCCCCGCCGTCGCCCTGGCCCGCGAGTTGCCACTGCAGGTCGCCCTTCAGGCCGTAGCGCCGCCACGCGCGATCTACTCCGCCGTCCCCGCGCGTTGACTTGTATGTGGTATGCGTCGTGCCGCCTTCCTAGGTGCGGGAACGACACCGTCCACGCCGGTCTTCGTCATGCCGTTGGGTTCTTCTTCACCTACTTCAAGCACCGTCGCCGCGCTTCTGACCTAGCCACCGCCGCCTCCTCGGGCCGCCGCCGCCGCTCTTCTTCCCGGTCCACGGTGACTACCTTGGCACTGGCCACCCCGACTCGACATCCACCACGGCGTCCCTCGCACGGCTACCTCGACCACGGCTACTCCACCCTACACTCTCGGCTATCTCGACAATGACATAAAGGGATACCGCCTTGCTTGAGCAACCTCGCCGGTTTTCACTCCAGCCATGACTTCGAGGAGTCGTGGCTGGAGTGGAAACTGGCGAGGTTGCTCAAGCAAGGCGGTAGCCCTTTGTGCCGTGTGTTGAAGTAGCCGAGGGCGTAGGGTGGTGTAGCCGTGGTCGAGGTAGCCGTGCGAAGAACACTGTGGTCGATGCCAAGTCGGGGTAGCCGGTGTCGAGGGTGTCGAGGAACCTATTACGTGTTATGATCCGCATACCCCACAATAATTGGGATTCTTTACGGTGATTACTGTAGTTTGAGGAGTTCATGTATTCACTATGTATTAATTTTTTGTTTTGGTTCTCTATTAAAAGGAGGCCTTAATATCCCTTAGTTTTTTTATGGACCACGCTGCCACGGGAGGGTAGGACAAAAGATGTCATGCAAGTTTTTTTTCATAAACACATATGACTATTTATGGAATATATGCCTACATTATATTGATAAATTGGAGATAGTTCTGTAACACGCTAGGTTATGGCTGTTACATGATGAACATTTTCCAATGTTATCACCGATTCAATGCCTACGAGCTTTTCACATATTGATCTTTGCTAAGTTACTATCACTAGTGCTGCTCTTGCTACTGTAACAATTGCTGCAAAACTATTGCTCCTACTGTTACTGCTACTGATACTATTATTGCTACAGCTATCCAACTACCATTATACAGTGCTAATGATCACTCTATTGCAGATATTTAGTCTCTAGGTGTGGTTGAATTGACAACTCAACTACTAATACTTATAAGTATTGTTTGGCTCCTCTTGTGTCCAATCAATAAATTTGGGTTGAATACTCTATCCTCGAAAACTATTGTGATTCCCTCTACTTGTAGGTTATCAAATATCTCATTTGAAATGAAATATCTCGGTTTAAACAAGCGTGAATGAGTGTAACAATATCATTCATCACCTCAAGCTGCCCCGAGCCTCGACGACCTCACCACGAGCTCCACCATGGCACCCAGACCATTCTGTCTCCAGAATGGTGCGGGGAAGGCCTCAATCGTTGCCTAACTTGTCGTTTCCCCGATTCCGTCCGCCGCTGACTTTCGCAATTCTGCCAGCTCCATGTCTCCTTTGGCCTCCCCTTCGCCTCCAGAAGCTTCTTGGTGAGCAGCGGCACCGCCCGGTCACCTTCTCCTTCATCTTGCCCTCCTTAACATGTACTTGGAGGTTTGTTTAATTGCACCTGATAAATTGCTATGGAATGTGTCAGATTTTTATAAATAATTTCCATATTCTTTTAATTTCCCAAATGATAAATACCGTACGTGTGGCACGAAGTAACACCGCCCTGACATTATTATAACTAAAATTGCCATAAAAAACTCAAAAAAAAAACAGAAAATTTTCATCCAAATAGTTGCCATGCTTCACAACTAAAATTGGCATCCTTTGATAACTAAAGATGCCATCACGAAACGTCAGGGCGGAATTGCTTCGTGCCACCCGTGTGACTCTTATTAAGGTCATTCACTTATAAAACGTCAGGGCAGTGTTAGTTTGTGCCACACGTGTGGCACTTATTATTTGAGTTAAATTTGCTTATCTCACCTATGTCATGTGTTACCATGCTAATGAACATTTAATTTTGATGGTTAGAAAAAATAACTTGAACCTCTAAGTAATTGTGTATTCCAGAAGTAATACATGTGCATATATATGATTGATTAAGGAGCGAGGTAGTATATTTTTTACAGTCCCATTCTCATCTCCATGATAGCCAATAATCCCGCTGCTGCATGCCCTCTCCCCACGACCACCATGGTAGTTGCTCGGGCTATAAAAAGCCACGCCCCGATCGAGCACTACGCAGCAACCCACACTAGCTCTATTCCGTCTATTAGGCCAAGAAGGGATTGATGGAGATCGCCAGGGTCGACCTCCGTGGACTGGAGCATGGAGGCCCAGGGTGGGGCAAAGCCCGTGAGGCGGTGACCGCGTCCATGGTGGCGCACGGCCACGTCGTGGTCACGCATGACGCTCTCGACGCAGAGCTGTGGCAGGCCCTGTTCAGCCGTGCCATGCCGGAGATCTTCGCGATGCCGGGCGAAGCCAAGCAGCAGATGGTCAACTGCTTGAGCCCCTACAAAGGCTACATGTCCAACTTGCCCGGCACGAACTTTGAGAGCATCGGCCTCTATGACCGCCCCTACGACGCGGGCCGCGTCCGCGAGTTCGCCGACATCTTGTGGCCGCAGGGAAACCCTGACTTCTGGTAATTGTTTCCGCCGCGCAGTGGAGATACATCCATTTCACGTCACATGA
The DNA here is from genome assembly GCA_021605145.1 of Aegilops bicornis. NCBI lineage: Eukaryota > Viridiplantae > Streptophyta > Magnoliopsida > Poales > Poaceae > Aegilops > Aegilops bicornis. Next base: position 33,481,719 of record CM038673.1, read on the forward strand.
CATGCATGATGATATAACTCTGTGGTGGTCGTGGTGCCCATGCATGTGCAGTGACACGATTGTGTCGGTAGCCAAGAACATGTTGCCACTTGCACAGACGGTGGAGAAGATGATCCTTGAGGGCCTTGGCGTCCAGGAGGAGCACATCGACGCGCACTTGGACTCGCTCGTTTGCGCCCTCCGTGTGTCAAGCTACGGAATCCCGCCGGACACGGTGACCGGCATGTCCATGGTGGCGCACCGCGACCACAGCATGCTCACCACAATCGCCCAGCACGAGGTGGAGGGCCTCGAGGTGCAGGCCAAGGACGGGAGCTGGCTTGCGGTGCCGCCTGGGCCTGGCACGTTCACCTTCCTGGCCGGCGAGCTGCTGACGGTAAGACCTAATCATAATTTGCTTTGCTCTCCTCCCCTTTCCTTTCCCCCATTTCTAACAATCATATAACAATCACAGCTGATTACTAACGGAAGGGTCCCTGCGGGCTTCCACCGTGTGAGGTCGCCCAGCAACCGTGAGCGCCTCTCCTTGCTGTTCGGCTTCCACGGCAAGGACGGCGTCCTTCTGAGTGCCATGGACGAGCTCGTCGATGACGATCACCCTCTGCTCTACCATCCCTGCACCAACGACGACTACAGCAACTTCCGGCACTCCGCCCAAGGCTGCAACTTACCTGAGCCACTCAAGGCCTTCTGCGGTGTGGACAAGGAATGAATTTCATCATCACGGGTTTCGGAAAATTTTCCGATCCAATTTCTGGATGTGTTTCGCATTTCATCATGAAAATTTAATACTACATCTTTCGGTTGAATAATTCTCTCTTGGCCATGGATCTAAAAATATTGTAATTTGAAATTTTCCGGATTGAATTTCTGGATGTGTTTCGCATTTCATGATGAAAATTTAATACTATATCATTTGGTTGAATAATTCTCTCCTGGTCACGGGTCTAACAATATTGTAATCCGCCAGAACCAGCGGAGAATCGGGAGCCACTGTGTTTATCCGCCCTGAAGACGACAACGTACTATTAGGGAAAACCCTAGCAGTAGTGCGGGGTCCAGCGCTACTGCTACGGTGCTACAACTAAGTTTTAGCACTAGCGTTGGAGCTGCCCCCGCTAATTCTATCCATATGTAGCAGTAGCGCGTTTGTTGAACCACCCTGCTGCTAATAGCTGCAGCGCTATTGCTAAAGCCACGCTTGTGCTACACACATACCACGTGCTACTATTATTATTTTCTGATTTTTTTTCTGCAGCACATTTCCTCTGTATTTGTACACGTTTTATACACATATGATATACACAATAGTCTCATCATACCATAGACAAATGATGTCTCTCATCAAACCATGTCATCATGGTCCAACACAAATGATGTCTCTCATCAACATCGATCTCGAAATAGAGATACAAGTTATGATATGTCTCAAATGTACACATGTTTCATTATCCACCTATATCATGATATACTTCCTCCGTTCCTAAATAATTGTCTTTCTAGCCATCTCAAATGGACTACAACATACGGATGTATGTAGACATGTTTTAGAGTGTAGATTCATTCATTTTGCTCCGTATGTAGTCACTTGTTGAAATCTCTAGAAAGACAATTATTTAGGAACGGAGGGAGTAGAAGACAAAGGCTACGACTATGAGCAAGAGCGGAATTATGAAGTACATGAAGCGCCGGTGTTGATTCCCCTCTCGCGCTAGTGTGAACCTCAAGTAACTAGCTTCCACTTCGTGTCTGCTATCGAACCCTTTCTAGCTGCCGCCCGAGAACCCTGACACTTGGGCCTAACACTCTAGCCACTCATCGTAAACTCCCAGAACCCTCCCTACGTACACGACATAGCACTTCTTTGCCATCCAAGACCTATGTACCTGTTAGAGATGCATGCATCTTCATCAAGCCAATTCAACGATATATAGTATGCAACATAATATACTTGAGCCACATGAAGAGAAAGAGTTAGCAAAAATATGTAACATATAGTAAACATAATCAACTCAGGTTGACCATACCCAAATTAATTAACTAGATGTACGCAGGTTCATCGTACCCAAACTAATTAACTACTATTAGGCAAGTTTAGTGGGACCTTTTACGAAAGTACTAATTCAACATATACATCATTATCGGCATCGTGAATCACTAGAAGTTCCATCCATCTATATTCGGGAGGATGCAACCTAGCTTCGTGAACTGTCAGGTCCAGATGTTTCATGCCTATGCGAGTTCTGACGTGAGCTCGCGATATAGGGCCGTGGTAGAACATCCCATTCTCTTCGACGACTTCTTTGATGATGATCGATGCAATGTCCTTCTGGAGGCGAAAGAAGTTGTCATGGGAAACCACATCCACCTATGGGACCAAGGGCCCCTTTGTGGTTCGACGGGGGGATGAGCACGCTGCACAAAGAGCGGAGAACGTCGCGCAGCACGTCAGAGATCACACAGGCAGTTTTACCCAGGTTCGGGCCGCCGCGAGGCGTAAAACTCTACTCCTGCTTTGGTGGATTGTGGTGGAAAACGCAGTGCTCTTGCCCGTGAGGGTTGGCTTGGGGCGACAGCAGCTACGCGTGTATGGTGTATAAGGGTCTGCATCCTCTCTACGGTTGCCACGGGCCTCCTTTTATAGATCAAGGGGTCACCAGAATGGCAAATCAGTCATTATGCACTGATTAGATAACGAACAGTGCTATCATACCTAACTCTGCAGGCAGGGCAGAGCGCATTAAATGCGCCACTTAGTGCCACATCATGGAATGCCCGGCAAGCCTTGTCGGGCTGTTCTACCACCTTCTTTCCTGTCTGCTTGACTCGTCGCTAGACGAGTGTCATCTGGAGGTGATTTCCGTAGAAAGTGGCTGCCCTGTGGCAAGAAACAATCACTTAGTCACTTGGGGCCTTGACACCGCAGCGATTGATGACTTGCGTCACCCCGAGGTGGAGCGGTGGAGCCTTGGCGGGGTCGTTTGCCTTCGTAGGCCCCCGGCAGGCCTGCCGGGGTGCTCTCGAGGTTTGCTTTCGGGGCTACTTCGACCTCGCCAGGCTCGCCTGCCCGCAAGGGAGATTTTCCCTTAGTGGTATCTTGCTCCGTTGGCTTAACTTGGTCCTCTTGATCTGCCCTCTGATTTCTCAAAGAGTTGATCTCTTCAGCTTGGTCTTGACTTGGATGTTCCAACCTTGATCTTTTAGGCCTATGCACGGTCGGGGCAACAGACCCAGGGTTTGTTGCACCGACAGGAGCCCCCGGGCCTGGCCCGAACGTGCTGCTGGGCGTCATCGGGGTAGGCCCAAACCAGTGCACAGGCAAGAGGGTAGTAGCCACTTGCCCTTTGAGATCTTCTTTGCTTCTTCATTAAACTGAGTCCAGGTCAGTTTCCGGCTCTCCCGTGCGTCCCGTAACGCCAATTCTAGTGGGGCCATCCTTGTAATGGCCCGTGAATGACTTTAACGCACGGGTGAGTAACAAGCAAATCACTCTTCCCACTACGCCCTTATCCTTTGGCCACTGCTACCTCTTCAGCACTGCCTTGGTTTTTCCCTTGAAGAGGAAAGGGTGATGCAACAAAGTAGCGTATGTATTTCCCTCAGTTTTTGAGAACCAAGGTATCAATCCAGTAGGAGACTACACACAAATCCCTCGTACCTGCACAAACAAATAAGAACCTTGCAACCAACACGATAAAGGGGTTGTCAATCCCTTCACGGGCACTTGCAAAAGTGAGATCTGATAGAGATAATAAGATAAATATTTTTGGTATTTTTGTTGTATAGATTGAAAAGTAAAGATTGCAAAATAAACAGCGCTAGAAATAGCTAGTTGATGGGAGATTAATATGATGAAAAATAGACCCGGGGGCCATAGGTTTCACTAGTGGCTTATCTCAAGATAGCATAAGTATTACGGTGGATGAACAAATTACTATCGAGCAATTGATAGAAAAGTGCATAGTTATGAGAATATCTAGGCATGATCATGTATATAGGCATCACGTCCGCGACAAGTAGACAGAAACGATTCTGTATCTACTACTATTACTCTACACATTGACCGCTATCTAGCATGCATCTAGAGTATTAAGTTCATAAGAACAGAGTAACGCATTAGGCAAGATGACATGATGTAGAGGGATAAACTCAAGCAATATGATATAAAACCCATCTTTTTATCCTCGATGGCAACAATACAATACGTGTCGTTTCCCTACATCCTTTGGGATCGAGCACCGTATGATTGAACCCAAAGCTAAGCACTTCTCCCATTGCAAAGAAAGATCAATCTAGTAGGCCAAACCAAACTGATAATTCGAAGAGACTTGCAAAGATATTAAATCATACATAAAAGAATTCAGAGGAGATTCAAATATTGTTCATAGATAATCTTGATCATAAACCCACAATTTATCGGATCTCGACGAACACACCGCAAAAAGAATTACATCGAATAGATCTCCAAGAAGATCGAGGAGAACTTTGTATTGAGATCCAAAGAGAGAGAAGAAGCACTTCTAGCTAATAATTATGGACCCGAAGGTCTGTGGTAAACTACTCACACATCATCGGAGAGGCCATGGTGGTGATGTAGAAGCCCTCCGTGATCGATTCCCCCTCCGGCGGAGCGCCGGAAAAGGCCCCAAGATGGGATCTCATGGGTACAGAAGGTTGCGGTGGTGGAAATAGGGTTTCGTGGTGCTCCTGGATGTTTTCGGGGTATATGGATATATATAGGAGGAAGAAGTAGGTCGGTGGAGCTGCGAGGGGCCCACGAGGGTTGGTGGCGCGCCTCCGTGTATCGTGGCCTCCTCGCTTCTTACTTGACGTCCACTCCAAGTCCCTTGGATCACATTTGTTCCAAAAATAACTCTCCCGAAGGTTTCATTCCGTTTGGACTCCATTTGATATTCCTTCTCTACGAAACACTGAAATAGGCAAAAAGACAACAATTTACACTGGGCTTTCGGTTAATAGGTTAGTCCTAAAAAAATTTAAAAGTGCTTAGTAAAGCCCATTAAACATCCAAAACAGATAATATAATAGCATGGAACAATAAAAAATTATAGATACGTTGGAGACGTATCAAGCATCCCCAAGCTTAATTCCTGCTTGTCCTCGAGTAGGTAAATGATAAAAACAGAATGTTTGATGTGGAATGCTACCTAGCATAATTCTCAATGTAATTTTCTTTATTGTGGTATGAATGTTCAGATCCGAAAGATTCAAATAAAAGTTTAATATTGACATGAAAATAATAATACTTCAAGCATACTAACAAAGCAATCATGTCTTCTCAAAATAACATGGCCAAAGAAAGTTATCCCTACAAAATCATATAGTCTGGCTATGCTCTATCTTCATCACACAAAGTATTTAATCATGCACAACCCCGATGAAAAGCGAAGCAATTGTTTCATACTTTTAATTTTCTCAAACCTTTTCAATCTTCACGCAATACATGAGCGTGAGCCATGGACATAACACTATATGTGGAATAGAATGGTGGTTGTGGAGAAGACAAAAATGAGAAGATAGTCTCACATCAACTAGGCATCTCACTGGGCTATGGATATGCCCATTAATAGATATAAATGTGAGTGAGTAGGGATTGCCATGCAACAGATGCACTAGAGCTATAAGTGTATGGAAGCTCAACAAAAGAAACTAAGTGGGTGTGCATCCAACTCGCTTGCTCACAAGACCTCGTGGCCTCCTTGCTTCTTTCTTGACGTCCACTCCAAGTCCTCTGGATCACGTTTGTTCCAAAAATAAATCCCCCGAAGGTTTCATTCTGTTTGGACTCTGTTTGATATTCCTTTTCTGTGAAACACTGAAATAGGCAAAAAACAGCAATTTGCACTGGGCCTTCGATTAATAGGTTAGTCCCAAAAATAATATAAAAGGGTTTAGTAAAGCCCATTAAACATCCAAAACAGATAATATAATAGCACGGAACAATTAAAAATTATAGATACGTTGGAGACGTATCACATACCGAAACGCCATACTCAAAATATCGGCTCGGTTTGGGGGGCTTGAGTTCCAACATGTTGCTCGAGATAGTAACCAGGCAGCGGACATCCTTGCTCGAATGGGTGCTAAACGTGATCCCGTCCTGCCTAATACCTTTGTGGAAAGGCTCTTTAAGCCATTCGTGGTATGGCAGGACGAGAATGGAGATACTAGCCCGGACCCGATCATACCCCCAGCGACCGAACACAATACAAATGTCATTGGGGGTTCGGCCACCGAAATAACACCTTCCACCCATGTAATCATGGCCATTATCGTTCCATGGACCGAACCCTTCCTGGCCTACCTTAATAGGCAGGAGCTTCTTGATGATCAAAATGAAGCCGGTCGCATAGTTTGACGCTCTAAAGCCTATAAAGTTCACGAAGGTGAACTATACAAGAAAAGTACTACTGGAGTCCTTCAAAGGTTCATCTCTGAAGAGGAGGGACGACAACTCCTGGCTGAAATACACGCTGGTCTAGGCGGCCATCATGCCGCAGCTCGGGCCCTCGTAAGCAAGGCCTTCCATACAAGTTTCTTTTGGCCAACGGCCCGAGAAGATGCACAGGCCCTTGTGCAATGTTGTGTGGGATGTCAACTTTTCGCCAATCAAAGTCAAATGCTGCCCACTGCCTTAAGAACAATCCCCATCACTTGGCCTTTTGCAATCTAGGGTCTAGAAATGGTCGGACCACTTAAAGGGGGAAGCCACAAGAAGAAATATTTATTGGTTATGGTGGATAAATTCACTAAGTGGATAGAGGCAAAACCATTAAAAACAGCTGAAGCAAGACCAGTGATCGACTTCTGTAAGTGCATCTAGTGCCCCTTAGTGATTTTGGTGTATTGAAGACTTATAGGTTAAGGGACTAATGTGTTTATGAGTGTACACATGTCTATAAGTCTATGAGGAGTTTGATATTTACAGAGAAAGTCGACCCCTAAAATTGAAGTTCTTCGACTGAAGACTTTGGATTTTTGAAGACTTTCTGAAGACTTTGAAAGTGAACAAATTGGTGTAACCTTGAAGACTTGGTATTCATTCGAGGAACATGAAGCGTGAAGACTTTTGTTTTCGTAGTTTCATTTTCTCTTTCTTGAGTCATAGGAAACACTGTACTGTTAAAGGGGGTCGAGGAAATACTAAGGAAAAATTTCCATGTGATGCTCAACTTAAAATCCTACACCTACCAATCCCTTCGAGTGAAGCCATTGAAAATCTCATACAGTTCAGTCATATTCTTCGATGTGAGACGAAGTTCTTCCGGTCTCGAGGAATTTGTTCGACCGAGGAGTTAGGAATTAGCCAAAGGCGGATTGCCTACACAAAGGAGGAAAATGATAGCCCGAGGAATTTGATACTCAAATTTCCGACCGTTGTTAATGCTATCATGACTGTCCCAAAATATCTACCCACCTAACGGTCATATCATTGAAGGGCATTTATGTCTTATCATGTCGGGTTGCTCCTTAGGCTATAAATAGCCGCCCCCTACAACCACTGGCTGGTTGGCTGCTCCGAGAGAAACTGACACTTGTCATTAGAGAGCATCCCATCCTCCGAGGACTTTGAGCGAAAATCATCGAGCGAGGAAAACCAAACCCAAACACCCACAAACCCAAAGTGATTGAGCATCACTGAAGAGATTGATCCTGCGTGGATCCGACGCTTGTTACCTTTGAAGACTGTGCTTCTTCCAGACGGTTAGGCGTCATGGTCTAGAGCATCCAAGAGGAATTGTGGATCGCCGAGTGACCGAGTTTGTGAAGGTTCGGATGTTACCTGAAGACTTACCACGAGTGATTGGGCGAGGTCTGTGTGACCTTAGCTCAAGGAGAATACGGTGAGGACTGTGTGTCCGGGACTGTGTGTCCTCAGGTTTAAATATCTAGCCGCTCCAACCAGATGTACAACTAAGACAATAGTTGGAACTGGTCTACCAAATCATTGTCTTCACCAAGCCAACTGGTTCTATTTCCTCAACTCTTTCATTTCCTCAAAACTATGTTGTGCGCTTGTTCATATCTGTGTTTGAAGATTTTGACTGAAGACTTTCTCAATTTCCTCAGTTCAATTTCTTTAGTCTGTTTGTCTTCATAATGTGTTATCCTGTGTTTACACTTTCTGTACTCTGTGCTTGTGTTCATTTCATCATGATGACCATGCTTGTGTTCTGTTATGTTTACTTCTGAGTACTTATTCCGCTGCAAGTAGTTCTTCGCTAAGGAATTTCCTCACCCGCAAATTCCTCAGTGAAGAATTCATAAAAATCGCCTATTCACCCCCCTCTAGTCGATATAACGCACTTTTAACTTTATATCCGGTGTGGTACACCGTTATGGTGTCCCGCACATCATCATCACTGATAATGGCTCCAATTTTCAAAGCCGATGAGGTGAAAAAATTGGTGCACTAACTTGGGCATTAAGCTCAATTATGCATCCGTATACCACCCTCAAACAAATGGTCAGGTCGAACAGGATAATGGAATGATAATGAGCGGAATCAAACCCATACTAGTGCGATCCCTATGGGAGTCAGATAAGCACTAGGTTGAGGAACTCGATTCCGTGCTCTGGGGACTGCAGACTATGCCTAATCGCACGACCGGATACACACCTTTTTTCATGGTGTATGGCCCAGAGGCTGTCTTGCCCTGCGACATTATTCATGACTCACCTCGACTGCGCATGTATGAAGAGAGAGAAGCCGAGCTCGATTGGCAGGATGACCTAGACGGCCTTGAGGAGGAGCGTTATATTGCACTAGCCCGTTCCGCATTTTATCAACAACAGGCTCGGAGATACCAAAGCAGAGAAGTGCGGGCCAAAGACTTAAAATGTTGACGAACTTGATTTATGGCTCCCAGATAAGGAGGACAAGCTGAAACCAAAATGGGAGGGTGTCGGTGTCAAAACCGGCGGATCTCGGGTAGGGGGTCCCGAACTGTGCGTCTAGGCGGATGGTAACAGAAGACAAGGGACACGATGTTTTACCCAGGTTCGGGCCCTCTTGATGGAGGTAAAACCCTACGTCCTGCTTGATTAATATTGATGATGTGTGTTACAAGCGTGGATCTACCACGAGATCAAGGAGGCTAAACCCTAGAAGCTAGCCTATGGTATGATTGTTGTTCGTCCTATGGACTAAAACCCTCCGGTTTATATAGACACCGGATAGGGTTAGGGTTACACAGTCGGTTACAATGGTAGGAGATCTACATATCCGTGACGCCAAGCTTGCCTTCCACGCCAAGGAAAGTCCCATCCGGACATGGGACGAAGTCTTCAATCTTGTATCTTCATAGTCTTGGAGTCCGGCCGATGATGATAGTTCGCTATCCGGACACCCCCTAGTCCGAACTCCTCAAGAGCTCCCTGAACCAGGCTTCAATGACGACGAGTCCGGCGCGCATGTTGTCTTCGGCATTGCAAGGCGGGTTCTTCCTCCGAATAATTTATAGAAGATTGTGAACACCGGGATAGTGTCCGCTCTGCAAAAATAAATTCCACATACCACCGTGATAGAGAATAATATCACACAAGATCAATCTCGACGTATTCGTGGGCGTGACGTCGCACCACTACCAAGCCTTTACTCAAATTGTTTTTATTGTTCCACCTCAGCGCGTTTAGCGAAGCGGTTTCCTTGGCACGTCTTGTCGAGGCAGAGATCGTGTTCCCCTTATTCCGGGGTTCCCATCAATACAGACGTGGGTAACCCAACCGCGCCATTGATTGTGACGCTTGGGAGATAAGCGAGTTTTACCAGGCGGATGGGGACACATGTTATTGTCCGCCCATATAAGGGGATAAAGATCCAACCCTTTTACCTACGCCTTCTTCCTCCTTTGCTCATCCATTCCCGTGCACTCGAGCTCTAGCGCCCATGTCCGCACTTTCCTCCTCAACCTTCTCCAACCATGTCAGGAGCGGGAGGCAGATGGATGGCCTCCTCCGTCATGGAGGGGCACATCACAAGACTGCGGGAGGCCGGATACTTGTCCGGCGATATCGCTGCAAAGCTGCCCGGCACGGGCAGCTCATTCCAACTCCAGTCCCCATGAGAGGGTGGTATTTCTCCCCACTTCCTCCGCGGACTAGGTTTTCCACTTCACCCATTTGTCCGGGGCTCATGTTCTATCATGCGGTCCGGACTTCCACGACCTGGCCCAATTTCGTCCTCAACGTCTCGGCGTTTATCGTCAGGTGCGAGGCCTTCCTCTCTGCATCAGCCACTTCAGCCTATGGTCAAGACCTTTAATGTCAGGCCGAAGGTTGTGGGTGGCCGTCAAGCGGAGTGCGGAGGCACTATGGTCGGCAAGATGGCCAAAGTCCTATGGCTCGAGGGCTCCTTTGTGGAGACAATAAAGGGGTGGCAATCGGGGTGGTTCTACATCACCAAGCCACGTGACCCTGAATGGACGGCGGCCCCCGAATTCAGATCTGGATTCCCCACACGGCTCTCGTCATGGAAAGAGACGGGCCTGAAGTGGGGGGATTCGGACGAGCTATCCGGACTCCAAACACGCGTCCGAAACCTGGTGGACAAGAATTGCAGGCTTGTCGACATAATCCAGGTGATGCTCATCCGCCGGATTCTCCCATGCCAACAACGGGACTTCAATTTGTGGGAGTTCGATCCGGCACAGCACCGAACCTTAAGACAGCTCTTCGATAACACGTACGAAGATGCCTGGAAGGTGCTGTTCAAGGGCGCCGAAGCCCCCGCATCCGCTAACAAAGATCGCGGATACAGCTCGCGGCGTCAAGACGGTGAGGTAAGTTATTTTACCCTTTACGGGACTTCTTTTTTCATGGATTGACTCTATGTGGGATCTAAAAACTCCCTATTCTTCGACAGGTCTGGCTGAAGACGTCCGGACAGATTAACTGTCCGGCTCCTTTGCCAGAAGACCCAGCGGACGCCCGATTGATGGGGCTGCTGGCTCCGGCACCCCATGTGGTGCCGGAGAAGAAGGCCAAGAAGGAGGCCACGGGAACTCGAAGGAGCTCCCGACGCTAGGTGCTGTCAGATTCTGAAGCAGAATCTTCTCCTGAAGACGAGGAGGAAGAAGAAGAAGCTTCTCCCCCAGCGGGGGAGGAGAAGAAAAGGAAGGCTGCCCCAACTGGGGAGGCCGGAGGGTCCAAGAAGGGAAGAACCCTTCCTCCGGACTTCTCCACCAACGTCGACGATGACGAGGGGGATTGGCCTACAAGGGCCAAGCCCCTGGCGAGATCGTAAGTGTCCTGATACCCATGGCTTTTTATTATTGCAGAGTGTTCTCTAATGTCGAACAATCGTGCAGCCCCGCCCAAAGGCGAGTTCGCCGATTCATCGAGCGGGTCCCTGGGCTCGTCGGAAATGGAGAGTACTTCGCTTCCGACCGCCTCCTCGCCTCACGAGGAGGTGGCGCAGGAGGTGCCACAAGGCAACCTCCCGGACTCCAGGCGCGTGGGGGGCAAGATCCCCAGGGGCTCTAAGCCCTACCCTTGTCCGGACTCCATGCCGAACCTTCAAGTGGTTCCGTAGTCCGGCAGCGATCCCTTCGCAAGAAGGGTAAGACGCCGTGTCCTTCATCCAACCGGAGGCACCAGATAGCTTCGAGGCGCTCATGGCGCCTCCATCGAGGAGGAGCACCGCCTTTGTTATGAGTGCGGTGATCCGGACAATTCGATCCGCCAAGAGCGGGCTGACCGGCTATGCAGTCTTCTAACAGGCTTTGAGGTAAGTATTTTAATATATGTAAAATGGTACCGCATAGACAGTAGCCCCTGATGCTCGGTTCAGTGTTCGGAAAGAAATGCCGGACTGAGGATCTTTAGAAAGATAAACGCAGGAGTCATAAAAAATATGTCAATATGGGATTGCAGGCTGTGATGCTGACCTCCGCCCCGATCGCTGGAGGTCAATACTTTGAAGGAAAACCTCGAGCGGTTCGAGAACGAGCTCGGCCATGCCAAGAAGCAGCTCGAGGAAAAAGAAGGTGAGTAATACCTTATGAAAATTGTACCTTACAGAAAAGGATTTGGTTGCAAGAAAAATGACAAGGATAACGTGGGTATTGTAGGGGCCACTAGCGAGGCGGCGACCCTGAAGGAGGCGGTGGCCTTGGCCGAACGCAATGCGGCCGCGGAACGCACCGAGCGTGAAAAGCAGGAGGCGCGGGTGGTAGAGGTACATCAAGAGCTCCAAGATCTCGTGAAGAAACATGAGAGCTTGGAGCGTGACTCGAAGACTCGAGAGTCTGAGCTTGCAACGGCTCTTGAGAGTGCCAAAGCCGCTAAGGCTGAAGCCTACAAGGCCCTCCAGGAGATTGAGGCGGTGAATAAAATAGCAGCGGGTAAGGCATTTTTCATGCAAAGTAAGCATGTGAGTGTTAATTACCTGCCGCTTACCCGAATTCGGAGCTCTCCAGGAGAGTTTGCAGATCTTCCTCGCAGCGTGTCCGATGCTGCGGCATTCTACCGGGCCGAGGAGGGGAGCTCGACGAAGAAGGTCTTCTGGTCTCAGTATGCTGAGGCCGGACATCCGGTGCCCCTTAGCGACCAGGCCCTCGAGCTCCACAAGGCGGCCGAACAGGCCATGAAGGGCCTCATAGTTCGGCTATGGCCTAAGGAGGCCATGCACAGAGCTACTTTGGCACTGCGGCGGCTGATGGATGCGTGCCCGTGGGTTAAAGTTATCAAGCATTCCGCTTGTATTGAGGGTGCCTGTCGGGCCCCTTGCCCGCAAAGGTGCCTTTGGGGCAAGATGGATGCCCAGAGCTCGTGACGGACCCGCCACCAGAAGGCAAGGAGCATCGCCGAGATGTATTATAAGAGTGTGCTGAAGGGCGCCCGCACTATTGCGGGTGAGTGCTCCAAAGATGTAATATTTGAGTAGACTCGCATTTTGTTATCCTGTGCGCTGAAAACTTAGTTCATATGCGCTAAGCAACGCTTGTTGATTTAAAATATTACCTTCTGTGGCTGTTTATCAAATCGAGAGATGGCAAGTCATCGGCTTCAGCCCCCATGCCACGAGTGCTTTGGGGTGTTCGATAAACTTGAGCGCTCTTGTTCCCATTTCTGGGTCCATCTAGGGAGGCGCTCAACACAGCGAACAAGGCAACCGGACTTATAATGCTTGAACACTCTCACTTAGCCATAGAATTCTATAATTTTAAATTTCGGCGAAGCCCCTAGTTTTCGGAAGGCCGAATTTGGGGCGCTATCCACGCCTTGGCCGGACAGTATCCGGCTCCTCGCTCTAAGCGGCATAAGTATTTAAGGACTCGCAGAAAACCTCTCGAACAGCGACCGATTCTCGCCTCATCATGACGGTCAGTTTTAGCTTTCTCCACTGAGGCGTTAACCCAGCCGAACTGGGGCGGAATCGCAGTGGTTCTCCCAGTGCTACCTTAGCCGATATAACGGAACGTAAGGTACCAAAACATGGGAGCCGGCAAACCCAACTATTGACCCAAGACATGATTCGGAGCCGATGCATATAGTGCTATAAGTTCGGGGTGCCGCACTTATGAAAGTGTTCGGACTCATTATACCATAATGCGGGAAACATAAGCCCCTGGTGTATATTAGCCGTACCAAAGCGTACGGGTGCAACATGCCGTGAATGAACATATGTATGAAAAGAAATGCAATATTAAGCAAAAAGGTGCTGCATTGTTTTATTTAATAAGTGCTGCAACGAATGCAGAACGATACAAATAGTGCGATAAGCAAGGTATGAGACTGTTTAAACATGTCCCCCTCCAGGAGTAGGCTGCAGATTGGTGTATAAAAATGCTCGTAATGGAGACCACATGTATATTCATTGTAGCCTTTATCCTTCCCTAGCTGTTGCATCGTGAGTTCGACAGGGCTTCTGCCGGACAGGGCCTCTGACAAACGGAGTCTTGTGGGTAAAAATTAAAAGGTAAAAAAGAAAAGAAAAAGGAATGACACACTTGAGAGCCCCTTGTGTGGTTGAGCCGCAGTCTGGGTTTATCGTGGTCGTGCCCCTCTCCCCATGCCCATGGTATCTTCAGAGCGTAATGGTGTACGCGGAGGACCTGCTTTGACGTTTCGCAGAAGCTGGGGTTGGGGCCGCATTACTCTGGCGTGCTCGGAACGTGCCGGTGGTCTTGTTGTAAGTTACTCGGGCGCTTAGCTGTGTCCGGCCGCTAAACGGCGGACTCGAGAATTGCCGTAGAGGTTGCATTGCACTTCCGCCGAGAGCTGGCCAGATGTTCCTCCGTCGCGGAGAGAACGTTCAGTGTTTTCGTGGACCGTGATGACTCCTCGAGGGCCTGGCATCTTGAGCTTGAGGTATGCGTAGTGCGGCACCGCGTTGAACTTTGCAAACACGGTACGTCCGAGCAAGGCATGATAGCCGCTGCGGAACGGGACTATGTCGAAGATTAACTCCTCGCTTCGGAAGTTATCCGGGGATCCGAAGACCACTTCCAGTGTAATTGAGCCTGTACAATTGGCTTCTACACCTGGTATGACGCCTTTAAAGGTTGTTTTGGTAGGTTTAATCCTTGAGGGGTCTATGCCCATTTTGCGCACTGTATCCTGGTAAAGCAGGTTCAGGCTGCTGCCGCCGTCCATCAGGACTCTGGTTAGGTGAAATCCATCGACGATTGGGTCTAAGACTAGTGCGGCGAATCCGCCGTGGCGGATGCTGGTGGGGTGGTCCCTTCGGTCAAAAGTGATCGGGCAGGAGGACCATGGGTTGTACTTCGGGGCAACTGGCTCCATCGCGTAGACATCCCTGAGTGCACGCTTCCGCTCTCTTTTGGGTATGTGCGTTGCGTATATCATGTTTACCGTCCGCACCTGTGGGGGGAAACCCTTCTGTCCTTTATTTTTTGGCGGTTGGGTCTCATCCTCGTCATCGCTATGGAGCCCCTTGTCATTGTTTTCGGCAAGTAACTTGCCTGCCTGCTTGAATACCCAACAGTCCCTGTTGGTGTGGTTAGTTGGCTTTTCAGGGGTCCCGTGTATCTGGCACAAGCGGTCGAGTATTCGGTCCAAATTGGACGGACCCGGAGTAGTTCTTTTGAATGGCTTTTTCCGCTGACCGGGTTTAGAGCCTCTGAATCCGGCATTGACTGCCGTATCTTCAATATTGTCGCTGTTAATGCGGCGTTTGTTTTTGTTACGACGCGGCCTGCCATTTTGGTCCTTGAAGTCCGGACTGCCAGTATTTTTGCTGAGGTTGTTGCTGCGTGCTAGCCAGCTGTCCTCACCCGCGCAGAAGCGGGTCATAAGTGATGTGAGGGCTGCCATGGATTTCGGCTTTTCCTGTCCTAGGTGCCGGGCAAGCCACTCGTCACGGATGTTATCTTTGAAGGCCGCGAGGGCCTCCGCATCCGGACAGTCGACGATTTGGTTTTTCTTGGTTAAGAACCGTGTCCAGAATTGTCTGGCTGATTCGTCTGGCTGCTGAATTATGTGGCTTAGGTCATCGCGTCGGTGGTCGCACATAAGTGCCACAGAGTTATCAAGGAATGCGGCTTCCAGGTCCTCCCAGCTCCCAATTGACTCTGCTGGCAAGCTGTTGAGCCAATGCTGGGCTGGTCCTTTGAGCTTGAGGGGGAGGTATTTGATGGCGTGAAGATCGTCACCGTGGGCCATGTGGATGTGAAGGAGATAATCTTCGATCCAAACCGCGGGGTCTGTTGTGCCATCATAGGATTCAATATTGACGGGTTTGAACCCTTCGGGGATTTGATGATCCATTACTTCGTCTGTGAAGCATAGTGGGTGTCTTGGCGCCTACTGTCTTTGGGCGATATCACGACGGAGCTCAAAAGAGCTTGGTCTGTTTTGTTCGCCCGGCGGACTTATCGCGGTCCGCGCGGACGGTTGTCGCCACGCATCGTGGCGCCCACGCGATCCATAGATCGATCTTGATTGTCTTGCCTTGTCCTCCAATATATCTCGCAGGTCGGGCGTTCCCCTTTGGCCGTGTGCTTTTTGAGCGATGCCGGGTGCGGTTCTAGTGAAGGGCCTAGAGGCCTCTCTGTCGCGACCACGGGGTGGTTGGTCAGCCGTATTGTCTCCTGGTGATGCGGGTTCGTAAGCCTCCTCCTCTAATCGGGGGAGCAGCTTGCATTTAGGGTAGCTTTTGGAGGGGCGTTCGAGCTCATGCTCTTCGGCCGCGAGGACTTCAGTCCATCTGTCGGCTAGCAGATCCTGATCAGCTCTAAGCTGTTGCTGCTTTTTCTTGAGGCTGTTCGCCGTGGCCATAAGCCTGCCTCTAAAACGCTCTTGTTCGACGGGATTCTCAGGCACGACGAATTCATCGTCGTCGAGGCTTGCTTCGTCTTCGGAGGGAGGCATATAATCCTCTACCTCTTCTTCTGCCGCTCTCTCGTGAGGGCTGGCGTCTCCATCTTCCTGCGCTGGATCTTGCTGGAGTGGATTGTCTTGACATTGTCCGGTGTATTGTTGTCTCCGGTGCGGAATCTTCATTCTTGTTGTGGCGGGATTTAGAGCGGCGCCACGACGCCGGGCGCTTCTTTGCTTCTTGGAGGGTCATCCTTCGTTGTTCCATCGCCGTTCCCATCTTTTGGGATGTCCACCATGTATATGTCGTATGATTTAGGTGGCCTGCCAGTGCCCTGTAGGCGCTGGGTCTTGGTCGTCTCCGGCATCGTCGTCCATCCCGTCGATGGCATCGGAGTCGTAGTCTAGCATGTCGGTTAGATCGTCGACAGCGGCTACCAAGTGGGTGGTTGGTGGGCGTTCAATTTCTTCGTCGTCCGCATCCCAACCTTCCTGACCGTAGTTCGGCCAGGGCTCTCCGGATAAAGAGAGAGACTTTAGTGAATTCAGGATGTCGCCAAAAGGCGAAAAGGAAAGATGTCTGTGACCGTGAACTCCATAACGGGCGCCCAATCGGATTCGATTGGCAAGGGCGCGGAGGGTTCGAGTCCGGAGAGGAGTCCGGCACCGGAGTCGGAGTCCTCGCAGCGATAGGGATGGAGTTCGCTCGATCGCCGTAGAGATTGTAGCCCTCGAGGCGGTGTCCAACCACTCGTCCTCGATCGGGAATCCGGCTCGGATTAAGGGTCGGAGCGGATCTTTGATGCGGCCTCGAGGCACTTTGTTAATTGCAGAGCTAGATCATGCCCATCAAGACATTGCGGCACGCTCGGCTGCGGCTCGAATCCGTCGAAGATCAAGTCTCCGCGGATATCGGCCGTATAGTTTAAACTTCCAAATCTGACCTGATGGCCAGGAGCGTAGCTTTCGATCTGCTCCAGATGGCCAAGCGAATTGTCCCGCAGTGCAAAGCCGCCGAACACGAAGATCTGTCCGGGGAGAAAAGTCTCACCCTGGACCGCGTCGTTGTTGATGATTGAAGGAGCCATCGGGCCTTTCGGTGACGACACAGAGGAACTCTCAATGAGAGCACCAATGTCGGTGTCAAAACCGGCGGATCTCGGGTAGGGGGTCCCGAACTGTGCGTCTAGGCAGATGGTAACAGGAGACAAGGGACACGATGTTTTACCCAGGTTCGGGCCCTCTTGATGGAGGTAAAACCCTACGTCCTGCTTGATTAATATTGATGATGTGTGTTACAAGAGTGGATCTACCACGAGATCAAGGAGGCTAAACCCTAGAAGCTAGCCTATGGTATGATTGTTGTTCGTCCTCATCGACTAAAACCCTCCGGTTTATATAGACACCGGATAGGGTTAGGGTTACACAGAGTCGGTTACAATGGTAGGAGATCTACATATCCGTATCGCCAAGCTTGCCTTCCACGCCAAGGAAAGTCCCATCCGGACACGGGACGAAGTCTTCAATCTTGTATCTTCATAGTCTTGGAGTCCGGCCGATGATGATAGTTCGGCTATCCGGACACCCCCTAGTCTGGAACTCCCTCAGAGGGCCCCTTCATTCTAGATGAAGTTCTCACAGGAGGAGCCTATCGCCTTCGTAATGCATCAGATAATTGCCTCGAGCCGAATCCATGGAATAATTCCTCGTCTCCAAAGATTCTACGCATAAGTTCGGTCGTGTTCTTTTCGTTCTCCTTTTCTCCTCTTCATTTATATTTGTTTTCTTGTTTTTTCCCAAGATATGTTCGGAAAGGTCGAACTCTTAAGGGGATCACATTTTAAATGTATACACCCCACTATGACTGGGGGCTTCTTCAACGAAGCTTATTATTAAAAGCTTAGAGCTTACACTAAACACGTCGTTTGTTTATATACACCCTTTTTCCATTATATGCACCTGTATAACTTAAGTTTTTGCCAAGCTAGATTGCCTCGCTCCTGTGTTTATGCCCTATGTTCCCGATTGTTCCGCTAGGGCGTAAAGGGAGAACCTCTGCGATTGTTACAACCGGGTCATTCGGACCTGTACCTCAGACGGGTGAAGCCGAAAGCTAGCGTTCTTAAGAGAATAATTGATCGGCAATCAAACGACGGATTGTTACATTCTTATAACACTTCGAAAAAATAATGTAGGACAGTTTCCCCATAATTCGGATCAAAGCCTAGGCACGCACAATTAAAGCATGCCAACCCAAGGAAAGGAACCCTTAACGGAACTATTCTCCTTGGAAGATGTTTCTTAGAGATGTAATACAACATACCTCCCGAACTAAATTTTTGTCTGTTGGAGCGCAATGACTGGGTCGCTTGGTTTTCAGACATAATTAATTTCCTTACATTCCACAATAGTATCCGGAAACACTCCACCATCTTGGTTTGGAGGTTAAAGACGAAGGCCTGCGATGATAACTTTTTCACATGTTCGGCTGAAGATACAGGATGATCATAAAGTACATTGATACATTGAATCAAATGCCTACTCCTTATCTATTCCATCTATAAGACCGTCTAAACTATAGTCTTCTTGCTAATATTTCATAGCTATCATTACTTGGTCATACACCAAGTTCAACGGAATTTCTTTCCCGTCTGGTCCCTGCGGTCCTACTCGGGCCATATGATTCAGATCTAAGTTGGTAAAGCATGTTTTCACCATCGGCCAGGCTTCTCTTGCGCCTTCACAGCTGGCGGACGTCTTCCATAGCTCAAAGCAGCGTCGGGCACCTTTGAATAGGCTCACCAAACCACCATACTTTCTAGATGGGTATTGGATGGCCATAAAGCCTTGGCCATATTATTCATGGCTTTCCGGGCCCGTTCATGCACCACGGACAGCTCCTTAAGCACGTCGCCTCGAAATCCGGGTACTTCTTATTCCGACGGCCAGTTAATAGACCTGCAGCAGCAGAGTTATGAAATTCCGAATTGTGGACGAATATGAGTCTCTCTGATGGCTTTAAAAGTCATACCGAACATGCTGCCTTTCATCTTCTCATTCTATTTTCGAGCGACCAATAATTGAGCTTTAAGCCCTCTATCTCTTCGGATTGTTTGTCTTTTTCCTCCTTGTGTTTCTTCTTATCATAAGTGGTTATTGCAGAATTTTTCATTTCTGCAAGTTCGGCGGTGACGGCATTAAGCTGTGTGTGCTTTGTTTTCAGCTCCTGGGATAGTGCAGTATTCTTCTCCTTGAGAACCTGCAGGTCATATCGATCCTTAAATCGGTTGGCCTCACCACTTCAAATCTCGGGGGCTACTGGCATATCTCTATGAAAATTGCACAAACTCTAACCTGTATATCCTTTGAGAACAATTGAGTAACTCTGGCAAGTCCGTCTCGAGCGGCTCGGATATGCATCCACCGAGCTGAGTGCGGTAAATTCCCGCTCAAAAAAGGCTAGTAGGGCATTTTCCCACTGTCTGCCGCGTGCTCCTCCTGAGTCGAAGGTAGAAGGGAACTTTAACAATCCGAACTCGTTCCCAGACACATATCCAACAGACATACCACTTTGCAGACTATGGGGGCTCTACAGCGCTCCCAGTCTCCTTTCATTTTGAACGATTACCCTGCGTAGGGGCCGCCCTCGACGGGGTGCGGCCTGCCGAGTGCCGATCCTATGAAGTACTGTTTAGTATAATGGATACATGTGCAAGAAGGGACTTCTTTTTGAGAAAGCTCTTTGAATACTTACAATGGAGAAGGAGTAGGGGCGGGGTAGTCCACTGTAATAGCCACTTTCGAGCCGTCAAGGCTCGCCTCATAAAATACTCCATCATTGAACTCTATGTATATATCCGGATCCTCGCAGAAGCCAGGGTGTTCGTCGCGGTTGTGATCCTCTGGCTGTGGGGCAGGACAGTGAACATCCTCGATCATCTTCCTCCATGACTGCTTTATGACAAAAAAAGAACAACTTGATTACCATGTCGTGACAACAGTAAAGCAACATGGGTAATCAAAATCTTACCCATTCAATGGGGTTGTACATGGAATAACCCTCTCGGAAGTTTAAGCAGAGGAAGTCTTCTTTCTCACCCTTATACAGATTGGCCAAGATCATGGCCAGTTCGGCCGGGTACTCCGAACCCTTGCGTCTGTAAGGAGATGCGTCATCTTCCCCATTGTAGCACCATAAAGGAGTTACTCTAGACTGGAGAGGCTGGATACATCTTTTTATTGCAATGTCCATGACTTCGATTATCGATAGCTTGGTATGAGCTAATAATTAGACCTTGCTGAACAACCTTTTTATTTCCTCACTGTCTTCCTCCTTGGGACTTCGGGGGAGCCAGTTGAGGCATTTCTTTAGAGGAGCGCTAGAAAATTCAGGGAGGCCATGTCGAACTGGGTCCGGCAGTGGGACATCATCGATATAAAACCACTCTGAAGACCACTCTGGATATACCTGTTTGGGAGTTCCAATGGGGTAGCCTGATCCGGCTATACGCCATTCTTTAGCGCCACCCAATTCGAATATAGAACCTCCTCGATGGCGAGGGACGAGGCAGAAGAACTTTCTCCATAGTTCGAAATGGGCCTCGCAGCCCAGGAACAGTTGCAGAGGGCAACGAAACCTGAGAAGTGCATAATTGAACGTGGGGTGAAGTTGTGCAGATGGATGCAATAAAATTCCAGTAGACCCCTGAGAAATGGATGGATCGGAAATCCTAAGCCCCGCAAAAGTAACGGAAGGAAGCACACCCTCTCCTCCTTACTAGGGTTGGAGAAATTTACAGCCAACACGTCGTTGCCGATTGAGGCCAATCCCGCTCGTACAGATACTAGATCTACGAGGGGAAGAAGATATCCCTACGTCTGGAGTCAACTCAACGGAAGGTGAGAAACTGAGCAGCTCTGCCCATCACCCTCTTGAGGGCCATGGGGCGTGAAGAAGAGCCTGGGGCACTGGCCATGTTTTGAAGCTTTTTCGTGGTTAGTCGTGGTGTTTTTCTGCACGATGTGGATGGCACTTGGGGGATCAGACCTCTTTATATAGGCGTCGTCCCTGTGAGGCCGGGCGTTTTCCTTTTTATAAAAAATTATGGACCATTCGCATTCACCCAGCGCATGGAAATCGAGGCGATGGGGAAGGAGTCATAAAGGCGGAACGAAGAAGCCAGGGCCGGACTATTATCCGCCCAATATATAGTGAAGAACCAACCTTGCAAAAGCCGAAGACATAAGCCGGATGCTGCATTGTCATTTGAAGGCCAGTTCGGGTGCTACTAAGGGACTTCTGGTTTAGGGGGTCCTCGGGCGTCCGGGCTATTCGATATGGGCCGGAATGATGGGCCGTGAAGATACAAAGCAGAAGGCTTTCCCCGTGTCCGGGTAGGACTCTCCTATGCATGGATGACAAGATTGGTGTCCGCATATGTAATTTCCTTCCTCCACAAACCGACATTGTACAACCCTAGGCCTCTCCAGTGTGTATATGAACCAGAGGGTTTATTCCATAGAGGCAATCAGAATTCTCATAGGCTAGACAACTAGGGTTTAGCCATTACGATCTTGAGGTATATTAACTCTTGTAACCCCTATACTCATCAAATTCAATCAAGAAGGATGTAGGGTTTTAACACCATTAAGAGGGCCCGAACCTGGGTAAACATAGTGTCTCTCTTGTCCCTTGTTAGCCTCGATCCTAAGACACACAGTTCGGGACCCCCTACCCGAGCTTGTTCGCCCTCTCAGCTTGCCCGTTGCTCCGTGGGTGAGCAAAAGAGGCGAATGAGATCTTGCTTCTGAGGGCATGAACGTATTGCATGAAGGCGTGGCTCATGAATTGGGTGTCGTTGTCGGTGATGATCCGAGCAGGGACTCGGAAAGCGGCACACTAATCCTTTCAAGAACTTGATAGCTGACTGAGCAGTCACCTTTCTCACGGGCTCTAATTCCGGACACTTTGTAAACTTGTCGATTGCAATGAACAAGAATTCAAAGCCCCTGGTAGCACGGGGGAAAGGGACCAAGATGTCGAGCCCCAAGACTGAAAATGGCCATGACAAAGGGATTGTCCAAAGAGCTTGGGTAGGCAGGTGGATACTGTGGGCCAATAAAATCCTTGCTGGAAGGCTTTTCCAACCAGAGCCCTCGATCCGATGTGTGAGCCGCACATACCCTTATGTATTTCTACCAGCAGTTCCTTTCCTTCTTCCCGAAAAATGCACTTCAATTTCCACACCGTTGGGCCTTCTTCTATACAGCGTGTCATCCACGAACTGATACATACGGGCCCTCCGGGCTAATCTTTTAGCTTCTTCTTTCACTTTGGGAAGTTCTCCAGTTTGGAGGAAATGGACTATGTGGCGCGCCCAAGTTGGTGTCTGAGGCTCGGCAACGAGGAGTAGCGGTACCTCCTCCTACGTGGAGTGTACTCTTCGACCGTGGGGACCGGTGGTCTGGCGGGAGGAGGCAGCTCTGCGAACGAAGGGAGGTTGTTCTCGCCAAGCTCTCTGCCAGGAGCCTTGGGAGGTTCTACCAGGAGAGGCTTTCCGGAGTCCAGTTTCCTCCTCTTTCTGGCCATTGTTGCCGTGGATACGGTGGGCTGAGTCAGATGGAGGATAAAAGTCCCTGGTTCCACAAGGAGTTTTCGCACAGCGCACTTTGACAGATGATCAGCAATGCGGCTTTCCGCACGGGATATGTGCTCTGTTTGCAATCCGTCAAAGCGCTCCCCCAACTTCCTCAGTTCCTTACGGATGCCTCCATCAATGAACTTTGGTAATCCTTGTTCACTTATCTCACCACAAGCTGTGAATCTCCACGGATGATCAACTTCTTGATCCGTAGTTCTGTTGCAATCCTGAGCCTGGCAAGGAGCCCTTCTTACTCTGTAGTATTGTTGGTAGCCTTCTCCCGGGGAAAATGCATCTAGATGACATACTTAAGGTGCTCCCCAGTGGGAGCAACGAGAAGCACGCCAGCCCATGCACCTTGTATGGAGAAGGCACCATCAAAATATATAATCCATTCTTGGGGCGCTTCCTTGCCGGGAAAAACTGTCTCCAGCAGTTCTTCATCAGGGGTTGGCATCCACTCCGCAATAAACTTTGCCAGTGCGTTGCTCTGGATAGTTGATGTGCTCTCAAACTTCAAACAAAAGCTGGATAACTCCAAGGCCCACTCCACTATCCTGTCGGTGGCCTCAGGGTTTTTGAGTATCCGTTGTAGAGGGAAGCGGGAGACAACCATGATCTCGTGGGCTTGGAAGTAGTGGAGTAGTTTCCTTGAGGCCACGATGAGGCCAAAAATAAACTTTTGCATGCCAGAGTACCTTGACCTAGCCCCCTGCAATAGGGAGCTAACGAAGTACACTAGGCGTTGCACCACTTTCTTCCTTGCCGCAACCTTGGGGTTGTCTCCGCTGCCTTGCTCTTCTTTGTCTTGACCTGCATCTGACCTCGCCCGGGTGTGCTCACTTTCCTCTCCTGTGGGGACACTGGCTTTGGCTACTGCTTCTTCGACTTCCCGCTGCGCCACTACTGTTGCGCTAACCACTTGATTAGTTGTCGCCAAGTATAGAAGAAATGGCTCTTGTGGTTAAGGAGCGACCAAAGTGGGCACAGAGGACAAGTAGGCCTTCAAATCTTGCAGCGCAGCGTCCGCCTCTGGAGCCCACTCCACGGGTCCTGCCTCTTCAAGATTTTGAAGAACGGCAAGGCACCCTCAGCAAACTTTGAAATGAACCTACGGAGCGCGGCAACGTATCCAGTCAAACACCTCACATCCTTAACTGTCTTGGGTGCTTGAATCTGCTCGATAGCCTTGATCTTGTCGGGGTTGGCTTCTATCCCACGATGAGACACAATGAAGCCAAGTAGCTTCCCGGAAGGAACGCCAAACACACACTTCTCTGGGTTCAGCTTAAAGTTGATCTTGCGCAGATTAGCAAATGTTTCGTCTAAATCCTAGATAAGGGTTAATTTGTCCTCGGTCTTGACTACAATATCATCGATGTAGGCTTGAATGTTACTGTGTAGCTGGGACTCAAAACCAATATGGACTTCCCTCGCGAAGGTGGATCCGACGCTCTTTAATCTGAAGGGCATACGTACGAAGCAGTACGTGCC
Organism: Aegilops bicornis; assembly: GCA_021605145.1. NCBI lineage: Eukaryota > Viridiplantae > Streptophyta > Magnoliopsida > Poales > Poaceae > Aegilops > Aegilops bicornis. The sequence continues at coordinate 33,506,156 of CM038673.1, forward strand.
ACATGGAGTAATGAACAATGTCTTCTCTTGATCTTCCTTGGACATAAAGATCTGATGATACACTGAGTATGCATCTAGAAAAGAGAGCAGGCCGCACCCGAAGGTGGAATTGACAATCTGATCGATGTGCGCCAATGGGAAATGGGTCCTTCGGGCATGCCTTGTTCATATTCTTGAAATCTATGCAAAGCCTCCATTTCCCATTAGCCTTGCGCACTACCACTGGATTTGCTAACCACGTTGGATGCAGTACAACTCTGACCAGACCAGCTGCCTCAAGTTTCTTGATCTCCACGGCAATGAACTGTTGCCGCTTCAAGGCTTGCTTACAGACCTTTTGCTTGACGGGTCGGGCATTAGGTCAGACACCAAGGTGGTGCTCGATTACCTCCCTGGGAACACCGGGGATGTCAGATGGCTGCCAAGAAAACACATCGACATTCACCCACAGGAAGGTAGCGAGCGCACTTTCCTATTTGTCGTCAAGGGTGGCACTGATAGTAAGTGTACAATCAGCGCCAGCCAGCCCTACCGAGACCTTCTTCACAGTAGGCGCAACAGCCTTGGACCTCTTGCTGTTGGTACACTCCAGCAAGTCCTCAACGGGCTCAACACACTTCGGAGAGGTACGATTCCCAACTCACTTGCAGGCATCCTTGCCGCTTCTCTTCATTTTCTTGTTTTCCTTGGCAGGGACAGTGACTTCCGCGGCCTCTGCCGCAACTGCGCCACGGTACATCTTCTGCATGCATATGATTGCGTCCTTCTTGTCTGACGGAATGGAAATGATGCCAATTGGCCCCGGCATCTTTAAGATGTTGTAGGCATAGTGGGATGCCGCCATGAATTTTGCCAGGGCAGGGCGAACAAGGATTCCATTTTATGGTAGGGGGTGTGTCGGTGTCAAAACCGGCGGATCTCGGGTAGGGGGTCCCGAACTGTGCGCCTAGGCGGATGGTAACAGGAGACAAGGGACACGATGTTTTTACCCAGGTTCGGGCCCTCTCGATGGAGGTAATACCCTACTCCTGCTTGATTAATATTGATGATATGGGTAGTACAAGAGTAGATCTACCACGAGATCGGAGAGGCTAAACCCTAGAAGCTAGCCTATGGTATGATTGTTGTTTGTCCTACGGACTAAAACCCTTCGGTTTCTATAGACACCGAATAGGGTTAGGGTTACACAGAGTCGGTTACAAGGGTAGGAAATATACATATCCGTATCGCCAAGCTTGCCTTCCATGATAAGGAAAGTCCTATCTGGACAAGGGACGAAGTCTTCAATCTTGTATCTTCATAGTCTAGGAGTCCGGCCAAAGATGATAGTTCGGCTATCCGGACACCCCCTAGTCCAGGACTCCCTCAGTAGCCCCTGAACCAGGCTTCAATGACGACGAGTCCGGGGCGCATATTGTCTTCGGCATTGCAAGGCGGGTTCCTCCTCCGAATACTTCATAGAAGGTTTTGAACACAAGGATAGTGTCCGGCTCTGCAAAACAAGTTCCACATACCACCGTAGAGAGAATAATTCTTTGCATAGATCTGCTGACGTATTCCGCGGCGTGACATCACACCACGGCCAGGCCTTTATTCGAATCATTTTTACTGTCCCACCTCAGCGCGTTTAGCGAGGCGGTTTCCTTGGCACGTCTTATCAAAGCATAGATCGTGCCCCCTTATTCCGGGATTCCCATCAATACGGACGTGGGTAACCCATCCGCGCCATGGATTACGGCGCTTGGGAGACAAGCGAGTTTTACCAGGCTGGCGGGGGACGCATAGCTTCGTCTGTCCATATAAGGGGATAAGGATCCACCTTTTCACCTACGCCTTCTTCCTCCTTTGCTCATCCATTTCCGCACACTCGAGCTCCAGCGCCCAAGTCCGCACACCCCACCTCAACCTTCTCCAACTATGTCCAGAGCGGGAGGCAGGTGGATGGCCTCCTCCGTCACGGAGGGGCACATCGAAAAGCTGCGGAAGGCCGGATACTTGTCCAGCGACATCGCGCACCGGCTCCCCGACGAGGGGCAGCTCATTCCAACCCCCAGGCCCCATGAGTGGGTGGTATTTCTCACCCACTTCCTCCGTGGACTAGGTTTTCCACTTCACCCATTTGTCCGGGGGCTCATGTTCTACTACGGCCTGGAATTCCACGATCTGGCCCCGAATTTCATCCTCAACATCTCGGCGTTCATCGTCGTGTGCGAGGCCTTCCTCTGCATCCAGCCCCACTTCGGCTTATGGCTGAAGATCTTCAATGTCAAGCCTTGAAGGTAGTGGGCGGCCGCCAAGCCGGAGTGCTTGGAGGTGCCATGGTTGGCAAGATGGCCAAAGTCCTATGGCTCGAGGGCTCCTTTGTGGAGACCATAAAGGGGTGGCAATCGGGTGGTTCTACATCACCGAGCCGCATGCGACTCTCAATGGGCGACGGCCCCAATTCGATCCGCTTCCCACGCGCTCACATCATGGAAAGAGACAGGCCTGTCGTGGGGTGATTCGGACGAGCTATCCGGACTCCAAACCTGCGTCCGAAACCTGGCGGACTAGAATATCAGGCTTGTCAACGTTATCCAGGTGATGCTCATCCGCCGGGTTCTCCCATGCCAACAACGGGCCTTCAAATTGTGGGAGTTCGATCCGCACAAAGACCCAACTCTGAAAAAGGCTCTTCGACACTACGTGCGAAGATGCCCGGAAGGTGCTGTTCAAGAGGCGCCGAGGTTCTACATCCGCCATCAAGATCGCGGATTCAGCTCGCAGCGTCAAGCCAGCGAGGTAAGTTATTTTACCCTTTATGGGACTCTTTTTTCATAGTTTGACTCCATGCAGGATCTAAAACTCCCTAACCTTTGACAGGACTGGCTAAAGACGTCCGGACAGATTAACAGTCCGGCTCCTTTGCCAGAAGACCCAGCGGACGCCCTTGGGTGTGAGAAAGGCTGGCTCCGGCACCTCACGTGGTGCGGAGAAGAAGGCCAAGAAGAAGGCCATGGGAACTCGAAGGAGCTCCGGCGCCAGGGCTGTCGGACTCATCGCCCGACAACCCTGAGGCGGAATCCTCCTCGAGGAAGAGGAGGAGGAAGAGAAGCCTCTCCCCAAAGGGGAGAGAGAAGAAAGGAAGGCCGCCCAACAGGGAGGCCGGAGGGTCCAAGAAGGGAAGGACCCTTCCTCCGGACTTCTCCACCAACGCCGACAACGACGAGGAGGAGTGGCCAACAAGGGCCAAGCCCCTGGTGAGATCGTAAGTGTCCGGATACCCATGGCTTTTTTTTCATTGCTTAGTGTTCTCTAATGCCGAGCAATCATGCAGCCCGCCCAAGGATGAGCTCGCCGCTTCGTCGAGCAGATCCCTGAATTCGTCGGAAGTGGAGAGTACTTCACTTCCGTCCGCCTCCTCACCACACGCTGCTGACGACGCTGAGGTGGGGCCCCAAGGGGGGCCTGGTCAAGAGGAGGTGGCGCAGGAGGCGCCGCAAGGCAGCCTCCCGGACTCCAGGCGCGAGGGGAGCGAGACCCCCAGGGGCTCTAAGCCCGACCCTTGTCCGGACTCCATACCAGAACCTTCAGCGGTTCCAAAGTCCGGCAAGCGGCCCCTTCATAGGAAGGGTAAGACGCCGGTGTCCTCCGTCCAACCGGAGGCACCGGATAGCTTACTGGAGGCGCTTAACAGCGCCTCCATCAAGGAGGAGCACCGCACTGTTATGAGTGTGGTGATCCAGAAAGTTCAGTCCGCCAAGAGCGGGCTGACTGAAGCCTGTACCAACCTTCTAACAGACTTTGAGGTAAGTTTTCAATATATGTAAGAAGATTACCGCATAGACAGTAGTCCTCGATGCTTAGTTCGGTGTTGGAAAGAAAAGCCGGACCGAGGATCTAAAAAGATATACGCAGAGTCTAACATAATTATGTCAATATGGGAATGCAGGCTGCCTGCTGATCTCTACTGACCGCCTTTGCGGAGGTCAATGCATTGAAGGAGAGCCTCGAGCGGTCCGAGAACGAGCTTGGTCAAGCCAAGAAGCAGCTCGAGGACAAGGAAGGTAAGTAATACCTTATGGAATTTTAAAAATGTGGTTGCAAAAGATAACAGGAATAACATGGGTACTGCAGGGGCCACGAGCGAGGTGGCGACCCTGAAGGAGGCGGTGTCCGCGGCAGAAAACAAAGCGGCCGCGGAGCGCACCGAGCGAGAGAAGGGGGAGGCGCAGCTGGCGGAGGTACGACAAGAGCTCCAGGCTCTCATGAAAAAACACGAGGGTTTGGAGCGTGACTCGAAGACCCGAGAGTCCGAGCTTGCCTCGGCTCTTGAGAGTGCCAAAGCTGCTAAGGCCGAGGCCCAAAAAGCCCTCCAGGAGATTGAGGCAATAAAGAAGATCATGCGGGTAAGGCATTCTTTATGCAGAGCAAGAATGTAGAAGTCAATTATCTAGTACTTACCCGAATCCGGAGCTCTCCAGAGGCGTTCGCAGATCTGCATGAGTGTCTCCGATGCCGCCGCTTTCTACCGAGCCAAGAAGGGAGCTCGACGGAAAAGGTGTTTTGGTCTCGGTATCTTTGAGGCGAACACCAGTGCCCTTGAGCGACCAACTGAAGCAATTGGTCGAGCTCCACAAGTTCGCCAAACAGGCCATGAAGGGCCTTATAGCTCGGCTGTGGCCAAATGAGGCCATGCCTGGGAGCTACTTCGGGATCAGCGTATCCTGGATATTAAAAAAAGGGCTAGAGAGAGGTTAGCTTTATGTAGGCCTCCAACAAATCCGGTCAAAGATTTTGTTAAGCTAGTGCGGCGGCTGGTGGATGCCTATCCATGGATTGAAGTCATCAAGCGCTCTGTCTGTATTGAAGGTTCCCGTAGGGCCCTTGCCCGTGCCAAGGTGCACTGGGGCAAGCTGGACGCGGAGAAGCTGGTGACGGACAGGCCGCCGAAAGAACATCGCAAGCCGAGAAGTATTATGAGGGCGTCTGAAGGGTGCCCGTCTTATAAGCGGGTGAATGCTCCAAAGATGTAATATTTGAGTAGACTCACATTTGTTATCCTGTCTGCTGAAAACTTGTTCATATCGCTAAGCAACGCTTGTGAATTTAAAATATTACCTTCGTACGGCCGTTTATGAAATTTGAGAGATGGCAAGTCGTTGGCTTCAGCCCCATGGCACGAATCTTTGGGGTGTTCGGATAAACTTGAGCGCTCTTGTTCCCATTCTTGGGTCCTTCGAGGGAGGCGTTCAACGCAACGAACAATGCAACCGGACTTATAGTGCTTGAACACTCTCACTTAGCCATAGAATTCTATAATTTTAAATTTCGGTGAAGCCCCTAGTATTTGGAAGACCGAGTTCGGGGCGCTATCCACGCCTTGGCCGGACAATGCCGACTCCTCGCTCTAAGCGGCATAAGTCTTTAGGGACGCGAAAAAACCTCTCGAACAGCGACCGGCTTTCGCCCTATCATGACGGTCAGTTTTAGCTTTCTCCAGCAGGGTGCTCAACCCAGCTCAACCGGGCACAATCGCAGTGGTTCTCCCAGCGCTACCTTAGCCGATATAACGGAACGTAAGGTACCAAAACATGGGAGCCGGGCAAACCCAACTATTGACCCAAGACATGATTCGGAGCCGATGCATATAATGCTATAAGTTCGGGGTGCCGCACTTGTGAAAGTGTTCGGACTTATCACACCATACTTTTGGGGTAGTTAAGCCCCTGGTGTATTGGCCGTACAAAAGTGTACGGGTGCAACATGTCATGAAATGAACATATATAGATAAAGAAAGGAGTGCAATAATAGGCAGAAGCTATGTATTGTTTATTCAAAAAGGTACTGCAATGGAAGAAGAACGATACAAATAGTGCGATAAGCAAGGGATGGGACTATTTAACATGTCCCCCTCCAGGGGTAAGCTGCGGGATGGTATGTAAAACAGGTATAATGCTCGTTATAGAGACCACCTGGACACTCGACGTAGCTTTCTGCTTCCCTGGCTGTTGCATCGTGAGCTCGGCAATTCTAGTGCCGTACAAGACTTCTGGAAAACAGAGTCCTGAATGTAAGAAAAAAGAAGAAAGAAAAAGAATGACACAATCGGGAGTCCCTAGTGCGGTTGAGCCGCATTCTGGGTGTGCCGTGGTCGTGCCCCTCCCCTTAGGCCCATGGTATCTCCAGAGCGTAGTTATGTACGTAGTAATGCTTCCGCGATTTCGCGAGGGCTGGGGTTGGGGACGGATTGCTACGCGTGCTCTGATCGTGCTAGGCGGTCTTGTTGTAGGTTACTCCGGGCGCGCTTGACGATGGCCGGTCGTTTAATAGCCGGACTCGAGAATTGTTGTGAGAGGCTGCTTTGCACCTCCGCCGCGAGGGCCGCTGTGTGCTCCTCCGTTTGGAGAGAGCGTTCGGTGTTTCCATTGACCGTGATTACTCCTCGAGGGCCTGGCATCTTGAGCTTGAGGTATGCGTAGTGCGGCACCGCATTGAACTTTGCAAATGCGGTTCGTCCAAGCAGTGCGTGATAGCCACTGTGGAACGGGACTATGTCGAAGATTAACTCTTCGCTTCGGAAGTTATCCGGGGATCCGAAGACCACTTCGAGTGTAACTGAGCCTGTACAATTGGCCTCTACACCTGGTATGACGCCTTTAAAGGTCGTCTTTGTGGGTTTAATCCTTGAGGGCTCTATGCCCATTTTGCGCACTGTATCCTGATAAAGCAGGTTCGGGCTGCTACCGCCGTCCATCAGGACTATAGTGAGGTGAAATCCATCGATGATTGGGTCAAGAACCAATGCGGCGAATCCTCCGTGACGGATGCTAGTGGGGTGGTCCCTTCGATCAAAGGTGATCGGGCAGGAGGACCATGGGTTGAACTTCGGGGCGACTGGCTCCATCGCATATACGTCCCTTAGCGCACGCTTCCGCTCCCTTTTGGGTATGTGGGTTGCGTATATCATGTTCACTATCTGCACTTGTGTGGGAAAGCCCTTCTGTCCTCTATTGTTCGGCGGCCGGGGCTCTTCCTCATCATCGCTATGCAGCCCCTTGTCGTTGTTTTCGGCGCTTAGCTTGCCTGTTTGCTTGAACACCCAACAATCCTTGTCGGTGTGGTTGGCTGGTTTTTCGGGGGTGCCATTTATCTGGCACAAGCGATCGAGTATTCGGTCCAAGTTGGACGGGCCCTGGGTATTTCTTTTGAATGGCTTCTTCCTCTGACCGGGTTTAGAGCCTCTGAATCCGGCATTTACTGTCGTATCTTCAGCATTATCACCGTTAATGCGGCGTTTATGCTTGTTGCGACGCGACCTGCCATTGCTGTCCTTGGTATTCGAACTACCGGGGTGTTTGGCCAAGTTGTTGCTTCGAGATAGCTAGCTGTCCTCTCCCGCGCAAAAGCGGGTCATGAGTGTGGTGAGGGCTGCCATGGATTTCGGCTTTTCCTGTCCTAGGTGCCGGGCTAGCCACTCGTCGCGGATGTTGTGTTTAAAGGTTGCTAGCGCCTCTGCATCCGACAGTCGACGATCTGATTTTTCTTTGTAAGGAACCGCGTCCAGAATTGTCTGGCCGATTCTTCTGGCTGCTGAGTTATATGGCTAAGGTCATCGGCGTCTGGTGGTCGCACATATGTGCCCTGGAAGTTATCAAGCAATGCGGCTTCCAGGTCCTCCCAACAACCGTTTGACTCTGCTGGCAAGCTGTTGAGCCAATGCCGAGCTGGTCCTTTAAGCTTGAGTGGGAGGTATTTGATGGCATGTAGATCATCACCGCGGGCCATGTGGATATGGCGGAGATAGTCCTCAATCCAGACCGCAGGATCTGTGGTACCATCGTATGATTTGATGTTTACGGGTTTGAAGCCCTCAGGGATTTGATGATCCATTACTTCATCATGAAGCATAGTGGGTGTCTTGGCGCCTCTTTATTGGGCTATATCACGGCGTAGCTCATATGAGCTTTGTCTCTTGTGTTGACCCGGCCGGTTTCTTGTATCCGGCGTGACGGTAATCATCCCAGTCGTTACGCCCACGCGATCTGTAGATCGATCTTGTATGCTTTGCCTTATCCTCTAATATATCTACTTAAGTCCGGCGTGTTTTCCCGTGCCTTGGTACTTTTTGAGCGGCGTCGGGCGTGGCTTGAGCGGAGGGCGAGAGGCTTCTGTCGCCAGCGCCACGGGTGGCCGGTCTGCCATGTCGTCTTGCTGGTGATGTGGGTGCTTCCTCCTCGATCGAGGCAACAACCTGCGTTTGGGGTAGCTTTTGGAGGGGCGTTCGAGTTCATACTCTTCGGCTGCAAGGACTTCAGTCCATCTGTCAGCTAGTAGGTCTTAGTCAGCTCTAAGCTGTTGCTGCTTTTTCTTGAGGCTGCTTGCCGTGGCCATGAGTCTGCGTTTAAAACGCTCTTGTTCAACGCGGTCCTCCGCAGCAGATTAAATAAATCGTGGAGGCTTGCCTCATCTTCAGTGGGGGGCACATAGTTATCGTCCTCTACCTCTCTTTCTACCGCACTGTCGTGCGGTCTTGCTTCGCCCTCATCCTGCTACCGAGTCTTCTTTGGAGGGGTCATCTTCTTGCACCTTGTCAAGTATTATTGTCTCCGTGCGGAATCGCCGTTTTACTATGGCGGGATTTAGAGCGGCGCCCGACATCAGCGCTTGGGTTGTTTCTTGGAGGGTCATCCTCCGCCGTTCCATCGCCATTCCCATCTTTTGGGATGTCCACCATGTATATGTCATATGACGAGGTGGCCTTCCGATTGCCCGTGGTAGCTCTTGATCGTCTCCGGCATCGTCGTCCATACCGTCGATGTCTTGGTCAAGTCGAGCATGTCGGTTAAATCATCGATAGTGGCTACAAAGTGGGTGGTGGGTGGGCGTTGAATTTCTTCGTCGTCCGAATCCCAACCTTCCTGACCAAAGTTCGGCCAGGGCTCCCTTGACAAAGAGAGAGACTTTAATGAGTTCAGGATATCGCCAAAGGGCGAGTGCTGAAAGATGTCCATGGCGGTGAACTCCATCACCGGCGCCCAGTCGGATTCGACTGGTAGAGGCGCGGGAGGTTCGGAGTCCAGAAAGGAGTCCGGCACCTGGGAGTCACGAGCTTCACAAAGGACAGGGATGGTGTTCGGCTCAATCGCCGTAGAGATTTCAGCCCCCGAGGCGGTGTCCAACCAACCGTCCTCGATCGGCGAAACCGGCTCCGGATTAAGGGTCGGAGCGGGCACTGTGCGGCGTCCAGGGCACTGTTCGGTGGCAGAGCTAGATCGTACCCATCGAGACAGTGCGGCACGCTCGGCTGTGGCTCGAATCCGTCGAAGATCAAGTCTCCGCGGACATCGGCCATATAGTTCAAGCTTCCAAATCTGACCTGATGGCCAGGGGCGTAGTTTTCGATCTGCTCCAGATGGCCTAGCGAATTGGCCCGCAGTGCAAAGCCGCCGAATACGAAGATCTGTCCGGGGAGAAAAGTCTCACCCTGGACTGCGTCGTTGCTGATGATTGAAGGAGCCATCAGGCCTATAGGTGACGACACAGAGGAACTCTCAATGAAAGCACCAATGTCGGTGTCAAAACCGGCGGATCTCGGGTAGGGGTCCCGAACTGTGCGTCTAGGCGGATGGTAACAGGAGACAAGGGACACGATGTTTTTACCCAGGTTCGGGCCCTCTCGATGGAGGCAATACCCTACTCCTGCTTGATTAATATTGATGATATGGGTAGTACAAGAGTAGATCTACCACGAGATCAGAGAGGCTAAACCCTAGAAGCTAGCCTATGGTATGATTATTGTTTGTCCTACGGACTAAAACCCTTCGGATTATATAGACACCGAATAGGGTTAGGGTTACACAGGGTCGGTTACAAGGGTAGGAAATCTACATATCCGTATCGCCAAGCTTGCCTTCCACGCCAAGGAAAGTCCTATCCGGACAAGGAACGAAGTCTTCAATCTTGTATCTTCATAGTTTAGGAGTCCGGCCAAAGATGATAGTTCGGCTATCCGGACACCCCCTAGTCCAGGACTCCCTCAGGGTGGTCGACCACATCAAACACAATCTTCTCAGTCCGATAATTCAACTCTCCCCCGACTGTCATCGGCAACGTAATTTTCCCTTTAGGATGACTCCTGCCGGGGTTGAGTCCTTGAAACATGCCAGTAATCTCGAGCTCTTCCTCTGCTATCTGGAGTTTGCTGATGACCTTTGGAGAAACCAGATTCAACTCGGCCCCGCCGTCAACGAACATCTTTGTGAATTTGAGGTTGCGGATTATTGGTGAGACCAACAAATGCAAGCACCCTACTGTAGTGGTGCGGTCAGGGTGGTCCTCTTCATCGAAGATGATGGGCGTGCGGGGCCACTTGAGCGGCCTCCGAGAATCTGCCACTCGCTCCACGACATCGACTTCATGCGCCTACTATTTAAGTTGGCGGTGAGAGGAGTGCAGAGATGCACCCCCGTCAATGCACAAGGCGTCAGTGGCTTTCTAGAATTCCTGCTCGCTAGTTTCCTCTTCATCTCCTCCATCAATGTCATTGTTGCAATCCTCCTTGTCACGGCCCCTGGCGGGTTTCCCTTGATTCCGAGGAGCCTTGCCGGGACGGCCTGCTTCGCCGCCTCGGCCCTTCACGCCAGAGCCATTCTGACCTTTTTCCTTATCACGCTTCTCATATTCAGCCCTCTGCTTCTTGACGAGCTCCTCAACCTGATGACACTCCTAGAGATCATGGCCCTTTGTCCGATGGATCTTGCAGTACGAGCCATCACCTTTCCCAGCCTTCTCGGCATCCGCGGCTTCCCGGCAATCAGTGCACGCAACAACTTCCTTGTCGGGTACCTCAGTCTTGGCCTTCTTGCCACTACTAGGTGTGCCCGATCCCACAACAGTCATCACTGCCTTATCCTTGTGCCTTTTTTTGCGCTTCTTGTACTTCTTCTTCTGACTGGTGGCCTCATCATCGTCCTCTGAGTCGATGTCGACGCCGTCCTCTTCTCCGGGGAGTCGCCTCCCCTCCTCCACTCGAGCACACTTATCCACTAGAGTGTAAAGCTCCTTCACAGTCTTGGGCAGTCGAATGTTCATCTTAGAACGAATCTGACGATTGCGCATGTTGGACTGAAAACGCAGCTATCACGGCTGCCGGGTGGATGTCTCAGATGTTTCTATGTACTCTGCTAAACCTCTACATGTACTTCCACAGAGTCTCTCATTCCTTCTGCGGGACCAGCTGCAAGTCGCTGGGCCAGCCTGGTTCGTGATAGCCGCCCATGAAGGCGCCAATGAACTCGTGGCCCAGGTCAGCCCAGGTAGAAATGGAATTCTCCGGCAAGTGCATCAGCTAAGACCTCACATTTGGCTTGAGTGCCAAAGGGAAGGAGTTGGCGAACATCTTCTCATCTCTTCCCCCAGCAGCTTGAGCAGCGATGGTGTAGATGCTCAAGAACTATGCCGGGTTTAGCCTTCCAACGTACTTATCTGGTATGTCTGGCTTGAACGTGCAGGAAGATGGCCAACGGACTTGCCGCAGCTCTCGGTTGAAGGCAGGGCACCCAACCTCGAATGGCAGGTACCCGCCTCCGCCGAGTGCAAGCTCGTTGACGAATTGGAGCTAGTTCTGTGTCACCCTATGTTATGACTGTTACATGAGGAACCGCATCCGGCATAATTCTCCATCACCGATCCAATGCCTACGAGCTTTTCACATATTGTTCTTTGCTTATTTACTTTTCCGTTCCTACTCTTACAATCACGACAAAACCCAAAAATATTACTTTTGCTATTGTTACCGTTACTTCCATATTACTTTGCTACTAAATACTTTGCTGCAGATACTAAGTTATCCAGGTGTGGTTGAATTGACAACTCAACTGCTAATACTTGAGAATATTCTTTGGCTCCCCACTAGTAGAAAAAGGGCCATTTGTCCCGGTTCATAAGGCCCATCTGTCCCAGTTGCGGAACCGGGACTAAAGGGTCGTTACTAATGCCCTAGGCCTTTAGGCCCGGTTCTTATACCAACCAGGACAGATGGGCCTCCACGTGGCCGCTCCGGCGAGCCCAGGTAGGAGGGCCTTTGGTCCCGGTTGGTAGCTGATAACCCACAAGTATAGGGTATCGCAACAGTTTTCGAGGGTAGCGTATTCAACCCAAATTTATTGATTCGACACAAGGGGAGCCAAAGAATATTCTCAAGTATTAGCAGCTGAGTTGTCAATTCAACCACACCTGGAAACTTAGTATCTGCAACAAAGTGTTTAGTCGCAAAGTAATATGATAGTGGTGGTAACGGTAACAAAAGTAAAGACAGCAAAAGTAATGTTTTTGGTATTTCTGTAGTGATTGTAACAGTAGCAACGGAAAAGTAAATAAGCGAGAACCAGTATATGGAAAGCTCCTAGGCACCGGGTTAGTGATAGATAATTATGCAGGATGTGGTTCGTCATGTAACAGTCATAACATAGGGTGACACAGAACTAGCTCCGATTCTTCAATGTAATGTAGGCATGTATTCCATATATAGTCATATGTGCTTATTGAAAAGAACTTGCATGACATCTTTTGTCCTACCCTCCCGTGGCAGCGGGGTCCTATTGGAAACTAAGGGATATTAAGGCCTCCTTTTAATAGAGAACCGGAACAAAGCATTAGCACATAGTGAATACATGAACTCGTCAAACTATGGTCATCACCGAGTAGTCCCGATTATTGTCACTTCGGGTTGCGGATCATAACACATAGTAGGTGACTATAGACCTGCAAGATAGGATCAAGAACACACATATATTCATGAAAACATAATAGGTTCAGATCTGAATTCATGGCACTCGGGCCCTGGTGACAAGCATTAAGCATAGCAAAGTCATAGCAACATCAATCTTAGAACATAGTGGATACTAGGGATCAAACCCTAACAAAACTAACTCGATTACATGATAAATCTCATCCAACCCATCACCGTCCAACAATCCTATGATGGAATTACTCACGCACGGCGGTGAGCATCATGAAATTGGTGATGGAGGATGGTTGATGATGACGACGGTGACGAATCCCCCTCTCCGGAGCCCCGAAATGACTCCAGATCAGCCCTCCCGACAGAGATTAGGGCTTGGCGGTGGCTCCGTATCGTAAAACACGATGATTTCTTCTCCTTGATTTTTTTCTCCCCGAAAGCCAATAAATAGAGTTGGAGTTGGCATCGGAAGGTCTCTAGGGGGCCCACGAGGTAGGGGGGCGTGCCCAGGAGGGGGGGCACGCCCCCACCCTCGTGGACAGGGTGTGGGCCCCCTGGTCTTCATCTTTGGTGAGGATTTTTTATTATTTATTCTAAGATATTCCGTGGAGTTTCAGGTCATTCCGAGAAATTTGGTTTTCTGCACATAAAACAACATCATGGCAATTCTGCTGAAAACAGCGTCAGTCCGGGTTAGTTCCATTAAAATCATAGAAGTTAGAGTCCTAAACAAGGGCAAAAGTGTTTGGAAAAGTAGATACGACGGAGACGTATCAACTCCCCCAAGCTTAAACCCTTGCTTGTCCTCAAGCAATTCAGTTGACAAACTGAAAGAGGAAAAAGAAAAACTTTTACAAACTCTGTTTGCTCTTGGTGTTGTACTTATGTCAAGCCAGTATTCAGGTTTTCAGCAAAGATCATAACTAACCACATTTTCAATAATTCTCAGTTCTCATGTTTACTCATATCAATAACATAATCAGCAAGCAAGACATAATAATAAATCTCAGAAGACAACACTTTCTCAAAATAATCATAATATGATATAACAAGATGGTATCTCGCTAGCCCTTTCTGAGACCGCAAAACATAAATGCAGAGCACCTTCAAATATCATGGACTGACTAGACAATGTAATTCATGGTAACAGAGATCCAATCATAGTCATACCCGATATAAATTAACAATAATGAATGCAAATGACAGCTGTGCTCTCCAGCTAGTGCTTTTAATAAGAGGGTGATGACTCAACATAAAAGTAAATAGATAGGACCTTCGCAGAGGGAAGCAGGGATTTGTAGAGGTGCCAGAGCTCGGTTTTGAAATAGAGATCAATTATATTTTGAGCGGCATACTTTCATTGTCAACATAACAACTAAGAGATGATGATATCTTCCATGCTAAACAAATTATAGGCGGTTCCCAAACAGAATGGCAAAGTTTATACTCCCCCTCCTCCACAAGCATCAATCCATGGCTTGCTCGAAACAACGAGTGCCTCCAACATTCAACGGGTCCCAGGGGGAGTTTTGTTTGCAATTATTTTGATTTAGTTTGCATAAAGCATGGGACTGGGCATCCCGGTGACCAGCAATTTTCTCGTGAGTGAGGAGCGGAGTCCACTCCTCTTGAGAATGACCCGCCTAACACGGAAGATAAGGGAAGCCCTAGTTGATATATGAGCTATTCGAGCATGCAAAACATAATGTTTATTTGAGGGTTTAGAGTTTGGCACATACAAATTTACTTGGAACGACAGGTAGATACCACATATAGGAAGGTATGGTGGACCCATATGGAATAACTTTGGGATTTAAGGGATTGGATGCACAAGCAGTATTCCCGCTTAGTACAAGTGAAGGCTAGCAAAAGACTTGGAAGCGACAAACTAGAGCGACAACAGTCATGAACATGCATCAAAATTAATAAACATTGAATACAAGCATGAGTAGGATATAATCCACCTTGAACATAAATATCGTGAAGGCTATGTTTATTTTTTTCAACTACATGCGTGAACATGTGCCAAGTCAAGTCACTTAAATCATTCAAAGGAGGATACCACCCCATCATACCACATCACAATCATTTTAATAGCATGTTGGCACGCTAGGTAAACCATTATAACTCATAGCTAATCAAGCATGGCACGAGCACCTATGATCTCTAATTGTCATTGCAAACATGTTTATTCATAATAAGCTGAATCAAGAACGATGAACTCATCATATTTACAAAAACAAAAGAGGTCGAGTTCATACCGGCTTTTTGCATCTCAGTCAGTCCATCATATTCATCATAATTGCCATTCACTTGCACGATCGAACGATGTGAATAATAATAAGAGTGCACGTGCATTGGACTAAGCTGGAATCTGTGAGCATTCAATAAACAGGAGAAGACAAGGCAATATGGGCTCTTGGTTAAATCAACAATGATGCATATAAGAGCCACTTCAACAATTTAATCATGGTCTTCTCCTACTGACCCCCAAAGAAAAGAAAAGAAATAAAAACTATTTACACGGGAAAGCTCCCAACAAGCAAAAGAAGAACGGGAAATATTTTTTGGGTTTTCTTTTTAATTATTACTACTACAGCAGGAAAAATAAACTACTACTAATTTTTTTGTTTTTCTTAAGGTTTATTAAACACACAAGAAGAAAGCAGGAAAAAGAAAATAAACTAGCATGGATATTACAGTGAAAAAGTATGAGCACCGACATCTAGCAATGAGTGTGTGTGAACAAAAATGTAATGTCGGTGAGAAATACGTACTCCCCCAAGCTTAGGCTCTTGGCCTAAGTTGGTCTATTGCCAGGGATAGCCTGGCGGATACCTGTAGGTGTAGCTGGGGTCATATTGCGATGCAGCGGCTATCGCCTCCTGAGCTGCAGCATGGCGTCGAGCCGCCTCCGCTCTCCTCTCGTACTCATCTGCCTCCTCTCTGGTAATAATATATCTTCCTTTTGTCTGAGAATCAAAGAAGATAGGAGCAGGAAGAGTAATATGGATAACGTGTCGTTCTTTAAAGATTAGTCGATACTGGAGAGGTGGTTCAGTCCTCTCAACAAACTGGTGGGAAACCATAGAATCAAAATCTAAATAAGTAGGGGGCAACTCCATATCACCCTCACGAATGTCTATCTCAAGATAATTAGCTAAGAGGGTTGCATAAATTCCTCCAAAGAAATCTCCGTTATGTCTATTATGATGCAACCTACGAGCTACAATGGCTCCCATATGATAAAATTGGTCTCCTAACACAGCACTTCTGAGAATGCTGAGATTAGGAGCACACATGTGACATGCTTCATCCTTAGCATTTATGCATTTACCTATGAAGAGAGCAAAATAATGTATAGCAGGAAAGTGAATGCTCCCTATAGTGGCTTGTGTTATATCTCTAGATTCCCCCACAGTTATTTTAGCAAGAAAGTCTCTAAATTCAGATTTAGGGGGATCCCTGACACTACCCCAAGATGGAAGTTTGCAAGCAAAAGTGAAATCCTCTCTAAGTCCATGGTATAAGATTTGTCATAAAGGTCAAACATGACTGAAGGAGAATTACGCGAAGATGAAAACTCAAATCTCCTCACAAATGAACTTGTGAGATCATGATACTGGGGGCATTTGTCAACTTCAAAGTCCTCAAGACCGGCATTGCGCATATATGCGCTGAATTCTTCTTTGATTCCCGCTTGATCCATAAAATTTTCCGAAGGCCATTCACAGGGCCTCACAAGAGCGTCTCTTGGTGGTTCCTCGTCAGCATCACGCATTGCAAGCCTGGGGCCTTGCTTCCTTGAAGAACCACCTTGGAACATCTTCCTAAACATATTGTTTCCTCTGAAAAATTTCTGAAATTTTTAGTAACTTCAAACAAAAGTGAACCAACTTCAATAAAATTGATAGCAACTACTCCTACAAGTGGCTAGAGCCTATATCAAGCATTAGAACTACTCGGAACCATATAAATTTGACATGCAAGCTCAAGAACATGGTCACCTATGCAGCACAAATTTGCAAAGAATAAAGCACTAGAACACAAACTAATTGGACCAATGGAGGAGTCACATACCAAGGAACAATCTCCCGAAGCAGTTTTGCGAGAGGTGCTTTGAGCAAGGAGATCGAAAATCACAGCAAAAGTGGCTGGAACTCGTGCTTGAGTTGGTTTTTCAGGTTTGTCTGAGGCAGAGGAAGAAAATTGGTGCAGGGATAAGTGGAGGAGGGCCACTATGGGCCCACGAGGCAGGGGGCGCGCCCTGCGGGGTAGGGCGCGCCCTCCACCCTCGTGGCCAGGTGGCAACTCCCCCCACGGTAATTTTTGCACTAAAAATCCTCAAATATTCCCGAAAAAATCATATTAAATTGGCGTGGCATTCTGAGGACTTTTATTTCGGGATATTTTTATATTGCACGGATAAACCAGGAAATAGACAGAAAAATACTATTTTTACTTTATTTCAACTAAATAAGAGAAAGTATAAGGAGGGTACAGAAGGTTGTGCTTCTAGTTTCATCCATCTCATGCTCATAAAAAAGAATCCACTAACAAGGTTGATCAGGTCTTGTTAACAAACTCATTCCGACTAACATGGAACCGGAGAAATTTCGAATAACACTATGTTACCTCAACGGGGATATGGACATCCCCAATAATAAGTATATCATATTTCTTCTTGACAGTAGGGAGAGTAAATTCAAAACCTCCAAATATAATCGATGGAATTTTTCCAATAGAGTTGATACTATAAACTTGAGGTTGTTTCCTCGAAAAGTGTACCGTGTGCTCATTACCATTAACATGAAAAGTGACATTGCCTTTGTTGCAATCAATAACAGCCCCTACAGTATTAAGGAAAGGTCTTCCAAGAATAATAGACATACTATCATCCTCGGGAATATCAAGAATAACAAAGTCCGTTAAAATAGTAACATTTGCAACCACAACAGGCACATCCTCACAAATACCGACAGGTATAATAGTTGATTTATCAGCCATTTGCAAAGATATTTCAGTAGGTGTCAACTTATTCAAGTCAAGTCTACGATATAAAGAGAGAGGCATAACACTAACACCGGCTCCGAGATCACATAAAGCAGTTTTAACATAATTTCTCTTAATGGAGCATGGTATAATAGGTACTCCTGGATCTCCAAGTTTCTTTGATATTCCACCCTTAAAAGTATAATTAGCAAGCATGGTGGAAATTTCAGCTTCCAAAGATCTTTCTTTTATTTGTAACAATATCTTTCATATATTTAGCATAAGGATTCATTTCGAGCATATCAGTTAATCGCATACGCAAAAAGATGGGTCTAATCATTTCAGCAAAGCGCTCAAAATCCTCATCATCCTTTTTTCTTGGATGGTTTCAGAGGAAAAGGCATGGGTTTCTGAACCCATGGTTCCCTTTCTTTACCCTGTTTCCTAGCAACGAAGTCTCTTTTATCATAACGTTGATTCTTTGATTGTGGGTTATCAAGATCAACAGCAGGTTCAACTTCTACATCATTATCATTACTAGGTTGAGCATCATCATGAACATCATCATTAACATTTTCACTAGGTTCATGTTCATTACCAGATTGTGTTTCAGCATCAGACATAGAGATATCATTTGGATTCTCAGGTGGTTCAGCAATAGGTTCACTAGAAGTTTGCACAGTCCTATCATTTTTATTTCTCTTCCTTTTAGAAGAACTAGGTATATCAATATTATTTCTCTGAGAATCTTGCTCGATTCTCTTAGGGTGGCTTTCAGGATACAAAGGTTCCAGAGTCATTCTACCAGTTCTAGTAGCCACTCTAACAGCATAATCATTTTTCTTACTATTCATTTCATCAAGCACTTATTTCTGAGCTTTAAGTACTTGTTCTACTTGATTGGTAACCATAGAAGCATGTTTGCTAACAAGTTTAAGTTCACCTCTAATATTAGCCATATAATCACCCAAGTGTTTAATCATATCGGAACCATATTTCAACTGTCTACCAAAATAAGCATTAAAATTATCTTGTTTGACAATAAAATTCTCAAACTCATCCAAGCATTGTCTAGCAGACTTATAGTTAGGAATATCACCTTCACCAAATCTATAGAGAGAATTTACCTTTTCTACCCGTGTCGGGTTATCGGGATCAGGAGGTTCTTCAATAAGTAATGGATCAATATCATAAGTTTCTTCAACAGACGGTAGATTAGGACCATGTATTTCTTCAATAGGAGGTAAATTCTTAACATCTTCAGCTTTAATACCTTTTTCTTTCATAGATTTCTTTGCCTCTTGCATATCTTCAGGAATGAGAAATAGAACACCTCTCTTCTTCGGAGTTGGTTTAGAAATAGGCTCAGTAATTGGCTCAGGAGCTGGCTCGGGAGTTGGCTCAAGAGGTTCCCAATTATTTTCATTTGTAAACATATTATTCAATAAAATTTCAGCTTCATCCCGGTGTTCTTTCCCTGAAAAGTGAACTAGCACAACTATCCAGGTAATCTCTGGAAGCATTGGTTAGTCCATTATAAAAGATATCAAGTATTTCAGGTTTCTTAAGAGGATGATCAGGCAAAGCATTAAGTAACTTGAGAAGCCTCCCCCAAGCTTGTGGGAGACTCTCTTCTTTAATTTGCACGAAGTTGTATATTTCCCTCAAAGTAGCTTGTTTCTTATGAGCAGGGACATATTTAACAGAGAAGTAATAAATCATATCCTGGGGACTACGCACACAACCAGGATCAAGAGAATTAAACCATATCTTAGCATCAACCTTTAATGAGAACGGAAATATTTTGAGTATATAAAAGTAGCGCGATCTCTCATCATTAGTAAAGCAGTGGCTATATCATTTAACTTAGTCAGATGTGCCACAACAGTTTCATATTCATAGCCATAAAAAGGATCAGATTCGACCAAAGTGATTATATCAGGATCAACAGAGAATTCATAATCCTTATCAGGAACACAAATAGGTGAAGTAGCAAAAGCAGGATCAGGTTTCATTCTGTCTCTAAGAGATTCTTTACTCCATTTAACTAGCAGCCTCTTAAGTTCATATCTATCTTTACAAGCAAAAATAGCTGCAGAGGATTCCATATCAAAAATATAACCCTCAGGAATAGCAGGCATATCTTCATCATCACTTTCATCAATATTATCAGTTTTAATAATTTCTCTCTCTCTAGACCTAGAAATTTGTTCATCAAAAATTCACCAAGGGGCACAGTAGTATCAAGCATAGAAGTAGTTTCATCATAAGTATCATGCATAGCAGAAGTGGCATCATCAATAACATGCAACATATCAGAACGAATAGCAGAAGCAGGTTTAGGTGTCGCTAGCTTACTCATAACAGAAGGTGAATCAAGTGCGAGCTAGATGGCGCTTCCTTACCTCCCCTCGTAGTTGAGGGATAAATTGTTGTCTTAGCGTCTTTGAAGTTCTTCATAGTGTCCAGCAGATATAAATCCCAAGTGACTCATAGAATAGAGCTATGCTCCCCGGCAACGGCGCCAGAAAAAGGTCTTGATAAGCCACAAGTATAGGGGATCGCAACAGTTTTCGAGGGTAGAGTATTCAACCCAAATT
The DNA here is from genome assembly GCA_021605145.1 of Aegilops bicornis. Taxonomy (NCBI): domain Eukaryota; kingdom Viridiplantae; phylum Streptophyta; class Magnoliopsida; order Poales; family Poaceae; genus Aegilops; species Aegilops bicornis. Next base: position 33,526,472 of record CM038673.1, read on the forward strand.
TATTGATTCGACACAAGGGGAGCCAAAGAATATTCTGAAGTATTAGCAGCTGAGTTGTCAATTCAACCACACCTGGAAACTTAGTATCTGCAGCAAAGTGTTATAGTAGCAAAGTAATATGATAGTGGTGGTAACGGTAACAAAAGTAAGGACAACAAAAGTAATGTTTTTGGTATTTTTGTAGTGATTGTAACAGTAGCAACGGAAAAGTAAATAAGCGAGAACCAGTATATGGAAAGCTCATAGGCACCGGATCAGTGATGGATAATTATGCCGGATGCGGTTCGTCATGTAACAGTCATAACATAGGGTGACACAGAACTAGCTCCAATTCATCAATGTAATGTAGGAATGTATTCCGTATATAGTCATACCTGCTTATGGAAAAGAACTTGCATGACATCTTTTGTCCTACCCTCCCGTGGCAACAGGGTCCTATTGGAAACTAAGGGATATTAAGGCCTCCTTTTAACAGAGAACCAGAACAAAGCATTAGCACATAGTGAATACATGAACTCCTCAAACTATGGTCATCACCGGGAGTGGTCCCGATTATTGTCACTTCGGGGTTGCCGGATCATAACACATAGTAGGTGACTATAGACTTGCAAGATAGGATCAAGAACACACATATATTCATGAAAACATAATAGGTTCATATATGAATTCATGGCACTCGGGCCCTAGTGACAAGCATTAAGCATAGCAAAGTCATAGCAACATCAATCTCACAACATAGTGGATACTAGGGATCAAACCCTAACAAAACTAACTCGATTACATGATAAATCTCATCCAACCCATCACCGTCCAGCATGCCTACAATGGAATTACTCACGCACGGCGGTGAGCATCATGAAATTGGTGATGGAGGATGGTTGATGATGACGACGGCGACGAATCCCCTCTCCGGAGCCCCGAACGGACTCCAGATCAGCCCTCCCGAGAGAGATTAGGGCTTGGCGGCGGCTCCGTATCGTAAAACGCGATGATTTTTCTCCCTAATTTTTTCTCCCCGAAAGCCAATAAATAGTGTTGGAGTTGGCGTCGGAAGGTCTCCAGGGGGCCCAAGAGGTAGGTGGCGCGCCCAGGAGGGGGGGGGGGGGGCGCCCCCCCACCCTCGTGGACAGGGTGTGGGCCCCCTGGTCTTCTTCTTTGGCAAGGATTTTTATTATTTATTCTAAGATATTCCGTGGAGTTTCAGGTCATTCCGAGAACTTTTGTTTTCTGCACATAAAACAACATCATGGCAATTCTGCTGAAAACAGCGTCAGTCCAGGTTAGTTCCAATCAAATCATACAAGTTAGAGTCCAAAACAAGGGCAAAAGTGTATGAAAAGTAGATACGACGAAGATGTATCAGTAGCACCAACCGGGACCAATAAGCTTCCACGAGTCAGCATTTCAGGGGCTGGTTTTTTTTAAAGGAGGTGGTTTAGGGGTTTTGGGGGTTAATTTAGGTTGTTATAGGTAGCTAATAGAGAGATGTGTCCTCTCTTATCTCCGTGCTCTTGCTATACTGCTATTTCTAAACATGACTTAGATTGAAGTGAGGCAACCTGTGGTGCATGTAAAGTAATACTAATCCTAAATTTTTCATGTTTGGATTTTACTTCTTTGGACATGCACCACATGCATGTTGGCTTCACTTCAATCCAATCCATGTTCATTTCACCCACAGATATATAATAACTCTTCATGCTCGCATCATGCATCATCATAATAACAAGTCCTACTAATCATCATCATACAACTTCTACACGTTATTAATAACAAGTCATACGATCATCATCCTGATAGTCATCGAACCAACCCTACTTCATTGTTCTTAGCACATGATCATCAGTATTATGCATGACCTAAATACCCTATTTAAGGTAAAATAGCATAAAACAGTATAGACCCTGACTCTCCATTATGGAGAATGGAGATCATCCTGTCTCCAGTTTTTGCGCGGCGCTTCCTTTTGCTTCCAAGAACCTCCATACGACTGTCCATACATTTTTTTCCATTCACTGATTAGCATGTCTCCAGTTCTTTTACAAAACTGGTATGGACAGTTGAAATTCATAGGATGACCTGGATATATGTTCAAAACACGAAGGCTGCCATTATGATACATCAAATGAGGCACACAATCCTCTGGGATTCTCTGCTGAAAACATAGTAATAACTTCATAGTTAGCAATGATGTACTAGTTTTAGAAGTATGCAAAAGATGCACGGATGTTGTACTAGTAAAAAATCTTACCAGGGTATCTCCATGGTAGTTACCGTAGTTCAACACGTGCACTAGTGGCACCTATTGACCATAATGTTGAGGAGTTTGATTGTAGATATTGTAATTCTCAAGATCAGTACAAAATCCAACCAGATGATTTTCCTCCTGATAAGTTAACTCGGAGCCGTCAGTGTAGTGGGTTTTGTCTACCATGTTCCGCACATTGTTTGAACAATCAAAATAAGCTGTCAATGGAAATAAGCTGTCAACTATTTTGAAATAAACAATATAAATTAGTTAATAATTAACTATGTTTGAGAAACTCACATAGCGGTAGAACTGGAGGCGTATCAACAAGGACCCAAATGTCCATATTGTCTTGGTCGATGTCAGGATCACCAAGATCCATGGTGACAAGCATACCCTCATGAAAACCATACATCTTGCAAAATTCTTCCCAATTTTTGCAACCAAAATGGGTTACGCTCTCAGCATTATACAGATTTACGTCAAAATCCACATCATGATGGGTCCTTAGGTGAATTTTCTGTGTTTCCAAATTTTCATGGTCTTCAAAATCCATCCTCTCCAAGACATAGCGTCTTGCATGGCATGGGATAAGCTATACTCGAATTGTAAAAGATTAAAATTACACATTGAAAAATTTTAAGTCATGCTTAATTACGAAAAAAACACTTATCGCCGTTGCGTACCGTTTAAACATCGAAGGTCTCCTCGAGCTTAATGCTGAAGCGCCGATCATCTTCCAGGTGAGGCCTGTCGCACAAACCTCGATCGTCGTGGCACCAGCCGCACTCCCCCGGGAGACTTTCATCATCCGATGACAACATTTCCTACGTTCATAATTCAAAGAATAAACTTTTACAATTAAATATATGTACTACAAAAACTAAATAAGATCATTATTATTCATCACGGGTTGACTATCAGTTTGTCGAGTCTTTTCTTGAAAACTCTCAACTCACGTGGTGTATACATTCGACCGTTGATGATGGTCGCTCCTCCATTTGTCCCCGAGTGCATTACACCAAAATGTCTAGCACACGGGAACAAAGGAGAAGCGATCCCCACAACAACAGTCGGGATTCTTCGTCCTCTCATATATATATATGGTGGAACTCTCCCTCACTGATTCCTCTCTGACGTTTTCGACCGTCGGTGATGGTAGCTCCTCCTTTCGTTCCCGAGTGCATTACACCAAATTGTTTAGCACACGGGAACGAAGGAGAAGCTACCCCCACGAAAACAGTCGGAATTCTTCGTCCTCTCATATATGGTGGAGACTTGACAGACTTAAAGTCAACCCAAAATATCGTTTAATTATCTTTCTTAAAGAGGATTTGGCTGGTCTCACCTCGAGGTCGGAGGGGGTCGGTGACGGGGATGACGGAGGGGATGATGGAGGGGCCAGTGGCTCCTAGATTTCTGCGAAAACAAAAACCCTATAAGCTATCAACTAATCATATGCATACGCCTTGCATAGTGCTCTCCAATTTTAGCATTCAAAGTAGGAGTAGTTTTCCAATTTGAGCATTCAATAAGAAAAATCAAATCGCAAAATAAAGTAGTATTCAAATAAGGATGCATTCAATTATAAGCAAAACTACATCATCTCCATGCGTCCGTACATCGTCGAATATTATCACTAATACACCTCGAATACTATCATACATATAGCATCGCCAGTACAGCTAGAACCGTAGCGCCCGACGGGTATCGGCACGGGCGATGCACACCCAAAGAGAAGGAACCATCATAGGATCGCTCTAGTGAGATCCCTGAAGAACCTGCCAGGTATTGTCGAACCTGCCCTCCAACGCAACCATGTAAGACGGACGTGCTCATCCTCCTCACTGACACGGTGACGTACCACCTCCGCGGTGTCCGGAAGGCTCGGCACCGTCACTGGACCACGCGATCGCCACCAAACAAGGACAGGGTCAACAACGGGCTGGCTCCTCACCAACCTACGCCCCCCGGAAGGTAGCACCTCCCAAAACAAGCCCGGCGGAGCCCAGTCCTGGACATGGCCCCTCTGATCAAGCCGGCCTCCTCCGCCGAGTTGACGACGAGGATGCGGGATAGGCATCTTCGACGTCGATGCGGGAATAATTTCTTTAACTAAAAAAATAAACTAGTTCTATTAATTTCCTTGCTAAAAATAAACTACTTCTATAGTAAAATAAAGTAGTTTTTATTAAATCAACTAGTTCAACTACTAATTCAGAACTTACTACAAATAAAATAAAGTAGTACTTGCTAAAAATAAACTACTTCTATATATAGTAAAATAAAGTAGTTTTATTAAATCAACTAGTTCAACTACTAAGCACTTACTATAAATAAAATAAATTAGTACTTACTAAAAATAAACTACTTCTATATATATAGTAAATAAAGTAGTTTTATTAATTAATCAACTAGTTCAACAAAAAATAAACTAACATTAAATGCACTAACAGTAGAACTAACAACCTAAACTAAAACTATACAGCCTAAAAATTCTATGAACAAAAAACTATGAACAAAAAAATATAAAGCCTAAAAATGCTATGAACAAAAAACTATGAAAAAAAAGACTATGAACAAAAAACTATGAACAAAAAATGCTAAAAATGCACTAACGAACGGGATTGGAAGGGGCACACTGGGGGCTCGTGGCAGGACGGCGACATGGCCGGTGACGAGGACGACGACGAGGCCGGCGATAATGACCGCGACGAGGACGACGGGCTCGTGGGGGAGGGGTTACGCGCGCGCGCGGTGATGCCTCGGGGAGGAGCGGCTCGGGGGCGGTGACAGCGACGGCGACGGTGAGGAGGACGGTGACGGCGGGTCAGGGGCGCGGAGACGGCGTCGGGGCAGGGGCTTGGGGCGGCGACGGCGACGACGACGAGGAACGGCCTGGCGGTGTCGGGGGAATGGGAGCAGTTGGCGAAATTTTCACACAAGTTCTACCTTATATAGAAAAACCAATGGTACCGGTTCGTGGCACCAACCGGTATCAATGCCAACCTATGGTCCTGGTTGGTGGCACGAACCGGGACCAAAGGTCTCTTTTCGACAGCCCAAAGGGCGGGAAACTGAGGGCTATGGTCCCGGTTGGTGCCACCAACCGGGACCATAGGTGGGCATTGGTACCGGTTGGTGCCACGAACCGGTACGAATGCGCACCTATGGTCCCGGTTGGTGGCACGAACCGGGACCATAGGCCTTGTGCTGGCACGGTGCGGTGGGAAGTTTAGTCCCACCTCGCTAGTTGGGAAGGGCTCGGAGTGGTTTATAAGCTTCGCTGCCGCCACCCACTCGAGCTCCTCTCTATTGCAGGCTTACGGGCCTAATCTCTACTTTGCCATGCCTGTTGGGCCTATTGGGCCTTCTGCGGGCCTGAATCCTGGCCCATTGTAGGGTTTCTAGTCGTATTCAGGCCGTGGAGGTCCAGTAGGTGGCATTTTTTCCTTTTTTCCTGTTCTTTTTTTATTTGTACTTAAAACTAAATACTTATAGTTTTTAGTGATTTCTTTTTGCTTTTAGGTCACAAAAATTATAAACTTTCTGTTAGTGCCATTAGTTTAAAATTTTGAATTTTTCTAAATGTATGTGAATCACTAGTTTTATGAATAAATTTACTATAAAATAAATGCTATTAATGTTTTGAACAAAAAAATACTTTGTTAATATAAGTTGCATAAATTTTATATAATTTTAGTTTCAAAAATACAAGAGGTTTATATAAGCTTTTTAGTTGATTCCTATTGCTATTGTAGTTTTATAAAAGCTTTTTAGTTGATTCTTTTTGCTATTGAGGAACATTATAGTTTTATTTTAGTTCATCATAACAGAATATTTTAATTGATTTTAGTTTTTAGTTGATTATAAAAAGTATTATAGTTTTATGCATTTTATTATTTTTCATGCATTTACTGCTTTTTTTAGCTATAAGACCCGGAAATTGAAAAGCATTTCAAATGAAATCCAAAAAGGTTGAAAATTGGCATGGTATCATCATTTTACCCACATAGCACGTGCAAGATAGTTGAGAGGGTTACGGCAAAAACTAGATGCACTTCGTGTACAAAAAGGACAATCTCTTTCGAAGTATCAGGGTTTCGGACGAAAGCTCATCTGTTACAAAGTGATTTCATTTTTTGAACTTATTTGAACTCCATAGTTTTTATGTTCAAAATGCGCCATTCAAAGCCACATCATCAATTTTCAACCCTTTCTGACTTCATTTGTTATTTTCCATGCATTTACTGATTATTTTGATCTATAAGACCATGAAATTGAAAAGCACTACAAATGAACTCTGAAAAGGTTGAAAGTTGGCATGGTATCATCATTTCACCCACATAGCATGCCCGGTATTAGGATTTCATACGCACATGGATGCACTTCGTGTACAAAACGGACAATCTGTTTCGAAGTATCAGGATTTCATACGGAAACTCGTCCGTTACAACAAGCATTTCAAATGAAATACGAAAAGGTTGAGAGTTGGCATGGTATCATCATAATAGTTGTGGAGATAAAGTCTTCACTTTTTTTTCGCTTGTGTGCTTTGCTTATTGCGCCGTAACGATGGATAATCTTCATCGTTTATCAGGATGCTTGGGTCAGCCTTGACTTTGATGGGAGGGATTTCATGAAACTTTTCATAATCTTCAGACATGTCTATCTTGCCCTCCACTCCCACTATGTCCCTTTTTCCTGAAAGAACTATGTGGCGCTTTGGCTCATCATATGATGTATTCACTTCCTTATCTTTTCTTTTTCTCAGTTTGGTAGACATGTCCTTCACATAGATAACCTGTGCCACATCATTGGCTAGGATGAACGGTTCGTCAGTGTACCCAAGATTGTTCAGATCCACTATTGTCATTCCGTACTGTGGGTCTACCTGTACCCGGCCTCCTGACAGATTGCCCCATTTGCACTTAAACAAAGGGACCTTAAAATCATGTCTGTATTCAAGTTCCCATATGTCCATTATGTAACCATAATATGTGGCCTTTCCCCTCTCGGTTGCTGCATCGAAGCGGAAACCGCTATTTTGGTTGGTGCTCTTTTGATCTTGGGCGATCGTGTAAAATGTATTCCCATTTATCCCGTATCCTTTGTAAGTCAATACAGTCGGAGATGGTCCCCTGGACAACGAGTACATCTCATCACAAACAGTGGTGTCACCTCTGAGACGTGTTTCCAACCAACTGCTGAAAGTGCTGATGTGTTCACATGTAATCCAGTCGTCACACTGCTCCGAGTGTTTCGAGCGCAGACTGTTCTTGTGTTCATCGACATATGGGGTCACCAAGGTAGAGTTCTGTAGAACTATGTAGTGTGCTTGAGACCAAGAATGCCCGTCCCTGCATATTAGGGAGACCTATCTTCTTAAGGCCAGGAATGAAGTCAACACAAAACCCAATGACATCCTCGGTTACGGACATATTTCTTTAGGACTCCCATGAACCTCTAAAAGGGGAACATATTGTGTAGAAATACGGGCCCCGGAATGACAATCTTGTCGACTAGATGAACTAGGACGTGCGTCATGATATTGAAAAAGGATGGTGGGAACACCAGCTCGAAACTGACAAGACATTGCGCCACATCACTCCTTAGCCTTGGAACGATTTCTGGATCGATCACCTTCTGAGAGATTGCATTGAGGAATGCACATAACTTCACAATGGCTAATTGGACGTTTTCCGGTAGAAGCCCCCTCAATGCAACCGGAAGCAGTTGCGTCATAACCACGGTCATGAGACTTTACGTTATGCTACTTTTTCTCTAGAATATTTATTATTCCCTTTATATTCGACGAGAAGCCAGTCGGGAACTTCATACTGAGCAGGCATTCAAAAAAGACTTCCTTCTCGTCTTTGGTAAGAGCATAGCTGGCAGGACCTTCACACTGCTTTGGAGGCATGCCGTCTTTTTCGTGCAAATGTTGCAGGTCCTCCCTTACCTCAGGTGTATGTTTTTTCTTCCCATACACACCCAAGAAGTGTAGCGACCCGACCTCAAACGGTCAAGTCTCTGTGCTTCAGTGTCATCCCTGGATCGGTAATTCTGACACACACAATACTCGAAGGATTTATAACAGAGTAGCAATCACACACTTATTACATCGAATGTCTCAAAAGAGAACTTATTACAATAAATATGGCTTAAGGCCATCTAATACGATAACAGCGGAAGGCTTGGAAGATAAAGTGAGTCCATCAACTCCAACGGCATAGATGAACTGCACGACAATGACCTATGAACCTTACTCCTCGTCTGAAAAGTCTGCAACATAATATGTTGCAGCCCGAAAACGGGTCAGCACATGGAATATGCTTGCAATATAACATAGTAGAGCAAAAACAGAATAATGCTATCACTACATGCATATTTGGCTGGTGGAAAGCTCTATGGTTATAGTTTTTGCGAAAAGCCAATTGTTCTCTACAACAAAGGAATAGATTTTAAATTAACTATCATGGTAGTTGAAACATCATTGAGAAGGTTCCTCCAACTCAATCCCGAATAAAGTAATTAACAACCCAACAATATTAATTAAGAGTGGTGAGATACTTAAGATACTCCAAGTACTAGATACATAGGATTGTCCATAACCAGGGACACGACTAACCATGATTAGATTGTACACTCTGCAGAGGTTTGCGCACTGTTCCCCACTAGACTCGATCGGCTCCGTTGGATTTCTTGCAATACATGGTGTTTGAGAAATGGATGACCGAGACACAGTCTTTCAGAAACATTAACTCTCTACTCCGAGCAGACAATACCAAATCTACAACCCACTACCTGCTGATCTACCTCTTCGAGAGCTTCACGTAACTTACTCAACTATGCTAGAGCCCATAATAGCATGAATCATCTCAGCTCCCTTTGAGCCTAGGTGGCAGTCCATAGGAAGATCACACGAAACCCCGGGATTTCCAAAAAATAGAGGCAACACTGGATTCTCCACGTGCCTCAGTCCACCCAGATGTGTATTTAAGTTGCCACCTTAAGTTGAACCATCAATTAACAATCTCACACCTGTCATGGATTTCACTCACCCAAACCACATCTACGAGCATAGCATATCAAAATAAGCAACATGTAGAAGTAACTCCCAAGGGTTTGAATGTAACAGGGCAATAGGTTCTACATCATCAACTACTTCCCAACCCACATGTTAATAACATCCTAATCATGCAATGTTTGAGGGTTGAAACTAATGCATAAAAACTGGGTATGGAAAGAGTATGACCAATGTGTTACTTGCCTTGCTGACGATCCGCGAAACCTATGGACTCGTAGTAGCATGCTTCGCACTCCGGGAATTCTATCACAAACAAACAATAGCATACATAAGCAATCAAACAAAGATGCACGGACAAAACTCAAATAAAAGAGATTGACCAGAAAGTTCAACTTAAGAACTCCGGTTTGCGAAAAGAATCAAATCAAACGGAGCAACGAAACTCAAACGGTGAAAGAAACAAGATCCGTTTACTAATCTGAACTAGAGTCAAATTTTACAGTACCAAAATATTGTTTGAGTTGGTTAAACAGAAAGAGGGACTCCAGAAAAAGATCTAGGCGCTTGAATTGCCTGATTCCGATAAACGAGCGAAAAGATAAACTGAAACGAAAATCGGATCAGAAATCGCGATCGAGAATAACCGCGGATAAATCCGAGAAAAGAAAAGCGACAAACAAAGTTAACGAACAGCCGCTCGTTATCTCAGAATTCAACGAAAGCGAAAACCGTTTGTTGAAATGAACGTAAGGACGAAAGTTCGGTGAATAGAAGAACCGAAAAAAACCGGCGAACCGATCTAAAAAAGAAAAGAACGAACTAGGGTTTTCAAAAAAACCGAATCGGTTTTCTAGAGAAAACCGGCAGCGGCGGCTACCTCGTGAGATCCGGCGAGGCGCGTGGCTCCGGCGGGCTGGGCTTCGGCAGCGGGGAGGCGGGCTTGCGAGGCAGCGGGCGAGAGGCGCGGGAGGCGGCGGCGCGGCTCGGCTCGGGAGGCGGGCTGCGGCGGCAAGGTTTGTGGTGATGGCGGGGCTCGGGGCGGCATATAAAGGGGGCGGCTTGGAGGAGGGGCCAAGGCGGCGGCGAGGAGGAGTCCCGGCCGGACTCCTTGTTCGAGGCGGCGGCGGATCGGTCTCTGGGTGGGAGACGGCGCGCCCGGGTGTCGGTGTACTAGAGTAGGGGTACCCTAGTATCCCGAACTCGTGCACGGACAGTTGCAGCGCCCCACGGCAGGGCTGGCCTGATGACCGCCAAGATCTCGGCCTCCTTTGGAGCCATTCAAGAGCAAAGTAATCAAGACCCGGCAAGAGGAGCTTGCCGGGAAGGCCACTCGGTATGCGAAGGAAACAAGGCCCGGCAAGAGGAGCTTGTCGGGAAGGCAGTGGGCGCCAAGCCCCCAAGCGCGACAAGGTTCCTGCCGCGGCAAGGCGCTTGCCGGGGCGGGCAACCTCTCTTCATCTCCGCTCCAGCTCACCCGCCAACGTGTCACCACGGGGCTCTCCCAAGCACGCGTGTCGACGGGCTGTGCAGCCAGCGGGGAGCAGCGATAAGCGGCGCTGACAGGCTACCATCATGGCAAACGGAGGCGCACTTGACACTGTTCGGGCGACTGAGACGGGCATTGTTGACTCTTGTCCCTTGCCGTCAGAGTTAGGTATAGACTACTGTACACTGTACAAAGCGGTGTACCTACCTATGTTTTTACTATCTTACCCTTGTCTACTTGCCACATGTGGTGACCCCTTATGCCTATAAAAGGAGGCCCAAGGGCAACGTAGAAAGGGTTCGGTCCAGCTCCGGCTTAGTTGATTCTACTCATACGAGACCACATTCAGGCTAGGTTTTGTAGCTCCCTTTGCTCCCTAGCAAGAACACAAGATAATCCACAAAGCAGCAGTAGGAGTATTATCTCTCCGGAGAGCTCCGAAGCTGGGTAAATCCGCTCGTGTGCATCGCCTCGATCCGCTCTTTGTGCAATCTCCGCCCCCCTCCGAACCACAAGGGACCCAGGTCCCGTAGGTGCTCGTGGGACACGATCAGTTCCTCCCCGACATCTTTGGCGCGCCATGTAGGGGGCGTCGAGGCTGTGTGAACCCGATCCGGCGGTCACACGAGCAACTTCATCAGCATCTTCGTCAACATGGCACCGAAGAAGAAGTCTTCGGCAGCAGCAGAGCCGTCCGCGTCGAACCCACCACCACCGGAGCTGTCAGGTGGTGGGGGAAACGCTAGCGGAGGAACCGGCGTCGTCGAGAGAGCCCACAATGCCGCCAGGTCCAAGGACAAGGCAGCACAGGCGTCGGCGTCCGAGTCCGCACCGCGTCCTTCGCGAGGAGGCGCGGACCGACAACGTCATGACGCCAGCGGCACCATACGCTCGGCTGGATCAAGGCCAAGCTGGAGGATCCCGAGGCCCTCGAGACCCGCATGCACCCCAGCATGCTGGTACAAGCGGGGTACGGTCGCTTGGGCGGGATGCTGCTCCTCCTAACTTGGTTAGGAGTCCGAGCACATCCCGTTCTTTGCTCCGTACGCCGTTGCCGCCAACCACACCAGCAGAAGCCTTGGCTAGAGCTCAGTTACTTCTAGATTACCCTCCAACGGCCGACAAGGTCGACGAATGGAGGGCCACAATTCAGAGTCTCATCGGCTTCGCCAACGGCGACGTTCCACGGCAACCGAGTGCCTCGCAGCCGCGGCAGGGCGACAAGGCACGAGCTGATGGCGACGAGACTTGCAGGGGTGCAGCCACCGTGCACTCCCCGTCCCGAAGACCGAGATCGCCGACTCCCCGGATCCACCTCGACAGCGACTCCACTGCGTCGTCGGATCCGCGAGCTCGTCGCGACCAGCGCCAAGTTCTCCGAGAACGGCAAGAAGAAGACGCTCGAACCCGTATCGAGCGCCGAAGAGAAGCGCGCCGTCAATCTGACCAATGCGTCGGGCCCACTGTCGATATGCATGCGCCCGAAGAACGAGCGACTTGCCGTCTGTGATGGGTTGCCCTGCGTTCACCCGTGAGCTGCGGCAAGTCCGGTGGCCCGACAAGAAAAACTTCAAACCAGATGTGCGGAGAAGTATGATGGCAGGACACACCCATCGAGTTCCTCGGCATCTACACCATCGCGGTGCAGGCGGCGGGGGACGAAGACGACAAGATCCTCGCCAACTACTTTCCTCTAGTGCTCAAGCCAAGCGTCGAGATCCTGGCTCATGCACTTGCCGGACAGCTCTATTTCTACTTGGGCAGACTTGTGCCACCAGTTTGTTGGCGCCTTCACAGGCGGCCATAAGCCTCATGGCCAGGAGAGTGACCTTCACCTACTCGCCCAGAAGGAAGGAGAGTCCCTGCGCAAATTCATCCAGAGATTCAGCCGTGTGCATTACAACATCCCAGACGTCCACCCTGCCGCGGTGATCAGTGCATTTCATCAGAATGTACGAAACCGCAGGATGAGGGAGGAGATGGTGATGTGCAAAGTGAAAGACGTCAGCGAGCTCTACACCCTGGCCGACAAGTGTGCACGCGCTGAAGAAGGAAGAAGACTCCCAGGAGAGAATGTGGGAGCAGAGTCTGACAGTGAGGGGATCGCCCCGGCAAGAAATAGCCGGCGGCGAAACAACAGGAGGAAGAAAAACCAAGAAATACTAGTTGTCGAGCAGTCCGGCAAGGATGGTGCCGCCAACAAAGCCAAGGCTGGTGGCTCCGGCAAGGAAGTTGCCGTAGACGCCGACCGCCAAGCTGTGGCGGCCGCCGACAAGCCTGACAGCTCCAACAAGCAGTACTGTAAAATCCACCGCACCAAAGGCCACGATCTCCAGAGCTGCAAGAAAGTCGAGCAGCTTGTTGAGCTCTGAAGAGCTGAATACGAGCGGCGAGACAAGGAGAAAGCCCAAGAAGGTGCAGGTGCAACAAGTAAGAAAAGACCCGGTCGGGGAGGACGCCGCGGCAAGGCCAAGCAGCGGCAAGGAGACAGACCTCCCCGCGGCCGTGACAAGGAAGAAGACGAAGATGAAGATGACGAGGACGATGAAGACGATGAAGCTGATGAGCAGGAGTTTCAAAAGGCAACGGAGGTCCTTTGCGTCGACGGTGGTGCGTCTCTGCGTACCTCGCACCGCCAACTCAAGCAATGGATGCATGAGGTCAATGCAGCAGAACCATCCATAGAGTCACGCAAACCTCTGAAGTGGTCCAGCACGCCCATCATCTTTGACATTGAGGATCACCCTGATCGCATCACTGCGGTCGGGTGCTTGCCGATGTTGGTCTCACCAACCATCCGCAACCTCAAGGTCACAAAGATGTTGGTTGACGGCGGGGCCGACCTGAATTTGATCTCCTCTGCAGTGCTCCAGAAACTTCAAATCCCTGACAGCGAGCTCGAAGAAACTGGTACTTTCCAAGGAATCAACCCAGGAAGGAGCAAGCCCAATGGGAAGATCACGTTGCCGGTAACATTCGGCAGCGAGCACAACTTCAGAACTGAGAGGGTCACGTTTGACGTCGCCGATTTCCCATTGCCCTACAATGGCATACTTGGCCGTCCAGCACTCGCCAAGTTCATGGCCGCCTCTCATTATGCTTACAACCTACTCAAGATGCCCGGCCCGATAAGCGTCATTTCTGTCCATGGAGACAAGAAAGATGCACTTATCTGCGCCGACAAGATTTACCGGGATGCAGCAGCCGCGACAGATAGCAAACCACTTACCGCTGAAGCTCCCGGGGGGAAGAAGAAGACCACCAGGTCCGGCAAGAGCTCTGTTGCCCACTCCGGCAAGCGCACCTCTTCGGAGTGCTGCGCTACCGTCGAGGACGCACCATCGAGCTCCACCGCAAGTGCAACAAGGCGATGGCAGCTCCGCCAAAGACCAAGAAGGTGCCCGCCAAGGAGGGCGACATCGGTGGTACCTTCACCATCGGTGCCACGCTTGATCCTAAATAGGAAGGCGAGCTCATTGCTTTCCTGCGGGCGAATGTCGATGTGTTTGCATGGCAACCATCTGACATCCCCGGTGTTCCCAGGAAAGTAATTGAGCACCACCTAGCTGTCTGTCCTCACGCGTGGCCCGTCAAGCAAAGAGTTAGGAAATAGGTAGTGGAGCGCCAAGAGTTCATAGCAGAAGAAATCAAGAAATTAGAAGCAGCAGGGCTTGTCAGAGGAGTCCTCCACCCCACGTGGTTGGCCAATCTGGTAGTTATGCATAAGGCTAATGGGAAATGGAGACTTTGTATTGACTTCACTGATGTTAATAAAGCTTGTCCCAAAGACCCATTTCCCTTGCCGCGTATCGACCAGATTGTTGACTCCACGGCTGGATGCGATCTGCTTTCGTTTCTTGATGCATATTCAGGATATCATCAGATCTTCATGGCAGAAGAGGATGAAGAAAAAACCGCATTCATTACACCATGTGGCACGTACTGCTTTATACGGATGCCTTTCGGTTTGAAGAATGCTGGTTCAACCTTTGCAAGGATAGTCCATGATGCCTTTGGACCACGCAGATACGTAAATGTAGAAGCTTACATGGATGACATAGTGGTCAAGAGCAAAGACAGAGCAACTCTGGTTCAGGATTTGGATGAGACATTTGCAAATCTGCGCAAGATCAACCTCAAGCTCAACCCCGAGAAGTGCGTGTTTGGAGTCCATTCCGGCAAGCTTCTCGGGTTCTTTGTGTCTCAGCGGGGAATTGAAGCCAATCCCGACAAGATCAAGGCCATTGAGCAGATCAAAGCACCAAAGCGCGTCAAGGATGTCAGAAGACTTGCGGTTGCGTGGCTGCTCTCGGCGAGTTCATCTCTAAGTCTGCTGAGCAGCCTGCCGCTTTTCAAGATTTTGAAAAAGGCAGGTCCAATGAAATGGACTCGAAGCGGAGGCTGCGGTGCGAGACTTGAAGAGATACTGTCTTCCGCTCCAATACTTGTCGCACCTAGGCCACAAGAGAAGTTGCTGCTGTATATAGCGGCAACCAATCAAGTGGTTAGTGCTGCGTTAGTAGCGGAGAGGGAGGCAGATGATGAGCCGGCAACCGAGGCAGGCGCATCCAGCGACAAGCAAGGGGCTTCGCCGTCAAGCTGGTCCCGACAAGAACAGATCAGCGCAGGGTTGCGACAAGATACAGAAAAAGATGGTGCAGCGCCCAGTCTACTTTGTCAGTTCCCTTCTGCAGGGGGCTAGATCAAGGTACTCTGGTGTGCAAAGCTGCTTTTCGGCCTCCTCATGGCCTCAAGAAAGCTGCGCCATTACTTCCAAGCACACGAGATAACAGTTGTCACTCGCTTTCCGCTGAAGAGGATATTGCAAAATCCAGAAGCAACAGGCAGGATTGTCGAGTGGGCACTGGAACTGTCAAGCTTTGGTCTCAAGTTCGAAAGCACTTCAACCATCCAGAGCAGAGCATTGGCGGAATTCATAGCAGAATGGACGCCGACGCAAGATGAAGAAATTCCAGAGACAAGCATCCCCGTCAAGGAGGCAAATAAAGAGTGGCTGATGTACTTCGATGGAGCCTTCTTGCTGCAAAAGCGCCCGGTGCCCGGCGTCTTTGCTTATCGCACCCACCGGAGAGCACCTCAAGTACATAGTCCAGATGCACTTTCCCAAGGAACAAGCAACAAATAATACTGCAGAGTATGAAGGCTTGCTTGCTGTTCTCAGGATTGCGGTGGACCTTGGGATCAAGAAGCTCATTGTCAGGGGGGACTCGCAACTTGTCGTCCGCCAAGTAAATAAAGATTATCAGAGTCCGTTGATGGAAGCCTACGTCGATGAAGTGAGGAAGCTGGAAGAGCGCTTTGAAGGCCTGCAAATGGAACACGTTCCAAGAGCACATAATGATATAGCTGATGGCCTCTCCAAATGTGCCGCACTTAAGTTGCCTGTGGAACCAGGGATTTTTGTGCTCAAGCTAACTCAGCCAACCGTAACACCATCAACAGGACAGAGCAAGAAAATAAAATTGGTTTCCGGCGACTACTTTCCGGCAGAGCTCTCTGAAGCCGCCGCCAAGAAGGTCCCTAAAACCAACGCAAGTATCACTGAGGAGCAGTATGCTCCGACAAACCATGCAGTTTGTATCGTTGAAGCAAACGCTCCCGACAAGTTTAGCTCCGGCAAGCTTGCCGGGGATCATCAAGCTCCGGCGGACCCACAGGTCCTTGCCGTAGAAGCTGATGTTCCCGCAGTGATAGATGAGCCTTTAGTCCTTGTTGTCGAGCCACAGGCTCCAGCATGGGCACAACAAATCGTCCATTTCCTCCAGACAGGAGGACTTCCCGAAGAGCAAGAAGAAGCGGAAAAAGTAGCCCGACAGTCGAGTATGTACCAGTTTGTTGATAACATCCTGTACAGAAGAAGGCTCAACGGTGTGAAATTGAAGTGTATTTGCCGGGAAGATGGACAGAAGCTGTTGGCAGAGATACACGGAGGCATATGTGGTCACCACATTGGCGCAAGAGCTCTTGCCGGCAAAGCTTTCTGGCAAGGTTTCTTCTGGCCAGAAGCCCTCCAGGATGCAACTGCACAAGTAACCAAGTGTGAAGCATGCCAGTTCCATTCTAAACAGATACACCAACCAACTCAAGCTCTCCAGACGATCCCTTTATCCTGGCCCTTTTTGGTCTGGGGGCTCGACATCCTCGGCCCCTTCCCCCGAGCTGTCGGGGGCTTTGAATACTTGTACGTCGCAATTGACAAGTTCACAAAGTGGCCAGAAGTGGAACCAGTGAGGAAGGTGACACAGCCGGTGCCGTCGAGTTCTTCAGGTCAATTGTTTGCCGTTTTGGGATTCCTAACAGAATCATCACCGACAACGGCACACAGTTCACGAGCTGCACCTTCATGCAGTACGCCCAAGATCTTGGCGCCAAGATCTGCTTTGCTTCTGTTGCTCATCTGAGAAGCAACGGTCAAGCAAAGAGAGCAAACGCTAAAGTGCTGCGGGGACTCAAGACCAGAACTTTCGACAGGCTGCGTAAGTGCGGAAGAAACTGGATTGAGGAGCTGCCGGTGGTTCTTTGGTCAATCAGGACGACGCCAAATCGAGCCACTGGCCAGACACCTTTTGCTCTAGTCTACGGAGCAGAGGCAGTTCTCCCCACGGAACTCGTGTACGGGTCTCCTCGAGTGCTCGCTTATGATGAGCTTGAGCAAGAGCAGCTGCGACAAGATGACGCGCTGCTCCTCGAGGAAGATCGTCTTCGAGCTGCTGTCTGCAGCTGCTCGTTACCGACAAGCTTTGCGTCGCTACCATAGCCGCAAAGTTAATGCCGAAGCTTCGAGGAAGGCGACCTTGTTCTTGGTAGCGTTCAATCCGCCAAGAATTCCAACAAGTTGACGCCGAAGTGGGAAGGCCCTTATCGGGTGAATCGAGTCACTAGGCCAGGCGCTGTCCGCCTTGAGACCGAAGATGGCCTTCCGGTGAGCAATTCCTGGAATATAGAGCATCTTCGCAAGTTTAACCCATGAGGCGCGGTTGCCGGAACCCGTTCCGGCAACCACCCTTTTGTACAAGTCTTGCCGCTATTGCATGTAATCCTTTGTACAAAGCCGGGCGCAGACCCCGTGCATCAGTAAAGCCTATGCGTTGCGCACATTTTGTCAATACATGCTTTCATAATCATATATGCATGTGTTTACTAACATTTTGTGCAGCATCCACACCCGGTAAGCGATGGCGAGCCATTAGGCTCCATAACTTTATTTTCTCTTCTTTCTTCTCAAACAAGAAGAAGGTTCATCCACCCACAAGTTCACCGGGGGGGAAGGAGAAGATAATGGTGTGGGCCGCAAAGCGTCGCTCGAGGAACTGTCGCCTTGCCGGAAAATGGACAATGTAAAAGCTAAGTTGCTAAGTTTAAGCGACCAGTTTTAAATTTTTAAGTTATCTTCCTCGAACGATAGTACTTTGTATGGAAAACCTGTGCGCGAAGGAACCAAATCGTGACTGGTCGCGCCCTTACTTTGTTTCGAGTCCGCTCAACAACTTAAGTGAGCTGCGGCTAGTCCGCGACAAGGTTGCTTGTCGGTAGCGACCCCTTGACGAAGGCTGCTGAAGTTCCGCACTTTTCGGCTTCATGACAAGGGTGCTCTGCACCGCAAGTTTCCCTAAAAGCGTAGGGCAAGAACATACAAAGCCAAGAATCGAGTAAAGGAAATAACATTGCATTCGATGGCCTAAGATAGTCTATATTACATAATAACTTGTCGCGGGTCTAATGGACTTTTTACCTAAACATGATCTACAGCGACAAGAGAAAGATAGACTTGGCGGCCTAGTCCACGCGGTCGCCCTCGAGCCTCTTAACTCCGCTCACCCTGTCCACAATGGGTGCGACAAGGGCCTTGAGCGCTTCAACATCGGCGGATGGAGGCAGGGACTTGAGGGCTTTGGTGAAGTCGACGCCTGGGTTGCGGAAGGCCACCTTCGTCAACACCTTCTAGAGGGCCTCGGCGCAGACTTGACGTGATTCCTTCGCCAGTTGCTTCGGAACCTCTTCCCGAAGCCGCTGGATACCCGCCAACACGCATTTGAAGAATAGGCTGAGCTTGACGCTGGGTTGAAGCTTCTCGTCGGTGGAATACCCAAGATCTGTCATCCCCAGCTCCATCAGCTCATTATGGATGCCGGCGGCGGTGTCCACAAGACCTTCTGTCCAGTGCATTATGCTGTCTCGAAGATTATTCTGGGCGGTCACAGCATTCGACAGCAACTCCTCGGTGGCCTTGATCTTTTCCAGCAGGCCCGTTTCCCGCTCCTTGGCGCCATTCAACGTCTCCGTCAAGGTGGTCAATTTCAGCTCCAGATCCGCCTTGGAGTCCTTGGCGGCATCGAGCTCTTTGATCTTTTCAGCAAAGCGACCTTGTAGCTCGCCGAGGGTGTAAGCGTCCTTCTCACGCTCGCGCTTCAACCCGGCGACCTCCTCGGCACTCTTCTGGAGGGTGGACTCCAGCTGAGCCACCCTCGTCTCCAATTCCCTCTTGGCGGCCTCGGCAGCCGCAGCAGCATCTTTTGCCTCCTGAAGTGGCCCGCCAATCGTTTGCTCGCGCACGGCGAGATCTTCCTCAAAGCTGTCGAGGTTGATCTTCCGCTGCGCCAGCTCACCTTCTCGAGCGGAGAGCTTCTTGCCGGCAAGCCTCTGCTGCTCCTCAACCTCTCCCTTCTCCAAGATGAAGGCCGTGCGCTCCTCAGCAAGCTGCTCCCGCGCCTCTGCTATATCCCGGAGAGTCTCTTTGTTGGCGCGACGGAGCTCTTCCGCACGTTTCTCCAAATCAGCTCCCGCCCTCGCGACAAGCGCCTCCCTGGACTCCAGTTTGGCTTGTCGGGCGCGGTAGAGCGACAACAACTTCCTTAGCAGCTGCTCCTCCTCAGGTTCACCATTGCTGCTGCTCGGGGCATCAACCAGCGACAGCCCGGCGGAGGCAAGCAGTTCCGCATCGAAGGTCTCCCCTTCGGCCGGTACCCTCGCCGGCCTTCAGGTAGGCGCCGGGCTGGGGCTCCTCGGAGTCTGGTGCGGCATCGGTGGCGGGGGGATCGGCGGTCGGTGCAGCGCCTGGCGCTCCTGCGGCCTCCGGGCCGTCAGTGCGATCGCCAGATTCCTCCCCAGCCTCTGCGCCAGCGGCCTCGGCAGCCTCCTCGCCGGCGGGCCCGTCAGCGCCAGCCTCCTCCTCCATGTTGGCGGTGTCGACATTGTCGCCGTGAGCGTCTTCCTCGCCGGTAGCCTCAGTTTCCATCGGGTCTCCGGCAGATGGATCTGATGGTCAGAAGAAGAAAGCACAAATCAAGCAGATATTCGAAAGAGAAAAACGGAAGAAAAGAACCCAAGGGAAACTATCAAACAAGAAGATTACCTGCAGTGGGGTCCGTTTTCGCGGTCTCCACCACCGGAGGGTCGTCGGCGCCAGCCCTTGTCGGGGAGGCTCCCCTTGTCGGAGAGGCCTCCCTTGCCGGAGAGCGCTCCCTTGGCGAAGAATTCTCCCTTGGTGGCGTAGTTGAAGCAAGCAGAATTTCGGGAGTGACCTCCGGGGCCTCCTGATGAGGCTGGACCTCAGGAGTAGCCTCCGGTGCTCCATGATGTGGCTGCTCTGCTCCTACAAAATTCAACAAACCAGATATCGATAACGGAAAAAGCACCCAAGCGCCTAACCATGAGAAGCATACCGGACACTTACTGTTGGGGGCTATCTTTGGGGCTGCTCTGTTGAAGGGTTGCGGATCCGCAAGGAGTCCGGACGTGCCCCTGTTGCTTTCTGGAGTCATCTGAGACGACAACCACCGGCGTCTTGGCCCTCTTGGCGCTCTCTGAGCTAACGTCACGAAGAAGAAGGTTGAGTGGAACGGTCGGATATAAGATAAAGCAATAAATTGGAAGATTACAAATAGCAGCGACAAGATCTTACTCTTCCTCTTCTTCCTCGGAGCTGAGGGCGGAAAGATCAAACTCTGCTCCGGCTGACGGATTGGGGAGAAGACTCCCTCGGCGCTTGGCGGGTGCGGGGCCAGCGCTCGAAGACCTGCGCCGTCGCCGTGGCGGAATGAGGCGCTCAGCAGCAACAGTGCTTGCCGCGGTAGAGCGCGTCGGGCGGCGAGGCGGCTGTTGGACCGTATGCTCCCCCGCCACTTCTTCGGTCTTCCGGAGACGTCTCCTTGGCAGGGCAGCGAGCTCCTCCTGCGGCAAGCTACTTGACGGCGGAGGGGAGGCACCCCCGGCAGGCTCACTTGGGTCATTGTCGGGCTCGGTCTGCTCCTCCTCACCGACAAACTCTTCTCGGTTGGCAAGGCTTGCCGCCTCGGCCCTCTCTGCCTCCTCGACAGTGAACCCAAACGCGCCGGCGGCAGCAGCCTCTGCAGCCTCCTCCAACCTTGTGGCGATGCGCGCCATCTCCTGATCAGTGGTGTCGCGGGTGAGCCGCCTCTTCTCGTCGGCGCGGATCGTCACTTCCACCAAGTTGTCGAAGAACTGCTGCACTATGTCATCGGCGGGCTCCTGCCAAGTTGGAACGATCCCATGGGAATCGCTGGCAACGGCATTATCGCAGCGGATGCTATCAAGCTGACGAGTTGTTGCACAAGGCACAACTCCCTCGGCAACATGCACCATCCGGGGTTATCCGCTTGAGGCTTGAACAGCTCCCGCAGCATGCCGTCAAGCTCCAAGGTAGTGAAATTCCAATTCAGACCTGGGCGCAGCCTCATGATATCCGCCGCGTTCTGGAATTCCCAAACAGGCCTCCCTTTCTCCTGCAAGGGCGCAATGCAGCGGCGAAGGAAGTCCGCGCCAACTGCTCCTACGGTAAGCCCTGCTTGCCCGAGACGCAAAATCCTAGTCGTGGCAATCTTCAACTTGTCGTCCTCCGGCGCCAAGTTGCTCCAATCGTTGACGCGAACTATGGGGGTCTTGCGCAGGGCAGTAATAGGCTGTGGCTCCTCCTCTAAGATCCAGCACCAGTCAGCCCTCCACTCCTCCCACTTGCTGCGCAACTCTCCGTCAAGATACGCTTCCTTCTTGCCGATCCTAGAGGTCCATGCAATTCCTCCGACAAGCGGCTCTCCTCTCTCTCTCTGGGTGAGAAGTAGTGGCGAAAGAGTCTGACGTTTGGGTGGACCCCGACAAAGTTCTCGCAGAGATGTGCGAAAACGGCCATTGTGAGGATGGCGTTGGGGGTGAAGTCAAGGAGGCGGAGGCCATATGTGTTCATGACATCGCAGAAGAATTCAGAAAAGGGCGGGCACAGCCCGCACCAGAAGAAAATTGCGAAGAAGGGGTACCCGATGGAGACCTTAGCAGATGTGGCGGCGGAGATGACCCTCGTGCGCGGGTGCGCACGGGTCTCCGTTGACCAGAAGAGATAGTACAGCTCCCGCAACTCCTTCCTGTTGAGCAGGGGATCGAAGAGGGCCCGTTCCTTCCGCAGCGCCGCGAGCCGCTGCGCCTCGGCCGATTTCACGCCTTTTCCCTTATCGGCCTTCGGAGCCATAGGGAGTGGTGGTGGAGGAAGCCGGCAGCGTTAGTGGCACCGGTGGCAATGGAGGTGGGCGTCGCTCTCTTTGGGCTCGAGAAGGAAGGGAAAGCGACGGGGTTTCGATGTGACAGCAAGGGCAAGTGGGCGTCCTGCCCCTGTTCCCCCGCTTATAAAGGGGAGAGGGGACGGGCGTTCCGATTTTTCCCATTAAAGAAAGCCCCACGATCTCCCCCACGACGCCACGTCCGGTACGTGCCGTTCGTGGGAGACGTGGGGGGTCCAAGGCAAATAACGGCGTAATCAAGACCACGCATGCCCGTGCACTGTTTTGGGCCTGGCCCAACAGAGCTTGGCGCCGTGTGTGGCCCAGGCCCGGGGCTCTGCCGGTTTACTAGAGTAGGGTACCCTAGTATCCCGAACTTCGTGCACGCAGACGATTCACGGCCTGGCGAGGCTGGCCTGATGACCGCCAAGATCCTCAGCGGCTCCTTTGGAGCCATTCAAGAGCAAAGTAATCAAGACCCCGGCAAGAGGAGCTTGCCGGGAAGGCCACTCAGGGCGCGAAGGAAACAAGGCCCCGGCAAGAGGAGCTTGCCGGGAAGACTTGGTGGGCGCCAAGCCCCCAAGCGCGACAAGGTTCCTGCCACGGCAAGGTGCTTGCCGGGGCGGGCAACCTCTCTTCATCTCCGCTCCAGCTCACCCGCCAACGTGTCACCACGGGGCTCTCCCAAGCACGCGTGTCGACGGGCTGTGCAGCCAGCAGGGAGCAGCGATAAGCGGCGCTGACAGGCTACCATCGTGGCAAACGGAGGCGCACTTGACACTGTTCGGGCGACTGAGACGGGCATTGATGACTCTTGTCCCTTGCCGTCAGAGTTAGGTATAGATTATCGTACCTTTGTACAAAGCGGTGTACCTACCTATGTTTTTACTATCTTACCCTTGTCTACTTGCCACATGTGGTGACCCTTATGCCTATAAAAGGAGGCCCAAGGCCAACGTAGAAAGGGTTCGGTCGAGCTCCGGCTTAGTTGATTCTACTCATACGAGACCACATTCAGGCTAGGTTTTGTAGCTCCCTTTGCTCCCTAGCAAGAACACAAGATAATCCACAAAGCAGCGATGGCAGTATTATCTCTCCGGAGAGCTCCGAAGCTAGGTAAATCCGCTCGTGTGCATCGCCTCGATCCGCTCTTTGTGCAATCTCCGCCCCCCTCCGAACCACAAGGGACCCAGGTCCCGTAGGTGCTCGTGGGACACGATCAGTTCCTCCCCGACACCGGGAGATCGGCCGGCCCGGCTGGGTTTCGGCCCAGTCGGTGCTCGAAGTTTTTTTAAAATAATTCCGCCGAACAGAAAATAAATCCTAGAAAATAAAATAAAAATATAAAAATGCCAAAACAAATTTTCACCATCTAATTAAAATATTTAGAACAAGATGAACATTTTCTTGGCCCTAAAATGCAATTTTGAAAACGTGCAATTTTTCTAATGCAAATAAAATTGCAATAAAATCCGAATAAAATCAAATATTTGATTTTAATATTTTTGCTCCAATATTCCAATTATTTCAGAGAAGTCTTATTATCTCCTCTCATATATTTTATTTATGAAATATTTTTGGAGAAAAAATAATTAAAACAAAAATCCTCGTTTTAATATTTGATAAAAATCAAATATGAAAACCGGGAAAATCCCCAACTCTCTCCGAGGGTCCTTGAGTTGCTTAGGATTTTGAGGATTGCGAAATGAAAATGCAATAAAATATGATATGCATGAATGATCTATGTATAACATTCCAAATTGAAAATTTGGGATGTTACAAACCTACCCCCCTTAAGATGAATCTCACCCTTGAGATTCGGGTTGGCTAGAAAATAGGTGTGGGTGGTCTTTGCGAAGATCATCCTCTCGTTCCCAGGTTGCTTCATCCTCGGTATGGTGGCTCCACTGAACTTTGCAAAACTTAATAACCTTCTTTGCGGGTGACACGGTAGCAAACTCAAGAATCTTAACTGGCTTCTCCTCATAAGTGAAATCACTGTCCAACTGAATCGCTTCCAAGGGTACTGTATCTCTTAACGGTATATCGGCGATCTCAGCATGACACTTCTTCAACTGTGAAACATGAAACACATCGTGAACTCCTAATAGTCCTTCAGGTAACTCCAACTTGTAGGCAACTTCTCCCATTCGTTCCAAAACAGGATACGGTCCTACAATTCTCGGGCCTAACTTTCTCTTAACTCCAAAACGTTTCACTCATCGCAAGGGTGATACTCGCAGATATGCTCTCTCTCCAATTTCATAAGCTACCTCCTTGCGTTTTGAGTCTACATAACTCTTCTGCATGGACTGATCTATCTTCAGTCTGTCTCGAATCAGCTTGACTTTCTCCTTGGACTCCTTGATCAAGTCTGGTCCAAATAATTGTCGGTCTCCTACTTCATCCCACATCAATGGCGTACTGCACCTCCGTCCATACGGGGCTTCGAACGGTGCCATCTTCAGACTGGCTTGGTAGCTATTGTTGTATGAGAACTCTGCGTAAAGCAAATTGTCACCCAACTAGATCCATAATCCAACGCACAGGCTCTCAACATGTCTTCCAGAATCTGGGTGACTCTCTCGGTCTGTCCATCCGTCTGCGGGTGAAATGCTGTACTGAACTCCATTCTCGTTCCCAAAGTCTGGTGCAGCTGATGCCAAAACTTTGAGGTAAATTGTGTTCCTCTATCTGATACGATGGTCCTCGGAACTCCATGCAGACATACGATCCTGGACATCTATATCTTGGCCAAATTCGCACTCGTATAAGTTGTTTTTACAGGGATAAAGTGTGCCACTTTGGTTAAGCGATCAACGACTACCCATATTGGATCATATCCTGATTTGGTCCTGGGCAATCCGGTAATAAAATCCATGCCAAGTTTATCCCACTTCCATTCGGGTATCGGCATAGGCTGTAACAATCCTGCTGGCTTTTAATGCTCTGCCTTCACTCTCTGACATACATCACATATGGCTACATACTCGGCAATATCCTTCTTCATACCCATCCACCAGAAATGTTCCTTCAAATCCAAATACATCTTGGTGTTCCCAGGGTGTATCGAGTATGATGAGTCATGAGCCTCTTGAAGTATTAACTTCCGGATCTCTGAGTTATTAGGCACATAAACTCGGTCCTCAAACCATAAGGTATCGTGCTCATCCTCACGAAAACCCTTGGCCTTTCCTTTGCTCATTTTCACCTTTATCTCGGCAATCTCTTGGTCATCCTTCTGAGCTTCTCGAATCTTGCCCAACAACATAGACTGAACTTCCATTGTTGCCACAAAACCTCTAGGAACAATCTCCAATCGAAGTTCCCTGAGATCCTCTGCTAACTCCTTTGGTAATCCCCTACTTCCTAGGATGTTAGCATAACTCTTCCGGCTCAAAGTGTCTGCTACGACATCGGCCTTTCCTGGATGATAGTGCAGCTTCATGTCATAATCCTTTATGATCTCCAACCATCTCCTCTGCCTAAGGTTCAGCTCCTTCTGTGTGAAGATGTACTTCAAACTCTTATGATCCGTGTACACATCACAACGGTTTCCAATAAGGTAATGTCTCCAAGTTTTCAACGCATGCACTACGGCTGCTAACTCCAAATCATGCATGGCATAACTCAATTCGTGCAATTTTAGTTGTCATGAGGCATACGAAACAGCTCTTCCGTCCTGCATGAGCACACTTCCAAGTCCTAAGCTAGAGGCATCGCAATACACATGGAAATCCTTACGTATATCTGGCAGTGTCAGCACTGGGGCTGTAGTCAAACGTTTCTTCAACTCCTGGAAACTTGCCTCACAATCTTCCGTCCATTTAAACTGTGTATCCTTCTTCAATAACTCCATCATTGGCTTCACAATCTTGGAAAAATTCTCAATGAATATCCGATAGTATCCTGCGAGTCCAAGAAAACTGCGGATCTCGCTAACTGAAATGGGTGCCAACCATTTAGTGACTGACTGAACCTTGGTGGGGTCTACTGCTATACCTTCTCCCGATATAACATGTCCAAGGAATCCGACTTCCTTCAACCAAAACTCGCATTTGCTGAACTTGGCATACAACTGGTGTTCTCTGAGTTTCTCGAGAACTAAGCACAAATGCTCCTTGTGCTCCTCTTCATTCTTCAAGTATACCATTATATCATAGATAAACACAACAACAAACTTATCCAAATACTCCATGAACACCTTGTTCATCATGCTCATGAAATAGGCAGCGGCGTTAGTCAGTCCAAATGACATGACCGTATATTCGTACAACCCGTACCGTGTGGTGAATGCTGTCTTGGGTATATCCTTCTCTCGAATCTTCAACTGGTGGTATCCTGATCGCAAATCGATCTTCGAAAACACCTTAGCTCATTGCAGCTGATCAAACAGATCATTGATCATCGACAGTGGGTACTTGTTCTTGATCGTCACCTCATTCAAGGCCCGATAGTCAACCACCATTCTTAGGGACTTATCCTTCTTCTCAACCAAAAGCACTGGGGCTCCCCATGGTGATGAACTCCGTCGAATGTAACCTTTCTCCAATAACTCCTTGATTTGTTCACTACTAGGAAAAGGGCTATAGATGAGATGGACACTAATGGCGCACCTGTCATGTGGTGCGCCATTAGTATATACTAATGGCGCACCATGTTTTGGTACGCCATTAGTGTGGAAGACACAAATGGCGCACCAGGAAAATGGTGCACCACTAGTAACAATTTTTTAATTTGTTTTTCCAAACATACTAATGGCACATCGTATCTTTGTGCGCCATTACTAGTGCTAACTAGTAATGGCGCACTGGCCACACTGTGCGCCATTAGAATATATACTTTTTTATTTTTTTGCAAAACTTCTAATGGTGTACCAAGTGGTGCGCCATTAGTAACCAGTCGACCCCGCTCCACGGCCGCCCTTGCCGACCCCCGCACCCTCCCACTCCACCGCCGCCCGGCGACCCGCACCCTCCCGCTCCACCGGCCACGCCGCCGCCAAACCCCGGCCCGCACCCTCCCCAATCGACCGCCACCGACGACCACCCGCACCATCTCCCCCGCACCCTCCCCGGCCCACTCCACCGTCACAAACGAATGCAACTAAAATTGCAAAAAAACCAAATTTGATTATATTTTCAAATAATAAATCTGATGATATTTTTTCATATTCATAAATATTTTTCAAATAACAAATTTGATTATATTTTTTAAAAAAATATTATGATTTTAAAAAGTTTGAACATATTTAAACACAAATAAATATCAAACAGCATTTTAAATGCATAAGCCGACCCGCACCCTCCCCACTCCACCGTGGTCGGCGACCACCGCACCTCCCCGCTCCACCCGGCCGCCGCCCGTCAAACCTCCGACCCTCACCCTCCCCACTCCACCACCAGCGACCACCGCACCCTCTCCCCCTCACACAGCTCCCCGGCCCGCTCCACCATCACAAATGACTGCAATTGAAATTGCAAAACAAAAACAAATTTGATTATATTTTCAAATAACAAATTTGATGATATTTTCAAATAATAAATTTGATGATATTTTTTCATATTCATAAATATTTTCAAATAGCAAATTTGATGATATTTTTTTAAAAAATATTACTATTTTTATAAAAAAATATTACTGTTATGATTTAAACAGGTTTGAACATATTTAAACACAAATAAATATCAAACAACATTTTAAATGCATATATACAAAAAATGGGGAGCCTGGGAATCGAACCCAGGACCTCATGGTGTGTGTGCTGCGTGCTGACCAGTCGGGCTAGTGGGCGTGTTTTGATGGAGTGGGGGTTAGGTGTAATATAACCTGACCAGTCGGGCTAGTAAATAAAATAAAATTCTAATGGCGCACCGGGGCGAGGTGCACCATTAGAATCGTCGTACTTATGGTGCACTAGGGGTGGTGCGCCATTAGAACCCTCCCCCCACTTCACCTGTTCCCCTTGCACTGTGGCCTCCCTCCCTCCCTCGCCAGATACACTCGACCCCAACCGTATGCCGCCGCTCCCTTGCTCCGCCCCCTCCGTCCGCTCGCCTGCCTGCGCCGTCGGCCTTGCCCGCCCTTGCTGTGGTCTTCTGCGCTGCCCAGCGCCGCCCGACCCTCGTCGGGACTCCACCCGCCGCCCCGCGCCCCTAAGCAGGATCGGCCGGCCGCGCCGCCCGCTCCTCTCCTCTCCTCTTCCCTCCAACGGCGAGGGCCTCCTCCGGCCCCTGCAGCAGCGGCCTTGGCCCAGCCGCGCCCACCCCACCTGCCCCCTGCCGTCCTCCGCCACGGCTCCTGCTCTCCTTCGACCCCATGACGAGGGCCCGGACGAGCTCGGACCCCGACCCCGACCCCTTCGCCGACCCCGACCCCTCCGGCGACCAGGTACCTCTCCTCCTTCCTCCTTCCTCCCTCTCTCCACCATTCCCCATTCCCTCCCTCCCTTCCCTCGACCGTGGCAGTGTAGGTCATCTCTAGGGTTTATTTTTCTTGCATTGCTCAAGTTTTTATACTGAAACTAAGTAAAAATATTTGTAGATGTATTGTAAAAATAGTGTATATTCTGAAAATATTTTTAGATGTATTCTGAAAATAGAGTATAACTGCCAATCCCTAGGGTTTATCTTGGGTTTAAAAGTTGGTAGTTCTGTCATAAGAATTTCTTGAGGATTACCATGAGAAATAATTCAAATTGAATGTATTTGTAATGTGTTAACTGATTTTTGCACTGCATTTTTGTAGCTAGGGTTTATCTTGGGTAGGACCAAGAGATGTATAGGGACAATATTTTGGCCATATGGTTAGCAATGTGAAGGGAATATGAGAGATTAATTCAAACTGAATGTATGTTTGTAACTGAATTTTTTTGACAGTGTGTTAACTGAATTTTTTTGACTGTGTGTTAATTGAATTTTTTGACAGTGTGTTAACTGAATTTTTTTGACAGTGTGTTAACTGGCCACTTATCTTCATTTCAAAGCCCAAGTTGCAGCCCTTTAGATTGACAGTTGGACAGAAGGTATCTTCTACTACATTTGGAGTATGGTTCTGGCTCACACTGTATTTGTAATTCTACTATAAATTTGCACTATAAATCTATTGAAATTATACTGTTAATACACTGCAATTACATGTCTACTGTATTTACCTCCTCTTCTATACCTTGTACTAGAAGTCAGCAAAAGAATATCAGTTCTACTTTGCCCCCTAGTAGATCTGGTAGAGTAAGAAACTCCCCTTATAATGATGCTTTTCTCTAGAAAAAATGATCCTGGATTTTTTATGGTATTCTTTGTGGTATTAAGATGGAAACCTGAGATACTATTTCTGTTAGGAGATGGTGTTATATTAAGATGCATATATTCTTATGTTATGCAAATTGTATCATCTTGCCAATTAAGTCAGCCTTCCCTTTAAGCAGAAAATTCCGTTAGGAGCTACTGTCAAAAAATTGAGCTACTGTCAAAAAATTCAGTTATGGCATCTAGAATTATGTCAGTTTTGTTTTGTACCTAGAAGACCAAAGTGTTAGGAATTCTGTCCAAACTGTAGTTTTCAGTTTTCTGTCCAAGCTGAAAACTGTTAAAAAGCATGATGTTTCTTGGATTTCTGTAATGATGATGATAATGGAACACATGGTCTTGGATTTCTGTAATGATGATGGAACATTATAAAGCATTGTAGTCCAGTGTGTATGAAGGATACAAAAAATGTAGCAACTTCTCTGATTTTATAAAGTTGTTCTTATATGGGTGAAACTTCACTTGTTTTTAGGCTAGTGCAGGGTGTTGCTTTATTGTGATGCCTCTGAATTACTTGTGATCACATTGAGAAAGACTTGCAAAGATGATGATCATCTTTTACAGAAAACAATTTCTGTAAACACGTCAATAAATTTGGTAGTTTGCTAGGTTATGTCTCCGACCATTGTGTCGTGATGAATTTGCAGGTACCCCGAGAGCCCCTTGAGTTTGCCGGAATGTAGATTAATTTCCGTTCCGGCAAATTCGGGTACTCCATTTGTCCTATTTTCAGCAAAGGTCATGCTGAAATTTTCCGTGAATTTTAGCATGACTTTGCTAAAAATCGGACATATGGGGTACTTGCTACTAATGCATGGGCGAGGTATCATAGTACTTAGTTCAGTAGGATCAACTGCCCCTTTATTCTTGCTGCATTAAACCATAGGTGGCAATAGAGCCAAGTGATTAGTGCCAAGTGATTAGGCCCAACCTAGGGTGCCTCGTCATCGATAAACCCTAAATAATGAAAACTTAACTTAGCATTTAGCTTTTAGGATGCCTCGGCGTTGACAAACCCTAAACGAAAAAAGCTTAGCTTTTAGGATGCCTCAGTGTCGACAAACCCTAAATGATGAGACCATGATCTTGTTCCTTGACAACAACCAACTTTTTGACCAATTTTTTTTCCTATTTAGAGCGAAACATGGCCCACAACGATGAGGCCGGTGGTTCGGGGGGCAAGCAATTCTGGGAGCTGTCCCAGGAGATGGAGGAACAACCACACCGCTACGAGGACGCCGCGGAAGACACCGATCCTGACTACACAACCCCTAGTGGCGTCGGGGATGACACCACTGATGGTACCGCCGAGGATGCCACCACTAATGGTGCCGCCGAGGATGCCACCACTGATGATGGCGGCGCACGCACAAATGGCAGCCAACCGAGGAAGGACCGGCACCCGAACGCGCTCCGCACCATCAAGGAGGAATTTACTGAAGTGGACTCCGGCGGGGAATCCAACGGAGCCCAAACATATAGTCAAGGGTACTCGGTTCAGCTCGGGTGCATTCTCCGAGCACCGTCTCGATCAACACCGAGAACCTTAGGCATAAGGACCGAGGAATTTGCGCAACCTCCTCTTCACGAAGCTGCACGAATGATACAAGTTCCCTGCTGATTTTGAAAACACACGCCTCTCAGGGAATAAAGTGAACAGTGCCGCCCTCACGAGGATGAGCATGGCCCTGTCTACTTGGAGAAGCACAGTGAAGAGAATGATTGAGAAATGTGATAGTTATGAGAAGATCAAGGAGAAAAATCCTTCGATCAGCGAAGAGGACTACAAGGAGTTCAAGATCAAGTGCGAGAGCAGTGCAACCTCCGAATCAAGTCAGTGGGGGAAAGAAATGCGGGAGTTGAACTTAGGGGAACACAAACTCGGCCCCGGCGGTTACAGAGTGGCAGAGCCTATATGGGACAAGGAGGACGCGGAACGTGCCGCGCAAGGCCTACCGCCCAGCTTCGAGAAATACAGCAGTGACAAGCAGACCAGGAACTATGTCAGGGCCCGGTACAAGGAGGACCAGATAACAAAGGAGCTTACCACGGATCCGAAGACCAAGGTGCTTGAGCTTGTTCTGGCGAAGGAGGCCCAGCGATGGCAGCGGGGTCGTCTCGAGCACCCTGGCAGGACAGAACTCTAAATAGGGCGTTGAACGTATTGAAAACAGGGATAAGCTCAGTAAGCCATCGTCAGCTGGTCGTCTGGCCAGCAAAGGCTTGTACACAAAATGGTCGTCATACTATACCGTTGGTGGGCGAAAGGAGAAAAAGACCAACTTGGAAAGCCAGTCGCGCGAGGTTCAAGACCTCAAGGCACAAGTGGCGCGGATTCCGGAGATTGTCCAAGAGCAAGTGCACGAACAACTGGGGTCGACGCTCACCGGCATTATGCCTACCTTGATTCATGGGCTGACGGCGTGGATTGTGGGTGGCCAACAGGGCAAGGGCTTTTTGGATGGCGCCGTCGGGGGTACGATCGTCCTGCGGTTTGATGACATCTTTGTTATGTTTAACCTTCATCCGCTGCACTACACCTTCGTTCGGCTGTTTTCGCCGAGTATGGAGATGCGGATCATTAGAGACAAGACCCCGGACATCGTGATAGTCGACCCCTTCTACATGTGTGCCAAGATCTTGGGCAGCGCTGGGGACCGGCAAGTCGCGAGTTCTTACCTCGAAGGCGTCATTCTGGCAAACCCAGATAAGGATAACTTTCTCGTGCCTTACTTTCCCGAGTAAGTCATCCCCTCACCACCCCGTAACATATGATTTCTTAGATTTCGATCGTTCTTTTTTTTCTAACATTCCGTGTTCTGTGCAGTGACACACATTGCACACTCATCCTCTTAAGCCGGAAATATTCCATGGCCACGTATTTCGACCTGGACCATGACTCCAAGATAGACTACACATATGAAGAAAGTTCTTGATGATGTTCTCCACGGCTACGCCAAATCTGGAGGCACCTTCGCCAAGCCAGCTCGTAGGTGGTACGGCGCGCACGTGTTTGCCCACAATACAGAGTTCTCCTGCGTCAAGCAGCCGCCTGGCGGTCCGAAGGATGCCTACTACGCCCTCCATCACATGCGGGCGATCGTACGGGACCATCATCACCTTCTGCTACCAGATAATCTCAAAGATTGGGCCGCGAGCTTGTCGGCAATCCAGGACGCGGACATCAGACAAGAATTCTTTTGCATCCAGTCAGAGTTTGCGGAAATTATCCATCAAGATGTCCTTCGTACCTCGGGGCAGTTCTACCTCAGACATCAACCGTCCAACAGTGAGATAGACACAACGCTACAAATGCAGGCTGATAACGCCTCATGATTTTATGACCATCACGACGGGCGGCGGCTTCATCCACGCTCCGGTCCCATGAGTCGAGTCGGCGGTAGTGATGCTATGTGTAGTTCTGAAACATTGATTGGCTCATGTTGTAATTAAACTTTAATGAACTTGTATGTCTCTTTGGGTTGGACAATGCGTTCAACTTAGATGTAATCGATGCTATTAATGTCTTGCTTTTCTCTTCCGATCCTTTTGTTGTATACTTATATATTGCTTATGTATTGTCTGTTGTTTGGCTTGTGCATAGAGATGCCGTCGTATGTCGTGTACAGGGGTATTGTTCCCGGAGTCTACGACGACTGGGAGGAGTGTCGGAGATAGGTTCACCGTTTCAGCGGTAACAATTACAAAGGGTACACCACTAGGGCGGCGGTGGAATCTAGATACGCCCGCTATCTAGGGGAGAGAGGAGGGAGCGTTGGAGGAACCAAATGAAGACCAGTTTCATCGTGATGATGCTCATCGTGATGACCGCAGCTCTCTTCTATGTGATGGTAGTTTAGATGATCGATATCGACTCGTAATGTGAAGACAAACTCGCTACTCATGGTCTCGAGACTTGTAATGTTCTATCTTTGTTCGGTCTTTTGAATTCGGAGACTAATATGATGAATTGTATTCGGAGACTAATCTTCTATTGTATTCGATGAATCTGTTGTTGCTGTGTGATGTTGTCTAAATTCTGTCCAATAATATATTTTGTAACCTGTGAAAATATCAGAAAAGAAAAAAAATCCCTAATATTAATACTAGTGGCGCACCACACAAGACACTAATGGCGCATTGTGATAATCACACTAATGGCGCATCACCTTTGATGCGCCATTAGTATGCCAAAGCACATGGGTACATATGGCCCCACAGGAGGCATTCTAATTAGCATTGTGGGCAATACTAATGGCGTGCTACGTGGTGCGCCATTAGAACACCAGATTCTAATAGGCGCCTGGTGGTGCGCCATTAGAAAAAAATTCTAATGGCGTGATGCTAGTGGCGCACCAGTGGTGCGCCATTAGAAGGCAAAACTGGTGCACCACTAGCATGCCTTTTCCTAGTAGTGGTTTCTTAATCTCCTCAAGATCATTCGCGGGAATCCGATAGGGTCTCTTGGATATTGGCCCTGTACCTGGCAATAGCTCTATCAAAAACTCGATGTCTCGATCCGGTGGCATGCCTGGTAACTCCTGTGGAAACATATCCGGGTAATCCTTCACTACAAACACTTCCTCCTGAACAACTCCCGTGAGGGTATTCACTTGGCTCCTCCTAGGCACATGCCTAGATACATACTTAATCTTTTTTCCCTCTGGGGTGGTGAGATAAATCAACTTACTAGCACAGTCAATGCTTCCTCCATACTTTGACATCCAGTTCATACGTAATATCACATCCAATCCTTGTGACTCCAAGATTATTAGGTCGGACGGAAAAACATGGGAGCCAATGGTTAGGGCTATCTGGTCGCACCATCGACTAGCCATATATTCTGCTCCAGGTGAACTCACTAACAGAGGGGTCCTAAGGGTTTGGGTTGGTAGTTTAAACTTATCCACGAATCCCCTTGATATGTATGAATGCAATGCACCAGTATAAAAAAGAACAAGAGCGGTAAATGACTTAACCAAAAACTTACCAATAACCGCGTCTGGCTGCTCTTCAACCTCCTCCACGTTAACATGGTTCACTTGTCCTTTGTTGAATGGATTGGGCTTCTTCCCGGTGCTCCCATTTCCGTTTCCATTCTTCCCTTCAGGGCACTCTGTGGCATAATGTCCAGTCTTTCCGCACTTATAGCAAGTAATGTGACTTAGATCTCTTTTGGCGGGTGTGGCTAGATTGGGGCGGTTCTGATTATTGTTAATTCCGTTCCCATTCCCATTCTTAGAACCATTGTGTTTATGCGAACTTCCTCCGGTGTGGTTATGGCCTCCATGATTATGAAAAAGTCCTCCCGAGTTCGGGGTTAGGCGAGGCTTCTGCTGAGCTCCTGAATTATACCTCCCTTGTCCATACTTCCTCTTACGGCTCTCAATCTGTTGTTGCTTCCCTTCAATCATAAGAGCCTTATCAACCAACTCCTGGTAGTTGTTGAAGGTTGCTACCAACAACTGCATGCTCATCTCATCATTCAGCCCTTCCATAAACTTCTCACCTTGGCGGCATCTGTGGCCACATCATCAGGGGCATAGCGAGATAACTTGCTAAACTCATCCACGTACTGAGCCACAGTACGGTTCCCCTGGCGTAAGTTGCGAAACTCACGCTTCTTCATATTCAGAGCTCCAGTGGAGACATGGGCGGTGCGGGAAAGCTTGCTGAAACTGGTCCCAAGTGACATTGGCTATGGGGAAGGTGGCCGTGTAATTCTCCCACCATGAGGCTGCTGGTCCATGCAATTGATGTGCGGCAAAGTGCACCTTCTCAGCATCAGTGTAACCTGCCGTGGTCAACTCCCTTCCAATACGACGTAGCCAATCATCAGAAACTATAGCCTCGGTGCTACTGGAGAACACCGGCGCCTGCAACCTCAGAAAACGGGCAAGGTTGTCAACTGGAGGTGGGTTGTTGTTGTTGCCTTGGTTCCGAACTAGCAATTGCATCAAGGTGTTCTGCTGTTGGATCAACTGAGTGAGCTCCGGCGGGAATGCAAATCCGGTGTCACGTCTCGGAGGCATCTGATGGGTGTAGATGGGAGAGAATAGAATAGAAAAGGGGTCTAGTGAGAAAGCACTACCCATATGCACATGAGACAAACACAAACATTTCACTCAATCAATCAAGCAAGGGCATACAAGCAATGTAGAACTATCAAAAACGTGCTCAACTACTACTAAATACATGGGGAAATAATACTAGTTATTTGGTGGTCATCTAGAAATTTTGATCGGTGGAAGACTCCATGATATCTGCTCCAGCTTCGTCTTCAAAGTCATCATCACTTGGGTCGGAGTCGGTGTCGTCGATGATGATGTAGTTGTCCGGGTAAGTGGAATCATCGTCTTATCTTCCCGGCGCTGGATCTCCCATTAATACTCCGATCTTCTTAATCAGGTCGTCATTCTTCTCCAATAGTGTCTTAATTTCCTCCTCGTATCCATCGCGTGTAAACTTGAGTTCTTCTACCAGCTCGATGATCCTAGTCTTCGCCTTCTTCAATTCCATCATGTCTGCGTACATCTGGTTCTCCTGACGTTGAATGTGCTGGTTTAACTCCTGGATGAAAGCTGCAATGGACCTGTCCTTCTTGGTGCTGATCATCTCCCATTGCTCATCTCGGCGCCCACATATCTGATAGATAGTGTCCTTCAGATCCTTGTTGTAGACTTCTCCAATGCGTCCCATGGTAATGTGGGCTGCCATGCTCTTGCCTAGACTCCAGGTGGGTGCTTCAAAAGAAAATTCTATGGGCTTAGTGGTTGGCAAGAACGTCCTTCCTGGATCTTGTACTTGAATCATCCAGCGCTCCTCTTCTGGTAAGGTGGCGTTGTACGTCTCGGTGAAGCTTGGTATTCCGATGTTCAAGTACCTAGTGACTTCCTTCAAGTGGCGTCCAAAGGGCGTGTCTTCATCCGGTTGCGCAAACTTGTTCTTCATCTCCGCCATCCTAAAGAGTAGAAAATGGAGAGGAGTCAGAAATGATTAGAGAAGAGTGACCTATGATTTATCTTAGTGGTCGTGTCCTACACTCAACCTGTGCTCTGATACCATCTTGTAGCGACCCGACCTCCAATGGTCATGTCTTTGTGCTTCAATGTCATCCCTGGATCGGTAATGCTGACACACACAGTACTCGAAGGATTTATAACAGAGTAGCAATCACACACTTATTACATCGAATGTCTCAAAAGAGAACTTATTACAATAAATATGGCTTAAGGCCATCTAATACGATAACAACGGAAGGCTTGGAAGATAAAGTGAGTCCATCAACTCCAACGGCATAGCTGAGCTGCACGGCAACGACCTAACGAACCTTACTCCTCGTCTGAAAAGTCTGCAACATAATACGTTGCAGCCCGAAAACGGGTCAGCACATGGAATATGCTGGCAATATAACACAGTAGAGCAAGAACAGAATAATGCTATCACTACATGCATATTTGGCTGGTGGAAAGCTCTATGGTTATAGTTTTGCGAAAAGCCAATTTTTCCCTACAACAAAGGAATAGATTTTAGGTTAACTATCATGGTAGTTGAAACATCATTGAGAAGGTTCCTCCAACTCAATCCCGAATAAAGTAATTAACAACCCAACAATATTAATTAAGAGTGATGAGATACTTAAGATACTCCAAGTACTAGATACTCAGGATTGTCCATAACCGGGGACACGACTAACCATGATTAGATTGTACACTCTGCTGAGGTTTGTGCACTTTTCCCCACAAGACTCGATCGCCTCCGTTGGATTTCTCGCACTACATGGTGTTTGAGAAACAGATGACCGAGACACAGTCTTTCAGAAACATTAACTCTCTACTCAGGGCAGACCATACCAAACATACAACCCACTACCTGCTGATCTACCTCTTTGAGAGCTTCACGTAACTTACTCAACTATGCTAGAGCCCATAATAGCTTGTGGCTGCACACGGAAGTTTCTAGCATGAATCATCTCAGTTCCCTTTGAGCCTGGGTGGCGGTCCATAGGAAGATCACACGGAACCCCGGGATTTCCAAAAAATACAGGCAACACTGGATTCTCCAGGTGCCTCAATCCACCCAGATGTGTATTTAAGTTGCCACCTTAAGTTGAACCATTAATTAACAATCTCACACATATCATGGATTTCACTCACACAAACCACGTCTACGAGCATAGCATAGCAAAATAAGCAACACGTAGAAGTAACTCCCAAGGGTTTGAATGTAATTGGGCAATAGGTTCTACCTCATCAACTACTTCCCAACCCACATGTTAATGACATCCTAATCATGCAATGTTTCAGGGTTGAAACTAATGCATAAAAATTGGGTATGGAAAGAGTATGATCAATGTGTTACTTGCCTTGCTGACGATCCGTGAAACCTAGGGACTCGTAGTAGCACGCTTCGCACTCCAGGAATTCTATCTCAAACAAACAATAGCATCATAAGCAATC
Organism: Aegilops bicornis; assembly: GCA_021605145.1. Lineage (NCBI taxonomy): Eukaryota > Viridiplantae > Streptophyta > Magnoliopsida > Poales > Poaceae > Aegilops > Aegilops bicornis. The sequence continues at coordinate 33,564,530 of CM038673.1, forward strand.
AAACAAAGATGCATGGATAAAACTCAAATAAAAGAGATTGACCAGAAAGTTCAACTTAAGAACTCCGGTTTGCGAAAAGAATCAAATCAAACGGAGCAACGAAACTCAAACGGCGAAAGAAACAAGATCCGTTTACTAATCTAAACTAGAGTCAAATTTTACAGTACCAAAGTCTTGTTTGAGTTGGTTAAACAGAAAGAGGGTCTCGAGACAAAGATCTAGGTGCTTGAATCGCCTGAAAAACTGAATGAGAAATCGGATCAGAAATCGCGAAAAGATAAACTGAAACGAAAATCGGATCAGAAATCGCGATCGAGAATAACCGCGGATAAATCCGAGAAAAAGAAAACTGACGAACAGGCTAACGAACGAGGGTTCATTATCTGTAACTAACGAGTGAAAACCGTTCGTTGAAACAAACGTATGGATGAACGTCCGCTAAATAGAAGAACCGGAAAAAACCGGCGAACCGATCTAAAAAAGAAAAAAATGAATTAGGGTTTCAAAAAAACCGAATCAGTTTTATAGAGAAAACCGGCGGCGGCGGCTACCTCGTCGATCCAGCGAGGCGCGGGGCTCTGGCCGCCTGGGCTTCGGCAGCGGGGAGGCAGGCTTGCGGGGCGGCGGCGCGGCTCGGCTCGGGAGGCGTGCTGCGGCGGCGGGGTTTGTGGTGGTGGCGGGGCTCGGAGCGGCATATAAAGGGGGGGCGGCGGCTTGGAGGAGGGGCCAAGGCGGCGACGAGGAGGAGTCCCGGCCGGACTCCTCGTCCGAGGCGACGGCGGCTCGGTCTTCGGGTGGGAGACGGCGCGCGCGGGAGATGGGCCGGCCTGGCTGGGTGTCGGACTAGTCGGTGCTCGAAGTTTTTTTTAATAATTCCGCTGAACAGAAAATAAAATAAAAATCTAAAAATTCAAAAACAAATTTCCACCGTCTAATTAAAATAATTAGAACGAGATGAACACTTTCTTGGCCCTAAAATGCAATTTCGAAAACGTGCAATTTTTCTAATGCAAATAAAATTGCAATAAAATCCGAATAAAAATCAAATATTTGATTTTAATATTTTTTCTCCAATATTCCAATTATTTAGGAGAAGTCATATTATCTCCTCTCATATATTTTATTCATGAAATATTTTTGGAGAGAAAAATAATTAAAACCAGAATCCTCGTTTCAATATTTGATAAAAATCAAATATGAAACCCGGGAAAATCCCCAACTCTCTCCGAGGGTCCTTGAGTTGCTTAGAATTTTGAGGATTGCAAAACGAAAATGCAATAAAATATGATATGCATGAATGATCTATGTATAACATTCCAAAATTGAAAATTTGGGATGTTACAAGAAGCCTAACAGGTTCACGCAAAGGTTCTTCGTCACGTGCATCACGTCGATAGAAGAGCGTACCTCTAGCTCTTACCAGTAGGGTAGGTCCCAAAATATAGATTTCTTCTTCCACAAGGGTGTGTATCCCTCAGCGTCATTCGGAACAGCTAGTCCGCCGGGACCCTTTCCAAATATTACGTGTAAATTAGAGACCATAGCAAGTACGTGGTCACTGGTACGCATGGCGGGCTTCTTCCGATGATCTGCCTCGCCTTTGAAATGCTTGCCTTTCTTTCGACATTGATGGTTGGTCGGGAGAAATCGATGATGGACCAGGTACACATTCTTCCTGCATCTATCCAGGTATATACTTTCAGTGTCAGCTAAACAGTGCGTGCATGCGTGGTATCCCTTGTTTGTCTGTCCTGAAAGGTTACTGATAGCGGGCCAATCATTGATGGTCACGAACAGCAACGCCTTTAGGTCAAATTCTTCCCCCATGTGCTCATCCCACACACGTACACCTGTTCCATTCCACAGCTGTAAGAGTTCTTCAACTAATGGCCTTAGGTACACATCAATGTCGTTGCCGGTTTGCTTAGGGCCTTGAATGAGAATTGGCATCATAATGAACTTCCGCTTCATGCACATCCAAGGAGGAAGGTTATACATACATAGAGTCACGGGCCAGGTGCTGTGATTGCTGCTCTGCTCCCCGAAAGAATTAATGCCATCCGCGCTTAAAGCAAACCATACGTTCCTTGGGTCACTTGCAAACACAGCCTAGAACTTTCTCTCGATTTTTCTCCACTGCGACCCGTCAGCGGGTGCTGTCAACTTCCCTTCTTTCTTACGGTCCTCACTGTTCCATCGCATCAACATGGCATGCTCTTTGTTTCTGAACAGTCGTTTCAACTGTGGTATTATAGGAGCATACCACATCACCTTCGTAGGAACCCTCTTCCTGCGGGGCTTTCCCTCAACATCACCAGGGTCATCTCGTCTGATCTTATACCGCAATGCACCGCATACCGGGCATGTGTTCAAATCCTTGTACGCACCGCGGTAGAGGATGCAGTCATTAGGGCATGCATGTATCTTCTCCACCTCCAATCCTAGAGGGCATACAACCTTCTTTGCGGCATACGTACTGTCGGGAAACTCGTTATCCTTTGGAAGCTTCTTCTTCAATATTTTCAGTAGCTTCTCAAATCCTTTGTTAGGCACAACATTCTCTGCCATCCACTGTGGCAATTCCAGTACGGTACCGAGCTTTGTGTTGTCATCTTCGCAATTGGGGTACAACCCATTTTTGTGATCCTCTAACATGCGATCGAACTTCAGCTTCTCCTTTTCACTTTTCCCTTGCATCAATAATGACCCGGCGGAGATCATCATCGGGCACATCGTCTGGTTCCTCTGGTTCTTCAGCTTCCTCTTGCTCTTCAGCTTTCCCCGTTGCAGCATCACCGTATGTAGGGGGTACATAGTTGTCATCGTCCTCTTCTTTTTTGTTGTCTTCCATCATAACCCCTATTTCTCCGTGCTTCGTTCGAACATTATAGTGTGGCATGAAACCCTTATAAAGCAGGTGGGTGTGAAGGATTTTCTTGTCAGAGTAAGACCTCGTATTCCCACAATTAGGGCATGGACAACGCAAAAAACCATTCTGCTTGTTTGCCTCAGCCCCTTCGAGGAAATTATGCACGCCCTTAATGTACTCAGAGGTGTGTATGTCACCGTACATCCATTGCCGGTTCATCTGCGTGCATTATATATAATTATGTGTGTCAAAAGTAAGAAAATTAGACAAGTATCTATCTAAAGTAAGATTTTTTTCTTTCAGAAAGAAGATAAGAACAAGAGGCTCACCATGGTGGTACCGGCGACGAGATCGGCGCGGGCAATCGATGATGGTGAAGACGAGGACGGGGCGTGACCGACCGCTAAACCTAGACAAATCTCGGAAAAAATGGAGCTCGGAGGTCGAGCTTCGAGAGGAGAAAGCTTAACTAGTGTGGCTCGGGCATTTCATCGAACACCTAACATGCATAAGAGGTGAGCTAGAGCACCCAAACGCCCTTCCTTGCCAGCCAGCAAAAAACAGAGCACTGTGGAGTGCTCTGCTCGCCGGCAATGGGGTATATATAGGCAACTAATTTGTCTCGGTTCATGGCTGGAACTGGGACTAAAGGCCATTCTTCTATCCCGGATCCTACCATGAACCGGGACCAATGGTTGTGGGCCAGGAGCGAGGCTCATTTGTCCCGGTTCGTGCCAAGAGTTCGGACAAATGGGCCCAGACGAACCGGGACCAATTCCCACGAGGCCCCGGCCGGGCCCCTGGGCTCATGAACCGGGACAAATGCCTCCATTGGTCCCGGTTCATGGCAGAACCGGGACTAATGGGCTGGCCAGGCCCGAACGAAAGCCCCTTTTGTAGGGTTCTACTGTAGGGTGCGTCGACTGCAAATTAAAAATTCCTACGCGCAGAACATCCAGGAACATGCTACGGGAGATGGATCACAGTTTGTTACCACTAGACGCGCAGTGCCGTGCAGCGGAAGAAGAGTTGGGGCAGCGCGTCCGAGTGGATCGTCTCCTCCTCGTTCGATCTCCCTCGAGCGGTCGGTCGTCCGATCCCACGTACGAGTTCGCCGGAGCGGCGCAAGTGCACCGCCTCTAACGGTATCCGCGCGTGCGGGAGGAACACCGTGCGGCGGACTGCTAGGTCCGATCACACAGTCGGCGGCGAGTGGAGGTGGCTATTCGCAACACATGCAAACCCTAGTCGCCGCACCGAAGCGATCAACCTCCTGAGGCCGAAGCGATCTGCCTCCTGAGGCCAAAAGCGTTCACTTTTTCTGAGTGTGCCGCACCTCCACTTTATATAGGTGTCCGTCGTGAGCTCAACACTTGGGCCTCGCACGGACCCTAAAGCCCAAAGTCTACTCGGTCACGTTCCTAGTCCAGTTCGGATCACATCCGACCAGTGTCCTATGAACCGACCTCGTAGGTTCCTTCCCTTAAGCGCGCGACCCCTTAGGTTCAAGTCGGCTTGGTCACAGTTCGGATCACCTCGACCTGCACGGTTGGTAGCGGCCTCTAGCAAGGCGTGCCGACCACCAAGCAGACTATGAAGCTGGTTAAGCGAACACAGCCTGGCGTGTCACACTTCTGTTCCCTTTGCCGCACGATATATGTTGTCGGGATCAAGGCGAGACTGTCATCCTTGTGCTAGCCCGACCTCTTTCTCATTCCAGTGATACTGACCACTATCCGGATTATCTCATAATCCTTGTCGCATGGCCATGCAGTTCCTGGTCGGATCACACGAGGGGCCCAGAGTATATATCTCCTGATCGGAGGGGCAAATCCCATCTTGCTCGACCATGTCTCGCAGCATGGGATTGGACAAACCCGAAACCTACCTTTGTAACTACCCAGTCACAGAGTAGCGTTTGGTCGGCCCAAAGCAAGTCTGTCACCATCTCGAGTACATGCGTCAGCTCAGGTCTTAGGACATAGAATGTATGTTGTACTAGAGACTCACAGATGACATATCGCTGCGTCTCATAGTTGGGTCTGTCCGACTCGGACCTTATCTCGACTCGGATCCGACTATGTCGAATCCGACCAGACCTTTCCAAGTCCATATTATCCGGTTAGCATCCAATGCTCCATGGCTAGTGAGACCGAGCCATCGACCGTGTCATATGCTAGTCTAGTCGGCTGCGCGTCCACACAACCCTTTCGACTAGGGACCTTTTAGGACAGTCATCATACAATGCATAGTCCCACAAACAAGTCACGTACTTGCTGATATACATCATTGATAATGTCCAAGGACTATCTTTATTCATAAACACATAGGAAATATCATCATACATGATTGCCTCTAGGGCATATCTCAAACTGTCTCCCACTTGCACTAGAGTCAATCAAATAGACATCGAATGCCCATAGCTCTAACGTGCCCCTCATGCTTGGGTTGTGGAAGCGGCTTAGTCAACGGATCTGCAACATTTGCATCCGTGTGAATCTTGCATAACTCTACATCACCATTCTTTCACGATCTTTCGTGTCGTGATATTTCCGGTCTATGTGTCTGACCTTGTGGTGATTCCTCGGCTCCTTGGCTTGTGCAATGGCACCAGAATTATCACAATAAAGGTCCAACGGTTTCACCGAGGCTGGGAAAATACCAAGATCATCCAGAAAATGCCGGATCCAAACACCTTCCTTTGCAGCTTCACAAGCCGCAATGTATTAAACTTCGTGGTAGAATCAGCCACCGTATCCTCGCTTGGAACGTATCCGATTACCGCTCCTCCGTTCCTGACATACACGAATCCGGACTGTGATCGACAATCATCTCTGTCGGTTTGGAAACTAGCATCGGCGTAACCCCTTACGACGAGCTCTTCCTCACCTCCATAAACTAGGAACATCTCTTTAGTCCTTTTCAGGTACTTCAAAATAGTCTTTACCGCTACCTAGTGACTCTCACCGGTTGGCCTGGTATCTACTTGTTAGGCTTATTGCAAAAGCAACATCAGGCCTTGTACATATCATGGCATACATGATGGATCCGATTCTTTGAGGCATACGGAATCCTACTCATCCTGCTTCGCTCATCAGATGTCGAAGGACTCTGAGTCTCGCTTAACCTTATACCATGTGAAAGCGGCAAGAACCCTTTCTTCGCCTCACTCATGTTGAACCGCTTGAACACTTTATCTATGTACGTGCTCGCTTAAGCCGAGCAGCCTCCTCGATCTATCTCTATAGATCTTAATGCCTAAAATATAGACTGCCTCACCAAGGTCCTTCCTCGAAAACTTGCCATTCAATGACTCCTTGACCGAGTTTAACATCAAAACATCGTTCCCGATCAGTAGTATGTCGTCCACATACAAGATCAAAAACACTATCGAGCTCCCACTTAACTTCTTGTATAAACAAGAGTCCTCTTCGCTTTTGATGAAAGCTAGACCCGTGACGACCTCTTCAAATCTAATGTTCCAACTACGAGATGCTTGCTTCAACCCATAAATGGATCTCTTGAGCTTGCATACCTTACTAGTGCTAGTCGGATCGACAAAACCCTCGGGCTGTATCATATACACGTCCTCGGTTAAATTTCCGTGAAGGAAAGCCGTCTTGACATCCATCTGCCATATCTCGTAATCGAAATATGCAGCTATAGCTAGTATGATCCTCACCGATTTCAGCATCGCTACCGGCGAGTAAGTCTCGTCATAGTCAATTCCTTGAACTTGTCCATAACCTTTAGCGACAAGCCGAGCTTTGTGGATCTGAACATTTCCATCCACATCGGTTTTCTTCTTAAAGACCCATTTGCAACCAATGGCGATTCGCCGGTGGCGGATCAACCAAGTCCCGGACTTGATTCTCATCCATGGACTTTAACTTTCGGATCTCATGGCCTCTAGCCATGCCTCGGAATCTGGGCTTACCATCGCTTCCGCATACGTGGCGGCTTGTCGCTTTCTAGCAACAATACATCGCACCTGCGCAATCTTTCCGACCTCCGTGGTTCCGGTGCCGCTTCCACTCACGGGTTCCCTGACTGACTCCGGTATGATTTCATCACCAGCCGAGCCGTCCCCGAGTGGTCCTCGAATTTCTTCGAGTCGAACCGTCCTCCCACTGGCCTCCCGACTGAGAAACTCTTTCTCAAGGAAAACCCCGTTCCGAGCAACAAACACTTTGTTCTCTTCCTGGTTGTAGAAGCTATATCCCAAGGTTTCCCTCGGGTATCCCACGAATATGCATTTATCCGACTTGGGTGTAAGCTTGTCTGACATAAGTCGCTTGACAAATGCTTCACAACCCCAAATCTTGAGAAAAGACAAACTGGGACTCTTCCGGTCCACATCTCATCACGGTGTCTTGTCTACGGATTTTGATGGTACCCTATTAAGTGTGAAAGCTGCAGTTTCTAGAGCGTATCCCCAAAATGACAAGGGTAAATCCGATTTGCTCATCATAGACCGAACCATGTCCAACAAGGTCCTATTCCTCCGTTCTGACACGCCGTTTCTGCATGGCGTGCAGGAGGTGTGAGCTGAGGTACTATACCTCGACTTTTCAGATGATCATCGAACTCCTGGCTCATATACTCACCTCCACGATTAGATTGCAGAAGCTTTATAGTCTTGCCGAGCTGATTCTCAACCTCGTTTTGAAACTCTTTGAACTTTTCAAAAGTCTCCGACTTGTGCCTCATCAAATAGATATATCCATATCTACTCAAGTCGTCGGTAAAAGTCACGAAATACTGATAGCCACCTCTGGCAGTTGTGCTCAGTGGACCACACACATCACTGTGTATAAGCTCCAATAGCTCGGATGCCCTCTCGCAAGTCTTTGCGAAAGGAGACTTAGTCATCTTGCCGAGCAAGCATGATTCACATGTCTCAAACGACCCAAAGTCGGACGAAGTTAGGAGCCCATCATCATGGAGCTTCTTCATGCGTTTCAGACTAATGTGTCCAAGCCGGCAATGCCAGAAGTATGTCGGATTTATCTCGTTAGGCTTATGCCTCTTGACATTTACGTTATAGACCGGTTCCTGTTCTAGATTCAATATAAATAACCCATCAACAATGGGTGCATTGCCGTGGAACATACCATTCAAAAATATCGAACAACCATTGTCCTTTAAATTGAATTCATAACCTTGACTCATCAAACATGAGGCAGAAATAATGTTCTGACTAAGTGCAGGAATGTAATAACAATTATTCAATTCCATAATGAATCCGTATGAAGGAAAGGAGCTGCATCGTGCCGACCTCCAACGCAGCAACTCTTGCTTTGTTGCCGACCACGATGTCAATCTCCCCTTGTGCCACACGCCTAGTTCTTACCAGCCCCTGCATCGAGTTGCAAATATGAACAACCGATCCGGTAGCAAATACCTAAGAGCTACTAGGTATGTCAGCAAGGTAAATGTCTATAACATATGCAACAAGTGTACCTTTGCCTGAAGAAGCATTTCTGGCCTTCTTGCCATGCTCTGCAAGCCACTTTCTACAGTTCCTCTTCCAGTGATCGGTCTCCTTGCAATGAAAACAAACGGTCTTTGAGTCCGGTCCAGACTTCGGCGCAGCGGCAGAGGTTACCATCTCCGTGCCCTTTGCCTTAGCCTTCTTCTTAGACCAACTCTTCTTGAACTTAGCCGATTTACGCACCATCAACACTTGATGCGTGCCTTTCTTAATATCCTGCTCTGCCACTTTGAGCATCCCATGCAATTCGGTGAGTTTCTTATCCATGCCATGCATATGGTAGTTCGAGATGAACGTCCCATAGCTGGGCGGAAGAGAACCGTAACAGCATCGATGAGCTCATCCAAGAGCGGGAAGCCCAAACGATCCAAAGCTTGCACATATCCGATCATCTTGATCACATGTGGGCTCGATGGATCACCTTCCTTCAGCTTGCAATCCATCAAGGATCACCAGACGTTGAACCTTTCGGTCCTAGCACGTATGCGAAACATGCTCTTGAGACTCTCGATCATATCGTAAGCCTCAACATTTTTGAAATGCTGTTGCAAATCAGGCTCCATACAAGCCAGCATCAGACAGCCGATCTCCGTTGATTCATCAACGAGTTTCTGGTAGGCATTTTTAGCTGTGGCACTAGCATTGTCGGCAGGTTCCTCTGGAAGTGGATCCTCTAGAACATGTTCCTTTTTATCGTGCTTGAGAACAATTCTCAAATTTCTATACCAGGTGGTAAAGTTTGTTCCATTCAGTTTATCCTTTTCCAGAATTGATTTCAATGCAAAGTTGGGTTGAGCAGGTGGTGCCATTGATCTACAACAGAAAATATGCAATCACTAAGCAATGCGTTTATGTAGAGTAATTCAAGCCTTAAATATAAATACTCCCACTGAAGTTGGCATCCCTCCGCAAACTCGCAGTGATTCAGGATCCGACTAGTGCATGCGACTAGTGAGCTTTAGCATCATCGCTAGCCAACATACCTATCACGGTAAGCAACTCCTTGCTAATCATATCTCTATACGACTCACAGCCGATTAGGGAAGGTATCTCATACCCCGGCTCCCAACCTTCTTTGCCACAAGGCCCAAAACCGTTTTGATAGCCTTGTCAAGTTAACTTGATGCAGTGCATGTCCGTGTCCGACACGAACCCTTCAGTTCAAGGACACCCAGCAGCACCCCAATTTTATGAGACCACTACTATACGTACTTCACGTTCGAAGGTGCAACATCGGGGATGGCAATTCGCTTGATATTCATGAGGGATCATTCTATCATTTTAACATGCATAGAAACAAAGAAGCATAACAATCACAAAATAACACATATTGTGAAATAGTATGGCTCCTTCATGGACGTTCCTCCAGGTCGGCTCCGACTCCGATGACCATCTACAAACTCCATCTTGTTTGTCACGCTGGGACGCCAAGCCACCAACCTGATCTCTATTATCCAACTACTACAATTAGTAATGAATTTACATAGAGTCACAAGTCGACACGCAGGTCGTTATACATTATAATGACAGCACTTTGGCTCCTGCCGGCTGACAAACATGACACGCAGGCCACGTATAAATTATACACATGCATCACATACACATGAGCCATACTATCCACATCAAACCTGCAAAACAAAGTTATGCATAGAATCGCATTCTACCAGTTTGTGTGGCGGGTACGAAATACACGGCGCTACGCACACGGCGGTCCCTGTTAACCCCGATGGCGGATGACCGACCGGTAGGGGTAGATCGTGTCACGACCTCATCGATCCCGATTTACAGAAAACATAGCCTCAACGATCCCCATGTGTAGTTGATCACATCAACCGTGCACATAGCCGTCTCTTCAAGGACAACAGATCTCATCTGCCGCCTCCACATATCTAATATGCATACGATCTGAATCCAAATCCTATAGCAGAGGCTCTGATACCACCGTGAGGTTCTCTTTGTAGGGTGCGTCGACCGCAAATTAAAAATTCCTACGCAGAACATCCAGGAACATGCTACGGGAGATGGATCACAGTTTGTTACCACTAGACGCGCAGTGCCGTGCAGCGGAAGAAGAGTTGGGGCAGCGCGTCCGAGTGGATCGTCTCCTCCTCGTGCGATCTCCCTCGAGCGGTCGGTCGTCCGATCCCACGTATGAGTTCACCGGAGCGGCGCAAGTGCACCGCCTCTAACGGTATCCGCGCGTGCGGGAGGAACACCGTGCGGCGGACTGCTAGGTCCGATCACACAGTCGGCGGCGAGTGGAGGTGGCTATTCGCAACACCTGCAAACCTTAGTCGCAGCACCGAAGCGATCAACCTCCTGAGGCCGAAGCGATCGGCCTCCTGAGGCCAAAAGCGTTCACTTTTTTTGAGTGTGCCGCACCTCCACTTTATATAGGCGTCCGTCGCGAGCTCAACACTTGGGCCTCGCACGGACCCTAAAGCCTAAAGTCTACTCGGTCACGTTCCTAGTCCAGTTCGGATCACATCCGACTAGTGTCCTACGAACCGACCTCGTAGGTTCCTTCCCTTAAGCGCGACCCCTTAGAGTTCAAGTCGGCTTGGTCACAGTTCGGATCACCTCCGACATGCACGGTTGGTAGCGGCCTCTAGCAAGGCGTGCCGACCACCAAGCAGACTATGAAGCTGGTTAAGCGAACACATACAATGTGTCACACTTCATTTCCCTTTGCATACGATATATGTTGTCGGGCTCAAGGCGACTGTCATCCTTGTGCTAGCCCGACCTCTTTCTCGTTCTAGTGATACCGACCACTATCCGGATTATCTCATAATCCTTGTCGCATATGGCCATGCAGTTCCTGGTCGGATCACACGAGGGGCCCAGTATATCTCTCCTGATCGGAGGGCAAATCCCATCTTGCTCGACCATGTCTTGCGGCATGGGATTGGACAAACCGAAAACTACCTTTGTAACTACCCGATCCACGAGTAGCGTTTGGTCGGCCCAAAGCAAGTCTATCACCATCTCGAGTACATGCGTCAGCTCAGGTCTTAGGAAATAGAACGTATGTTGTACTAGAGACTCACAGATGACATATCGCTGCGTCTCATAGTTGGGTCTGTCCGACTCGGACCTTATCTCGACTCGGATCCGACTATGTCTAATCCGACCAGACCTTTCCAAGTCCATATTATCCGGTTAGCATCCAATGCTCCATGGCTAGTGAGACCGAGCCATCGACCGTGTCATATGCTAGTCTAGTCGGCTTGGCGTCCACACAGCCCTTTCGACTAGGGACCTTTTAGGACAGTCATCATACGTTGCATAGTCCCACAAACAAGTCACGTACTTGCTGATATACATCATTGATAATGTCCAAGGACTATCTTTATTCATAAACACATAGGAAATATCATCATACATGATTGCCTCTAGGGCATATCTCCAACACCTTTTTCTACCAGTGCCCCTTGTGTCGAATCAATAAATTTGGGTTGAATACTCTACCCTCGAAAACTGTTGCGATCCGCTATACTTGTAGGTTATCAAGACTATTTTCTGGCGCCGTTGCCGGGGAGCATAGCTCTATTCTTTGAGTCACTTGGGATTTATATCTGCTGGTCACTATGAAGAACCTGAAAGACGCGAAAACAAAAATTTATCCCTCAACTACGAGGGGAGGTAAGGAACTGCCATCTACATCTGCACTTGATTCACCTTCTATTTTGAGTAAGCTTGCGACACCTAAACCTGCTTCTGCAATTAATTCTGATATGTCGCATGTTATTGATGATGCCACTTCTACTATGCATGATACTTATGATGAAACTACTTCTATGCTTGATACTACTGTGCCACTTGGTGAATTTCTTGATGAACAACTTGCTAGGGCTAGAGAGAATGAAATTATTGAAACTGATAATATTGAAGATAGTGATGATGAAGACTCTCCCCCTAATAAATATGAATTATCTGTTGTGCTTGAGGGTTGTGTTTTGGATGAAGAATCTGCTAGAGCCATTCTTGCTTGCAATGATAGAAGTGATCTTCAGAAGTTATTAGCTAAATGGAAGTAGCAATCTCTTAATCCTAGAATGAAACCTGACCCTGCTTTTGCTACTTCACCTATCTATGTTACTGATAAGGATTATGAATTCTCTGTTGATCCTGATATAGTTACTTTGGTAGAATCCGATCCTTTATATGGCTATGAATCTGAAACAGTTGTGGCACATCTTACTAAATTAAATTATATAGCCACCCTGTTCACTAATGATGAGAAATCTTGCTACCTTTATATCCTTAAAATATTTCCGTTCTCATTAAAGGGTGATGCTAAGATATGGTTTAATTCTCTTGATCTTGGTTGTGTGCGTAGTCCACAGGATATGATTTATTACTTCTCTGCTAAATATTTCCCTGCTCATAAGAAACAAGCCGCTTTAAGGGATATATATATATAATTTTGTGCAAATTGAAGAAGAGAGTCTCCCATAAGTTTGGGGGAGGCTTCTCCAATTACAGAATGCTTTGCCTGATCATCCTCTTAAGAAAAATGAAATACTTGATATCTTTTATAATGGACTAACCGATGCTTCTAGAGATTACCTGGATAGTTGTGCTGGTTCTGTTTTTAGCGAAAGAACATCGGATGAAGCTGAAATTTTAATAAATAATATGTTGACAAATGAAAATAATTGCACACTTCCTGAGCCAACTCCTGAGCCTATTCCTAAACCAACTCTGAAGAAGAGGGGTGTTCTATTTCTCAGTCCTAAAGATATGCAAGAGGCAAAGAAATCTATGAAAGAAAAAGGTATTAAAGCTGAAGATGTTAAGAATTTACCACCTATTGAAGAAATACATGGTCTAAATTTACCGCCTGTTGAAGAAAATTATGGTCTTAATCCTTCACCTATTAAAGGAACTCATGGTCTTGATAACCCGACACAGGTAGTAAAGGTAAATTCTCTCTATAGATATGATAAAGTTGAAATCCCTCTGTCGGTTTCAAAACCGGTGGATCTCGGGTAGGGGGTCCTGAACTGTGCGTCTAGGCGGATGGTAACAGGAGACAAGGGACACGATGTTTTTACCCAGGTTCGGGCCCTCTCGATGGAGGTAAAACCCTACTCCTGCTTGATTAATATTGATGATATGGGTAGTACAAGAGTAGATCTACCACGAGATCGTAGAGGCTAAACCCTAGAAGCTAGCCTATGGTATGATTGTTGTTAGATCCTCTGGACTAAAACCCTCTGGTTTATATAGACACCGGAGAGGGTTAGGGTTACATAGCGTCGGTTACAAATGGGAGGAGATCTACATATCCGTATCGCCGAGCTTGCCTTCCACGCCAAGGAAAGTCCCATCTGGACACGGGACGAAGTCTTCAATCTTGTATCTTCATAGTCCAGGAGTCCGGCCAAAGATCATAGTCCGGCCATCCGGACACCCCCTAATCCAGGACTCCCTCAGTAGCCCCTGAAACAGGCTTCAATGACGACGAGTCCCGCGCGCAGATTGTCTTCGGCATTGCAAGGCGGGTTCCTCCTCCAAATACTTCATAGAAGATTTTGAACACAAGGATAGCGTCCTGCTCTGCAAAATGATTTCTACATACCACCGTAGAGAGAATAATACTTACACAAATCCAATCTGCTGACGTATTTCATAGCGTGACATCACACCACGGCCAAGCCTTTATTCCAATCGTTTTTACAGTCCCACCTCAGCATGTTTAGCGAGGCGGTTTCCTTGGAACGTCTTGTCAAAGCAGAGATCGCGTCCCCTTATTCCGGGATTCTCATTAATACGGGCGTGGGTAACCCAATCGTGCCCGTTGGCACGTCTCCTCTATTGAAGGCGAGTCCCAAACGGTCACGGGGAAGGCTCTTGGTATTCAACCTCTTTATAAAGAGACCAAGGCTCTACTCCTTTCTTTCAATCTCAATTGAATCCGCTCCTCGCCTCGAGTTCCAACACCCAAAGCTCCAGATTCAGGCGCTTTGGACCTTCAATGATGTCCAGCTCCGACCTTCAAGGCCGGTGGATGCCTTCCTCCGTTATGGAAGAAGACGTGCTAAAGCTAAGAGATGCCAGGTATTTAACCGGTGGAATTTCGCATAGGCTGCCTGCTCAAGGGCAGGTTATTCCCACTCCCAAGCCTGGTGAGAGTGTGGTGTTCGCGTCTCACTTCCTTGAGGCTAGGCTTCCCGACGGACCCCTTCGTGAGGGGGCTCATGTTTTATTATGGGTTGGAATTTCACGACTTGGATCCGGAGTCCATCCTCCACATCTCATTGTTCATTGTCGTGTGCGAAGCCTTCCTCCGAATTACCCCTGACTTCGGATTGTGGCTTAAGACCTTCAAAGTGGAGCCGAAGATGATCAAGGGGCAGCAAGCGGAGTTCGGAGGGGCTGTTATAAACAAGAATGCTGACGCTCCATGGCCCGAGGGCTCTTTTAAAGAGGAGTTCAACTTATGGCAACGAGAGTGGTTTTATATCACAGCTCCCAGGGGCACCAAGTGGGTGGCGCCACCTGCCTTTCGCTCGGGTCCTCCCCCGCGGCTGGCGTCATGGGTCAATAAAGGGCTCGACTGGGGGCCGTCCAAGGACGTGCCCTTGTTGCAGGGCCGCATTCAAGATCTCTTAGAAAGAGACATCAACCTAGCCATAGTGACGTAGGTCATGTTGATTCGCCGCACTTTGCCCTGCAAACGCCGTCCCCTCCGCCTGTGGGAGTTTAATCCGGAGGGACCACGAGCTCTCCAACACTTTACGGGCGTGACGCCCATGGAGATGTACAAATTGTTCTTCGGATCACAAGCAATGTGTTCGGACTTGACCGAGGACGCAGGTCTGAACTGCAATCGCCCGGATACTCAAGTAAGTAGCCCTGTACCCGGACACGCTATCCATATATTTATAATAAAATTTCCCTTAAAAGAGTTGTCCCTTAAACAGGAGTGGATAGCGAAAGCAAAGCTAATCAGGTGTCCGGCCCCCCTCCCTGAGACCACGCCGGATCCCGTGTTAACCAGGATGATGGAGGTCTATCCGAATGGTTTATCTGAATCCGGCAGGGCCGGAAAGCAGCCGTATGGCTCCCCAAAGCCCTCCGTTTCCGGCCTTCAAAAAAGGCCATTGGACTAGTCCGGCACCGTCCGGTGCACGGTCGGAGGAGCTGAAGGATCTGCTCGGGCGAGCGTCTATCTCAGAAGAACACCGTGCATTGATGGGCACAGTGACTGAAAGGATTTCATCCGCGGAGAGCGGGTTGCACGAGGCTGTCAGGAGTTTACTGACAGGTTTTGAGGTACGCGAAATGATGTACCTTTTGACAGTTCCGCATATAAAAGATGCGCCCTGTATAGATAGTAGCCCCTGAGACTCGGTGCGTTGTCAAAAATGACAGCGCCGAGGATCGTAATCCCATGTATAATATGTCGCTCTTCCTATGTAGGTGACGAAGTGTCCGGTGGCTAGCCGGACTAATGAATTTGCCGAGCTAAAGCTGCAACTTGACATGGCGGATGCCGACATCGCGCTTGTCAACAAGCGGCTTGACAAGTCACAAGGTATGCAATTTCTCCGCGGACACCTGGTAAGGGGGCTTGATGCCCGTGCCTTACAACATGTATGCTTGATGCAGATGGTGCCGCTGCCATGGAGAACCTTCGGGCGGAACTCGTCTGAGCCAAGGAACAGGCCAGAAAAAGTGATGCGGCTGCCTTAAAGGCGGCCGAAGAGCTGAAAGTTGAATAGGCTGTTCACTGCCGAAGCAAGAAGGAAATGGCCGAGATGGTTGTGAAGTTGAAGGATGCTGCCGACCGCTGCAAGCTTCTTGAAAAAGAAGATCGGGTGGAGTATAAGGACCTGGAGAAGGCCGCTACTGAGGCCAAGGATGCTCGCTCTGCAGTGAGATCCATGAAGCAGGAGCTACGTCAGGCCGGAGATATCGTGGCTGGAAAGCCCTTTATGCTGCGGATGAAGTTCGGGGATCCTAAATATGCTCAGTTGGACCGACTGTGGAGTGCGGCGGATACTTATCTGGACTTGGCGGCAAGTGCCGCGGACGCGATCGAACACTTCCGAGATCAACAGGATCACGAAGTGGAAAATCTTTTTTGGTCGTAGTTCCACAATCCAGAGCGCCCACTTCCATTAATCGAGCGTTTGGCCAAATGGGCGGAGCTGAATAGGTTTTCCGGACTCGCCATGAAGGATGTTGTGAGTCATCTGTGGCCAGAAAGGCCCGAGCCGAAGAGTTATTTTAGTTTGGTGCAGCAGTTCCTTGGTGCGTTGCTGCATATCAATGCAATGAAGAGGTCAGCATGCATAGAGGGTGCGCGGATGGCTCTTGCCCGTTTCAAGACATACTGGGCGGAGATGAAGGCCACTGTCGTTGCATCCCAATATTCGGACGGGAGCCGAGTACCTGCCGAGCACTATTTTCAGGAAGTTCTGCAGCGCGCTCGTTTAATAGAGACGCAGTGCTCGAAGGATATCATGTTCGAATAACATGTATTATTGTAAAACAATGTTTCGATGGAATATAAAAGCTTTTTATACTTGTGCCTGCAAGAATTTAAATACCTCATGTGCGGTCGTTAATGTATATGTGTATATAACCTGAAAGATGGCAGTCTTGACAGCCCCACGCATATAATGCGGGGTGTTATGAAAGCGCATTTTCACACTTGATCCAACGTCTTGGTCCTATAAACGAGGTGATAGCGCAGCGAACTAGGCAACCGGACTATAATGCTTTATCACTTTCACTTAGCCATAGGAGTTTGACAATGGGGCTACTATATAGCCCCTAGGGGCATCTCGCTCGCCCGAATTCGGAGCGCATGTGTGCCTGACCGGGAAACGACCCTTCGTTAATGCGAAGGAATCCTAAAGATTCCGGTGAGTCATCGAGTGGTTTACCAGTCTCACGCTATATCATGACAGTCAGTTTTTGACTTTCTCTACCGAGGTGCTCGCCTGGCCGAACCGGGGCACAATCGCAGTAGTTCTCCTGGTGCCGCCTTAGCCGATAGAGCGGAACGTAAGTCAGCAAAACATAGGAGCCGGGCAAACCCAAAACATTTGACCAAAGATATGATTCGGAGCTGATGCATATAAGGCCAAACTCGCGACGCCGAACACTCCCTAAGGTATTCGGTCTTTATGAAAACGGGCTGAACAACGCCCTTAGTAATAAGCCCACAGTGTCCGTGCACGCAAAATCCTGACGTGGCCAATGCCAAGACGCCAGCCTCCACCTCGGTTATAGCAAGAAACCGGGGGATCTGTATCAACAAGAGAAGTAAAAAAGGTTTACGCAGGGTCTTAATCTGAAAAGAATCCTTGGAACGGGTCCCTCATCGCACGTCTGCGCTGTGTCTCCGTTGTGCCGTATCACTGACGGGTGTAGCACGGTGTTCATCTGTAATACAGAGGAACTTAGTTGAAAAAGATCATGCGAAAATGTACGTTATATTAAATAAACAAAGTACAATTCAAAAAATGAATAAAATTGAGCTTTATTGTCTCTTGTTGTATATGCGCGGAGCCCCTTGTACGTGGGTATGCGGCTAGTAAGCCCTTGTATGTTTATGCCGGACTGCTCTAGCCATGTCCGGGGTCTGAACGACCTGTTTAGGTGCTTTGATTAGTGAAGCCGGCATAGTGTGTGGCTGTCAAGGCGGCTGCACAATCTTCCGCGCTCGAGGAACACTCGATATTTCCCTTTAATGACATGATGCCTCGCGGACCGGGCATTTTAAGTATAAGAGATGCATAATGCGGTATTGCGTTAAAGCGGGCGAAAGCTTCGCGTCCCAGTAGTGCTTGATAGGTACTTGTAAATGGGGCGATGTG
Organism: Aegilops bicornis; assembly: GCA_021605145.1. Lineage (NCBI taxonomy): Eukaryota > Viridiplantae > Streptophyta > Magnoliopsida > Poales > Poaceae > Aegilops > Aegilops bicornis. Next base: position 33,582,732 of record CM038673.1, read on the forward strand.
GATGGTTAGCTTTTCGCGGCGTAAGTTGTCCGGTGAGCCGAACATAACTTCTAGACTAACAGAGCCCGTACAATGGGCATCTGGGCCTGGCGTTACCCCTTGAAAGGAAGTGTTGCTATGGAGAATTGTTGTTGGGTCTATCTGAAGGAAATATGCCCTAGAGGCAATAATAAAGTTATTATTTATTTCCTTATTTCATGATAAATGTTTATTATTCATGCTAGAATTGTATTAACCGGAAACATGATACATGTGTGAATACATAGACAAACAGAGTGTCACTAGTATGCCTCTACTTGACTAGCTCGTTAATCAAAGATGGTTATGTTTCCTAACCATGGACAAAGAGTTGTTATTTGATTAACGGGATCACATCATTAGGTGAATGATCTGATTGACATGACCCATTCCATTAGCTTAGCACCCGATCGTTTAGTATGTTGCTACTGCTTTCTTAGTGACTTATACATGTTCCTGTGACTATGATATTATGCAACTCCCGTTTACCAGAGGAACACTTTGTGTGCTACCAAACATCACAACGTAACTGGGTGATTATAAAGGTGCTCTACAGGTGTCTCCGAAGGTACATGTTGGGTTGGCGTATTTCGATATTAGGTTTTGTCACTCCGATTGTCGGAGAGGTATCTCTGGGCCCTCTCGGTAATACACATCACTTAAAACCTTGCAAGCATTGCAACTAATGAGTTAGTTGTGGGATGATGTATTACGGAACGAGTAAAGAGACTTCCGGTAACGAGATTGAACTAGGTATTGGATACCGACGATCGAATCTCGGGCAAGTAACATACCGATGACAAAGGGAACAACGTATGTTGTTATGCGGTTTGACCGATAAAGATCTTCGTAGAATATGTAGGAGCCAATATGAACATCCAGGTTCCACTATTGGTTATTGACCGGAAACAGTTCTAGGTCATGTCTACATAGTTCTCGAACCCGTAGGGTCCGCACGCTTAACGTTACGATGACAGTTTTTATGAGTTTTGATCTACCGAAGTTTGTTCGGAGTCCCGGATGTGATCACGGACATGACGAGGAGTCACGAAATGGTCGAGACATAAAGATTGATATATTGGAAGCCTACGTTTGGACTTTGGAAAGGTTCTGGATGAAAACGGGATTTTACCGGAACACCGGGGGGTTACCGGAAACCTCCCGGCGGTTAATGGGCCTTAGTGGGCCATGAGGGAGAAGAGGAGGGCCGGCCAGGGCAGGCGCGCCCTCCCCTAGTCCGAATAGGACATGGAAGAGGCGGCGCCCCCTTCTTTCCCTCCCCCCAAGTCCTAATCCAACTAGGAAAAGGGGGGGAGTCCTACTCCCGGTGGGAGTAGGACTCCTCCGGCGCGCCTCCTCCTAGGGCCGGCCGCACCCCCCCCCCCTTGCTCCTTTATATACGGGGGCAGGGGGGCACCCCAAGACACACAAGTTGATCTACGGATCGTTCCTTAGCCGTGTGTGGTGCCCCCCTCCACCATATTCCACCTTGGTCATATCGTCGCGGAGTTTAGGCGAAGCCCTGCGCCGGTAGAACATCATCATCGTCACCATGTCGTCGTGCTGACAGAACTCATCCCCGACACCATGCTTGATCGGAGTCCGGGGATCGTCATCGAGCTGAACGTGTGCAGAACACGGAGGTGCCGTACGTTCGGTACTTGGATCGGTCGGATCGTGAAGACGTACGACTACATCAACCGCATTGTCATAACGCTTCCGCTTTCGGTCTACGAGGGTACGTGGACACACTCTCCCCTCTCGTTGCTATACATCACCATGATCTCGCGTTTGCGTAGGAAATTTTTTGAAATTACTACGTTCCCCATCAGTGGCATCCGAGCCTGGTTTTATGCGTTGATGTTATATGCATGAGTAGAACACAAGTGAGTTGTGGGCGATACAAGTCATACTGCTTATCAGCATGTCATACTTTGGTTCAGCGGTATTGTGAGATGAAGCGGCCCGGACCGACATTACGGTATGCGCTTCTACGAGACTGGTTTCACCGCTGCGAGCACTCGTTGCTTAAAGGTGACTGGCGGGTGTCTGTCTCTCTCACTTTAGTTGAACCGAGTGTGGCTACGCCCGTTCCTTGCGAAGGTTAAAACAGCACCAACATGACAAACTATCGTTGTGGTTTTGATGCGTAGGTAAGAACGGTTCTTGCTCAGCCCGTAGCAGCCACGTAAAACTTGCAACAACAAAGTAGAGGACGTCTAACTTGTTTTTGCAGGGCATGTTGTGATATGATATGGTTAAGACGTGATGCTATATTTTATTGTATGAGATGATCATGTTTTGTATCCGAGTTATCGGCAACTGGCAGGAGCCATATGGTTGTCGCTTTATTGTATGAAATGCAAACGCCATGTAATTGCTTTAATTTATCACTAAGCGGTAGCGATAGTCGTAGAAGCAATAGTTGGCGAGATGACAACGATGCTACGATGGAGATCAAGGTGTCGCGCCGGTGACGATGGTGATCATGATGGTGCTTCGGAGATGGAGATCACAAGCACAAGATGATGATGGCCATATCATATCACTTATATTGATTGCATGTGATGTTTATCCTTTATGCATCTTATCTTGCTTTGATTGACGGTAGCATTTTAAGATGATCTCTCACTAAAAATTATCAAGAAGTGTTATCCCTGAGTATACACCGTTGCCAATAGTTCGTAGTGCCCAGACACCACGTGATGATCGGGTGTGATAAGCTCTACGTCCATTTACAATGGGTGTAAGCCAGTTCTGCACACGCAGAATACTCAGGTTAAACTTGACGAGCCCAGCATATGCAGATATGGCCTCGGAACACGGAGACCGAAAGGTCGAGCGTGAATCATATAGTAGATATGATCAACATAGTGATGTTCACCATTGAAAACTTCTCCATCTCACGTGATGATCGGTTATGGTTTAGTTGATTTGGATCACGTGATCACTTAGATGACTAGAGAGAAGTCTGTCTAAGTGGGAGTTCTTTAGTAATATGATTAATTGAACTTAAATTTATCATGAACTTAGTCCTGGTAGTATTTTGCAAATTATGTTGTAGATCAATAGCTCACGTTGTTGCTTTCATATGTTTGTTTTGATATGTTCCTAGAGAAACTGTGTTGAAAGATGTTAGTAGCAATGATGCGGATTGGATCCGTGATCTGAGGTTTATCCTCATTGCTGCACGTAAGAATTATGTCCTTGATGCACCGCTAGGTGACAGACCTATTGCAGGAGCGGAATGCGCACGTTATGAGCGTTTGGCTAGCTCAATATGATGACTACTTGATAGTTTAGTGCACCATGCTTAACGGCTTAGAATCGGGACTTCAAAGGCGTTTTGAACGTCATGGACCATATGAGATGTTCCAGAATTGAAGTTAATATTTCAAGCAAATACCCGAGTTGAGAGATATGAAGTCTGCAACAAATTCTATAGCTAAAAGATGGAGGAGAATCGCTCAACTAGTGAGCATGTGCTCAGATTGTCTGGGTACTTCAATCGCTTGAATCAAGTGGGAGTTAATCTTCCAGATAAGATAGTGATTGACAGAATTCTCTAGTCACCATCACTAAGTTACTAGAACTTTGTGATGAACTATAGAATGCAAGGGATGACGAAAACGATTCCCGAGTTTTTCATGATGATGAAATCGATGAAGGTAGAAATCAAGAAAGAACATCAAGTGTTGATGGATAATAAGACCACTAGTTTCAAGAAAAGGGCAAAGGGATAGAAGGGAACTTCAAGAAAAACGGCAAGCAAGTTGCTGCTCAAGTGAAGAAGCCCAAGTCTGGACCTAAGCCTCAGACTAAGTGCTTCTACTGCAAAGGGACTGGTCACTGGAAGCAGAACTACCCCAAGTATTTGGCCGATAAGAAGGATGGCAAGGTGAACAAAGGTATATTTGATATACATGTTATTGATGTGTACTTTACTAGTGTATATAGCAATCCCTCGGTACTTGGTACTGGTTCAGTTGCTAAGAGTAGTAACTCGAAACGGGAGTTGCAGAATAAACAGAAACTAGTTAAGGGTGAAGTGACGATGTGTGTTGAAAGTAGTTTCAAGATTGATATGATCATCATCTCACACTCCCTATACTTTCGGGATTAGTGTTGAACCTAAATAAATGTTATTTGGTGTTTGCGTTAAGCATGAATATGATTTGATCATGTTTATTGCGATACGATTATTCATTTAAAGTTAGAGAATTATTGTTATTCTGTTTACATGAATAAGACCTTCAATGGTCATACACCCAATAAAAATAGTTTGTTGGATCTCGATCGTAGTGATACACATATTCATAATATTGATGCCAAAAGATGCAAAGTTAATAATGATAGTGCAACTTATTTATGGCAATCGCCGTTTGGGTCATATCGGTGTAAAGCGCATGAAGAAACTCCATAAAGATGGATTTTCGGAATCACTTGGTTATGAATCATTTGACGCTTGTGAACCGTGCCTTTGGGCGAGATGACTAAAACTCCGTTCTTCGGAACAATGGAACGAGCAACAAACTTATTGGAAATAATACATACTGATGTATGCGATCCGATGAGTGTTGAGGCTCACGGCGGGTGTCATTATTTTCTGACCTTCACAGATGATTTGAGCCGATATGGGTATATCTACTTGATGAAACATAAGTCTGAAATAGTTGAAAGGTTCAAAGAATTTCAGAGTGAAGTGGAAAATCATCATAACAAGAAAATAAAGTTTCTGCGATCTGATCGTGGAGATGAATATTTGAGTTACGAGTTTGGTCTTCAATTGAAACAATATGGAATAGTTTCACAGCTCACGCCACCTGGAACACCACAACGTTATGGTGTGTCCGAACATCGTAACTGCACTTTATTTTTATATGGTGCGATCAATGATGTCTCTTACCGATTTACCACTATCATTTTGGGGTTATGCATTAGAGACAGCTGCATTCACGTTAAAAATGGCACCATATAAATCCGTTGAGACGACACCGTATGAACTATGGTTTAGCAAGAAACCAAAGTTGTCGTTTCTTAAAGTTTGGGTTGCGATGCTTATGTGAAAAAAGTTTCAACATGATAAGCTTGAACCCAAATCGGAAAAGTTCGTCTTCATAGGATACCCAAAATGTTGGGTACACCTTCTATCACAGATCTGAAAGGCAAGACATTCATTGCCAAGAATGGATCCTTTCTAGAGAAGGAGTTTCTCTCGAAAGAAGTGAGTGGGAGGAAAGTAGAACTTGATGAGGTAACAGTACCAGCTCCCTTATTGGAAAGTAGTTCATCACGTAAATCGGTTCTGTGACACCTACACTAGTTAGTGAGGAAGTTAATGATGATGATCATGAAACTTCAGATCAAGTTGTTACTGAACTTCGTAGATCAACCAGAATAAAATCCGCACCAGAGTGGTACGGTAATCCTATTCTGGAAGTCATGTTACTAGACCATGATGAACCTACGAACTATGAGGAAGCGATGATGAGCCCAGATTCCGCAAAATGGCTTGAGGCCATGAAATCTGAGATAGGATCCATGTATAAGAACAAAGTATGGAGTTTGGTTGACTTGCCCGATGATCGGCAAGCCATTGAGATTAAATGGATCTTCAAGAGGAAGACGGACGCTGATAGTAGTGTTACTATCTACAAAGCTAGACTTGTCGAAAAAGGTTCTTGACAAAGTTCAAGGTGTTGACTACGATGAAATTTTCTCACTCGTAGCGATGCTTAAGTCTGTCCAATTCATGTTAGCAATTGCCGCATTTTTATGAAATCTGGCAAATGGATAAACAAAACTACATTCCTTAATGGATTTAAAGAAGAGTTGTATATGATGCAACCAGAAGGTTTTGTCAATCCTAAAGGTCTTTGACAAAATCATAGCTCCAGCGATCCATCTATGGACTGGTGCAAGCATCTCGGAGTTGGAATATACGCTTTGATAAGTTGATCAAAGCATATAGTTTTATCTGAGACTTGCGGTGAAGCCTGTATTTACTAGAAAGTGAGTGGGAGCACTACAACATTTCGATAAGTATATGTGAATGACATATTGTAGATCGGAAATAATGTAGAATCATTCTGCAAAGCATAAAGGAGTGTTTGAAAGGAGTTTTTCAAAGAAAGACCTCGGTGAAGCTGCTTACATATTGAGCATCAAGATCTATAGAGATAGATCAAAACGCTTGATAAGTTTTTTTCAATGAGTACATACCTTGACAAGATTTTGAAGTAGTTCAAAATGGAACAGTCAAAGAAAGAGTTCTTGCCTGTGTTACAAGGTGTGAAATTGAATAAGACTCAAAACCCGACCACGGCAGAAGATAGAAATAGAATGAAAGTCATTCCCTATGCCTTGGCCATAGGTTTTATAAAGTATGCCATGCTGTGTACCAGATCTATTGTATACCCTACACTGAGTTTGGCAAGGGAGTACAATAGTGATCTAGGAGTAGATCACTGGACAGCGGTCAAAATTATCCTTAGTGGAATAAGGATATGTTTCTCAATTATGGAAGTGACAAAAGGTTCGTCGTAAAGGGTTACGTCGATGCAAGTTTTGACACCGACCTGGATGACTCTAAGTCTCGATCTAGATACACTTTGAAAGTGGAAGCAATTAGCTAGAGTAGCTCCGTGCAGAGCGTTGTAGACATAGAAAATTGCAAAATACATAACGGATCTGAATGTGAAAGACCCGTTGACTAAGATTCTCTGACAAGCAAAACATGATCACACCTTAGTACTCTTTGGGTGTTAATCACATAGCGATGTGAACTAGATTACTGACTCTAGTAAACCCTTTGGGTGTTGATCACATATCGATGTGAACTATGGGTGTTAATCACATGGTGATGTGAACTATTGCGTTAAATCACATGGCGATGTAAACTAGATTATTGACTCTAGTGCAAGTAGGAGACTGAAGGAAATATGCCTAGAGGCAATAATAAAGTTATTATTTATTTCCTTATTTCATTATAAATGTTTATTATTCATGCTAGAATTGTATTAACCAGAAACATGATACATGTGTGAATACATAGACAAATAGAGTGTCACTAGTATGCCTCTACTTGACTAGCTCGTTAATCAAAGATGGTTATGTTTCCTAACCATGGACAAAGAGTTGTTATTTGATTAACGGGATCACATCATTAGGTGAATGATCTGATTGACATGACCCATTCCATTAGCTTAGCACCCGATCGTTTAGTATGTTGCTACCGCTTTCTTCATGACTTATACATGTTCTGTGACTATGAGATTATGCAACTCCGTTTACGGAGGAACACTTTGTGTGCTACCAAACATCACAACGTAACTGGGTGATTATAAAGGTGCTCTACAGGTGTCTCCGAAGGTACATGTTGGGTTGGCGTATTTCGAGATTAGGTTTTGTCACTCCGATTGTCGGAGAGGTATCTCTGGGCCCTCTCAGTAATGCACATCACTTAAAACCTTGCATGCATTGCAACTAATGAGTTAGTTGTGGGATGATGTATTACGGAACGAGTAAAGAGACTTGCCGGTAACGAGATTGAACTAGGTATTGGATACCGACGATCGAATCTCGGGCAAGTAACATACCGATGACAAAGGATGTTGTTATGCGGTTTGACCGATAAAGATCTTCGTAGAATATGTAGGAGCCAATATGAACATCCAGGTTCCACTATTGGTTATTGACCGGAAACAGTTCTAGGTCATGTCTACATAGTTCTCGACCCCGTAGGGTCCGCAACAACGTTCACGATGACAGTTTTATGAGTTTTGATGTACCGAAGTTTGTTCGAGTCCGGATGTGATCACGGACATGACGAGGAGTCTCGAAATGGTCGAGACATAAAGATTGATATATTGGAAGCCTATGTTTGGACTTGAATAGTTCGGGTGAAATCGGGATTTTCTAGGAACAGAATCACCGGAACCCTCCCGGGGGTTAATGGGCCTTCTTGGGCCATGAGGGAGAAGAGGAGGGCGGCCGGGGCAGGCAGCGCGCCCCTCCCCTAGTCCGAATAGGACAAGGAAGAGGCGGCGCCCCCTTTCTCTTTCCTCCCCAAGTCCTAATCCAACTAGGAAGGGGGAGTCCTACTCGGTGGGAGTAGGACTCCTCGCGTGCCTCCTCCTAGGGCGGCCGCACCCCCTTGCTCCTTTATATCACGGGGCAGGGGCACCCCAAGACACACAAGTTGATCTCTGGATCGTTCCTTAGCCGTGTCTGGTGCCCCTCCACCATATTCCACCTTGGTCATATCGTCAGCGGAGTTTAGGCGAAGCCCTGCGCGATAGAACATCATCATCGTCACCACGCCGTCGTCTTGTGGAACTCATCCCGACACCTGCTGGATCGGAGTCCGAGGATTGTCATCGAGCTGAGCGTGTGCGAGAACACGGAGGTGTCGTCGTTCGGTACTTGGATCGGTCGGATCGTGAAGGCGTGCGACTACATCAACAGCGTTGTCATAACGCTTCGCTTTCGGTCTCACAGTGCGTGGACACACTCTCCCCTCTCGTTTCTATACATCACCACGATCTTGCGTGTGCGTAGGAATTTTTTTGAAATTACTACGTTCCCCATCAGTGGCATCCGAGCCTGGTTTTATGCGTTGATGTTATATGCATGAGTAGAACACAAGTGAGTTGTGGGCGATACAAGTCATACTGCTTATCGACATGTCATACTTTGGTTGGCGGTATTGTGAGATGAAGCGGCCCGGACCGACATTACGCCAGACGCTTACGCGAGACTGGTTTCACCGCGGGAGCACTCGTTGCTAAAGGTGGTGGCGGTGTCTGTCTCTCTCACTTTAGTTGAACCGAGTGTAGCTCGCCCGGTCCTTGCGAAGGTTAAAACAGCACCAACTTGACAAACTATCGTTGTGGTTTTGATGCGTAGGTAAGAACGGTTCTTGCTCAGCCCGTAGCAGCCACGTAAAACTTGCAACAAAAAAGTAGAGGACGTCTAACTTGTTTTTGCAGGGCATGTTGTGATATGATATGGTTAAGACGTGATGCTATATTTTATTGTATGAGATGATCATGTTTTGTAACCGATTTATCGGCAACTGGCGAGAGCCATATGGTTGTCGCTTTATTGTATGAAATGCAACGCCATGTAATTGCTTTACTTTATCACTAAGCGGTAGCGATAGTCGTAGAAGCAATAGTTGGCAAGGCGACAACGATGCTACGATGGAGATCAAGGTGTCGCGCGGTGGCGATGGTGATCATGATGGTGCTTCGAGATGGAGATCACAAGCACAAGATGATGAAGGCCATATCATATCACTTATATTGATTGCATGTGATGTTTATCCTTTATGCATCTTATCTTGCTTTGATTGACGGTAGCATTTTAAGATGATCTCTCAATAAAAATTATCAAGAAGTGTTATCCCTGAGTACGCACCTTTGCCAAAAGTTCGTAGTGCCCAGACACCACGTGATGATCGGGTGTGATAAGCTCTACGTCCATTTACAATGGGTGTAAGCCAGTTCTGCACACGCAGAATACTCATGTTAAACTTGACGAGCCTAGCATATGCAGATATGGCCTCGAAACACGGAGACCGAAAGGTCGAGCGTGAATCATATAGTAGATATGATCAACATAGTGATGTTCACCATTGAAAACTACTCCATCTCACGTGATGATCGGTTATGGTTTAGTTGATTTGGATCACGTGATCACTTAGATGACTAGAGAGAAGTCTGTCTAAGTGGGAGTTCTTTAGTAATATGATTAATTGAACTTAAATTTATCATGAACTTAGTCCTGGTAGTATTTTGCAAATTATGTTGTAGATCAATAGCTCACGTTGTTGCTTTCATATGTTTGTTTTGATATGTTCCTAGAAACTGTGTTGAAAGATGTTAGTAGCAATGATGCGGATTGGATCCGTGATCCGAGGTTTATCCTCATTGCTTTGCCTGAAGAATTATGTCCTTGATGCACCGCTAGGTGACAGACCTATTGCGGGAGGCGGTCTGCACGTTATGAGCGTTTGGCTAGCTCAATATGATGACTACTTGATAGTTTAGTGCACCATGCTTAACGGCTTAGAATCGGGACTTCAAAGACGTTTTGAGCGTCATGGACCATATGAGATGTTCCAGGAATTGAAGTTAATATTTCAAGCAAATACCCGAGTTGAGAGATATGAAGTGCGCAACAAATTCTATAGCTAAAAGATGGAGGAGAATCGCTCAACTAGTGAGCATGTGCTCAGTTATGTCCAGGTACTTCAATCGCTTGAATCAAGTGGGAGTTAATCTTCCAGATAAGATAGTGATTGACAGAATTCTCTAGTCACCATCACTAAGTTACTAGAACTTTGTGATGAACTATAGAATGCAAGGGATGACGAAACGATTCCCGAGTTTTTCATGATGATGAAATCGATGAAGGTAGAAATCAAGAAAGAACATCAAGTGTTGATGGATAACAAGACCACTAGTTTCAAGAAAAGGGCAAAGGGATAGAAGGGAACTTCAAGAAAAACGGCAAGCAAGTTGCTGCTCAAGTGAAGAAGCCCAAGTCTGGACCTAAGCCTCAGACTAAGTGCTTCTACTGCAAAGGGACTGGTCACTGGAAGCAGAACTACCCCAAGTATTTGGTAGATAAGAAGGATGGCAAGGTGAACAAAGGTATATTTGATATACATGTTATTGATGTGTACTTTACTAGTGTATATAGCAACCCCTCGGTACTTGGTACTGGTTCAGTTGCTAAGAGTAGTAACTCGAAACGGGAGTTGCAGAATAAACAGAAACTAGTTAAGGGTGAAGTGACGATGTGTGTTGAAAGTAGTTTCAAGATTGATATGATCATCATCTCACACTCCCTATACTTTCGGGATTAGTGTTGAACCTAAATAAATGTTATTTGGTGTTTGCGTTAAGCATGAATATGATTTGATCATGTTTATTGCGATACGATTATTCATTTAAAGTTAGAGAATTATTGTTATTCTGTTTACATGAATAAGACATTCAATTGTCATACACCCAATAAAAATTGTTTGTTGGATCTCGATCGTAGTGATACACATATTCATAATATTGATGCCAAAAGATGCAAAGTTAATAATGATAGTGCAACTTATATATGGCACTGCCGTTTGGGTCATATCGGTGTAAAGCGCATGAAGAAACTCCATAAAGATGGATTTTCGGAATCACTTGGTTATGAATCATTTGACGCTTGGGAACCGTGCCTTTGGGCGAGATGACTAAAACTCCGTTCTTCAGAACAATGGAACGAGCAACAAACTTAATGGAAATAATACATACTGATGTATGCGATCCGATGAGTGTTGAGGCTCGCGGCGGGTGTCATTATTTTCTGACCTTCACAGATGATTTGAGCCGATATGGGGTATATCTACTTGATGAAACATAAGTCTGAAATAGTTGAAAGGTTCAAAGAATTTCAGAGTGAAGTGGAAAATCATCATAACAAGAAAATAAAGTTTCTACGATCTGATCGTGGAGATGAATATTTGAGTTATGAGTTTGGTCTTCAATTGAAACAATGTGGAATAGTTTCACAGCTCACGCCACCTGGAACACCACAACGTTATGGTGTGTCCGAACGTCGTAACTGCACTTTATTTGATATGGTGCGATCAATTATGTCTCTTACCGATTTACCACTATCATTTTGGGGTTATGCATTAGAGACAGCTTCATTCACGTTAAAAACGGCACCATATAAATCCATTGAGACGACACCTTATGAACTATGGTTTAGCAAGAAACCAAAGTTGTCGTTTCTTAAAGTTTGGGTTGCGATGCTTATGTGAAAAAAGTTTCAACATGATAAGCTTGAACCCAAATAGGAAAAGTGCGTCTTCATAGGATACCCAAAATGTTGGGTACACCTTCTATCACAGATCTGAAAGGCAAGACATTCATTGCCAAGAATGGATCCTTTCTAGAGAAGGAGTTTCTCTCGAAAGAAGTGAGTGGGAGGAAAGTAGAACTTGATGAGGTAACAGTACCAACTCCCTTATTGGAAAGTAGTTCATCACAGAAATCGGTTCCTGTGACACCTACACCAATTAGTGAGGAAGTTAATGATGATGATCATGAAACTTCAGATCAAGTTATTCTTGAACCGTAGATCAACCAGAATAAAGTCCGCACCAGAGTGGTACGGTAATCCTATTCTGGAAGTCATGTTACTAGACCATGATGAACCTATGAACTATGAGGAAGCGATGATGAGCCCAGATTCCGCAAAATGGCTTGAGGCCATGAAATCTGAGATAGGATCCATGTATAAGAACAAAGTATGGACTTTGGTTGACTTGCCCGATGATCAGCAAGCCATTGAGATTAAATGGATCTTCAAGAGGAAGACGGACGCTGATAGTAGTGTTACTATCTACAAAGCTAGACTTGTCGAAAAAGGTTCTTGACAAAGTTCAAGGTGTTGACTACGATGAAATTTTCTCACTCATAGCGATGCTTAAGTCTGTCCAAATCATGTTAGCAATTGCCGCATTTTTATGAAATCGGCAAATGGATAAACAAAACTACATTCCTTAATGGATTTAAAGAAGAGTTGTATATGATGCAACGAGAAGGTTTTGTCAATCCTAAAGGTCTTGACAAAATACGCAAGCTCAATGATCCATCTATGGACTGGTGCAAGCATCTCGGAGTTGGAATATACGCTTTGATAAGTTGATCAAAGCATATAGTTTTATACAGACTTGCGGTGAAGCCTGTATTTACTAGAAAGTGATTTGGGAGCACTACAACATTTACGATAAGTATATGTGAATGACATATTGTAGATCGGAAATAATGTAGAATCATTACGCAAAGCATAAAGGAGTGTTTGAAAGGAGTTTTCAAAGAAAAACCTCGGTGAAGCTTCTTACATATTGAGCATCAAGATCTATAGAGATAGATCAAAAGCGGCTTGATAAGTTTTTTCAATGAGTACATACCTTGACAAGATTTTGAAGTAGTTCAAAATGGAACAGTCAAAGAAAGAGTTCTTGCCTGTGTTACAAGGTGTGAAATTGAATAAGACTCAAAATACGACCACGACAGAAGATAGAAAGAGAATGAAAGTCATTCCCTATGCCTTGGCCATAGGTTCTATAAAGTATGCCATGCTGTGTACCAGATCTATTGTATACCCTACACTTTGAGTTTGGCAAGGAGTACAATAGTGATCTAGGAGTAGATCCTTTGGACAGCGGTCAAAATTATCCTTAGTGGAATAAGGATATGTTTCTCAATTATGGAAGTGACAAAGGTTAGTCAGTAAAGGGTTACGTCGATGCAAGTTTTGACACCGATCTGGATGACTCTAAGTCTCGATCTAGATACATATTGAAAGTGGAAGCAATTAGCTAGAGTAGCTCCGTGCAGAGCATTGTAGACATAGAAAATTGCAAAATACATGACGGATCTGAATGTGAAAGACCCGTTTACTAAGATTCTCTCACAAGCAAAACATGATCACACCTTAGTACTCTTTGGGTGTTAATCACATAGCGATGTGAACTAGATTACTGACTCTAGTAAACCCTTTGGGTGTTGATCACATATCGATGTGAACTATGGGTGTTAATCACATGGTGATGTGAACTATTGCCGTTAAATCACATGGCGATGTGAACTAGATTATTGATTCTAGTGCAAGTGGGAGACTGAAGGAAATATGCCCTAGAGGCAATAATAAAGTTATTATTTATTTCCTTATTTCATGATAAATGTTTATTATTCATGCTAGAATTGTATTAACCGGAAACATGATACATGTGTGAATACATAGACAAAGCAGTGTCACTAGTATGCCTCTACTTGACTAGCTCGTTAATCAAAGATGGTTATGTTTCCTAACCATGGACAAAGAGTTGTTATTTGATTAACGGGATCACATCATTAGGTGAATGATCTGATTGACATGACCCATTCCATTAGCTTAGCACCCGATCGTTTAGTATGTTGCTACTGCTTTCTTCATGACTTATACATGTTCCTGTGACTATGAGATTATGCAACTCCCGTTTACCAGAGGAACACTTTGTGTGCTACCAAACGTCACTGGCGTAACTGGGTGATTATAAAGGTGCTCTCTGGTGTCTCCGAAGGTACATGTTGGGTTGGCGTATTTGAGATTAGGTTTTGTCACTCCGATTATGGGAGAGGTATCTCTGGGCCCTCTCAAGAATGCACATCACTTAAAACCTTGCATGCATTGCAACTAATGAGTTAGTTGTGGGATGATGTATTACGGAGCAGTAAAGAGACTTGCCGGTAACGAGATTGAACTAGGTATTGGATACCGACGATCGAATCTTGGGCAAGTAACATACCGATGACAAAGGGAACAACGTATGTTGTTATGCGGTTTGACCGATAAAGATCTTCGTAGAATATGTAGGAGCCAATATGAACATCCAGGTTCCACTATTGGTTATTGACCGGAAACAGTTATAGGTCATGTCTACATAGTTCGCGAACCCGTAGGGTCCGCACGCTTAATGTTACGATGGCAGTTTTATGAGTTTTGATGTACCGAAGTTTGTTCGGAGTCCCGGATGTGATCACGGACATGACGAGGAGTCTCGAAATGGTCGAGACATAAATATTGATATATTGGAAGCCTATGTTTGGACTTCGGGATAGTTCCGGGTGAAATCGGGATTTTCTTAGGAACAGAAATTCTGGAACCCTCCCGGGGGTTAATGGGCCTTAGTGGGCCATGAGGGAGAAGAGGAGGGCCGGCCAGGGCAGGCCGCGCGCCCCCTCCCCCCTAGTACGAATAGGATAAGGAAGAGGGGGGTGGCGCCCCCCTTTCTCTTTCCCTCCCCCAAGTCCTAATCCAACTAGGAAAAGGGGTGGAGTCCAACTCCCGGTGGGAGTAGGACTCCTCCGGCGCGCCTCCTCCTAGGGCCGGCCGCACCCCCCCCCCCTGCTCCTTTATATACGGGGGCAGGGGGGCACCCAAGACACAAAAGTTGATCTACGGATCGTTCCTTAGCCGTCTGCGGTGCCCCTCTCCACCATATTCCACCTTGGTCATATCGTCGCGTAGTTTAGGCGAAGCCCTGCGCCGGTAGAACATCATCATCTTCACCACGCCGTCGTGCTGACGGAACTCATCCCCGACACCCTGCTGGATCGGAGTCCGGGGATCGTCATCGAGCTGAACCTGTGCAGAACACGGAGGTGCCGTACTTCGGTACTTGGATCGGTCGGATCGTGAAGACGTACGACTACATCAACCGCGTTGTCATAACGCTTCCGCTTTCGGTCTACGAGGGTAAGTGGACACACTCTCCCCTCTCGTTGCTATACATCACCATGATCTTGCATGTGCGTAGGAAATTTTTTGAAATTACTACGTTCCAAATCACTGTCCCCATTTTGCAGATTGTGTCCTGATATAGCAGGTTTAAAACACTGCCGCCGTCCATTAGGACTTGAGTAAAGTGGAGTCCGTTAATTATCGGATCTAATACCAAGGCAGTCCAACCTGCATTTCGGATACTTCTAGTGTAATCCTGATGGTCGAAGGTAATTGGTTTTAACAACCAGTGGCGGGACTCCTCTGGGATAGGCCGTATGGCGCGTATCTCTATGGGCGCCACTCTGTTCTCCCCTTTTGTCACGTGGAGTGAATTTACTGTTTTGACTTCTTGTGGGAAATTCTTTTGTTTTCCGGTGCTCTGCTTGTGGGGTTCATCATCGTTCTCGCTTGGTGTGTCGAGCCCCTTGTATTCGGCGTTGAGTTTGCCTGATTGCTTGAAGACCCAACAATCTCTGTGGGTATGGTTTGCGAGCTTCCCGAATCTTGTGTATTTGACATATCTTGTCCAAGATTTTATTTAGGTTAGATAGCTCGTCCTGTTATCCTTGAGGGCAGCTTTTTGATTCTGCCGAGAGCTTTTGAATCCGGTGTTGTTGCCGTGCTCTTGAGGATGTTTCCCTTGGTCGGCGCTGATCCTTGCTTCGTCGCGGTTTCCGTTTCCATCCCTAACCCGGATGTACTTGGGTCCTTTGATGCGCATCTTGCCAACCAGCTATCCTCTCCTGCACAAAAGCGGGACATGAGGCTTGTTAATGCGGCCATTGTTCTTGGCTTTTCTTGGCCGAGGTGTCTGGCGAGCCATTCGTCTCGGACGTTGTGTTTGAAAGCTGCTAAGGCTTCGGCGTCCGGATAGTCGACTATTTGGTTACTTTTAGTAAGGAATCTGTTCCAGAATTTCCGGGCTGACTCTCCGGGTTGTTGAGTTATGTGACTTAAATCATCTGCATCGGGAGGTCGGACATCGGTCCCTTGAAAATTTGCTCGAAAAGCATCCTCGGCTCTTCCCAACTTCCAACGGTGTTTTCGGGAAAGCTTTTAAGCCAATGCCGGGCTGGCCCTTTGAGCTTGAGGGGTAAGTATTTTATGGCGTGGAGGTCATCTCCTCTAGCCATGTGTATGTGGAGGATGTAATCCTCAATCCGCACTCTAGGGTGCATTGTTCCGTCGTATGCCTCTATGTTTACGGGCTTGAATCCCGCTGGAAATTCATGATCCAGCACCTCATCGGTGAAACATAGGGGGTGTGCGGCACCCTATATCTGGGTGTACTGTGATGTTCGGATATTTGATGTGTTGCATTGCTTACTAGAGCTTGCTTTCTTGGCCCATAGATAGATCTGGCTGGGCCATCTTTTTGATGTGAATCCTTGTGCAGATCGCGTCCTTTGCCGCACTGTGTTGGCCATGGGGTCATTTGTCCGACCGGGTGGCTTCCTTATTTTTTGATTGCGGAGGCTCTAGGGCCTCATCATCAAATTCCGGCAGTAATTTTCGTTTCGGATAGCTCTTTGTGTGGCGACTGTCGCCATATTTTTCTGCGGTGTTGAGTACTTTGCTCCATCTAATTCTGAGTGCATCTTCTGATGTTTTGAGCTTCCGCTTCTGCTTTTTCAGGCTACGCGTAGTGGCAACAAGCCTTTTTTGGAGGTTCTTATGCTCCAGCAACTTGTCCGGCATGAGGTCGTCCGGACTGTTGTCTTCACCGGAGATGGGTTGTTTATCCAAGTTGCCCTGTTCGGACGGTTGCTCGATGGTATGTTCGTCGTCCGCCGGTTCGCCCTGCTCAATGGCTGGGTCTGTATGGCTGCTGTCTCTGTCGAGGTGGGGTTTGGAGCGTTGTTTACGCCGCCTCTTTGACTGCTTTTCGAGGGAACGATCCCTCGTTGCGCCCCTTTGTTCCTCGTCGTTGTTTCTTTTAGGTGTGTCCACCATGTATACATCATGGGGTGAGGTGGTTGTCCAGTGCCCTATAGGCGCTGATTCCTGTTCGTCTCCTACATCATCGTCCATACCGTCGATGTCTTCGGAGTCGAAGTCGAGCATGTCGGTTAAATCATCGACAATGGTTACGAAGTGGGTGGTGGGTGGGCTTTGAATTTCTTCATCGTCGGCATCCAAACCTTGCTGACCATAGTCCAGACAGGGCTCTCGTGTTAGAGAGAGAGATTTTAGTGAATTCAGAATGTCGCCGAAAGGCGAGTGCTGAAAGATGTCCGCAGCGGTGAACTCCATGATCCGTGCCCAATCGGATTCGGTCGGCAGGGGCACGGAAGGTTCGGAGTCCGGAGAGGAGTCCGGTACCTTGGAGTCACGAGCTTCGCAAAGGACAGGTATGGTGTTCGGCTCGATCGCCGTAGAGATTGCAGCCCCGAGGCGGCGTCCAGCCACCCGTCCTCGATTGGCGCAGTCGGCTCCGAGCTAAAGGTCGGAACGGACACTGGTGCAGCCTCCAGGTCACTGTTCGGCGGCAGAGCTAGATCATGCCCATCATGACAGTGCGGCGCGCTTGGCTGTGGCTCGAACCCGTCGAAGATCAAGTCTCCGCGGACGTCGGTCGTGTAGTTCAAACTTCCAAATCTGACACGATGGACAGGCGTAGCTTTGATCTTCTCCGGATGGCCAAGTGAATTGGCCCGCGGTGCAAAACCGCCCGAATCTGAAGATCTTTCCGGGAGAAAAGTCTCGCCTGGACCATATCGTTGTTGTGATCGGAGGAGCCATCGGGCCTAAAGATGGCACAGAGGAACTCTCAATGAAAGCACCAATGTCGGTGTCAAAACCGGCGGATCTCGGGTAGGGGGTCCCGAACTGTGCGTCTAGGCGGATGGTAACAGGAGACAAGGGACCCGATGTTTTTACCCAGGTTCGGGCCCTCTCGATGGAGGTAAAACCCTACTCCTGCTTGATTAATATTGATGATATGGGTAGTACAAGAGTAGATCTTCCACGAGATCAGAGAGGCTAAACCCTAGAAGCTAGCCTATGGTATGATTGTTGTTCGTACTATGGACTAAAACCCTCCAGTTTATATAGACACCGGAGAGGGTTAGGGTTACATAGAGTCGGTTACAAATGGGAGGAGATCTACATATCCGTATCGCCGAGCTTGCCTTCCACGCCAAGGAAAGTCCCATCCGGACACGGGGCGAAGTCTTCAATCTTGTATCTTCATAGTCCAGGAGTCGGGCCAAAGGTCATAGTCCGGCCATCCGGACACCCCCTAATCCAGGACTCCCTCACCCTCCTACTAAGTTTGCTAGCCAATGCTTGGATGAGTTTGATAATTTTATGGTTAAGCAAGAAGATTTCAATGCTTATTTTGGTACACAATTAAAACAAAATGCTTATATGATTGAACACTTGGGTGATTATATGTCTAGAGTTAAAGGTGAACTTAAACTCATTAGTAAACATGCTTCTATGGTTACCACTCAAGTAGAACAAGTACTTAAAGCTCAAAATGATTTGCTCAATGAATTGAATAGTAAGAATAATGATTATGCTGTTAGAGTGGCTACTAGAACTGGTAAAATGACTCAGGAACGTTTGTATCCTGAAGGCCACCCTAAGAGAATTGAGCAAGATTGCTTCTAGTGAACCTATTGCTAGACCACCTGAGAATCCAAATGATATTTATATTTCTGATGCTGAAACACAATCTGGTAATGAACATGAACCTAATGAAAATGTTAATGATAATGTTCATGATAATGCTCAACCTAGCAATGATAATGATGTAGAAATTGAACCTGATGTTGATCTTGCTAACCCACAATCAAAGAATCAACTTTATGATAAGAGTGACTTTGTTGCTAGGAAGCACGGTAAAGAAAGAGAACCTTGGGTTCAGAAAACCATGCCTTTTCCTCCCAACCCATTCAAGAAAAAGGATGATGAGGATTTTGAGTGCTTTGCTGAAATGTTTAGACCTATCTTTTTGCGTATGCGATTAACTGATATGCTCAAAATGAATCCTTATGCTAAGTATATGAAAGAAATTGTCACTAATAAAAGAAAGATACCAGAAGCTGAAATTTCCACCATGCTTGCTAATTATACTTTTAAGGGTGGAATACCAAAGAAGTTAGGAGATCCAGGAGTACCCACTATACCATGCTCCATTAAAAGAAATTATGTTAAAACTGCTTTATGTGATCTTGGAGCCGGTGTTAGTGTTATGCCTCTCTCTTTATATCGTAGACTTGATTTGAATAAGTTGACACCTACTGAAATATCTTTGCAAATGGCTAATAAATCAACTGCTATACCTGTTGGTATTTGTGAGGATGTGCCTGTTGTGGTTGCAAACGTTACTATTTTGACGGACTTTGTTATTCTTGATATTCCCGAGGACGATAGTATGTATATTATTCTTGGAAGTCCTTTTTTGGATACTATAGGGGCTGTTATTGATTGCAACAAAGGCAATGTCACTTTTCATGTTAACGGTAATGAGCATACGGTACACTTTCCGAGGAAACAACCTCAAGTTCATAATATCAACTCTATTGGAAAAATTCCATCGATTATTTTTGGAGGTTTTGAATTTCCTCTTCCTAATGTCAAGAAGAAATATGATATTCTTATTATTGGGGATGTGCATATCCCCGTTGAGGTAACATAGTGTTATTCGAAATTTCTCCGGTTCCATGTTATTCGGAATGAGTTTGTTAACAAGACTTGATCAACCTTGTTAGTGGATTCCTTTTGATGAGCATGAGATAGATGAAACTAGAAGGCACAACCTTCTGTACCCTCCTTTTACTTTCTGTTATTTAGTTGAAATAAAGGAAAAATAGTATTTTCCTGTCTGTTTTCTGAATTATCCTTGCAATATAAAAATACACCGAAAATAAAAGTTCTCCAAATGCCCTGAAAATGGAATATGATTTTTTTTCTAGAATATTTGAGAATATCTAGCACTGAGAACACAGCAGGGGGAGCAAGCATCTGGCCACGAGGGTCTAGGGCGCGCCCACCCCTACAGGGCGCGCCCCCTGCCTCGTGGGCCCACGGTGGCTCACCTCCACTTATTCCTGCACCCACACACCTCTTCTTCCTCCCAAAAAATCACCATCCAGATCAAGCACGAGTTCTAGCTCATTTTGCTATGATTTTCAATCTCCTTGCTCAAAGCACCTCTCACTAAACTGCTTGGGGAGATTTTTCCTTGGTATGTGACTTCTCCATTGGTCCAATTACTTTTTGTTCTAGTGCTTTATTCATTGCCAATTTGTGCTGCCTGGGTGACCATGTTCTTGAGCTTGCATGTCAGATTTATATGGTTCCAAGTAGTTCTAATGCATGATATAGGCTCCAAGCACTTGTAGGAGTAATTGCTATCAATTTTGTTGAGCTTGGTTCACTTTTATTGGAAGTTACTAAAAATTTCAGAATTTTTCAGAAAATAATGAAGAGATTTTTGAGGGGCTCATCGAGCCGTAGCTCGAAGGAAAAGCAAGGTGAAGAAGCAGAGAGGCCAAAATATAATTTGCCTCGCACCGCGGAGGTTTTTCCGTGTGAATGGCCTTCCAATGATTTCTTGAGAGAAGCCGGGATTTATGATGATTTTTATGAATTGGCTGAGAATGCAAGCCTCACCGACTTCCTCCGCGACCAACACGAACATTATCTCTTACTCACCAATACTTTTGTGCAAAACTTCTACTATTATCCTAAGGAATCACCTCCTTCAATAGAGTTTCGTTTATATTATGTGGTTAAGAAGATGTCACTAGATGAGTTTTGCAAAGTTTGCAAAATACCTTTCGAGGGTAGTTTAGAGGAACCACATCGTAAAGATGTGGACGGGTTTATTGACACTATTACTATAGGGGAAACTAGGAAGGTTTCTGACGCAAGAATCACTAGCATACATTTTCCTGTTTTACGCTACTTTGCCATATTTGCTAGTCGTTGCTTAATTGGTCATGGAAACTGTGGAAACCTCAGTGTTCCTGATATTATGATTTTGTTCCATGGTTTATTCTGTGATAATACTGTTAGTATGGACGGTATTATTGTCAAATGGTTAAGTCTGAACCGTACAAAGGGCCCCATCTTTGGAGGTATTTACTCTTCACGCCTTGCTGCGCACTATAACATACCTATTAGGCACTACAAAAAAAGAAGAAACATTGCTGCCCACTGTTTATTTAGATTATAAGAGTATGGTAGCGCATGATTTTATTGGTAAGAATAGGGAAGGGGCGCTGAGAATATTACCTTGCCTGCTCCTTCCTTGTTTGATAAACATCACCCTGAGAACATTACCTTGCCTGCTCCTTCCTTGTTTGATTTATCTGCAGGTCCGTATCTCGTTCCGCTGGCGGCCATTCACGCTTACCGGAACCCTACATCAGAGCCAGAACCACAATTTGATCCTCCGCGACAATCTAATTACCAGTGGGATCCGGAGATGATTGCCAACCAGTGGCAATCAGAGTCTTCTTCATCTCAGTACGACCCCAACTACAACTATGGATATCCGCCAGGCCATCCATGGCAATAAACCAACTTAGGCCAAAAGCCTAAGCTTGGGGGAGTACATATTTCCCGCCGACATTACATTTATGTTCACATACTCATTGTTAGATGTAGGTGCTCATACTTCTTCACTGTAATATCCATGCTAGTTTATTTTCCTTTTTCTTGCTTTCTTCTTGTGTGTTTAATAAACCTTAAGAAAAACCAAAAAAAATTAGTGTAGATTTTAGTTAGTTTACTTTTCTTGCTGTAGTAGCAATAATTAAAAAGAAAACCCAAAAAGATTTCCCGTTCTTCTTTTGCTTGTTGGGAGCTTTCCCGTGTAAATAGTTTTATTTCTTTTCTTTTCATTGGGGGTAGATAGAAGAAGACCATAATTAAATTGTTGAAGTGGCTCTTATATGCATTATTGTTGATTTACCATATCGCCTTGTCTTCTCATGTTTATTGAATGCTCGCAGATTCCAGCTTAGTCCAATGCACGTACACTCTTATTATTATTCACATTGTTCGGTCGTGCAAGTGAAAGGCAATTATGACGATATATGATGGACTGATTGAGATGAGAGAAGCTGGTATGAACTCGACCTCTCTTGTTTTTGTAAATATGATTAGTTCATCATTCCTGATTCAGCCTATTATGAATAAGGATGTTTGCAATGACAATTAGAGATCATAGTTGCTTATAATGCCATGCTTTATTAGCTATGAGTTATAATGGTTTACCTTGCGTGCCAATATGCTATTAAAATGGTTGTGATGTGGTATAGTGGGGTGATATCCTCCTTTGAATGATTTAAGTGACTCGACTTGGCACATGTTTACACATGTAGTTGGAACAAATCAACATAGCCTTCACGATATTTATGTTCATGGTGGATTATATCCTACTCATGCTTGTACTCAATGTTTATTAATTTTAATGCATGTTCATGACTGTTGTCGCTCTCTAGTTGGTCGATTCCCAGTCTTTTGCTAGCCTTCACTTGTACTAAGCAGGAATACTTCTTGTGCATCCAACTCCTTAAACCCCAAAGTTATACCATATGAGTCCACTATACCTTCCTATATGTGGTATCTACCTACTGTTCCAAGTAAATTCGGATGTGCCAAACTCTAAACCTTCAAATGAAATTCTGTTTTGTATGCTCGAATAGCTCATGTATCAACTAGGGTTGTCCGTATCTTCCATGCTAGGCGGGTTATTCTCAAGAGGAGTGGACTCAGCTCCTCACTCACGAGAAAATGGCTGGTCACTGGGATGCCCAGTCCCATGCTTTATGCAAATCAAATCAAAATAATTGCAAACAAAACTCCCCACAGGGTGTTGTTAGTTGGAGGCACTCATTGTTTCGAGCAAGCCATGGATTGATGCTTGTTGGTGGAGGGGGAGTATAAACTTTACCATTCTGTTTGCGAACCGCCTATAATGTGTGTAGCATGGAAGATATCACCATCTCTTGGTTGTTATGTTGAAATGAATGTATGCGGCTCAAAATATTATTTATCTCTATTTGAAAATCTAGCTCTGGCACCTCTACAAATCCATGCTTCCCTCTTATGTTGGGTCATCACCCTCTTATTAAAAAGCACCAGCTGGAGAGCACTGCTGTCATTTGCATTTATTACTACTAATTTATATTGGGTATGACTATTAATGGATCTCTTTCACCATGAATTACAATGTTTAGTTAGTCCTTGATCTTTAAAGGTGCTCTGCATTTATGTTTTGCGGTCTCAGAAAGGGCTAGCGAGATACCATCTTATTATATCATATCATGATTGTTTTGAGAAAGTGTTGTCATCCGAGATTTATTGTTATTGCTCTCTAGTTGATTATGCCATTGATATGAGTAAACATGAGACCTAAGAGTTATTGTGAATGTGGTTAGTCATAATCTTTTCTTTGAAAACTTGAATCTTTGGCTTTACATATTTACAACAACAAGAGCAAACAGAGTTTGTAAAATTTTTTCTTTATCACTTTCAGTTTATCAGCTGAACTGCTTGAGGACAAGCAAAGGTTTAAGCTTGGGGGATTTGATACGTCTCCATCGTATCTACCTTTCCAAACACTTTTGCCCTTGTTTTGGACTCTAACTTGCATGATTTGAATGGAACTAACCTTGGGGTGTTTTTTTATTGAGAATTACCATGGTGTTATTTATGTGCAAAAACAAAAGTTCTCGGAATGACTTGAAACTGCATGGAACATATTTTTTGGAAAATAATAAAAATACTGGAAGAAGAATCCACGTCAGGGGGGCCTCCACCTGTCCACGAGGGTGGGCGGCACGCCCCCCTGCCTCGTGGGCTCCCTGACGCTCCACCGACCTCAACTCCAACTCCATATATTCGTGTTCGGGGAGAAAAAAATCAGAGAGAAAGATTCATCGCGTATTACGATCTGAGAGCGCCGCCAAGCCCTAAAACCTCTCGGGAGGGCTGATCTGGAGTCCGTTCGGGGCTCGAGAGAGAATCCGTCGCCGTCATCATCATCAACCATCCTCCATCACCAATTTCATGATTCTCACCGCCGTGCGTGAGTAATTCCATCGTAGGCTTGCTGAATGGTGATGGGTTGGATGAGATTTATCATGTAATCAAGTTAGTTTTGTTAGGGTTTGATCCCTGGTATCCACTATGTTCTGAGATTGATGTTGCTACGACTTTGCTATGCTTATTGCTTGTCACTAGGGCTCGAGTGCCATGATTTCATATCTGAACCTATTATGTTTTCATGAATATATGTGAGTTCTTGATCCTATCTTGCAAGTCTATAGTGACCTACTATGTGTTATGATCCGGCAACCCCGAAGTGACAATAATTGGGACCACTCCCGGTGATAACCATAGTTTGAGGAGTTCATGTATTCACTATGTGTTAATGCTTTGGTCCGGTACTCTGTTAAAGGAGGCCTTAATATCCCTTAGTTTCCATTAGGACCCGCTGCCCACGAGAGGGTAGGACAAAATATGTCATGCAAGTTCTTTTCCATAAAAGCGTATGACTATATTGAATACATGCCTACATTACATTGACGAATTGGAGCTAGTTACGTGTCACCCTATGTTATGATCATTACCACGATGAACCGCATCCGGCATAATTCTCCATCACCGATCCAATGCCTATGAGCTTTTCACATATTGTTCTTCACTTATTTACTTTTCCGTTGCTACTGTTACAATCACTACAAAACCCAAAAATATTACTTTTGCTACTGTTACCGTTACTTCCATATTACTTTGCTACTAAATACTTTGCTGAAGATACTAATTTATCCAGGTGTGGTTGAATTGACAACTCAACTGCTAATACTTGAGAATATTCTTTGGCTCCCCTTGTGTCGAATCAATAAATTTGGTTTGAATACTCTACCCTAGAAAACTATTGCGATCCCCTATACTTGTGGGTTATCACAGCCATATAGGTTAGTACATTGAATGTCCTAGCAAATTCACACCATAGGATAAGGATGAATAATAGCTATCATTACATGCATATTTGGCTGGTGGAGCCTCTAAGTTTTTCTTTGCGTAAAGCCAAATTTTCCCTACATCAAAGGAATAAATTTTATTTAACTACAAAGTTGCTTGAAAATTATTGAGAAGCTTCCTCCAACTCAATCCCAATTAAAAAGTTAACAACCCAACAATTTAATTAACTAAAGTGATGAGATCAACATGATAATTCAAGAACCAGATACTCAAGATGTCCATAACCGGGGACACGGCTAATCATGATTAGTTTGTATAGTCTGCAGAGATTTGTGCACTTTTCCCCACACACTACAAGAAATATGTCAACTTGTGACCACCACTATTGGTCACTGAAAGGTCACAAATTTCCATTTACGACCTTTTTGTGACCAAAAACAGAAGGTCAAAAGCTGGCCGTCAGAACCGACTATAGCGACCTTTCTTCCGAATGGTCAATGACGCGTTTCTGACCAAAATATTCCTCTTGTGGCGTTTTGGTCACTAGCAACCTCCCAGCCACGTAGGCATCCAGCGTGGCGATCCGGCGTGGCACAAGATTCAGCCCGGTCCGATTCGGTGTTTTACATGGGCAGAGCCCATTAATTCAGCCTATTTGTGTTTTTTTCATGGTCAACTAAATGGGCCAAGCCAAATTTTACGGCCTTTTTCTTTTCAGGGCCCTTTCCTTTTTCTAGTAAATTTCTATTTTTGTTAGCCTTTCCATTTTGTTTTTGCTGGCCTTTTCATTTTGTTTTTTTTAAACTTCTGGCAGAATTATTATTATTTTCACTATTTTAAATAAAATAAACAATTCCACAACAACATCATAGTACAACTTTAAGCATAGAAAATTGGAAAACAGATATTTAACCAATATATATTATTGAGAAATTTTCATAATTTTGCTGTCAAAGCAGGATGTACACAGGAATACAAGTTTGTTTTCAAAGCAGCATTTCAAACGTACATCTTCACATGATCCCAAAGAACGAAAAAACATCATACATAATTTTTTTACAATATGCCATATGGCTCAGATCACATAACACATGACATCCAGGTTCAAATGATCCCAGCAACGAAAAAACATTACCAGCACAGTATACTACCTGCACATTCAAAGAGAACAAACCATATGTCAAAAGAGAACCGAGGAAAAAATATCCACTAAAAGAAAGCAGATAGTATACTTAGTAATTACTACAAATTTGCTCACTGGATACACACACACACACACACACACACACTTTGCGTATACTATGTGGGAGAGGGGGGCTGCTAGGATTTGGGTTGGGTTGGGTTGAGAGGGGGAGTGGGAGACGTTGGATCCGTCAGATGTGGACGGTCCAGATCGGCTAAGGGGGGGTGATCCGTGTGAAGAGCTCTGATTGGTTCAGAAAAATTACGATTTAGAATAGTTTCTAAGTACTAAAACTAGAAGGGTTTTGTGAAGTAGCTATCAAAAGTATTTTGCAAAATGGCACAACTAAAATTTTCTATCAATTTAGACCATATTTTACGGATGATAGCCAGTTTGCATGCAATCTTTATCTTTGTAGCTATTTTTAATCATTATTCGAAAGTGCCCAAAATGAGTTTTTTGTGAAGGGCCTACCAAAAATTGTTTCAAAATTGTACCAAATCAATTTTCTAAAATACTAGGACATATTTAAACCACAGTTGACCAAATGGTTGGGTGTAAAAGTTTTGATCCACCTCTCATGAAAAAGACAAATTCCATGGAATTCGATTTAGGCGAATTGAATTTGAACTGCAGCTGCCTCGTAGTTATCTCTTTATTTTTTCCAAAAACATTTCTAGGTACATAAGTATCTATTTAATCAGAGAAACATCAAAAAATTCCAAGATTCAACCACTAGCTAGGGCAGTCGAGCCGCCGTTTTGACCGCATTTTGAAACGGGCATAAAAAATTCAAAAAAATTCAAAAAATTGGAAAACCTTCGCATTGTGTCATTATATGTGACCAAGTTTCCAGGAAAAATAATTAACTTGTAATACGGTAATTATTTTAAAAAAGTGTTCTCATAAATGAGCTATCATGTGTGAAGATTCATGGTTTTCAAGCCAAATGATCAATATTATGGCCACATTCATGGCATAGTTTGTTCAAATGACCTCATATCGTGCACAAGGGTGCATCTTGGAATGACAAACAATGTTGCCTAAGGAACTTTTCATTTTCTTTGCACGGAAAATTCATTTTTCATTTTCCGAGTGCCCAAAAGGAGTTTTTTTGTGAAGGAACTACCAAATAATTGTTGCAAAATTGCACCAAATCAATTTTATAAAATAATAGGCCATATATAATGCACAATTGACAAAATGGTTGGGTGAAAAAGTTTTGATCTACCTCGATGAAAAGACAAATTGTAAATGATTCGGTTGGAAGCGGGTCAAATTTGAACTATAGCTGCCTCATAGTTTGCTCTTTATTTTTTCCAAAATCGTTTCTAGTTACATAAGTACCTATTTAATCATAGAAACACCAAAAAATTCCAAGATTCAACCACTAGCTAGGAACGGTCAAGCCCGCCGTTTTGACCGCATTTTGAAACGGGCATAAAAAATTCAAAAAAAATCAAAAAATTGAAAACCTTCGCATTGTGTCATTATATGTGACCAAGTTTCCAGGAAAAATAATAAAATTGTAATACGGTAATTATTTTAAAAAAGTGTTCTCAGAAATGAGCTATCAAGTGTGAAGATTCATGGCTTTCAAGCCAAATGATCAATCTTATGGCCACATTCATGGCATAGTTTGTTCAAATGATCTCATATTGTGCACAAGGGTGCATATTGGAATAGCAAACAATGTTGCCTAAGGAAGTTTTCATTTTCGTTGGACGAAAAAACCATTTTCCATTTTTCGAGTGCAGAAAGGAGGTTTTTTGTGAAGGAACTACCAAATAATTGTTGCAAAATTGGACCAAATCATTTTTATAAAATACTAGGCCATATTTAATGCACAATTGACAAAATGGTCTGGTGTAAATTTTTTGATCCACCTCCCGTGAAAAAGACAAATTTCTGTGGAATTCAATTTGAGCGGGTCAAATTTGAACTGCAGCTGCCTCATAGTTTGGTATTTATTTTTTCCAAAAATCATTTCTAGTTACATAAGTACCTATTTAATCATAAATACATGGTTTGGTGGCGATACTTCGAGGTTTGGGCGGTGGCCGAGTGCCCCAACTCTACAAATACAGAACTCAAGATGCCCGCCAAGTGGTCACTTGGCGTGACCGTGGCGTTGCCATGTGTTCTGGGCGGCCTAGGCATGTCTAGTGGGTTGGGCACTCCCAGGTTGGTGCTAGGAAGAAAATTACAACATAAGATTCTCACGAGGAGACCAATCGATGCTCAAACATGAATTAGCGACCAAGTGTTTGATTAGCGGTGCAGAAATGTACATGGCTAATGGGCGTGAGTTTTGGCTGAGGATGATCAGTTACTAAGTAGACCGTTTTCACAAATTTTCAGCTCAAAAGGAGGAGCCTAGGTGGTACTTGCTTTGCAAACCACCACACTGGACATAAATACGAATGTTGAAGCTCGGCTTAAAATAATGAATGGATTGAGCTGGAATTTGGTGGAGGATGGTTATTTGGGCATAGGAAAGCACTGTAGAAAATGGATACTATTTGGACATGCCAAAGTGGTACTTCCTTCACAAACTGTTACTCTGAACAGAATAGCAAAATGAATATTTTTGAATTATTTTTGAACTAGGCAAGGAAGGTTTTTACATATTTCATGAAGATATGACCCAAAGAATTTATGAGATTTTTTTGGGAATTTTGGGAATGACATAAATATAGGTTGCTTCACAACCTAGGGCAAAAACTGCCACATGGACATGACACATAGGCAAAGCCCGATGAGGTGGCGCCTAGTCATAGCAACCCACCACAATTTACAAGGCTATGACCATCTATATTGGTCGTTAACAACTAGAAATAAGGCAGCGGACTAAGCTGTTAGCTTTATGACCATTTCATGTAAGGAAATTATGACCTTCGACCAAAATGGTCGCAATGGTTTAGGGTTTGGAGCCCTCGAGCGACTTTTGACCAATTGGTCTCAAATGGTCATAAATCTATGACCAATTCTTCCAGGGTCACTTACAGAAGGTCATAAGTTGACATATTTCTTGTAGTGACAAGACTCGATCTCCTCCGTTGGATTTATCGCACTACATGGTGTTTGAGTAACGGATGACCGAGACACAGTCTTTTAGAAGCATTAACTCTAACCCTGGGTAGACATTACCAACCTACATCCCCTACATCTGCTAGCCTACCACTGGAAGAGGTCACACAACTTACTCAACTATGCCAGAGCCCATAATAGCTTGTGGCTGCACACGGAAGTTTCTAGCATGAATAATCTTATGATCCCTTTGAGCCTGGGTGGCATTCCATAGGGTGATTACACGGGTACTCGGGGATCCCCTTGGGCAAGCACTGGGTTCTCCAGGTGCCCAGGCAAACCACTGGGTGCTCCAGGGTGCCAAAACCAATCCACCCAGATTTGTATTAAAGTAGCCACCTTAAGTTAAACCTTAGTTAACAATAACTCTCACATCTTTCATGAATTATCTCAAAACCAAACCACGTCTACATGCATAGCATAGCAGTGTAAGCACAACGTAGAAGTAACTCCCAAGGGTTTGATATAAAGACAATAGGTTCCTACCTCATCAACTACTTCCCAATACCCACCTGTTAACAAATCCTAACCATGCAATGTTTGAGGGTGAAACTAATGCATAAAAACTGGGTATGAAAGGGATATGATCAAAGTGTGAACTTGTAATGTTGATGAAGATGATTCGCACTCATAACTCCTTATAGTTCTACTCATCACACTCCGGTCAATCTAGCGTGAGCAAGCAATTGCATACATAAGCACTCATGCAAAAGAATCGAAGAAAAGATCTCGAAAAACTTCGAAAACAAGCAAACAACTCTTGCAGCAGAAAACAATTTCTAATAGTACTAAAATTATGGGAATTTGGCCTGATCAGAAAGTTTAGGTCAAGAGCATTAATTTGCAAAAATAATCAACCAAATCGGAGTTACGAAACTCAAGTTATGATCAAAAAAATTTTGAATATGAATCTGAACAAATTTCGAAATTTGAAAATTTCAAAAAGTTGATGTGACAGGTTCACTGGATAAGTGAAAACAAGACGAAACTATAAACGCTGGTTTCATCTAATTTGGATGAATGAGTAAAAAGTTATGCTATTTAAAAAATCAGGGCCAAGCTGTTTTACAGAAGAAAAATAACTACTGCTAAAAGAATTCTAGTTCGAATGTATAAATATAGAGACTAATTGATAATCTAATTATTCTACCGTACTATTCTAGAATTAATAAACTATGGTAGTATAAAAAAAGGTAGAGAAAAGACGACTTCGGAGAGAGAAGACAATTTCCAGAAGTCCCGCCGGAGAGGGGAAAAATGTTTTTCTTTAATGAATCTAGTCAAACCAAAATACTGATTTAACCTGAATCGAATGATTTTTGGAGGCTCTATAAGTATATATTTATAGGTGCAAAAGAGGTTTAGGGGTCATAGTCTAGGTAATGTGGGACTAAACGTAGATAAAAAGGGAGACGATAGGAAAACAAAAAACAAACGCCGCCCCATGGGCCATCGGCCGGCCTACGCGTGTGTGCGCATGTGTGTGTGCGAAGAGTTCTTTTTTAAGAAAAAGAAATATTTCTGAAAATATTTTTTTCTACAAGTATTACCGAATAAATAAATAAAAGCAGTTACGAGTCTGTCTGCTAACTATGCTGCGAACGTGGGCGACGGATAGTTATAGGCTGCACACGCAGTTTTTTAATAGAAACAGAAGAGTAAAAGCTGAAAATAAAAATAAAAAACAAAAGTTTATATAGGCATATTATATATCCAAATTTTCAGAAAAAGGTTTTCCACAACATGAACATTTTGTTAGGGACAAATAAAATCCACATAAACTAAAATAAATCAAACAGTGCTACTAGCTCATTTAAAAATCAGATAAAAATATTTAAACTACCAAAATGATTTCAAAACTATTTTTCTCCAATTTTCTACTGTAGGGAATTATTTTACCGTATTTTCCATATATTTTAATTTTGGAGAAAAATGATTTGAATAAAAGCCAAATAACTCCAAATTGAAAAAAAAATTCAAAAGGACTTTAAAATTTGATTCCTTTGAAACTTCCAACTCATATTTCATATAATTCAAAGAAGTCATTTTATCTTCTCTCATGAAAATCATTAAGTTGCATAAAGTTTCAATATTTCCAAATGAAATTCAAATCTTTTCAAAACCCTTTTTCATTTATTTAAATGGAAGAAGTCATATTATCTTCACTCTAGAGTTTTGTGTTGAAATGAATTTGAATTCATGGATATCATAGAAGCAAAGGTGAAAGTATGGGAAAGACTTTTCATTCCCTCTCATTTAACTTTCAAAAAGTTTCAAATTTAACTCAATTTCACACAATCAATCAAACAATCAATCGTAACTATCTACTAAATTTAACATTACAAAATTTAGAATTTTGGGATGTTACACAACCCATCGATTTAAGGGTCCAATGAAGTGTGGTCCGAGCTTATGAAAAAATGAAAGCAATTGCATATACAATGTATGAACAAATTGAAGATGATTTTGCTCTCTCAAAATCTGAAAGAGCATACATAAAAATTAAACTACTCAATCATCTCTCCTTCTTGTCAAACTGCTTAACATTTTATGCACTTTGTAGTGAATCTAAAATTTAAGTTGAGTCCATTGTTCTTAATGCGAGACCTAATGTATTTTTTCTACAATTAAACATTCAAGAGTTGTTTCCTAAATATTGTTGGTTTTAAAAATAATTGTTAAGAAACTATAGAAATTAAACTTGTGTATAAAGGTAATATTTTTTGGTGATAAACTTATTATAAATAATCTCCTCAAAACATGTATTTTTTTCAATTGGTACGATGATCAAGTATTTCAATATTGTTTGATGACAGCATTGTTAAGTGATCCAATAAAAATCAAACTTGTGTAGTAATCTTAGATTTTTATGTTTTCACACATAAGACATTATAACCTACGCACGTAATAATAATATAGACTAAAAGTAACCTTTGCCTTGAGAATACGTTGTCCCCACTGTTAAATAGCATTTTAAATGTTATGACGAAAATTACTATTACGTGGTCCTGTTATTTAATGACATCAATATGTCCATTTATTAGATATCTATAGTGAGATAGCACATCTACGACTCATTGCAATGCATCTCGCCTCACAATGGGCCAACCACTAGTCCATTTGCTAACAGCTCAATGCTGTCTTCGTCCTGCCCTACTAAAATAATCAATAGTAGGATGGTAGCAACCCATAGCTATAAGGGTCCAAGGAAGGGTGGTCCTAGCTTATGTTGCGCCCGGGCGGAACTCTCCTCTGTTGCGCCTCGACGCTGGCCGAGTGAATCTCCAGGTAGCGTTCCCTAACGCCGAGGACAACCTCGATCTACCCCTTGTCTTACCCCATTGCAATCGACGAGATCTGTAGGTACTATATTCGGCGGCTGATACTGCTCTAGCGCTACAGATTTGTAGGCATCATTGCCACTGCTTTAGTCAATCATACTAGTAGCATTGTAAATCCCAATAACATAATTTACAACACGAATTTTGAGTGATGTATTTCCTAACTTCCTTATATTTTTCAGTTAGTTCTAGAGGTATCGGTTGCTAGTTTGTACTTCCTCCATTCTAAAGTTAGTACAAAGTTGAGTCATCTATTTTGGAACAGAGTGAGTAGTGGACATCACAGATTAAGATACTACAGTCATGAAACTGAATTGCTGTTGCACTGCCCACATATTTAGACAGTGCCAGCGAAGGTGTGCCTTCTGCTCCCTTGCTTCCTGTCGAGGATGAGCCTGGGATCGCGGTGGGAGTAGAACATGCGGATGAGGCCCAAGTGCACCCTATGTACCGTAGTGTAACTTTTTTCTAGAGTAAACAAATATGTCCACGATACATAAACTTGGCACACAAGAACAACTTAGTAAGTCAAGTAGTCAACACCAAAAAGGCACTTTTGGGACTCACACTTAGCTTTCACAAGAAAATACCGTCCAAGCTATGTCAGTGCCTTGTATTTTGTAGGCATGTCCAACAACATGCTACTGATGGACGATGAGGCCACTCTATGATTGTGCCACCGATCAATATGTGTTCTCTCTAGAAGCGCGCATCTGCTTGAGCCAGTGGCGTAAGTTTCTTCGGTTCAAGAGAATCGCGGCCGCTTACAGCCTAATGGCAACCTCGTCATCACACTTGTGTGGAGTCATCGATGAAATGTCGTAACAAGCATGCATATGCTGGTGCAATCAAATATGATCGTTTCGACATTTTATTTGATTCTCAAGTTCGACCAATGGAAGGATAATTCTGCATGTTTATAAGCCATTCTTTAGCGGAGCCTTCAACAGTTCACTTGTTGCTGGAATGCTGGATGCATGCAAGCTGACATAGTTGACCCTTTTTATTAAATGTAAGCTAGGAACTTGCATCATGCTGTAGTTACTGGTTGGTGATGTGTGCGACACTCCCATTATCCCACACAGATGCACTAGGAAGACTAGGATGGATTGACACCCTTAGAAAGCACGTGCAATGCATGTTTTCTGACCTTGCTCACTTTTTTTTTTAAAAGATGTGGCTTATTCAGACGCTGCCAACATTGCATACTACAGTTCTTTTCAGTGTTATAAATTCCTGTTGAAAATGTACAAAACTTTATCATTCAACCCGTTGGTTCTCAAGTTGCTGCGTTTGGAAGTTCAGTGTAGATACAATTTTCTTTGGTGGTGTAGATATGATTGATTTGTAAAAGGTAGCTGTTTACCTGTTGATTTGTGAAGGTTAATTAGTAGTCCGATCCTCCAATCATTGAGAGCAGTGAAGTTCAGAATAGCCACAACAGATCTTAAATAGCAGACTTTTGCACAAGAACAAACCCATTGGTGTTGTGAGTGGGCGCATTTGGAGCCGCGAGGATTCCAGAAAGGTCGCGCAGTCTTTTTTGCGCATGTCGGTACAGAGCATTTGGAACTGTACATGAGAACGAGCTAATCTCATCTACCTGTTAAAGTACTTGAAAGTTAAGTGCTTGTCAGCACAAGACTGATTATACACTTGCAATATGTACCACTTCACTCCTTGAGAGTTTACTAATTTTCCAGTAATGGCACTGAAACCAAAAATTATGCTAGTTTTGCTGTAGTGAAACAATTATGTTAGCTATTTCCTCTTCCTTATTCAGTTGTAATAACACACTGGTTGTAAAAAAAGCTGCAACTTTTTACCTTTCTATTTGTAAAAATAAGTCTCCTTCTGTGCATCTCTTTAATTTGCAACCTTAAATTTGCAGTCCTGTAATTGGACTGATTTCTCATTTTTTATATTAAAGGTCACTGAACAATCAGCTATTTGGATTTTAGCTGGTTATATTGCATTCAAATCATCTTTCCACCCACATATTTGAGAGAACGCTGTAGGAAATTTCATCTTCCCATATGGCAGAAAATATACCTGATCAAATTGTTATTGCTAGTTTAGTGATGATATTAAGTAAAGTGTTCAAATAACTATATGCAGCATACAGTTCTCTTCCTGCTAGTGAAATGGTATTGTAAATGCATACTCATTATATTAGCTCAGGAGCAAATATTTTAAGTGTGGATGTGTGATACTTACACGGTCTTGTGCTCGAACAGATTCAGACTTTGTTTGGTGTCATCTTTCCAGCACATAAACCTCGATGAGAAAGAAGCACCAACAACGAATTGCTCATATCCAAGTGGCTAGATTACGAGGAGAGAGCAAGTCTTGCTTGATGCCAAAACCCCTGTAACTCAGTGGTCTTTCCACTCTGCTTTGCACTGAGTTTGTACCAGACTTGTAGATCATGGACCAGTCCTTGCTGAGAATTGAAATGAGAATTATGTAATTGTGCATATGGTAGTTGTCAACCTGTTGTATGCACTGTTTCTACTTATTAATTCTTCTTTTAATAGGTGTAGGTTATTTCTGGATCCTGGTTGCTTCGCTTGCTGCCATGCTTTTGCTGTTGGAAAGAAGTTTTGTGTTCCTGCATATAAGAGCTACCGTGTTTGGATGATGGATTTTTTTTTTAAAAGTTTGGATGATGCATGTTTCTACTTTTGAATCGCTTCTGTTTATTTGGTTACAGGTTTTGCCTGGGATGGCCCGGTTTTGACACGGAATTGAATGAGATGGCTTAAATTCCATGTGTATACAAGTATTGTGATATATATTAACAAATTTTTAAGGGGGCAACAGTTTTATTTTTCTTGAGTAATCATTGATCTAGTAGAAGCCACTATTATACTTAAGTACGTGAAATAAATATGTACCGAGATGGGGCATCAACATTGAGAGGATTTGAAAATTAGTCTTGTTTACTGGGGACAAAACCATTGAATATGAGAAAGGTGAGGTCTTTACAGTAAAAGTCGTGTTTCATATGTACACATTATCAGGGGGTTTTCCATAAAAGGTCCAGTACATGGTCTGAGATGTCTCTGCTAGAATATGGGCCATCCATGTTTGATCCGATGGTCCAGGATGATTTTTTCTATTTTTGTACCACAATCCTGTTTTTTATTGTAGTTGCGCCCTAATGGGCCAAACACTAGTCCATGTGCTAACAGCTCAATGTTGTCTTCGTCCTTCCCTACTAAAATAACCAATAGTACGATTGTAGCAACCCATAGCTATAAGGGTCCAAGGAAGGGTGGTCCTAGCTTATGAAAAAATCAACGAAGTTTCTTATGCCATATAAAAAGAAATTGAATATTATTTTTCTCTCCCAAAATCCGAAAGAACATACATAAAAATGAAACTACACAACCATCTCTCCTTCTTGTGAAATAGGTTTAACATTCTATGCACTTTTCCTGAATCTAAAATTCAAGCCGAGTCCATAGTTCTTAATGCGAGGCCAGATGATTTTTTTTCTAAAATTAAACATTAAATAGTTGTTTCCTATATATTGTCGGTTTTAAAATTAACTGCTAAGAATCTATAGCAATTACATTTAGTGTAGAAAGGTAGAATTTGTTTTTTCGTGATAAACTTCTTATAAAAGAAACTACTCAAATGATGAATTGTATTTGTTTCAATTGGTAATATGATCAAGTATTTCAATATTGTTCGACAAAAGCATTGTTAACTGATCCAATAAAAATCAAACTTGTGTAATAAACTATGCTTTTTATGCTTTCACACATAAGACATTATAACATAGGCACGTAATAATAATATAGACTAGAAGTATCCTTTGCATTGAGAATACTTTGTCCCCACAAATAAGTAGCATTTTAAATACTATGAAGAACCTTACTCCTACATGGTCCTATTATGAAATGACATCCGTAGGTCCATTTATTAGATATCTATAACAAGCTAGCACATCTACAACTCACTTCAATGCATCTCCCCTCTCAATGGGCCAACCGCTAGTCCATGTGCAAACAACTCAACACTGTCTTCATCCTTCCCTACTAAAATAACCAATAGTACGATGGTAGCAACCCATAGCTGTAAGGGTCCAAGGAAGGGTGGTCCTAGCTTATTAAAAAAATCAATGAAATTGAAGATGATTTTGCTGTCCCAAAATCCAAAAGAGCATATGTGAAGGTGAAACTACATACTCATGTCTCCTTCTTGCCAAATTACCTAACATTTTTATGTACTTTGTAGTGAATCTAAAAGTCAAGCTCAGTCCATTGTTCCTAAGCAAATAAATTTTGTGTAGAAAGGTATACTTTGTCTTTTCATGATAAACTCCTTATAAAAGAAACTACTCAAAAGACGAATTATATTTGTTTCAACTAGTACTATGATCAAGTATTTCAATATTGTTTGAGGAAAATATTGTCAATTGATCCAATAAATATCAAACTTGTGCAATAAACTTAGCTCTCTATGTTTTCACACATAAGACATTGTATCCTACACATGCAATAATAATATAGACTGGAAGTAACCTTTGCACTGAAAATACTTTGTCCCACTACTAAATAGCATTTTAAATAGTATGACAAAACTTACACCATATGGTCTTTTTATTAAATGACATCAATATGTCCATTTATTAGATAGCTAGCACATCTACCACTCACTGCTATGCATCCCGCCTCTTAAAGAGCAACCACTAGTCCATGTTCCAACATTGTCTTTGTCCTACTCTACTAAAATAACCAATAGTAGGATGGTAGCAACCCATAGCTTTAAGGGTCCTAGGAAGTGTGGTCCGAGAATATGAAAAAATGAAAGCAATTGCTTATACAATGTATGAAGAAATTGAAGATGATATTGCTCTCTCAAAATCTGAAAGAACATACATAAAAATTAAACAACTCAATCAATTCATTGGACCCTAATAGTCATGGGTTGCTACCATCGTATTGTTTGTTATTTTAATTAGTAGGGCAGGATGAATACAGTGTTTAATTGTTGGCACATGGACTAGTGGTCCGCCCAGTAAGAGGAGACATGCATGACAGTGAGTCGTATATGTGCTAGCACATTCATGGGATAGCTATTTTAAGGTACACACGATAGAAAATTAAATTATCTCATTCTTTTAGCATATATTCATACTTGGAATGTAGAAAATCTTTTGATGCAGTTTTGGGTGATTCCTATGACACTGTGATAATTGTCATAAGTTCGGACTACCCTCCAATGGACACTTATAGTCATGGGTTGCTAACATAGTATAGTTGGAACGTGGACTAGTGATTGGCCCATTAAGAGGCGACATGCATAACATTGAGTCATAAGTTCGGACTACCCTCCCATGGACACTTATATATATATATATATATATATATATATATATATATATATATATATATATATATATATATATATATATATATACACACACGATGGTAGCAACCCATGAATGAGATATGTGTGTGTGTGTGTGTATACTAGTTGAGACAAAGTATTATCAATGCAAAGGTTACTTAAAGTTTATATTATTACCTGCATAGATGATAGTGTCAAAGGTGTGGATAACATAAAAATCATAGTTTATTACATACAATCTGTTTTTAATGGATTACTTGACACATTTCTTGTTAAGAATTTTAAAGTATTTCTTCATATTACAAATTGAAACAAATATAATTCTTCTTTTGAGTAGTTTCTTTTAAAAAAGGTTCACCACAAAACATTGCAAATAATACTCCCTTTCTACACAAAAAATAATTGATATATATTTTTGACAATTAATTACAGAACCAACCATACTTAGGAAAACAACTATTCGATGTTAATTATGGAAAAACAATTCATCTGGTCTAGAATCAAGACTAATTGAGTCAACTTGAATTTTAAATTAATGAAACTGTGCATAATTTGTTTAGCAACTTAACAAGAAGGAGAGATGATTGAGTAGCTGAATTTTTTATGCTCTTACAGATTTTGAGAGAGAAATATAATGTTCAATTTATGTATATACTAGTCATCAACCCGTGCATATGCACAGGCTAGCTAGGTACACATGATTATAGAATACTAAATTATCACATTCTTTTAGCATATCTCTATACTTGGAACGTAGAAAATCTTTTGCATGTACATTTGGGTGATTCCTATAAAACTGTGATAATTTTCATAAGTTCGGACTACACTTCATGGACCCTAATAGTCATGGGTTGCTACCATCGTATAGTTGGTTATTTTAGTAGGGCATGATGAATACAATGTTTAGTTGTTGGCATATGGACTAGTTGTCCGTCCATTAAGAGGAGACATGCATGACAGTGAGTCTTATATATGCTAGCACATGCACGGGCTAGCTATTTTAAGATATCCACGATTATAGAAAATTAAATTATCTCATTCTTTTTGCATATATTCTTACTTGTAATGTAAAAAATGTTTTGCATGCAGTTTTGGATGATTCCTATAAAACTGTGATAATTATCATAAGTTCGGACTACCCTCCCATGGACCCTTATAGTCATTGGTTTCTAACATAGTATTGTTGGTTATTTTAGTAAAGCAGGACAACTACAGTGTTGATTTGTTGGCACGTCGACTAGCGATTCGCCCATTAAGAGGTGACATGCATAACAGTGAGTCGTATGTGGGCTAGCTCATTATATAAAAAATCTTTTGCATGCACGTTTGGGTAATATCATATAGAAGTGTGATAATTGTCATAAGTCCGGACTACCCTTCCATAGACCCTAATAGTCATGGGTTGCTACCATCGTATAGTTGATTATTTTAGTAGGGCAGGATGAATACAATGTTTGGTTATTGGCAAATGGACTAGTGGTCCACCCATTAAGAGGAGACATGCATGACAGCGAGTCGTATATGTTCTAGAACATGCAGGGGCTAGCTATTTTAAGGTACATATGATTATAGAAAATTAAATTATCTCATTCTTTTCAGAAATTGGCAATGGCTCCTAGGTGCATATGCACCCATTGTGTAAATACATATTTTGAAAAGTTGAAAAATTCCGAACAAAATAACCGCGTGTATATCCGGACATTCTATGTGCGTGCACAAAGTTTTTGGTGAAAAAATAGGTTTTTTGTGGCTTGTGTAAAAAAGACAATTTCTGGTGCTTCTTTACAACTATTCATTTTGCATTTATTTATCTTTTTTGCACAAGCCACACAAAATGTCGTTCTTCACCGAAACTTTGCGCATGGACATAGAATGCCCGGATATACCCGCGGGATTTTTGTTCCGAATTTTTCAACTTTTCAAAATGTGTATGTAGACAATGGGTGCATATGCACCTAGGAGCCAAAACACCGCAATTGGCAATGGATCCTAGGTGCATATGCACCCATTGTGTAAATACACATTTTGAAAAGTTGAAAAAATCGAATAAAATAACAGCGTGTATATTCGAACATTCTATGTGTGTGCACAAAGTTTTCGGTGAAAAACGGGGTCTTTTGTGGCTTGTGTAAAAAAGACAATTTCTGGTGCTTCAGTACAACTATTCATTTTGCATTTATTTATCTTTTTACACAAGCCACAAAAAATGTCGTTTTTCACCGAAACTTTGTGCATGGACATAGAATGTCTAGATATACCCGTGGGATTTTTTTCTAAAGTTTTCAACTCTTCAAAATGTGTATGTAGACAATGGGTGCAAATGCACCTAGGAGCCAAAACACTGCGTCCCTAATTCTTTTAGCATATATCCATACATGGAATATAGAAAATCTTTTGCATGTAGTTTTGGGTGATCTCTACAAAACTGTGATAATTGTCATTAGTTCGGACTACCCTACCATGGACTCTTATAGTCATGGGTTGCTAACACAGTATTGTTGTTTATTTTAGTTGGGCAGGACAACTACAGTGTTGATTTGTTGGCACATCAACTGGTGATCCGCCCATTAAGAGGCGACATGCATAACAGTGAGTCGTACGTGGGCTAGCTCATTATATATAAGTATATATATATATATATATATATTCTGCTAATATTAGCAGAATAACTATTCTGCACATCACTTCCGCACTGCACGCTGAACGCAAGTGCACTGCATCTTCTTGACGACGAGCACTGCAATATAGACTAATGAACTTCGCGTCGGAAAAAACTGCACGTAGTGTTTTTTCGGTACTGTTTTCGCTCTAATTTTTTGATTGTTTATCGGAACGAGGCGTATAATATATCATTGAAAAGCAATGGATTAGGCGCAACTTCACTATGTTGAACACTTTTTGAGATTCCTCGCGGTTTAAGAGCAGTTTCAAAAACGGCGCGGCGGATGACGAGTGGTGGCGAACGTATTTTCGTGATTTTTTATAAACCGCTCATCAGAATAAAGCAAATGATACACCGTTGGAAAGATATCGTCAAGGCGCATCTTTTCATATCTATTATGTTTTCTAATTCGTTACGGTTTAAGAGAAGTTTCAAATTTACTAAATCGCGGAACTCTGTTTTTCAATTTGTTTGAAATTTTCGGTACTGTTTTTGCTCCAGGTTTCTAACCATTTGTCAAAACGAGACGTATGATATGCTGTTGGAAAGCTACGGATAAGGCGCAACTTTAATATGTTGAAATGGTTTTGAGATTCCTGACGGCTTTTAGTTAATTTTGAAAATCGTGCGGATGACTCCGAGAGGCAGCGGCTGTTTTTTCGTGAAATTTTTACGAACGGCTAGTCGGAATAATTCAAATCATATGCCGTTGGAAAGATATCGACGAGACACAACTTTTTCATGTAGAACACTGTCTCTAATTCCTTACGGTTTAAGAGCAGTTTTGATTTTACCGAAAAGCGGACACTCTGTTCTTCGCGAGACCAAAATCGTCATATTTACTGCATCGGACAGAAGAACGCATTGCTTCAGAACAAATACCGCACTGCATCAGATGGGAAAGTGCACTGCATGGTTTCTTTTTGTTTAGACGTATTTTTTTCTCGGACGAGGAAAAAATAACGCACTGCTTCAGACGAAATACCGCACTTCATTAGATGGGCAAGTGCACTGCATGGTTTGTTTTTGTTTAGACGTATTTTTTCTCGCACGGGGAAAGAAGAACACACTGCTTCAGATGAAATACCGCACTTCATTAGATGGGCAAGTGCACTGCATGGTTTTTTTTGTGGTACGTAAATTTTCCCAAATGAGGTGAAGTGCACTTCACGCCGAGCGTTGGTGAACCGCAATATTACAAAAAGTGAACCTCGAGACAACCAAATTTTCTTAAACAAGGTGTAGTGTACTTCACGTCGAGAGTTGGGCATGGAAGTGGACCGCAAGGACAGAGCAAGTGAATTACATCTAATAAGAAGTGAGCTGCTTTGAGATGTTCTTGTTTGTGTTTGCCAAGTGGATCACGGAAAAGTTATATAGCGAACATCGGAGAAGAACATATCTCACGCAAGTGACACAGAGAAAACAAAAATTAAACATACAGTTTGAACCATATCTCACGCAAGCGAACAGAGCCTACTGACGAATCCTGACGACGCCTGCCTCAAAACACAAGTGTACTGCACGGGGAGTCAACGAATGGCCGCATGTGCCTAATGTGTGCACTGCTCCAACGAAGTGACAAAAGCTCCCAAAGAGCATACTAGACTGCTTGCCGTGGAGAATTGCAGGGAAAGGAGCAGTGGAGGGGGGAGGAAAGGAGGAGGCCGGGGGCGTTCCCCTTGATTGAGGCAGGAGGGAGTTGGGAGCGCCTGGAGCTGCAATCCCATCATCACGCGAATCGCATGTCGCCGGCCGAATCTACTTGGGCTGAAGTAGTGAGTGAAGGGAGCCTAAGCGTAGGATTTCACCAAGAGGTAAACAACAGTCGTCGGGTTCGCCATGGACAGATCCATGGCGCGTCGGCGGATCCAGGATGGGGACGAGGGAGGGATGTAGAGGTGGAGGTTGTCATGCACCCCATCTTCGCAGACTGCTCACACATGGGCGCCGTACTGCACGCCGCCGCTGCCTGCAGTGCACGCTGGCAAAAGGTAGGTGGAAGAGTGGGTCACCATCCTCTGTCGATGTGTGGATGTGCTGCCGGACCTGCAAAACATAGAGAAGGGGGTGGGTGAGTAGCAGGGGACAGCAGATGGCAAAACGACCACGAGCTGGCTGCCGAAGAGCCCTGCCACGCCACCAGCGCCGGCGAGGACAAGAAGAAGAACCAAGGAGGCAAGAATCACGGATCAGCCATGGAATCAACTGGGTGCGTCATGGGAAGAGCACCGCCGGAGGTTGAGGGTGCTCGCAGGCCTGGGTGGGGAGTGAGCTGCACGCCGGGGCGGGGGCCGAGCTGCACGCCATAGTCGCCCGCACTGCTTGTTGTGAAGTTCAGAGGGGAAGTAGGGAAGCCAGGGGTGCAGCGTCACACTGCATTGACACACGTCGTGGACAGCATGGTGTGCACCTACAGACTGCATCACACGTGCAGTCGAGGAGTTCTCTTACCGAAAGGAAGCGAGCGATGGGGGGAGGCTAGCATGCCGGTGTACGCGGCGACGACCAACACGATGGGAGGGTGGTAGGGGACGGTGCGGTAGGAGGGGGCGGCGTGAGGAAGGTGTGGGGGGGGGCACCTGGCTGGGCTTCCAATGGAGGAGGAGGTCGGATCAGCCGCCGGTTGGGCACGGGGTGGGTGTGGGGGGTGCTCTGATCCGCCACCGGTTGGGCACGGGGTGGCGGGCTGCTCGGATCTGTCGGCGGCTGGGTGTGGAGTGGCGAGGGAGCTCAGATCAGTCGCCGGTTAGGCGCAGGGTGGCGGCAGCTCATAGCGGGGGGCGAGCTGCGCAAGCAGGCTGGTTAGAGCAGCCGCCCGCCGTCTGGAGCCACTGGGAAGGGGAGAGGTAGTCGCCACGGGGTGGAAGGTGGTCAGGGTGGGGGCGTCGCCGCAGGATAGGAGGGGGCGCTGTCGCGGGGTTGGAAGTGCTCGGGGGTGGGGGTTTGACCGGAGAAGGAAGTGCGGGGTGGTGGGGTGGTGAGCAGATAAGGTTGTACGTGGGGGCTAGTGTGATTTTTGTTAGTTGAAGTTCGGTGGAGCTCGGGACGTGTTTTCGGTTGGTGTGCAGAATAAGGGTTTGGTGTGCAGAATAAGGTCTCAAGGGGTGTTATCATAATAGACCCACCCTATATATATATATATATATATATATATATATTTGTGTGTGTGTGTGTATGTTTATATATAGTAGTTGAGACAAAGTATTCTCAATGCAAAGGTTACTTCAAGTTTATATTATTACCTGC
This sequence comes from Aegilops bicornis, assembly GCA_021605145.1. Taxonomy (NCBI): domain Eukaryota; kingdom Viridiplantae; phylum Streptophyta; class Magnoliopsida; order Poales; family Poaceae; genus Aegilops; species Aegilops bicornis. Next base: position 33,626,911 of record CM038673.1, read on the forward strand.
ATAGATGATAGTGTCAAAGGTGTGAATAACATAAAAATCTTAGTTTATTACACATATTCCATTTTTAATGGTTTAGTTGACACATTTCTTGTTAAGAATTTTAAATTATTTTTTCATGCTACGAATTGAAACAAATATAATTCATCTTTTGAGTAGTTTCTTTTAAAAAAGGTTCACCACCAAACATTGCAAATAATTCCCCCTTTCTACACAAAAATAATAGCTATATATTCTTGACAAGTAACTACAGAACGAACCATACTTAGAAAACAACTATTCGATGTTAACTATGGAAAAATAATTCATCTGATCTAGAATCTAGAATAATTGACTCAACTTGAATTTTACATTTACGAAAGTGTGCATAATTTTATTAACAACTTAACAAGAAGGAGAGATGATTGAATAGTTAATTTTTTTCTGCTCTTTCAGATTTCGAGAGAGAAATATAATGTTCAATTTCTGTATATACTAGTCATCAACCTGTACACATGCACGGGGTAACTATTTTAAGGTACACATAGTTATAGAATATTAAATTATCTCAGTCTTTTAGCATATTTTCATACTTCGAATGTAGAAAATCTTTTGCATGCACGTTTGGGTGATTCCTATATAACTGTGATAATTGTCATAAGTTCGGACTACCCTTCATGGACCCTAATAGTCATGGGTTGGTACCATCATATAGTTGGTTATTTTAGTAGGCCAGGATGAATACAATGTTTAGTTGTTGGCACATGGACTAGTGGTCCGCCCATTAAGAGGAGACATGCATGACAGTCAGTCGTATATGTTGTAGCACATGCACGGGGTAGCTATTTTAAGGTACACACGATTATAGAAAATTAAATTATATCACTCTTTTAGCATATATTCATACTTGGAATGTAGAAAATCTTTTGCATGCGGTTTTGGGTGATTCCTATAAGACTGTGATAATTGTCATAACTTCGGACTACCCTCCCATGGACCCTTATAGTCATGGGTTGCTAACATAGTATTGTTGGTAATTTTAATAGGGCAGGATGAATACATTGTTTAGTTGTTGGCACATGGACTAGTGGACCGCCCATTAAGAGGAGACATGCATGAAAGTGAGTCGTATATGTGGTATAGGACATGCACGGGCTAGCTATTTTAAGGCACACACAGTTATAGAAAATTAAATTATCTCATTCTTTTAGCATATAGTTATACTTGGAATGTAGAAAATCTTTTGCATGCAGTTTTGGGTGATTCCTATAAAACTATGATAATTGTCAAAAGTTCGGACTACCCTCCCATGGACCCTTATAGTCATTGGTTGCTAACATAGTATTGTTGGTTATTTTAGTAGGGCAGGACAACTAAAGTGTTGATTTGTTGGCACGTCTACTAGTGATTGTCCCATTAAGAGGCGACATGCATAACAGTAAGTCGTATGTGGGCTAGGTCATTATATATATATATATATATATATATATATATATCTGTGTGTGTGTGTGTGTGTGTGTGTGTGTGTGTGTGTGTGTGTATAGTAGTTGAGACAAAGTATTCTCAATGCAAAGGTTACTTCAAGTTTATATTATTACCTGCATAGATGATAGTGTCAAAGGTGTGAATAACATAAAAATCCTAGTTTATTACACACATTCCGTTTTTAATGGATTAGTTGAGACATATCTTGTGAAGAATTTTGAAGTATTTTTTCATATTACAAATTGAAACAAATATAATTCATATTTTGAGTAGCTTCTTTTAAGAAAGGTTCACCAACAAACATTGCAAATAATTCTCCCTTTCTACACAAAAACTAATTGCTATACATTCTTGAGAAGTCATTACAGAACCACCATACTTAGGAAAACAACTATTCGATGTTCATTATGGAAAAACAATTCATGTGGTCTGGAATCAAGAATAATTGACACAACTCGAATTATACATTTACGGAAGTCTGCATAATTGTTTTAACAACTTAACAAGAAGGAGAGATGATTGACTAGTTAAATTTTTTATGCTCTTTCAGATTTTGAGAGAGAAATATAATGGTCAATTTTTGTATATACTAGTCATCAACCCGTGCACATGCACGGGCTAGCTATTTTAAGGTACACATAATTATGGAATATTAAATTATCGCAATCTTTTAGAATATTTTCATACATCGAATGTAGAAAATCTTTTGCATGCATGTTTGGGTGATTCCTATAAAACTGTGATATTTGTCATAAGTACGGACTACCCTTCATGGACCCTAATAGTCATGGGTTGGTACCATCGTATAGTTGGTTATTTTAGTAGGGCAGGATGAATACAATGTTTAGTTGTTGACACATGGACTAGTGGTCCGTCAATTAAGAGGAGACATGGATGACAGTGAGTCATATATGTGCTAGCACATGCATGGGCTAGCTATTTTAAGGTACACACGATTATAGAAAATGAAATTATATGACTCTTTTAGTATATATTCATACTTGGAATGTAAAAAATATTTTTCATGCAGTTTTGGGTGATTCCTATAAAACTGTGATAATTGTCATAAGTTCGGACTACCCTCCCATGGACCCGTATAGTCATGGGTTGCTAACATAGTATTGTTGGTTATTTTAGTATGGAGGGACAACTACAGTGTTGATTTGTTGGCACGTCAACTACTGATTCGCCCATTAAGAGGTAGCTTGCATAACAGGGAGTCGTATGTGGGCTAGCTCATTATATAAAAAATCTTTTGCATGCATGTTTGGGTGATTCCTATAAAACTGTGATAATTATCATAAGATCGGACTACCTTCCATGGACCCTAATATTCATGGGTTGCTACCATCGTATAGTTGGTTATTTTAGTAGGGCTGAATGAATACGGTGTTTAGTTGTTAGCACATGGACTATTGGTCCGCCCATTAAGAGGAGACATGCATGACAGTTAGTCATATATGTGCTAGGACATGCATGGGCTAGCTATTTTAAGGTACACACGATTATAGCAAATTAAATTATCTCATTCTTTTAGCATATAGTCATACTTGGAATGTAGAAAATCTTCTCCATGCAGTTTTGGGTGATTCCTATAAAACTATGATAGTTGTCAAAAGTTCGGACCACCCTCCCATGGACCCTTATAGTCATGGGTTGCTATCATAGTATTGTTGGTTATTTTAGTACGGCGGGACAACTACAGTGTTGATTTGTTGGCACGTCGACTAGTGATTCGCCCATTAAGGGGTGACTTGCATAACAGTAAGTCGTATGTGGGCTAGCTCATTATATAAAAAATCTTTTGCATGCACGTTTGGGTGATTCCTATAAAACTGCAATAATTATCATAAGTTCGGACTACCCTTCCATGGACCCTAATAGTCATGGGTTGCTACCATCGTATAGTTGGTTATTTTAGTAGGGAGGAGGAATACAGTGTTTAGTTGTTGGCAGATGGACTAGTGGTCCGCCCATTAATAGGAGACATGCATGACAGTGAGTCGTATATGTGCTAGGACATGCACGGGCTAGCTATTTTAAGGTAAACACGATTATACAAAATTAAATTATCTCATTCTTTTAGCATAGTCATACTTGGAATGTACAAAATATTTTGCATGCAGTTTTGGGTGATTCCTATAAAACTATGATAATTTTCAAAAGTTCGGACTACTCTCCCATGGACCCTTATAGTCATGGGTTGCTAACATAGTATTGTTGGTTATTTTAGTAGTGCAGGACAACTACAGTGTTTATTTGTTGGCAGGTCTACTACTGATTCGCCCATTAAGAGGCGACATGCATGACAATAAGTCATAAGTGGGCTAGATTATTATATAAAAAATCTTTTGCATGCACGTTTGGGTGATTCCTATAAAACTGCGATAATTATCATAAGTTCGGACTACCCTTCATGGACCCTAATAGTTATGGGATGCTACCATCATATAGTTGGTTATTTTAGTAGGGCAGGATGAATATAGTGTTTAGTTGTTGGCACATGGACTAGTGGTCCGCCCATTAAGAGGTGACATGCATGACAGTGAGTCGTATATGTGCTAGGACATGCACGAGCTAGCTATTTTAAGGTACACACGATTATAGAAAATTAAATTATCTCATTCTTTTAGCATAGTCATACTTCGAATTTAGAAAATCTTTTGCATGCAGTTTTGGGTGATTCCTATAAAACTATGATAATTATCAAAAGTTCGGACTACTCTCCCATGGAACCTTATATTCATTGGTTGCTAACATAGTATTGTTGGTTATTAAGTAGGGCAGGACAACTACAGTGTTTATTTGTTGTTACGTCGACTAGTGATTCGCCAATTAAGAGGCGACATGCATAAAAGTGAGTCGTATGTGGGTTAGATCATTATATATATATATATATATATATATATGTGTGTGTGTGTGTGTGTGTGTGTGTGTGTGTGTGTGTGTGTGTGTGTGTGTGTGGTGTGTGTGTGTCGTAGTAGTAGTAGTAGTTCAGAGAAAGTATTCTCAATGGAAAGGTTACTTCAAGTTTAGATTATTACCTGCATAGATGATAGTGTCAAAGGTGTGAATAACATAAAAATTCTAGTTTATTACACACATTCCGTTTTTAATGGATTAGTTGACACATTTCTCGTGAATAATTTTGAAGTATTTTTTCATATTACAAATTGGAACAAATATAATTCATCTTTTGTGTAGCTTCTTTAAAAAAGGTTCACCACGAAACATTGCAAATAATTATCCCTTTCTACACAAAAACTAATTGCTATATGATCTTGACAAGTAATTACAGAACCAACCATACTTAGGAAAACAACTATTCGATGTTCATTATGGAAAAATAATTCATCTGGTCTAGAATCAAGAATAATTGACTCAACTTGAACTTTTACATTTACGAAAGTGTGCATAAATATTTTAACAACTTAATAAGTAGAAGAGATGATTGACTAGGTAAATTTTTTATGCTCTTTCAGATTTTGAGAGAGAAATATAATGTTCAACTTCTGTATATACTAGTCATCAACCACTGCACATGCACGGGCTAGCTATTTTAAGGTACACATGATTATAAATATTAAATTATCTCATTCTTTTAGCATACCTTCATACTTGGAATGTAGACAATCAATTGCATGCACGTTTGGGTAATTCATATAAAGCTGTTATAATTGTCATAAGTTCAGACCACCTTCCATGGACCCTAATAGTCATGGGTTGCTACCACCGTATAGTTGGTTATTTTAGTAGGGCAGGATGAATACAGTGTTTAGTTGTTGGCACATGGACTAGTGGTCCGCCCATTAAGAGGAGACATGCATGACAGTGAGTCGTATATGTGTGCTAGCACATGCACGAGTTAGCTATTTTAAGGTACACATGATTATACAAAAATGAATTATCACAATCTTTTAGCATATATTCATACTTGGAATGTAGAAAATCATTTGCATGCTGTTTTGGGTGATTCCGATAAAACTGTGATAATTGTCATAAGTTCGGACTACCCTCCCATGGACCCTTATAGTCATGGGTTTAACATAGTATTGTTGATATTTTAGTAGAGCAGGACAACTACATTGTTGATTTGTTGGCATGTCAACTAGTGATTCGCCCATTAAGAGGCGACATGCATAACAGTGAGTCGTATGTGGGCTATCTATTATATAAAAAATCTTTTGCACGCATGTTTGGGTGATTCCTATAAAACTATGATAATTATCATAAGATCGGACTACCCTTCCATGGACCCTAATAGTCATGGGTTGCTACCATCGTATAGTTGGTTATTTTAGTAGGGCAGGATGAATACAATGTTTAGTTGTTGGCACATGGACTAGTGGTCCGCCCATTAAGAGGAGACATGCACGACAGTGAGTCATATATGTTCTAGGACATGCACGGGCTAGCTATTTTAAGGTACACACGATTATAGAAAATGAAATTATCTCATTCTTTTAGCATATAGTCGTACTTGGAATGTAGAAAATCTTTTCCATTAAGTTTTGGGTGATTAATATAAAACTATGATAAATGTAAAAAGTTCGGACTACCCTCCCATGGACCCTTATATTCATGGGTTGCTAACATAGTATTGTTGGTTATTAAGTAGGGCAGGACAACTACAGTGTTTATTTGTTGGCACGTCGACTAGTGATTCACCAATTAAGAGGCGACATGCATAAAAGTGAGTCGTATGTGGGTTAGATCATTATATATATATATATATATATATATATATATATATATATATATATATATATCTGTGTGTGTGTGTGTGTGTGTGTGTGTGTGTGTGTGTGTGTGTGTGTGTGTGTGTGTGTGTGTGTGTGTAGTAGTAGTAGTAGTTGAGACAAAGTATTCTCAATGGAAAGGTTACTTCAAGTTTAGATTATTACCTGCATAGATGATAGTGTCAAAGGTGTGAATAACATAAAATTCTAGTTTATTACACACATTCCGTTTTTAATGGATTAGTTGACACATTTCTCGTGAATAATTTTGAAGTATTTTTTCATATTACAAATTGGAACAAATATAATTCATCTTTTGTGTAGCTTCTTTAAAAAAGGTTCACCACGAAACATTGCAAATAATTATCCCTTTCTACACAAAAACTAATTGCTATATGATCTTGACAAGTAATTACAGAACCAACCATACTTAGGAAAACAACTATTCGATGTTCATTATGGAAAAATAATTCATCTGGTCTAGAATCAAGAATAATTGACTCAACTTGAACTTTACATTTACGAAAGTGTGCATAAATATTTTAACAACTTAATAAGTAGAAGAGATGATTGACTAGGTAAATTTTTTATGCTCTTTCAGATTTTGAGAGAGAAATATAATGTTCAACTTCTGTATATACTAGTCATCAACCACTGCACATGCACGGGCTAGCTATTTTAAGGTACATGATTATAAATATTAAATTATCTCATTCTTTTAGCATACCTTCATACTTGGAATGTAGACAATCAATTGCATGCACGTTTGGGTAATTCATATAAAGCTGTTATAATTGTCATAAGTTCAGACCACCCTTCCATGGACCCTAATAGTCATGGGTTGCTACCACCGTATAGTTGGTTATTTTAGTAGGGCAGGATGAATACAGTGTTTAGTTGCTGGCGCATGGACTAGTGGTCCGCCCATTAAGAGGAGACATGCATGACAGTGAGTCGTATATGTGCTAGCACATGCACGAGCTAGCTATTTTAAGGTACACATGATTATACAAAAATGAATTATCACAATCTTTTAGCATATATTCATACTTGGAATGTAGAAAATCATTTGCATGCTGTTTTGGGTGATTCCGATAAAACTGTGATAATTGTCATAAGTTCGGACTACCCTCCCATGGACCCTTATAGTCATGGGTTTAACATAGTATTGTTGATATTTTAGTAGAGCAGGACAACTACATTGTTGATTTGTTGGCATGTCAACTAGTGATTCGCCCATTAAGAGGCGACATGCATAACAGTGAGTCGTATGTGGGCTATCTATTATATAAAAAATCTTTTTGCACGCATGTTTGGGTGATTCCTATAAAACTATGATAATTATCATAAGATCGGACTACCCTTCCATGGACCCTAATAGTCATGGGTTGCTACCATCGTATAGTTGGTTATTTTAGTAGGGCAGGATGAATACAATGTTTAGTTGTTGGCACATGGACTAGTGGTCCGCCCATTAAGAGGAGACATGCACGACAGTGAGTCATATATGTTCTAGGACATGCACGGGCTAGCTATTTTAAGGTACACACGATTATAGAAAATGAAATTATCTCATTCTTTTAGCATATAGTCATTACTTGGAATGTAGAAAATCTTTTCCATTAAGTTTTGGGTGATTCCTATAAAACTATGATAATTGTCAAAAGTTCGGACTACCCTCCCATGGACCCTTATAGTCATGGGTTGCGAACATTGTATTGTTGGTTATTAAGTAGGGCAGGACAACTACAGTGTTTATTTGTTGGCACGTCGACTAGTGATTCACTAATTAAGAGGCGACATGCATAAAAGTGAGTCGTATGTGGGTTAGATCTATATATATATATATATATATATTTATATATATATATATATATATTTATATATATCTGTGTGTGTGTGTGTGTGTGTGTGTGTGTGTGTATGTATAGATATATATATGTGTGTGTGTGTGTGTGTGTGTGTGTAGTAGTAGTAGTAGTTGAGACAAAGTATTCTCAATGGAAAGGTTACTTAAAGTTTATATTATTACCTGCATAGATTATAGTGTCCAAGGTGTGAATAACATAAAAATTCTAGTTTATTACACACATTCCATTTTTAATGGATTAGTTGACACATTTCTAGTGAAGAATTTTGAAGTATTTTTTCATATTACAAATTGAAACAAATATAATTCATCTTTTGTGTAGCTTCTTTAAAAAAGGTTCACCACGAAACATTGCAAATAATTATCCCTTTCTACACAAAAACTAATTGCTATATATTCTTGACAAGTAATTACATAACCAACCATACTAAGGAAAACAACTATTCGATGTTCATTATGGAAAAATAATTCATCTGGTCTAGAATCAAGAATAATTGACTCAACTAGAATTTTCCATTTACGAAAGTGTGCATAAATTTTTTAACAACTTAACAAGTAGGAGAGATGATTGACTAGATCAATTTTTTATGCTCTTTTAGATTTTGGGAGAGAAATATAATGTTCAACTTCTGTATATACTAGTCATCAACCATTGCACATGCACGGGCTAGCTATTTTAAGGTACACATGATTATAAATGTTAAATTATCTCATTCTTTTAGCATACCTTCATACTTGGAATGTAGACAATCTATTGCATGCACGTTTGGGTAATTCATATAAAGCTGTTATAATTGTCATAAGTTCAGACCACCCTTCCATGGACCCTAATAGTCATGGGTTGCTACCACCGTATAGTTGGTTATTTTAGTAGGGCAGGCTGAATACAGTGTTTAGTTGTTGGCACATGGACTAGTGGTCCGCCCATTAAGAGGAGACATGCATGACAGTGAGGCGTATATGTGTGCTAGCACATGCACGAGCTAGCTATTTTAAGGTACACATGATTATAGAAAAATGAATTATCTCATTCTTTTAGCATATATTCATACTTGGAATGTAGAAAATCATTTGCATGCAGTTTTGGGTGATTCCGATAAAGCTGTGATAATTGTCATAAGTTCGGACTACTCTCCCATGGACCCTTATAGTCATGGGTTAACATAGTATTGTTAATATTTTAGTAGAGCAGGACAACTACACTGTTGATTTGTTGGCACGTCAACTAGTGATTCGCCCATTAAGAGGCGACATGCATAACAGTGAGTCGATGTGGGCTATCTATTATATAAAAAATCTTTTGCATGCATGTTTGGGTGATTCCTATAAAACTGTGATAATTATCATAAGATCGGACTACCCTTCCATGGACCCTAATAGTCATGGGTAGCTACCATCATATAGTTGGTTATTTTAGTAGGGCAGGATGAATACAGTGTTTAGTTGTTGTTACATGGACTATTGGTCCGCCCATTAAGAGGAGACATGCACGACGGTGAGTCATATATGTTCTAGGACATGCACGGGCTAGCTATTTTAAGGTACACACGATTATAAAAAATTAAATTATCTCATTCTTTTACCATATAGTCGTACTTGGAATGTAGAAAATCTTTTCCATTAAGTTTTGGGTGATTCCTACAAAACTATGATAATTTTCAAAAGTTCGGACTACCCTCCCATGGACCCTTATCGTCATGGGTTGCGAACATTGTATTGTTGGTTATTTTAGTAGGGCAGGAGAACTACAGTGTTGATTTGTTGGCACGTCGACTAGTGATTCGCCCATTAAGAGGCGACATGCATAATAGTAAGTCGTATGTGGGCTAGATCCTTATAAATATATATATATATATATATATATATATATACACACACACACATATATATATATACACACACATCTGTGTGTGTGTGTGTGTACTAGTTGACACAAAGTATTCTCAATGCAAAGGTTACTTCAAGTTTATATTATTCTTAATTTGAAGTATTTTTTCATATTACAAATTGGAACAAATATAATTCATCTTTTGTGTAGCTTCTTTAAAAAAGGTTCACCATGAAACATTGCAAATAATTATCCCTTTCTACGCAACAACGAATTGCTATATGATCTTGACAAGTAATTACAGAACCAACCATACTTAGGAAAACAACTATTCGATGTTCATTATGGAAAAATAATTCATCTGGTCTAGAATCAAGAATAATTGACTCAACTTGAATTTTACATTTACGAAAGTGTGCATAAATATTTTAACAACTTAACAAGAAGGAGAGATGATTGACTAGTTAAATTTTTTATGCTCTTTCAGATTTTGAGGGAGAAATATAATGTTTAATTTCTGTATATACTAGTCATCAACCGCTACACATGCACGGGCTAGCTATTTTAAGGTACACATGATTATAGAATATTAAATTATCTCATTCTTTTAGCATACCATCATACTTGGAATGTAGACAATCTATTGCATGCACGTTTGGGTAATCAATTTAAAACTGTGATAATTTTCATAATTTCATACTACCCTTCCATCGACCCTAATAGTCATGGGTTTCTACCATCGTATAGTTTGTTATTTTAGTAGGGCGGGATGAATACAGTGTTTAGTTGTTGGCACATGGACTAGTGCTCCACCCATTAAGAGGAGACATGCATGACAGTGAGCCGTATATGTGTTAGCACATGCACGAGCTAGCTATTTTAAGGTACACATGATCATAGAAAAATGAATTATCACAATCTTTTAGCATATATTCATACTTGGAATGTAGAAAATCTTTTGCATGCAGTTTTGGGGCATTCCGATAAAACTTTGATAATTGTCATAAGTTCGGACTACCCTCCCATGGACCCTTATAGTCATGGGTTGCTAAAATAGTATTGTTGATATTTTAGTAGGGCACGACAACTACATTGTTGATTTGTTGGCTCGTCAACTAGTGATTCTCCCATTAAGAGGCGACATGCATAACAGTTAGTCGTATGTGGGCTATCTCATTATATAAAAAATCTTTTGCATGCACATTTCGGTGATTCCTATAAAACTCTGATAATTATCATAAGTTCGGAGTACCCTTCCATGGACCCTAATAGTCATGGGTTACTACCATCGTATAGTTGGTTATTTTAGTAGGGCAGGATGAATACAGTGTTTAGTTGTTGGCACATGGACTAGTGGTCCGCCCATTAAGATAAGACATGCATGACAGTGAGTCGTATATGTGCTAGGACATGCACGGGCTAGCTATTTTAAGGTACACACGATTATAGAAAATTAAATTATCTCATTCTTTTAGCATATAGTCATACTTGGAATGTAGAAAATCTTTTGCATGCAGTTTTGGGTGATTCCTATAAAACTATGATAATTATCAAAAGTTCGGACTACCCTCTCATGGACCCTCATAGTCATGGGTTCCTAACATAGTATTGTTGGTTATTTTAGTAGGGCAGGACCACTACAGTATTGATTTCTTGGCACGTCGACTAGTGATTTGCCCATGAAGAGGCGACATGCATAACAGTAAGTCGTATGTGGGCTATATCATTATATATATATATATATATATCTGTGTGTGTGTGTGTGTGTGTGTGTTTGTGTGTGTGTGTGTGTGTCTGTGTGTGTGTCTGTGTGTGTGTGTCTGTGTGTGTGTCTGTGTGTGTAGTAGTAGTAGTAGTAGTAGTAGTAGTAGTAGTTGAGACAAAGTATTCTCAATGCAAAGGTTACTTCAAGTTTATATTATTACCTGCATAGATGATAATGTCAAAGGTGTGAATAACATAAAAATCCTAGTTTATTACACACATTTCGTTTTTAATGGTTTAGTTGACACATTTCTTGTGAAGAATTTTGAAGTATTTTTTCATATTACAAATTGAAACAAATATAATTCATCTTTTGAGTAGCTTCTTTAAAAAATGTTCACCATGAAACATTGCAAATAATTCTACCTTTCTACACAAAAACTAATTACTATATATTATTGAAAAGTAATTACAGAATCAACCATACATAGGAAAACAACTATTCGATGTTCATTATGGAAAAACAATTCATCTGGTCTAGAATCAAGAATAGTTGACTCATCTTGAATTTTACATTTACGAAAGTGTGCATAAATTTTTTAACAACTTAACAAGAAGGAGAGATGATTGACTAGTTAAATTTTTTATGCTCTTTCAGATTTTGAGTGAGAAATATAATGTTCAATTTCTGTATATACTAGTCATCAACAGCTGCACATGCACGGGCTAGCTATTTCAAGGTACACATGATTATAGAATATTAAATTATCTCATTCTATTAGCGTACCTTCATACTTGGAATGTAGACAATCTATTGGATGCACGTTTGGGTAATTCATATAAAACTGTGATAATTGTCATAAGTTCAGACTACCCTTCCATGGACCCTAATAGTCATGGGTTGCTACCACCGTATAGTTGGTTATTTTAGTAGGGCAGGATGAATACAGTGTTTAGTTGCTGGCGCATGGACTAGTGGTCCGCCCATTAAGAGGAGACATGCATGACAGTGAGTCGTATATGTGCTAGCACATGCACGAGCTAGCTATTTTAAGGTACACATGATTATAGAAAAATGAATTATCACAATCTTTTAGCATATATTCATACTTTGAATGTAGAAAATCTTTTGCTTGCAGTTTTGGGTGATTCCGATAAAACTGTGATAATTTTCATAAGTTCGGACTACCCTCCCATGGACCCTGTTGGGGAACGTAGTAATTTCAAAATTTTTCCTAAGATCACGCAAGACCATGGTGATGGCATAGCAACGAGAAGGGAGAGTGTCCGTCCACGCACTCGTGAGACTGAAAGCGAAGCGTTATAACAACGCTGTTGATGTAGTCAGACGTCTTCACGATCCGACCGATCCAAGCACCGAACGTCACGGCACCTCCGAGTTCTGCACACGCTCAGCTCGATGACGATCCCCGGACTCCGATCCAAAGAAAGTGTCGGGATGAGTTCCACAGCACGACGGCGCGTGGTGACGATGTTGATGCTCCACCGACGCAGGGCTTCGCCTAAGCTCCATGACGATATGACTTCTCCGGTGCAGGGCTTCGCCTAAGCTCCATGACGATATGACCGAAGTGGAATATAGTGGAAGGGGCACCGCACGGCTAAGGAAAGATCCGTAGATCAACTTGTGTGTCATGGGGTGCCCCCCTGCCTCGTGATATAAAGGAGCCAAGGGGAGGTGGCGGCACTAGGGGAGGCGCACTAAGGAGGAGTCCTACTCCCACCGGGAGTAGGACTCCCCTCTCCTAGTTGGACTAGGATTGGAGGAGGGGGAAGAGGGAAGGGGCGCCGCCCCCCCCTTCCTTGTCCTATTCGGACTAGAGGGGGGAGGGGGGCGCGCAGCCCACCTTGGTCGGCCCTTCCTCTTCTCTCCTATGGCCCATTAAGGCCCATGGACCTCCCGGGGGGTTCCGGTAACCTCCCGGTACTCCGGTAAAATCCCGATTTCACTCGGAACACTTCCGATGTCCAAATGTAGGCTTCCAATATATCAATCTTTATGTCTCGACCATTTCGAGACTCCTCGTCATGTCCGTGATCACATCCGGGACTCCGAACAAACTTCGGTGCATCAATACTTATAAACTCATAATGAACTGTCATCGAAACGTTAAGCGTCGCGGACCCTACGGGTTCGAGAACTATGTAGACATGACCTAGAACCATTCTCGGTCAATAACCAATAGCGGAACCTGGATGCCCATATTGGTTCCTACATATTCTACGAAGATCTTTATCGGTCAAACCGCATAACGACATACGTTGTTCCCTTTGTCATCGGTATGTTACTTACCCGAGATTCGATCGTCGGTATCCAATACCTAGTTCAATCTCGCTACCGTAAGTCTCTTTACTCGTTCGTAATACATCATCTCACAACTAACTCATTAGTTGTAATGCTTGCAAGGCTTAAGTGATGTGTATTACCGAGAAGGCCTAGAGATACCTCTCCGACAATCGGAGTGACAAAACCTAATCTCGAATACGCCAACCCAACAAGTACCTTTGGAGACACCTGTAGTACTCCTTTATAATCACCCGATTACGTTGTGACGCTTGGTAGCACCCAAAGTGTTCCTCCGATGGCAGAGTTGCATAATCTCATAGTTATAGGAACATGTATGGGTCATGAAGAAAGCATTAACATACTAAACGATCAAGTGTTAAGCTAACGGAATGGGTCATGTCAATCAGATCATTCAACTAATGATGTGACCTTGTTAATCAAATAACAACTCCTTGTTCATGGTTAGGAAACATAACCATCTTTGATTAATAAGCTAGTCAAGTAGAGGCATACTAGTGACATACTGTTTGTCTATATATTCACACATGTATTATGTTTCCGGTTAATACAATTCTAGCATGAATAATAAACATTTATCATGAAATAAGGAAATAAATAATAACTTTATTATTGCCTCTAGGGCATATTTCCTTCAGTCTCCCACTTGCACTAGAGTCAATAATCTAGTTCACATCATCATGTGATTCAACACCGATATTCACATCTCGTATGTGATTAACACCCATAGTTCACATCGTCATGCGACCAACACCCAAAGGGTTTACTAGAGTCAATAATCTAGTTCACATCGCTATGTGATTAACACCCAAAGAGTACTAAGGGATGATCATGTTTTGCTCGTGAGAGAAGCTTAGTCAACGGGTCTGGCACATTCAGAGTCGTATGTATTTTGCAAATATTCTATGTCTACAATGCTCAAAGACGGGCTACTCTAGCTAATTGCTCCCACTTACGATATGTATCCAGATTGAGACTTAGAGTCATCTGGATCAAGATAAAAAGCTTGCATCGATGTAACTCTTTACGACGGGCTCTTTTATCACCTCCATAATCGAGAAATATTTCCTTAGTCCTCACTAAGGATGTTCTTGACCAATGTCCAAAGGATCTACTCCTAGATCACTATTGTACTCCTTGCCAAATTCAGAGCAAGGTATACAATAGGTCCGTACATAACATAGCATACTTTATAGAACCTATGGTTGAGGCATAGGGAATGACTTTCATTCTCTTTCTATCTTCCTGCCGTGGTCGGGCTTTGAGTCTTACTCAATTTTACACCTTTGTAACACAAAAAAGAACTTTTCTTTGATCGCTCCATTTTGAACTACTTCAAAATCTTGACAAGGTATGTATTTATTGAAAAACTTATCAAGCGCCTTGATCCATCTCTATAGATCTTGATGCTCAATATGTAAGCAGCTTCACCGAGGTCCTTCTTTGAAAAACTCCTTTCAAATACTCCTTTATGCTTTGCGTAATAATTCTACATTATTTCCGATCAACAATATGTTATTCACATATACTTATCGTAAATGTTGTAGTGCTCCCACTCACTTTCTTGTAAATACAGCTTCTCCAAAAGTCTGTATAAAACCATATGCTTTGATCACACTATCAAAGCGTTTATTCCAACTCCGAGATGCTTGCACCACCATAGATGGATCATTGGAGCTTGCACATTTTGTTAGCTCCTTTAGGATTGACAAAACCTTCTGGTTGCATCATATACAACTCTTCTTTAATAAATCCATTAAAGAATGTAGTTTTGACATCCATTTGCCGATTTCATAAAATGTGACAATTGCTAACATGATTCGGACAGACTTAAGAATCGCTACAGTTTGAGAAAATCTCATTGTAGTCAACACTTTGAATTTGTCGAAAACCTTTTTGCGACAAGTCGAGCTTTGTAGATAGTAACACTACTATCATCATCGTCTTCCTCTTGAAGATCCATTTATTTAACTTGACTTGCTGATCATCGAGCAAGTCAACCAAAGTCCACACTTTGTTCTCATATATGGATCCTTTCTCGATTTTATGGCCTCAAGCCATTTCGCTGAATCTGGGCTCATCATCGCTTCCTCATAGTTCGTGAGGTTCATCATGGTCTAGTAACATGACTTCCGTAACACGATTACCGTACCACTCTGGTGCGGATTTTGCTCGAAGACCCACGAGGTTTGGTAGCAACTTGATCTAAAGTTTTATGATCATCATCATTAACTTCCTCACTAATTGGTGTAGGAATCACTGGAACTGATTTCTGTGATGAACTACTTTCCAATAAGGGAGAAGGTACAATTACCTCATCAAGTTCTACTTTCCTCCCACTCACTTCTTTCGAGAGAAACTTCTTCTCTAGAAAGGATCCACCTCAACAACGAATAACTTGCCTTCGGATCTTGTGATAGAAGGTGTACCCAATAGTTACCTTTGGGTATTCTATGAAGACGCACTTCTCCGATTTGGGTTCGAGCTTATCAGGTGAAAACTTTTTCACATAAGCATCACAACTCCAAACTTTAAGAAACGACAGCTTAGGTTTCATCGTTAAACCATAGTTCATACGGTGTCGCCTCAACAGATTTAGATGGTGCCCTATTAAACGTGAATGCAGCTGTCTCTAATGCATAACCCCAAAACGATATTGGTAAATCGGTAAGAGACATCATTGATCGCACCATATCAAAATAAAGTACGGTTACGATGTTCGGACACACCATAACGTTGTGGTGTTCCGGTGGCGTGAGCTGTGAAACTATTCCACTTTGTTTTAATTGAAGACCAAACTTCGTAACTCAAATATTCATCTCCACGATCGGATCGCAGTAAACTTTATTTTCTTGTTACGATGATTTTCTACTTCACTCTGAAATTCTTTGAACTTTTCAACTATTTCAGACTTATGTTTCATCAAGAAGATATACGCATATCTGCTCAAATCATCTGTGAAGGTCAGAAAATAATGATACTTGCCACGAGCATCAACACTCATTGAATCGCATACATCGGTATGTATTATTTCCAATAAGTCAAGAGCTTGTTCCATTGTTCCGGAGAACGGAGTTTTAGTCATCTTGCCCAAAAGGCACGGTTCGCAAGCATCAAATGATTCAAAATCAAGTGATTCCAAAAGTCCATCAGCATGGATTTTTCTTCATGCGCTTTACACCAATATGACCTAAACGGCAGTGCTACAAATAAGTTGTACTATCATTATTAACTTTGCATCTTTTGGTTTCAATATTATGAATATGTGTATCACTATGATCGAGATCCAATGAACCGTTTTTCATTGGGTGTGTAACCATATAAGGTTTTATTCATGTAAACAGAACAACAATTTATTCTCTTACTTAAATGAATAACCGTATTGCACTAAACATGATCAAATCATATTTATGCTCAACACCAAATAACACTTATTTAGGTTCCACACTAATCCCGAAAGTATAGGAGTGTGTGATGATGATCATATCAATCTTGGAACTACTTCCAACACTCATCGTCACTTTCCCTTCAACTAGTTTCTGTTCATTCTGCAACTCCCGTTTCAAGTTACTACTCTTAGCAACTGAACCAGTATCAAATACCGAGGGGTTGCTACGAACACTAGTAAAATACACATCAATAATCTGTATATCAAATATACCTTTGTTCACTTTTCCATCCTTCTTATCCGCCAAATACTTGGGGTAGTTCCGCTTCTAGTGACCAGTTCCATTGCAGCAAAAGCACTTAGTCTCGTGCTTAGGTCCAGACTTGGGCTTCTTCACTCGAAAGCAGCAACTTGCTTGCCGCTCTTCTTTGAAGTTCCCTTCTTCCCTTTGCCCTTTTCCTTGAGACTAGTGGTCTTTGTCAATCATCAACACTTGATGCTCTTTCTTGATTTCTACCTTCGCCGATTTCATCACGAAGAGCTCGGGAATCGTTTTCGTCATCCCTTGCATACTATAGTTCATCACGAAGTTCTAGTAACTTAGTGATGGTGACTAGAGAATTCTGTCAATCACTATCTTATCTGGAAGATTAACTCCCACTTGATTCAAGCAATTGAAGTACCCAGACAATCTGAGAACATGCTCACTAGTTGAGCGATTCTCTTCCATCTTTTAGCTATAGAACTTGTTGGAGACTTCGTATCTCTCAACTCGGGTATTTGCTTGAAATATTAACTTCAATTCCTGGAACATCTCATATGGTCCATGACGCTCAAAACGCCTTTGAAGTCCCGATTCTAAGCCGTTAAGTATGGTGCACTAAACTATCAAGTAGTCATCATATTGAGCTAGCCAAACGCTCATAACGTCTGCATTTGCTCCTGCAATAGGTCTGTCACCTAGCGGTGCATTAAGGACATAATTCTTCCAGGCAGCAATGAGGATAAACCTCAGATCACGGATCCAATCCGCATCATTGCTACTAAAATTTTTCAATACAATTTTCTCTAGGAACACATATAAAAACATAGGGAAGCAACAACGCGAGCTATTGATCTACAACATAATTTGCAAAATACTACCAGGACTAAGTTCATGATAAATTTAAGTTTAATTAATCATATTAAAAACTCCGACTTAGACAAACATCTCTCTAGTCATCTAAGTGATTACGTGATCCAAATCAACTAAACCATGTCCGATCATCACGTGAGATGGAGTAGTTTCAATGGTGAACATCACTATGTTGATCATATCTACTATATGATTCACGTTCGACCTTTCGGTCTCCGTGTTCCGAGGCCATATCTGTTATATGCTAGGCTCGTCAAGTTTAACCTGAGTATTCTGCGTGCGCAACTGTTTTGCACCCGTTGTATTTGAACGTAGAGCCTATCACACCCGATCATCACGTGGTGTCTCAAAGACGAAGAACTTTCGCAACGGTGCATACTCGGGGAGAACACTTCTTGATAATTTTAGTGAGAGATCATCTTATAATGCTACCGTCAATCAAAGCAAGATAAGATGCATAAAGGATAAACATCACATGCAATCAATATAAGTGATATGATATGGTCATCATCATCTTGTGCTTGTGATCTCCATCGCCGAAGCACCGCCATGATCACCATCGCCACCGGTAGCGACACCTTGATCTCCATCGTAGCATCGTTGTCGTCTCGCCAACTATTGCTTCTACGACTATCGCTACTCCTTAGTGATAAAGTAAAGCAATTACATGGCGCTTGCATTTCATACAATAAAGCGACAACCATATGGCTCCTGCCGATTGCCGATAACTCGGTTACAAAACATGATCATCTCATACAATAAAATATAGCATCACGTCTTGACCATATCACATCACAACATGCCCTGCAAAAACAAGTTAGACGTCCTCTACTTTGTTGTTGCAAGTTTTACGTGGCTGCTACGGGCTGAGCAAGAACCGTTCTTACCTACGCATCAAAACCACAACGATACTTCACAAATAGACTCCGTTTTAACCTTCTCAAGGACCGGGCGTATGCACTCGATTCAACTAAAGTGAGAGAGGCAGACACCCACCTTTAAGCAACGAGTGCTCGGAGCGGTGAAACCGCCTCGCGTAAGCGTCGCTGCGTAATGTCGGTCCGGGCCGCTTCATCTCACAATACCGCTGAACCAAAGTATGACATGTGGTAGGTAGTATGACTTGTATCGCCCACAACTCACTTGTGTTCTACTCGTGCATATGACATCAACGCATAAAACCTGGCTCGATACCCTTTGTTGGGGAACGTAGTAATTTCAAAAATTTCCTACGATCACGCCAAGACCATGGTGATGGCATAGCAACGAGAGGGGAGAGTGTCCGCCCACGCACTCGTGAGACCGAAAGCGGAAGCGTTATAACAACGCGGTTGATGTAGTCGTACGTCTTCACGATCCGACCGATCTAAGCACCGAACGTACGGCACCTCCGAGTTCTGCACACGTTCAGCTTGATGACGATCCCCGGACTCCGATCCAGCAAAGTGTCGGGGATGAGTTCCGTCAGCACGACGGCGTGGTGACGATGTTGATGCTCCACCGACGCAGGGCTTCGCCTAAGCTCCGCGACGATATGACTTCTCCAGCGCAGGGCTTCGCCTAAGCTCCGCGACGATATGATCGAAGTGGAATATAGTGGAAGGGGGCACCGCACACGGCTAAGGAAAGATCCGTAGATCAACTTGTGTGTCATGGGGTGCCCCCGCCTCAGAGCATAAAGGAGCCAAGGGGAGGTGGCGGCCCTAGGGGAGGCGCACTAAGGAGGAGTCCTACTCCCACCGGAGTAGGACTCTCTCCTAGTTGGACTAGGATTGGAGGAGGGAAGAGGGAAGGCGCCGCCCCCTTCCTTGTCCTATTCGGACTAGAGGGGGAGGGGGCGCAGCCCACCTTGGTCGGCCCTTCCTCTTCTCTCCTATGGCCCATTAAGGCCCATGGACCTCCCGGGGTTCCTAACCTCCCGGTACTCGGTAAAATCCCGATTTCACTCGAACACTTCCGATGTCCAAATGTAGGCTTCCAATATATCATCTTTATGTCTCGACCATTTCGAGACTCCTCGTCATGTCCGTGATCACATCCGGGACTCGAACAAACTTTCGCATCAATACTTATAAACTCATAATGAACTGTCATCAAACGTTAAGCGTGCGGACCTTACGGGTTCGAGAACTATGTAGACATGACCTAGAACCATTCTCGGTCAATAACCAATAGCGGAACCTGGATGCCCATATTGGTTCCTACATATTCTACGAAGATCTTTATCGGTCAAACCGCATAACGACATACGTTGTTCCCTTTGTCATCGGTATGTTACTTACCCGAGATTCGATCGTCGGTATCCAATACCTAGTTCAATCTCGTTACGGTAAGTCTCTTTACTCGTTCCGTAATACATCATCTCACAACTAACTCATTAGTTGTAATGCTTGCAAGGCTTAAGTGATGTGTATTACCGAGAAGGCCTAGAGATACCTCTCCGACAATCGGAGTGACAAAACCTAATCTCGAAATACGCCAACCCAACAAGTACCTTTGGAGACACCTGTAGTACTCCTTTATAATCACCCAGTTACGTTGTGACGTTTGGTAGCACCCAAAGTGTTCCTCCGGTAAACGGGAGTTGCATAATCTCATAGTTATAGGAACATGAATGGGTCATGAAGAAAGCATTAACATACTAAACGATCAAGTGTTAAGCTAACGGAATGGGTCATGTCAATCAGATCATTCAACTAATGATGTGACCTTGTTAATCAAATAACAACTCCTTGTTCATGGTTAGGAAACATAACCATCTTTGATTAATAAGCTAGTCAAGTAGAGGCATACTAGTGACATACTGTTTGTCTATATATTCACACATGTATTATGTTTCCGGTTAATACAATTCTAGCATGAATAATAAACATTTATCATGAAATAAGGAAATAAATAATAACTTTATTATTGCCTCTAGGGCATATTTCCTTCAGACCCTTATAGTCATGGGTTGCTAACATAGTATTGTTGATATTTTAGTTGGGCAGGACAACTACATTGTTGATTTGTTGGCTCGTCAACTAGTGATTCTCCCATTAAGAGGTGACATGCATAACAGTGAGTCGTATGTGGGCTATCTCAATATATAAAAAATCTTTTGCTTGCACGTTTGGGTGATTCCTATAAAACTGTGATAATTATCATAAGTTCGGACTACCCTTCCATGGACCCTAATAGTCATGGGTTACTATCATCGTATAGTTGGTTATTTTAGTAGGGCAGGATGAATACAGTGTTTAGTTGTTGGCACATGGACTAGTGGTCCGCCCATTAAGAGAAGACATGCATGACAATGAGTCGTATATGTGCTAGGACATGGACGGGCTAGCTATTTTAAGGTACACACGATTATAGAAAATTAAATTATCTCATTCTTTTAGCACAAGGGCTAAGAATGCCCGGCCACGCCTCGTAATTATCTCGCGGGCACCTTCCAGGTCAACCCGACTCCACATCAGTCACAATTAAGCTCGAGCGCGTACCCCTCAGGTCTGACCCGTGTTTAGTAACAGGGTTCAGTGTAAAGTCATAGTAACCATTGTAACCGTGTGTCTAACAACAAGGGGGAAAACCAGAGGAATCACCCTTGACGGATACCACTCGATGTAATCATCAAGGTGAACATAAGAGGATCCACCCTCTAGGTTCACACTTGAGGGGTTGCACGATAGAGTCGTATCGGAAGTGGTTAAGGCGGAATCACCCTCGATGACCATGACCGAATAGCTACACTACAATGTTAACATCATAAGTGCTGAAGAGGTCTCACCCTCGGCACTCGATAGTAACCCAGTAGTGTCGAGCAACTAAGGGAAAAGTGATGTGCGGTGCCATGGCCTGGTCTTCGATCCCGTTGATCGGGTCTTCGATGATGAAGCAGGGGCAACAAGGACAAGGTGGGGGTCACTGATGGATCAGTAACCAACCTATACTAAGAAGTTTAGGACAAGCAGGTAGGTAACAATAAGCAGGTTACAAAAGCAGGCTATGCATGTGAATAGGAGCAAACAATAAGAATAGAAAAATCTAATGCAAGCATGAGAGAATGGAATGGGCGATATCGGCATGATCAAAGGAGGGATTGCCTCGAAGCTCTGCTGAAAAGAGAGAAGGGTCGTCGTTGACATAGTCGATGACAGGGACATCAGCAGCGGTCTCGGGGTCTACCGAAGAGAAGAGGGGGGAGAAACAGTAAATACATAGCACGCAAGTGCATAGCAGCACAACAGGTAGAGCTAGGCGTGTTCTAACACGGTGCTACACGTTACCGGTGAAGGGGATAACATCCGGGAATGCTTTCCCGAAGTTTGGCATTTTCAGACAGACGAACTGAACGTGAAAGGTTCGATGTTCGCTATGCTAGGGATGTGTGGTGGACTAACGGACCGCGTATTCGGATTCGTCTCGTCGTTCTAAGTATCTTTGATGTACAAAACTTCTTGATCCAAGCTACGGATTATTTTCTATGATTTATCAAAGATTTAAATGATTTCTGAATTTATTATTAAATCTAAGACGGAGTTATTGCACCAGCATGACGTCATCATGACGTCAGCGGTCAACAAAGACCGTTGACTGGTCAAACAGGGCAGTGGGGCCCGTCTGCCATTAACCTAACTAATTAATAGATTTAACTTAACTAAACTAGTTCCTTAGGCTAATTAAGAAAGGTTAATTAAGATAATTAATTACTTAATTGGTTAATTAACTAATTGTTTTTATTTATTTATTTTTAAAATCTTTTTTTAACACGGGGCCGGGCCCAGTGGTTAGTGGCCCACTTTGGCAACCGGGTGCGCTTGTAGTGCAACTAAGCGGCGCCTGCGTGGATGCAAGATCGGGCGCCGCGTGATCACGGCGTTGGTGGAGGGGCAGCTGCGGCCACGGTGAGGCCGCCGGCGGCATAGGGAGTAGAGGCGGGGCGGCAGCAGCAGCTCCTGGAGCTCGGGCGCCCAGCGGAAGCGGCGAAGGCGCCGAGGCCGACGACATGTAGTGGGAGGCGGCGGTGGTGGTGAGCGGGATGGAGCCGGGCCGGGCGCAACCGGAGGTGAGCAGCGGCAACGCTAGGCAAGGGCGGCGACAGGCGCGCCACGGCAGCTGCGGGAGCAGCGCGCGGGGCTAGGCGAGCGAGGGCGTGTGGGTCTCACGCGAAGGCCAAGGCCAGAGCAGTGGGGGAAGGAGGGCGTGGCGGCCACGGGCGCGGTGACCGTGAACTCCTCGGGAGCTTGGGCGCGACGGCGGGAGCGACCTATGGCATGCAGACAAACTAAAGGGGAGGAGGAGGAGGGGCAGTGGCTCACTGCCGTTGCAGGGAAGGCCCGGGGAACACAAGCGGTGGCCAGAGACGATGGAGGCGGCGGCGACCCGAGGCGGACGAAGGTCGAAGACGGGGAGGTAGCGGGCACTCCGGCTCCGCCCAGCTTGAGCTCGTGGACGGGGAAGATGTAGCAGACGCCAACGAAGCGAAAAGGAACGTCGGGGGCGCCTGGGGACGGCGGGGGCTGCGGTGGTGGTCCGGCGACGGCGACGTTGACGCGTCGGGCAAGAAGGTAAAAGGGGATCTAGAGGGGGGAATGGTGCGATTGGGGAGGGAAAGTGGGAGAGGGGAAGCTGACGAGGCGGGGGGCTCGGCCTTATCCCCTCGATGGCGATACGCGGGGTTGCGAGGTGGTCGGGCGGCGACCGCGCGGGCGCGTGCCTCAGTCGGGTGAACAGGGGGAAGGGGACAACCGCGGGGGAATTTGGGATGGGTTAGGCCGGCCTGTTGTGCTAAGGCCCAATGGGGCAGGGGGGCTTTATTTTCTATTTTTATGTTTCGGTTTTTCTTTAACAGATTAGGGTTTTGTAATATTTGGCGTGCCAAAATTATTTTTGTAAAATAGGGGAATTGGGCACATAATTACATTGCAATAGTTGGCACGGACACAAAAAGATTGGGAGGCTTTTGAAATAGTTTGCAACTTAAATAGATTAAAAATGCATTTAAACTATTGTTTTAGCCACTGCTTTAATTGGTTTAGGCCATTTAAGCACCTTGCAAAAATGTTGCTCACCACCAATATTAACAAATGATTATTTGCCACACGATGAACATTTCAGTTTTCATGTCTGACAAATATGGATTTTTGACTTCAGATTGGATTTGAATTTGAATTGTGATTTGGATCAAGTGAAGATTAGCAACAGAAAATGTGATGACATGGCACCATTAACAGGGAATTACTATAGCATGACACTGGCGGTGTTGCAAATCTCCTCCACTATAAGGAATCTCGTCCCGAGATTTAAGTGGGGAAGTAAAGAGTAACTTCGGGAGAACTGACCCTTATAGGGTTAAATATCTGGTGGACTATTCCGGGAGTGTGGCAGAAGTATCTCTCGAATTTAAACTTAATAAAACATCAAGTGCAAGGTAAGAAGGTACAATAAAAGGTTTCAAGCGAATGAACAAACGATCGATACCTGAACAACGTGTGAGAAGGGGGTTCAGAGTATCGGGTATAGATCATCTCTCGAAGGGTGGCTCGTGATAACTCACAAAGCCAAGTGAAAATAATACTTCGGAATAAAGGATATACAGGAGAGTCAGGTTCCGATCCTGTGGAATTGTGGGTTATGGGCACACCATGTGGGTTAAAAGTTGTAAGGGGGCCAATAGCAAGACATGTCAGATGATAGACTGTCAGTTATGTTGCCAACAACATTGGTACCAAGGGCGAGGGACGAAGAGAACTATTTTCCTGCTCGTTGAACGAGGCGGATCAATGGGCAAAGTTCTCGTCCATCGGTGGTTACCGGAATGTCAGCAGCAATAATAACAAGGTCTTACTGACAAATTCTACACCGAGGTGTTTTCATAAGCAGGGAACTATTACTGCTTAGATCTCATAAACCACTAGAAAGGTTAAACAAAACAATGGAAAGAAAAGGTGATCATTAGATAAATCAGAACATTGGAAAGGAAAGTGTGTTTAAACACAATTATCAGGAGTATATCCTTCCCAATGACAAGCAGAGGATGATATCCATGACAGGATAGTAAGTAGATAACCAACTAGGGGAAAGGGAGGGTACACTTATGATGTTACCCATACAATGGTGTTTGGATAGATGATCAAGAAGCATTTAGCATTGCGCTTCCAATGTTCTTGTTGATGAACGAAGTACCATAGTCGTGATTCAAGATAGCATTTGCATGGCCATCAGGTAAAGATCGGACCTTGGGCATACAAGGATCCATCAGGAATTTCTATAACAATGAAATTTTATCAGGAAAAATGAGGATGTGGTCGATGGGTTCAGTAGCAATCCATCGATACGTCAAAAAGGATGTATTTCCAAAATTATAAGAACAAGTTTGTGTTTGGGGGGGGGGGAATGAATGTTGTCGATGATAACACAAATCATCAAGGGGCAAGGATGGTATTTCTCATCATGAAGTTAATTAATATCTGGAAGAGCTCAGAATGTTGATGATGATCACGACATATGTGTCGAGAGGTTTCATCAAGATGTAATCGATTGGGGATGACATCAATTCAAAGGAATGATGAAGCGAAAGGTTATGGGAACCACGAGTACGACACAAACTCGAAATTAAGCTTGCTATTCAAGACAAAATGATATGACGAGGAAAATTTATGTAGGCTTAGCTCATCGTCGAAAATTGTGCTCCGGGAAGAAGGATCAGGTAGCACATTTAAAATTTATCATGATAATGATATAGCAGATCAGGCTAGGATAGACTTGAAGGATTATTAAACTCGTAAGTAATGAAAATTACATAGAGTTGTTGAATCAGAGTGCGGGATCGATTCTCTTATCGGTGTTCTCGAGTTACTGATAACTCAGAACCCGGGGGAAAATCTGAAATCGGGGAGAAGTAGTACAAGATGAATACTCATAGGAAGCAACTCAGTTATTTGATATTCTCGAGGTACCAGGGGTAATACTCGAAGGTAGACCATATTAGAGTTTGGACATGTGTATTGATATGCAGAAGGCAAGCACTTCAACTTGTCCGAGAAAGGGGATTGTCGGTGTCAAAACAGGTGGATCTCGGGTAGGGGGTCCCGAACTGTGCGTCTAGGCGGATGGTAAGAGGAGACAAGGGACACGATGTTTTTTACCCAGGGGGTCTCTCGATGGAGGTAATACCCTACTCCTGCTTGATTAATATTGATGATATGGGTAGTGTTGGGGATATAACTACTGAATATAAACCGCCCTGAAGGGGCCGGTTTACCCTCGTCCATAATTAGGGCCCACGAAGGCATGAGGCCCGGAGCCCAGAGGCGGATTAGGGTCCATAAATGTAAACCGCCTTAGTCATGTAACTTGTGCTGTAAGATAAGAGAAATAAGAGACCGAGCCGGACACTTGTATGAGCCGGCCTCGGGACTCTGTAGACCGGCCGGGCGTCAACCCGTGTATATAAGGGGACGACCCGCGGGCGTTTAGGGACAGACAATTCGAGGCTTAGGCGAAGTTATTGCTCCCTAGTCGCCGAAATCACATCAATCCCATCACAAACTAGACGTAGGCTTTTACCTTCATCGAAGGGGCCGAACTAGTATAACTCTCGTGTCTTTGTGTCCGCTTTAACCCCTCTAAGTTAACCCGTACGATGGCCCTGCGACTAAGTCCTTTCACGAGGACATCTGCCGTGACAATTCCACGACAGCTTGGCGCCACCGTGGGGCTATCACACGATGGTTTGATGATCTTAGAGGGCAAGTTCGAAGGACTCGAAGGCTATGCTGTGGGCCGGATGACTAAGAGTCGTCGCGACAAGCTCTACATCGACGATGCAGACTGGGGCCCCGAGGCCGGCTCGATTGAGTATGGGTACCGGGTCCCCTTTGGTGGCATACACGTGTTCATCGGCAAGATCGGTGAGCCAGGGCCTGGGCCGGACATCTGCACCGACCTCGTCGAGACGGCTCAGCGGGCGAAGAAGAATCCTGCCCAGCTAAACCGGGTCATCAGCGTGCTTTCGTGGGAGTCATCCACGGAGGAGACCGTGAGGGCGGATCAGCATCCGGGCGGCGAAACCGTTGTCTACTCGATGACGAAGTCGTCGACCGGAGAAACCGAGTCTCTGTACCAGCTTCAAGATGGCCAGATCGGGGGCTGTTCCGATAGTGAGAGTATTCCGGACCCCTTTGATCTGCCCAACCGGGTTGGAATCTTCATGGCCGGTACACAAGCGACGCTTCACTCTTCGACCATGGCGCCCATGGTCGCCGGTTCAGCAGCGGTGATGGCAGCCGGGGAAGGAGGCCCTGTCGCCCGCCGCTCAAGTTTTATCGAGCTATTCGACGCATTGGCTGTGCTCATGGCGGAGGCTAATCCGGCGGATCAAGACCTGCACAACGCGGAGATTGCAAAGGTGAAGGAACAAATCACTAAGGCTAAAGCGGATCTGGCAGCCGCGGACGTGAGGATGGCGGCGGAACGGGCCGCTTTGGATGCGCAGGCTTATAGGCTCATGCTGGATCAGAGCGCGTCACATGAAGTCATGAAAAGAAAGTATAGATCCTGTTTGCCTTCGGTTTTCGAGGGAAGAGACCTCTTCAATACCCCAGGGGCAGGGACCAGTAATCCGCCGCCGGTGGTGAACCGGCCGGAAGCACCTGGGACGGGCGGGCCGATTCAGCCCCGTGTGATAGATCTGCCTCGCCATCATGCCGGCGCGCCCCAGGATGTGCAGACACCTCCGGGTCACTACTCCAACCCGATGGATAACCTTGTTGCGGCTGCGGCACGGTTGGAGGCGATTCCAATCGAAGGCGATTCACCGCAGGCGGTAGAAACACGCCGGCAAAAGAGCTCTCGGGACGGCCCCGCTCAACAGAAGCGTATTCATACGATCGGGATCGGATCCACTCCACCCCGCCCAAGCCGGAGTTATAGCGGCATGCGCATTTAACCGACCGTATCAAGCAATGCGCAAGCGTCCGCCTCAAGGCAACAACCCGGCGGGTGGCTTCAAAACGCTCAAGTGGTGGTGGGTGGGCGAGGCACGTAGGGAGGCCGAGTTAGCAAGACAACATGAGGATCATCACCGCGCCGGTTCGACCGACCATCTTCGAACCTGGGGTCACGTCTCGGCTCTTTGGGGTGCCTTGCCTCGTCCCGCTTTACGCAATGTACGTTTGCCCAAGGACTTCAAAGGGCCACGCAAGGTGCCCAATTATACCGCCGATTTGGCTCCAGAAGCGTTGATAGAAAGCTATGAGATGGCCATGGAGATGCTGGATGTGGATGAAGCTGCGTGTGCGAAGTATTTCACCATGATGTTAGAAGGTACGGCCCGTACTTGGTTGAAGAACTTGCCGCCCAACTCCATCAGTTCATGGACCCAGTTGCGGACCCGGTTCATTCAAAATTTCAAAGACACCTGTAAACAGCCCATGTCTGTGGTGGATTTGGCGGCTTGTGTCCAGGCAGAGGGAGAATCCACAACCCATTGGGTGCTCCGCGTTTCGGAAGTTTTACATTCTTCAGACCGGATCAACCCTGATTCCGCGATCTTAACCCTAGAAGGCAACCGCCGGTTCAAACCGTTAAAGTTGAAGCTGGAGTCGCATGAAGCGTTTTTGCAATGACATGGGCACTCTCATGGGCGTTTTAGTAAAGTATGCTGATTCTGATAGTACCAAGGATCCCGAGTCTGAGGAGGATGACGAAATAGGGAAGGGAAAACAGAACAGCAACTCCAGAGGCCAGCAGCATCAGTCGGCAGGTAATGGAGGAAACAAGCGTAAGGAAAACGGTAACATGGGCTTCGTAGCCAACACCAACGCACAGGACAAGGGTCAACGGCGCAAGGGTAAGCAATCAGACCGGGGCGGTGCGCCAAATCACAATCCGGATCGTTTGAATTATCTATTGAATCAACCCTGTCCAAGCATGGGACGAAGGAGGCACCAAAGAAACCACCTCTGGAAGGATTGTTACATTATGCAGGAGTTCAAAAGTTCTAATGCTTTCCGGTATGATCAAGGGCCCGGAGGCGGTTCAGGGTCCGCCCCGGGTTACGGTGGAGGAAATTCCGGCCCAGGGTTCGGTGGTAATCCGAGCGGGCAGAACAATCAGAACAATCAGAACCAAGGGGGTTACAATCAACAACAGCAGCAGTCGGGTTATCAAAGTAATCCGAAGCAGTTGAACGGTGGACAGTACCATGTCTTTACCACCAGCTTGGACAAGCGAGACCGAAAACTTCAGAAGCGGGCAGTCAATGTTGTTGAACCGGCCGCACCGCATTACCTGCGCTGGTCAGAGCAGCCTATTGTATGGAGCAGAGAGGATCATCCTCCCCGGGTTTACAATCCGGGTCAGCTAGCCCTAGTAGTGGCACCTCAGGTGGGAGGATACAAGTTTACCAAGGTGCTTATGGATGGAGGGAGCAGCATCAACATCCTGTACTACGAGACCTTCCGACGTATGGGGTTAACGGATAAGCATCTCAGGCCGTCCAGCACGGTGTTTCACGGTGTGGTGCCTGGCAAGTCAGCATACCCGGTCGGTAAGATAGCTCTGGAGGTGGCCTTTGGGGATGAACATGACTCCAGATCGGAAACATTGACGTTTGAAGTGGTGAAAATTCAAAGCCCTTACCACGCCCTATTTGGGCGGCCGGCTTATGCTAAGTTTATGGCACGACCTTGTTATGTCTATTTGCAGCTAAAAATGTCGGGTCACAAAGGGACGATAATGGTTCATGGGAGCCGTAGGATCGCTTTGGAGTGCAAGGAAGGTGATGCGGCTTACGCAGAGTCGGTTTGTGCCACTGAAGAGCTAAAGTATTATAAAGACAATGTTGATCCGGCGGATATTACCCCGTTGAAGAAGCCAACTACAGAGCACGATCCGGATTTGAAGTTTAAATCGCGGTGAGACTAAACTTGTTGATTTTGTGCCCGGCGATTCGTCCAAGCAGTTCACCATCAGTGCTAACTTGGATCCTAAATAGGAAAGCGCGCTCATCGAGTTCATCCGTGAGAAGCGGGACATTTTTGCATGGAAGCCTTCTGACATGCCAGGTGTACCGAGGGAACTCGCTGAGCACACTCCTAATGTTGATCCCAAGTACGCACCGTAAAGCAGTTTCTTCGCCGGTTTAACGAGGAAAGGCGCAAGGCCATTGGAGAGGAGGTTGCTGTGCTCTTAGCAGCAGGGTTTATCGTTGAAGTTTTCCATCCAGAGTGGCTTGCTAATCCGGTGTTGGTCCTTAAGAAGAATGGCACTTGGCGCATGTGTGTGGATTACACAGATCTTAACAAGGCTTGTCGGCAGATCCTTTCGCCTCCCCGCATTGATCAAATTATTGATGCTACGGCGGGTTGTGAGCGTTGAGCTTTTTGGATGCGTATTCGGATATCATCAGATTAAGATGGCGGTTAAGGACCAGGAGAAGACGGTGTTTATCACTCCTTTTGGAGCCTTCGCTATGTATCTATGCCTTTTGGGCTCAAGAGCGCCCAAGCAACTTATCGGCTATAAGACAGAATTGCTTGCACCGAACAGATCGGGCCGTAACGTGCATGCTTATGTGGATGATATTGTGGTTAAGTCAAGGAAGAAGGAGACGTTGATTGAGGATCTAAAAGAAACTTTTGACAACTTGCGGGTGTACAAGATGATGCTTAACCCGGCCAAATGTGTCTTCGGTGTTCCGGCAGGCAAGTTATTGGGTTTTGTTGTTTCCAACAGGGGGATTGAAGCTAACCCGGAGAAAATTACGGCTATCACCTCCTTGGCTAAGCCAAAGTGCATCAATGATGTCCAGCGTTTGGCGGGTCGGATTGCCGCGCTAAGCCGGTTTGTCAGCCGCCTCAGAGAGAAGGCCATTCCTTTGTACCAGATGCTGAAGAAGACGGATCAGTTTGTCTGGAGTTCAGCCGCCGATGAAGCATTGGAGGATTTAAAGCGGCAGTTGGCCAACCCGCCTGTTCTCGCCGCTCCCATTGACAAAGAGCCGCTTCTGCTATATGTTGCTGCTAATGCCAGGGCAGTTAGCGTAGCCATTGTGGTAGAGCGGAAGGAGGCAGGGAAGGAATATCCGGTTCAACGGCCGGTTTATTACATCAGCGAGGTGCTCATTGAGTCTAAGCAGAGATATCCGCATTGGCAGAAGCTGGTATATGGAGTTTTTATGGCAAACCGGAAGCTGAAGCAATATTTTCAAGAGCATCCCATCATGGTGGTCAGTTCAGCTCCCTAGGGCGATATCATACAGAACCGAGAAGCAACTGGGCAGATTGCTAAGTGGGCCATAGAACTTGGGCCGCACGGTTTACGGTATGTACCTCGGACGGCAAGAAATCCCGTGAACTTGTGGATTTCATTAATGATTGGAAGGAGTTGCAAGCGCTGAAGAAAAGCCGGATCATACCTATTGGACCATCCACTTTGACGGGTCCAGAAATTGGAGGGCTCGGGGCTGGAGTTGTGTTGACTTCCCCACGAGGTGAAAAATTTTTTTACTTCATCCGGTTAATTTTCCGTTGTACTAACAATGCGGATGAGTATTAAGCTTTGCTCCATGTTCTCCGGATGGCTATGGAGATGAATATAAGCCGGGTTAAGTGCTTTGGTGACTCGGACTTGGTGGCCCAGCAAGTATCAGGTACTTGGGATTCCAAGGATCCACTCATGGCTGCATATCGTCGGGAGGTGGATATTGTTGCAGGTCACTTTAAAGGATATCGTGGACCATGTGGATCGTCGGAAGAACGGTTAGCGGATGCTTTAAGCCGGCTGGGCTCTCAACGCAAACCGTCCCGCCTAATGTCTTCCTTGATGTATCGCACAATCCGTCACCAAGCTTCCCGATGAAGTAGATTTGGCTATTCCTGATCCGGAGGCTCGCTTGGTGGCAGCCTTGCTTGTCATTCCGGATTGACGCTCCCTTATTTGGCATACATGACCCGGGGCGAGTTACCAGAAGATGAGACGTTGGCCCGACAGGTAGTTCGGCGGTCTAAGTCTATGACCATTGTTAATGGTGAGTTGCATCATTGCAGTGTGTCAGGGGCGTTTCAGCGTTGTGTGTCCCCTGAGGAAGGCTGTGAGATATTGCGTGAGATCCACGAAGGGGATTGTGGTCACCACGCCGGTTCAAAATCCTTGGTGGCCAAAGCGTTCCGCCATGGTTTTTATTGGTTGACTGCCCATGCTGATGCGGAGGATCTGGTCAAGCGATGTGATGGTTGCCGTAAGTTTTCTAGACGCAGCTCACATACCGCCCAGGAATTGAGGATGATTCCAATTACTTGGCCGCTTATGCGACTTGGGGGCTGGACATGGTGGGGCCTTTTAAAAGGTCCAAGGACAAGAAAACACACTTGCTGGTCGCAGTTGACAAATTTACAAAGTGGGTCGAGGCAGAGCTTGTTAGCAAGTGTGATGCGGCCACGGCGGTTCAGTTCATAAAAAGGGTGATCTTCCAGTTTGGATTTCCACACAGTATCATCACGGATAATGGCACCAATTTGTCCAAGGGTGCCATGAAGGAGTTTTGTGAATGAGAGCACATCCGCTTGACAGCTTTCTTCAAAGGGCCCACCCGCAGTCCAATGGTCAAGGTAACGAGCTAATCAGAGATCTTGAGAGGTATCAAACCCCGCTTATGGTCCCTTTACGAGGACGCCGGGCTGTTGGGTAGAAGAGCTACCATTTGTGATATGGAGTATAAATACTACCCTAACAGATCCAATCGGATACACACCGTTCTTTATGGTCTATGGAGCGGAGGCGGTCCTTCCCAGCGATATCCGTCATGACTCACCTCGCGTGGCAGCCTATGTTGAGGCAGATAACGAGGCTGCACGGCAGGACGCTTTGGATTGACTGGATGAAGAGCGAGATATGGCGGCTGCTCGTTCGGCGATTTACCAGCAGGATCTTCGCTTCGGTATCACAAATGGCGGTCGTAACCAGAACCTTTCGTGAAGGAGACTTGGTGCTTGGCTCATTCAAGACCGACATGATATGCACAAGCTATCCCCACCTTGGGAAGGGCCTTTTGTGGTCAGCAAGAATCTGCACAATGGGTCATACTATCTGATTGATGTTCGAGAGCGTAAAGACTCACACACGTCAGAAGAGGAGACCAACATGCCATGGAACATAGCTAGCTCATCTTCGGCCTTATTATACCTGAGCCATCGGCTCTACTTATGTACATATTATGACAATGTATATATTATGAATAAAAGCAATAAACCGGAGCCTCGGCTAAAGCGGGGTATCCGTTCTGTAAAAATCCGGTTTGGGTACATGGAGTTGTTGTCTCAAAGCAGCCTCCGGTTTATCCCTTGATCTTGCTTTTCAGAAGTTTTTTTTATGTCATCTGGGGCTTGGTCGTGTCCGAACCAATGCAACACCTTTTGATGGGCGAAAGCCACCAGGTCACTTGGGGACATGGTCACATCTGAACCAGTCACGCCTCTTGGTCGGCCTAAGGTCATAGAGTCACTTGGGGGCTTGGTCGAACCCGAACCATTGCCATGCCACTTGATCGGCATAATGCCACGGTTTCGGTTGGGGACCTTGCTGACTTGAACCATAGCTACACCTTATTGGGAGCTTGGTCGTGTCTGACCATGGTAACGCCATCTGATCGGCTCAGTAAAGCCTCTTTTGGCAAACATTTGTATCATTGCCTATGCTCCTCTATTGCTCTTATAACTGTCATTTAAATCGGTTCAACCAGTCCATTGACGGAATTTGGTTTATTGTTTAATCCGTGATAACTTTTCCGGTTTGTATTTTTCCGTTAAACATCCCATTATGGAGTAACAGGGGCTTAATATGACCCGCATGGTTTACACAGTAAACCGCATTCTAAAGCTAGGAGCTGTTGTCTCCTTGGGCGGTAATGGTTTATGCAACCTCCGCTTCAAGGGTTGGCTCACCAACTGCATGCCCGACAACAAGGTGTATTTTTGTATCACAAAGTTTTGATCATATACATCAATATTTTCTTATATAAGTATATAAGCGTCATAAGGCGGTCAAGCGACACAAGCCGCCGTGGCAGTTTAAGAATTTGTGATTGCAGGCAAAATAAATTGAAGGTTTCAATTCTTCAATCCAAAGTATCAGCACCTCCGCGCGAAGGTTACAGACTGAGGGCATAAAGGCATGTTCAAAAACAAAGTGCTGGCTATTCTATTACAAAGCCTTCCAAGGCCCGGTATTTCGCATGGCGTTATGACTAGCAGCTTCTGATGCATCACCCGGCTTGACGGATTAAGCTTCCTCGCCGGGTTGACGTGAGGAAGAGGGGGCGTCTGGCGTCGGTTCAACTTCTTCCTCTTCATCACCCAAAGGCCGGAAGTCATTGGTAGACCAGTCAATCCGGTTTAAGGCCTGAAAGACAGCCTCTTCACTTATAAGCTCAGCCGGATCAACATCAGGGGCATAAGTGTGCTTACGGATTGGAGGAACAAGGCTCTGCACTTCTGGAATGACAAACTCCACCCGCTTGTTGTTCGCATCGTAGAAAGAGCGGTGAACCGCCAGGTTGGCTTCTGCTGCCAGTTGACTCGCCAGCGGACGCATCTCCTTTGTTATTCATTTCAGGGCATCATTATCAAAGGCTTCACCGTTCTCTTGAGCGCTGGGGAAACCCTTGGCTATGTCAGCCGGATCAAGGTCCGCTATCCACGCCTTGGCGCGAGTTAGAGCCAGTAAAGTGCCAGCCCGGGCCGCGGATCGTTTCAACTCTTCAAGCTGTGCCGGAATCATGGATAGCCGGTCCAGTGTATCTTTGATCAAGGGCGAGCTGTGTTGTCGCACGATGTGGCACATATGACTCATTGGCGCCGGTATACAACTGCTCAATCAGCGTGTAAGCGGCCTTGAGCTTCTTCCGCACATCGAGCCCGGATGAGCAATACGCTTCGCACCGGTTTCGGACAGCTTAGGTTAAACCGCGGAAATATCAAAACAGTGGTAATCGTGGCAAAATCTCTTACCAAAGATGGCAGAGGTCATGGCGTTAATCTGGCGCTTTAGTCCGGTAAGCTCTTACATCACCGGTTTAAGAGCCGTTTCAGCATCTTCCGCCTGCTTTTCAAACCGCCTTCTCGATGTCCCAGTTGGCCTGCTCGGATTTATACCACTCCTTGAGCTGTTCCATAGTGGCCAAAGCGGTTTTCAATTCATCCTTGGCCTTGGTGGTTTCTGCTTGTTGAGTCTCCAGATTGGCACGAAGGTCCTTGAGTTGTACGGTTTGCTGGTATATCTCACTCTGATAACAAATGGAGCACGTTAGTTATTTCATTATAAAGTCCCAAGCTCAATACAAATATTCAACTTGGCACTTGGGGGCTAATGGCTAGTTGATCTCAGTTTGCTATGGGGATACAAAAATTAAGTCCCGGTTTAACTATGCTAAGTTGAACCGGCCCTTGCGGGCTACAACACTGAAGTTTAAGGCATATGGGTTCTATACAAAGTTAAGTGCCGGTTTAATTATGCTAAGTTGAACCGACACTTGGGGGCTATTACACAGCAAAAGTACAAGAGAGGCATAACTCCTTACCTCATAGCATTCCTTCATACGATTTACCAGACCGGCTTCAAAGTCACGACTTGTGTAGAGTCGGTTCAGAAAGCCGGAGTGAAGTTCTTGGGCAGAGAGGTTGTCATAAGTCGATGATCAGTTTTCCCTTCTCTTTACTCATGGTAGTAGACTCTTCCTTGGTGCTGTGTTTTGCTAAAGCGACGGTTGGCTAGGTGGTGTAGCCAGTGCCCGTCACTATAACGTCATCATTTTTGGCCGGGTTGGCCAGATTGGCGGTCTTCTTTGGGCTTGGTGTTTTCATACTCCGGCTCGGCGGTTCAACAATTACGACCCGCTCTGTGGCCGGACTCGGTGGAGCAGGATGTGAGGTTTCCACTTGGGCATCCGGCTCAATTTACAGCGGATCAGCGTTGTCGCCTTGGTTCAACTCGGCGAGCTATTTTTATCGACTTCAGGATTTTCGCCATGCTGCTCTGGGATCTTCTCCGGATCAACATCCGCAGTAGGATCAAGGGTTTTCGCTTTTTTACTCAAGCGAGCCTTGGTGCTGCAATGTTCAGAATTAGAGTAAGATAAACCGACCAACGCAAATATAAACCGAATTGGCTTGGCAGAAGTATGGTGCTTACCCCGCAGCAACTTTAAGAGGAGGCAGTTGAGTGGTTGATGAACCGCCAGATGAGTTGGAAGAGGCCTGATAATTCGGGTCAGACGGATTGAGAGGACATTGGAAGAAACCTTTCAGAGGATAACACTTTTCAGGAGAACAAATCACCTCTGGACGACGCTTCCGGGTTGGTGTATCTGGTAAACCGGATGATGTAATTTGTTGACCATCGTGCCGGTCAGACGGGCGCTCTTCAGCCCTCTTTGTGTCTTCAAGGAAAGGTTTGGATTCAAATGAGCACAGGAATGGGATTTTTTCACTTTCCAGACTGTGCGGCGAATTCTTTTAACTGGCACGAGATCGGATTCGGAAGAAAGAAAGATTACCTCAACAGTGGTCGGCATGACCGGGCTTCAGATCATCACAGGAGTTAAAATTGTCAAGAAAAGGAAGAATAAAAAGGGACAAGATAAATCAAGCTTTACCTCAGCTTGAATCTTCGTCTTCCAGCATCGTAAGACTAGACGGTTTTCCTCTTGCCAGCCTTCTTGGTGGTCTTGGACTTTACACGCGGAGCCCGGGCCAGTTTGGTCCGCTTCCAGAAGGAGCTGTTAGCCTGAGAGGTAACAAGGATTAATATATATCAATAAGGCATTAATGTCAGAAAAGCGGTGAGCGGAGCCTTACCGCAGGCGGTTTGTTGGCAACACAGAATGGGGCCAACCCGGTTTGGCTGCGCATGAGATCGGTTCATCAAGCATCCTCTTCACCGCCTCTCGTGACTTCAAGCTCAGTTATTGGTAGCTCGTGACGTCTTTGAGGGTCTTGGACGCTGCCGGTGTATTCGCGGCATCAATCCGGGGCGGCGGCTTAATGGCAAGATGCCCCAAGAAACCCAACATCGCACAAGGTCCACACCAGTTAAGCCATTGGCCATTAGAGCCCGGAGTTTGATAATTTGAGGTGCAAAATTCTTCCGTTCTGTGGCGGTCAAGCGTGAAGGCAACGGGTGATGGTTGCTAAGCCGGTGAGGGCGGTAACCCGGCAAAGGATTCTCGTTGTTAGGGGCAGTATTTCAGAGAACCAGGTTTGGTTCCAATCTTTCGGATGGCTATGGTCTTTGGCGTGAGGAAAGTCTACTTCCTTCCTTTTCGGATTGAAACGCCGCCCAGCTCCGTGTTAGGACCATCCGAAAATTCTGCGGCGGTTCAAGTGAAAGAAATCCGGAACAGCTCCACAGATGGTTCTTCTTGAAGATAGACTTCACAGAAAACTTGGAAATGGCATATATTTGACACAGAGTTCGGACCAATATCCTGTGGATGGAGTTGAAAACTTGCAAGGACATCCCGGAAGAATTTTGATCCGGGCGGGCAAAATCCCCGGTCTAAGTGCTGCATAAACACAATTACTTCCCCTTCTTGCGGATCGGGAGGGCATTCGCATCCTAACCCGCCCGATGGAGGACATTTTGGAAGCTAAAGCGCCCGGTGGTGACGCATCCGTTGAGTTGCGTCTCGGTGATCTTGGACCGGACCCAATTGCAAGCTGAGAATTGTTTGGCCATTCCGAAGACTAAATCATGCGAAAGGAAAGGTGAAAAACGATTCACCGTTAACGGTTCAGACACATTATACAATGTTAAACCGGCAATTCGGCAGCCAGTTTCCAATTCTGGTTTAACCGAGGACTAATGGAGTATGACGGATTAGCTATCAAAAGTCAAACCGTCCAAAGAGACAGAACTGGAAAATCTGCTAAGTGTGGACAGAAATAGGTTTCCCATGCGAATGGAGGTAATTTGGATCTACCGAAGATTCAGTAAGAAAAAAAAATTATGCGACCTATGCAAGCCTTATAAAGGGCAGGAAGGTTCGTGCGTTCTAAACAAGAGGGTCTGAACAAAAAGAAAGGTGTACAAAGAATTAAACTGACGGCGGAGCAGTCGCCGCACAGGATGTATACTACGGTTGAATAATACGGCCATGGCAGAGCAGGTATGAGGAAACTAAGATGAACACCTATGAACTGCGAGATGAACAGGGACTTTCAGATGCGGATCTAGGGCTTGAAGAGGGACCTTACCTGATGCGCAGAACAGCGGAGGAGCGCCAAGAGCCTCTGGTACGATCAGGTTGATGCAACGGCCTGGCACTGACGCGGCGTTCGAAGGTCGGAGGCGACAGCGGAGCTTCAGAGCTGGAGCGTCGCGGGGAAGAAGAAGCGCGGAAGAAGAAGGAAGAGAAAGGGCCCGCCGGTCTATTTATAAAGAAACGGAGTAATTAACAAGCGCGAGAATCGAGGAGTTAAAAGCGGCCAGACGGCGTGATCGCCTTTGATTTCCGGGATAGTATTAAATTAAGGGAATCTTCTTGTTTGGGTTTCTTTATTAAGGATGACGCCAAGGCGCCCGTTGTTGTGGTCGGAGGATGACGTCCACGGCGGTTCGTGCAGATGGCGGTTTACGAAATATGAAGGGAGATTCAGAGTTTCCTAAGATGTTGAAGATTAACATGAACCGGTTCAAGTCAATCTGGGGCCTAATGTTGGGGATATAACTACTGAATATAAACCGCCCTAAAGGGGCCGGTTTACCCTCGTCCATAATTAGGGCCCACGAAGGAATGAGGCCCGGAGCCCAGAGGCGGATTAGGGTCCATAAATGTAAACCGCCTTAGTCATGTAACTTGTCTTTGTAAGATAAGAGAAAGAAGAGACCGAGCGGACAGTTGTATGAGCCGGCCTCGGGACTCATGTAGACCGGCAAGGCGTCGACGTGTATATAAGGGGACGACCCGGCGGCGGTTTAGGGACAGACAATTCGAGGCTTAGGCGAAGCTATTGCTCCCTAGTCGCCGAAATCACATCAATCCCATCACAAACTAGACGTAGGCTTTTACCTTCATCGAAGGGGCCGAACTAGTATAACTCTCGTGTCTTTGTGTCCGCTTTAACCCCTCTAAGTTAACCCGTACGATGGCCCTGCGACTAAGTCCTTTCACGAGGACATCTGCCGTGACAATTCCACGACAGGTAGTACAAGAGTAGATCTACCACGAGATCAGAGAGGCTAAAACCTAGAAGCTAGCCTATGGTATGATTGTTGTTCGTCCTACGGACTAAAACCCTCCGGTAGCTTTTTGTTTCCCTGTCTATTGCATCGTGAGTTCGGCGCGAATGCCGGACAGGGCTTCTGGAGAACAGAGTCCTGAAAGTAAGAAAAAGGAAAAAAAGAAAAAGAATGACACAATCGGAAGCCCCTGGTGCGGTTGAGCCGCATTCTGGGCATTCCGTGGTCGTGCCCCTCCCCTTATGCCCATGGTATCTCCGGGCGTAGTTATGTACGCCAGAGTACTGGCTTCGCAATTTTGCGAGGGCTGGGGTTGGGGCCGGGTTGCTACGCGTGCTTGGATCGTGCCAGGCGGTCTTGTTGTAGGTTACTCCGGGCGCGCTTGACAGTGTCCGGACTTTTAGTGGCCGCACTCGAGAATTGCTGTGAGAGGCTGCCTTGTACCTCCGCCGCGAGGGCTGCCGTGTGCTCCTCCATTCGGAGAGAGCGTTCAGTGTTTCCATTGACCGTGATTACTCCTCGAGGGCCTAGCATCTTGAGCTTGAGGTATGCGTAGTGCGGCACCGCATTGAACTTTGCAAATGCGGTTCGTCCGGCAAAGGCGTGATAGCCGCTGCGG
The DNA here is from genome assembly GCA_021605145.1 of Aegilops bicornis. Classification (NCBI taxonomy): domain Eukaryota; kingdom Viridiplantae; phylum Streptophyta; class Magnoliopsida; order Poales; family Poaceae; genus Aegilops; species Aegilops bicornis. The sequence continues at coordinate 33,667,203 of CM038673.1, forward strand.
AACGGGACTATGTCGAAGATTAACTCTTCGCTCGGAAGTTATCCGGGATCCAAGACCACTTCGAGTGTAACCGAGCTCGTAGAATTGGCCTCTACACTTGGTATGACGCCTTTAAAGGTCGCCTTTGTGGGTTTAATCCTTGAGGGTCTATGCCCATTTTGCGACCGTATCCCCGATAAAGCAGGTTCAGGCTGCTACCGCCATCCATCAGGACTCTAGTGAGGTGAAATCCGTCGATGATTGGGTTAAGAACCAATGCGGCGAATCCGCCGTGATGGATGCTAGTGGGGTGGTCCCTTCGATCAAAGGTGACGGGCAGGAGGACCATGGGTTGAACTTCGGGGCGACTGGCTCCATCGCATATACATCCCTTAGTGCACGCTTCCGCTCCCTTTTGGGTATGTGGGTTGCGTATATCATGTTCACCGTTCGCACTTGTGGGGGGAAGCCCTTCTATCCTCTATTGTTCGGCGGCCGGGGCTCTTCCTCGTCATCGCTATGCATCCCCTTGTTGTTGTTTTCGGCGCTTAGCTTGCCTGCTTGCTTGAACACCCAACAATCCCTGCTGGTGTGGTTGGCTGGTTTTTCGGGGGTGCCATGTATCTGGCACAAGCGATCGAGTATTCGGTCCAAGTTGGACGGGCCCTGGGTATTTCTTTTGAATGCCTTTTTCCGCTGACCGGGTTTAGAGCCTCTGAATCCGGCATTGACTGTCGTATCTTCAGCATTATCGCTGTTAATGCGGCGCTTGATCTTGTTGCGACGCGACCTGCCATTGCTGTCCTTGGTATCCGAACTACCAGGGTGTTTGGCCAAGTTGTTGCTTCGAGCTAGCCAGCTGTCCTCTCCCGCGCAAAAGCGGGTCATGAGTGTGGTGAGGGCTGCCATGGATTTCGGCTTTTCCTGTCCTAGGTGCCGGGCTAGCCACTCGTCGCAGATGTTGTGTTTGAAGGCTGCTAGCGCCTCTGCGTCCGGACAGTCAACGATTTGATTTTTCTTTGTTAGAAACCGCGTCCAGAATTGTCTGGCCGATTCTTCTGGCTGCTGAATTATATGGCTAAGGTCATCGGCGTCTGGTGGTCGCACATATGTGCCCTGGAAGTTATCAAGGAATGCGGCTTCCAGGTACTCCCAACAAACGATTGACTCTGCTGGCAAGCTGTTGAGCCAATGCCGAGCTGGTCCTTTAAGCTTGAGTGGGAGGTATTTGATGGCATGTAGATCATCACCGCAGACCATGTGGATATGGAGGAGATAGTCCTCGATCCAGACCGCAGGATCTGTGGTACCATCGTATGATTTGATGTTTACGGGTTTGAAGCCCTCAGGGATTTGATGATCCATTACTTCATCTGTGAAGCATAGTGGGTGTGCGGCGCCTCTGTATTGGGCTATATCACGACGTAGCTCATATGAGCTTTGTCTACTGTGTTCGGCCCGGCCGGGTTTGCTATATCCGGCGTGACGGTAATCATCCCGAGTCGTTGGGCGCCCACACGATCTGTAGATCGATCTTGTATGCTTTGCCTTATCCTCCAATATATCTCGCAAGTCCGGCGCGTTTTCCCGTGCCTTGGTACTTTTTGAGCGGCGTCGGGGCGTGGCTTAAGCGGAGGGCCGAGAGGCTTCTCTGTCGCGGCCATGGGGTGTCGGGTCTGCCATGTCATGCGCTGGTGACTTGGGTGCTTCCTCCTCTGATCGAGGCAACGGCCTGCGTTTGGGGTAGCTTTTGGAGGGGCTTTCGAGTTCATACTTTTCGGCTGCAAGGACTTCAGTCCATTTGTCACCAGCGTGTCTTGGTCAGCTCTAAGTTGTTGCTGCTTTTCTTGAGGCTGCTTGCCGTGGCCATAAGCCCGCGTTTGAAACACTCCTGTTCGGGCGGATCCTTAGGCACGACAAATTAAATTGCCGTCACGAGGCTTGCCCCATCTTCGGAGGGAGGCGATAGTTATCGCCCTCTACCTCTCTTTTTCTCGCTGCAGACCGTCAGGCGGACTTGCTTCTCCCTCCTCCTGCGCTGAGTCCTGCTGGAGGGGGTCATCTTCGGCACTATCCGGGGTGTTATTATCTCCCGTGCCGGAATCACCGTTCTTGCTGTGGCGGGATTTACAGCGGCGCCGCTGACGTCGGCGCTTGGGTTGTTTCTTGGAGGGGTCATCCTCCGTTGTTCCATCACCGTTCCCATCTTTTGGGATGTCCACCATGTATATGTCGTATGACGAGGTGGCCTTCCAGTGCCCTATAGGCGCTAGTTCTTTGTCTTCTCCGACATCGTCGTCCATACCGTCGATGTCTTCGGAGTCGAAGTCGAGCATGTCGGTTAAATCATCGACAGTGGCTACAAAGTGGGTGGTGGGTGGGCGTTGAATTTCTTCGTCGTCCGCATCCCAACCTTCCCGACCGTAGTCCGTCCAGCGCTCTCCAGATAAAGAGAGAGACTTTAGTGAATTCAGGATGTCGCCAAAGGGCGAAAAGTCTTTGAAAGATGTCCGCGGCAGTGAACTCCATGACCGGCGCCCAATCGGATTCGGTTGGCAGGGGCGCGGAGGGTTCGGAGTCCGGAAAGGAGGCCGGCACCCTGGAGTCACGCTCTTTGCAAAGGACAGGGATGGAGTTCGGCTCAATCGGCGTAGAGATCGTAGCCCCCGAGGCGGTGTCCAACCACTCGTCCTCGATCGGCGAAATCGGCTCTGGATTAAGGGTCGGAGCGGGCACTGGTGCAGCCTCCAGGGCACTGTTCGGTGGCAGAGCTAGATCATACCCATCGAGACAGTGCGGCATGCTCGGCTGTGGCTCGAATCCTTCAAAGATCAAGTCTCCGCAGACATTGGCCGTATAGTTCAAGCTTCCAAATCTGTCCTGATGGCCAGGGGCGTAGCTTTGGATCTGCTCCAGATGGCCTAGCGAATTGGCCCGCAGTGCAAAGCCGCCGAATACGAAGATCTGTTCGGGGAGAAAAGTCTCACTCTGGACTGCGTCGTTGCTGATGATTGAAGGAGCCGTCGGGCCTATAGGTGACGACACAGAAGAACTCTCAATCAAAGCACCAATGTCGGTGTCAAAACCGGCGGATCTCGGGTAGGGGGTCCCAAACTGTGCGTCTAGGCGGATGGTAACAGGAGACAAGGGACACGATGTTTTTACCCAGGTTCGGGCCCTCTCGATGGAGGTAATACCCTACTCCTGCTTGATTAATATTGATGATATGGGTAGTACAAGAGTAGATCTACCACGAGATCGTAGAGGCTAAACCCTAGAAGCTAGCCTATGGTATGATTGTTGTTCGTCCTCGGACTAAAACCCTCCGGTTTATATAGACACCAGATAGGGTTAGGGTTACACAGTCGGTTACAATGGTAGGAAATCTACATATCCGTGATCGCCAAGCTTGCCTTCCACGCCAAGGAAAGTCCCATCCGGACACGGGACGAAGTCTTCAATCTTGTATCTTCATAGTCTAGGAGTCCTGCCAAAGATGATAGTTCGGCTATCCGGACACCCCCTAGTCTAGGACTCCCTCAGGGATCAAAGAGGACAATCTTGGTTGGAACCACGATTGCAAAGGCCAAAATCACAGATGCAGGATCAAAATATACCAAGGGAATAATTATTGTTACACGAAGCTTCCATGATAAGATCTACATCATTTCCTTGGGCATGAACACGAAGTTCAAGGTCGACTCCCACTTCTCCAATGCATAACCTTTCATTCACTTCTCGCATTCAATGAAGTTGTAGTGTTGAAATTTTATCTGGCAAAAAGTCAGAAGACTATGACTCGTGAAAACTCTTGGGTTCACACAGATTAGGGAAGGCATAGGTTCAACCCATATGGGCATCTTAGGACAATATACCGCGAATTTCAAGAATAATTTATGCAAGTTCGAAGGTAGATTATGGCTGACAAAAGAAGAGGATACATATTTACCAAAGGCATTATGTGTCAGGGGAAGAGCTCACAAGGTTAGTGGATATGAAGGACACTTTCGGATAATAATCTACCAAAGGATCTGGCTGTCAACAAGGATCTGATGTGATTAATGATACTCAACGAGAAGAAGAAAGAATGAAAAGGCATCAAATTATAGAAATTTTAGGATAATTTCAAAGCTTCAATACAAAGGAATTACGATACCCAGATCGGTGTAATAGAATCAGATGCTATGATTAGGTACTAGTATGTTGAATAGGATTAGATGGGCAATCAAATAAGGTTTGATTTGCTGAGAACCAGCTCATGTCCGGAATGACGTCTGAGCTGGAAGAACAATTTCCAGGGAACAACTGATGATTGCGTGCGTTCACACACATGTTGAATCGACAGCGTAAGGACGACAATCGCAAATGATTTTAATGAAAATTGCTAGACATATGGAATTAACCAAAATGCAAGCAGGTAAGGAAGAACAAGAGCAATAGGCTACTAAGGATTTTAAGAAGGTCGAACAGTATTTCGAAGAATTTTGTGAAACACAAAAACAACTAGGGATGAGTGAGGGAGTCCTGGATTAGGGGTTGTCCGGATAGCCGAACTATAACCTTTAGCCGGACTCCTGGACTATGAAGATACAAGATTGAAGACTTCGTCCCGTGTCCGTATGGTACTTTCCTTGGCGTGGAAGGAAAGCTTGGCGATATGGATACGTAGATCTCCTCCCATTGTAACCGACTCTGTGTAACCCTAGCCCTCTCCGGTCTCTATATAAACCGGATGGTTTTAGTCCGTAGGACGAACAACAATCATACTATAGGCTAGCTTCTAGGGTTTAGCCTCTCTGATCTCGTGGTAGATCTACTCTTGTACTACCCATATCATCAATATTAATCAAGCAGGAGTAGGGTTTTACCTCCATTGAAAGGGCCCGAACCTGGGTAAAAACATCGTGTCCCTTGTCTCCTGGTACCATCCGCCTAGACGCATAGTTCGGGAGCCCCTACCCGAGATCCGCCGGTTTTGACACCGACATTGGTGCTTTCATTGAGAGTTCCTCTGTGCCGTCGCCATTAGGAAGGATGCCTCATCCCATCTTTAAAGACGGCACTGTTGCTAAAGGAGCTTTGGCTATCGGCCAAACTCTCCGGCTAGGCGGTTTTCTTATGACCGCCTGTTCGGCCGCCACGCCGACGATGACTTCTCGGGTCATCGAAGCAATCTTCACGCTAACTCGAACTCGCCGAGCAGTTAGATCCGACGGAGCTCTCTTCCTTAAAAGAGCTCCTGGATCGCATCGCCGCCCTGGGAGTCGCTACAGACTACGATCAGATTGGGCCTAAACCCGATCTGAGAGAGATTAACTCTCCCCAGGTCACCCATCACGTTGCTGTGGTGGAGGAACAATGCGGCGACCCTTCATCTATCTTAAGGACTAGCTATGTCCGGATTCCCGATCCCTCCAAGCCGGATACCCGCGGAGGGGAGGACGTCACTCAAGACCTGAACTTAGAGTCAGGCAACGGGCTAGATTCATTGGACAACATCCAAGAATCCAAACTTCCGAGTTCGGAAACTCCTTGGCCCTTGAGCCTCAGATCGGGCGAGGTTTCGGATCTAATTCCACCCACCCACCCGATCATAGGCGATCTATCCAAAATTAGGCAAGAGCCCGAGGAAACAGTACATCATTACTGGGCCAGATTCCTCCTGGTTATGAACATGATAAAGGACTGTCTGGAGGAAGACGCAATTTCATTCTTCTGCAATAATTGCATGGACAAGGGAATCTTCAACGCCATAGGTCGCCGTGAAATTACACGCTTTACTGACTTGGCGTCCATAGTACGAAAGTACTATGCGATGGAAAGTGCCTGAAAATCCAAAGTAAGATTTTGGGACAATCCGGCCCTGAATACAAACCCAGTCCGAAATAAAAGGGTGCATTATCGCCAATCACCCGGGTTAAACACCAAAATAAAAACTTTCCTACGGGCATGGAACTGTACTGGAGGGATGGCTCAACGGACCCTGTAAAATTCATAGTACAGAGGGCGATACACCAACTCATAGCCTTAGAGCATGTTGGATACTCCGGCAGGTGGCCAAAAGTGGTGAAGAGCTTCTAACCCCAGCATCCATAGAGCACCAGCCCAGGGATACCATTACAGATAATAGTCTTGAGACTTTCGTGATCAAATAATATGTGAAAACAAACACTCCAGCCTTGCGAAGTCTACCAAGTAGCAACAATAAATCCATGGAGTGACACGGCTATTACCTTTAATGCTAGTGATGAACCTAAATTCAACAGCCCGAGCACCAAAGAGCATTGGACCTCAGTCCAATAGTGGACGACTTTCGCCTTACCAAGGTACTCATGGACGGTGGCAGCGGATTGAACCTCATTTATGAGGAAACCCTTCGAAAAATGGAAATAAACTGGAGCCGCATTGAGCGAAGAAGCACAACCTTTCGAGGAATAATACCCAGTCGGGAAGCGTGCTGCACAGGAAACATCACACTGGATGTGGTGTTCGGCACGCCGGATAATTACAGGTCAGAGGAGGTCACGTTCCAAGTGGCCCCGTTCAGCAGCGGATACCACGCTCTATTAGGGTGAGAGGCATTCACAATTTTTCAAGCTATACCCCATTACGGGTACATGAAGCTCAAAATGCCCGGGCCCAACGGAGTCATCACTCTCGCTAGTGACCCGGAAATATCACTCCACGCCGAAAATAAGACAGCTGCACTTGCCCTTGAGGCACTATCCGAAGCCCTAGCGGCCGAGGAACTGACTGCGCTGCGCTCCACAGTGAACAGGGACGATGTAATAATCGATAAAAGATCCAAGTCCACCTCCTTCAAACCAGAGGAAGAAATAGTGAAATTCCAAGTCCGCCCAACATACCCTACAAAAATGGCCTCCATCGGGGCACAATTAAACCCTGACGTAGACGCTGCACTACGAGAATTCCTACGCGAAAATTGGGACATTTTTTCCTGGCACCCTTCAGACATGCCAGGAATCCCACACCGGCTGGCCGAGCACAGCCTAAACATCATAAAAGGATTCAAGCCAGTCAAACATGCTCTTCGGCGTTTCTCCGAACCTAAGAGACAAGCCATGGGAGAGGAGCTAGCCAAACTATTGGAGGCTGGATTCATCAGAGATATAAAACATCCGGAATGGCTAGCAAACCTGGTGATGGTACCAAAGAAGGACAATTCCTGGCGCCTATGCATCGATTTCAAGGACCTCAACAAGGCTTGCCCAAAGGATTCCTTCCCCATCCCCCGCATCGATCAAATTATCGACGCTACCGCAGGACACGATTCATTGTGTTTCCTCGACGCATACTCCGGCTACCATCAAATTAAGATGGCAGAGCCTGACCAAGCCGCAACGGAATTTATTACCCCATACGGCCCATTCTGCTTCAACACAATGCCCTTCGGGCTCAAAAACACCGGCGCAACATATCAGCGCATGATTCAGACATGTCTGGCAAACCAGATCAGCTAAACAGTGGAGGCATACGTAGATGACGTGGTCATCGAAACCAAGCATGTCGAAACTCTAGTAGACGACTTGAGGCTCACATTCGATAATCTCCGAACATATGACATCAAGCTTAACCCGAAAAATGCGTTTTCAGTACCAGCCGAAAGCTCTTGGGCTTCATTGTATCCGTAGAGGAATCAAGCAAACCCAGCCAAGATCTGAGCTCTGTCACAATTGGATATCCCAAAGGACCCCAAACAAATAGAAAATTGATCGATGCATGGCGGCTCTAAATCGCTTTATCTCCCGCTTGGGAGAAAAGGCATTACCCCTTTATCGCCTCCTCCGGCGCACCGAACACTTCGAGTGGATGGATGCCGCCACGGCCGGACTCGAAGAAATAAAAGCCATATTGGCAACAAACCCGGTCCTGGCCGCGCCCAACATGGGCGAACCAATGCTATTATATATCGTGGAAACTCATCAAGTTGTAAGCGTGGTGCTCGTTGTCGAACTAGAAACGGACGGACACAAGTTCCCTCCCTTCAAAAACCAGTTTACTACGTGTCCACTGTCCTCACTCCATGCAAGTCACGGTATCCGCATTATCAAAAGATAGCGCACGTGGTGTTCATGGCATCCCAGAAGCTGCGACACTACTTTCAAGAGTGTTCGATAACAGTAGCCTCCGAAGTACCTCTTAACGACATAATAAACAACCGCGACCTCACGGGCCGGATTGCCAAATGGGCCATTGAGCTCCTCCCATTCGGCATAACCTATAAGACACGGCGAGCTATTAAGTCGCAAGTTTTGGCCGAATTCGGCGCCGAATGGACCGAAGCCGAACTCCCTAAATAGTACGGCACATATTCCAACTGGATCATGCACTTCGACGGCTCCAAAATGTTGGCTGGTCTAGGGGCTGGCATCGTTCTGACATCCCCAACAGGAGATACAGTTCAATACGTACTCCAGATAATGTATACGGACTCCAACAACGCAGCCGAATACGAGGCCCTTCTACATGGTCTCCGGATGGCAGTATCCATGGGCATTCAACGCCTAGAGGTTCGAGGGGATTCGAACCTCGCGATATCTCAAATAAATGGAGACTTTGATGCCAAGGATCCGAAAATGGCAGCTTATCGCAACGCTGTCCTAAAAATGTCAGCTCGGTTCGAAGGGCTCGAATTTCACCATATCGCTCGGGAAAACAATCAGGCAGCAGACGTCTTGGCACGCATTGGCGCAAAGCGCGATGCCGTCCCCCCCAATATATATCTTCTTAGAGAGGTTGTTCAAGCCATCCGTAGTATGGGAAGGGGAGTCCGGAAATAATAGCCCAGACCCAACAGTACTGCCCAACACCGAACATTCTGACACAACTGGAGGCTCTGCCAAATAAGTAACATCTTCAGCCCACATAATAATGGCAGTCATTGCACCGTGGACGGAATCATTCCTAGCCTACCTAACCAGGCAGGAACTTCCCGAGGACCAAAACAAGGCACGCTACATAGTGCGGCGATCTAAAGCCTATAAAGTCCATGAGGGAGAGCTTTATAAGAAAAGCACGACCGGAGTCCTTCAAAGGTGTATCTCCGAAGAGGAAGGGCGGAATCTTCTGGCTGAAATTCATGCCGGACTCGGCGGGCACCAAGCCGCAGCCCGGGCCCTTGTAAGCAAGGCCTTCCGTACAAGATTTTATTGGCCGACGGCACGGGCAGATGCTCAGGATTTAGTCCAACGATGTGTCGGTTGCCAGCTCTTTGCTAATCAAACCCACATGCCACCCACCGCCCTCCAAACTATACCCATCACCTGGCCCTTTGTAGTCTGGGGGCTTGACATGGTTGGACCCCTTAAAGGAGGAACCCACAAGCAAAAATACCTGGTGGTCATGGTGGAAAAATCACCAAATGGATAGAGGCCAAGCCTGTTAAGACGGCCGAATCCGGACCGGTGATATACTTCATATTAGGGGTCGTACACCGTTACGGCGTCCCCCACAGCATCGCCACTAATAACGGCACGAACTTCACGGCCGACGAGGTCAAACTCTGGTGCAAAAACATGGGCATCAAGCTCGACTATGCTTCAGTCTATCACCCTAAAACTAACGGTCAAGTCGAGCGAGCAAATGGTCTAATCATGAGTGGCATCAAACCCAGATTAGTGCGGTCCCTCAAGGAATCTAACACGCACTGGGTAGAGGAGCTCGACTCCGTACTCTGGGGGCTGCGGACCACGCCGAATCGCAGCACCGGATTCACAACATTCTTTATGGTATACGGCGCAGAGGTAGTTCTGCCCTGCGACATAATTCATGACTCACCTCGCGTGCGCATGTACGAAGAAAGAGAAGCCGAGCTCGATTGGCAGGACAGTTTGGACGCCTTGGAGGAGGAGCGTGATGTGGCAAAAGCACGTTCCGCATTCTATTAACAGCAGGCTCAAAGATATCAAAGCAGAGATGTACGGGCCAAAACTTACAATGTTGGCGAGTTAGTTCTACGCCTGCCAGACAAGAAAAAGGACAAAGTAAAGCCCAAATGGGAAGGTCCCTTTATTATCGACCAAGTCCTGACTGGTGGAGTGTACCGTCTGCGAGATTCATCGGATAACCGACTCGAGCCGAACCCATGGAACGCAGCCCGTCTCCGAAGATTCTACGCCTAGCGCCGGATTCTGAGTTCGTCTCCTTCCTCTGTCTATTTTTTACACATTAGCTGTCTTATATTTCTCTCCTTCTCCCTCTTTTTCTCTTACAGCCTTTTAAAGGCTCGTTCGCGCATTGTTCGCACACACTTGACGCGCTATCCGCGCTCATTATACCTGGGGGCTTCTTTAACAGAAGTTTATTTGTACGGGCTTCATGCCTAACACATGTGTCACACTTCCGCATGTACCTTTTATTCACCATTATATGCATCGATATGACTTAAGTTTTGGCCAAGATGGGTTGCCTGGCTCCTGTGCTTACCCCTACGTTCCCGATTGTTCGGCTAGGTGGTAAAGGGAGCACCTCTGCGATTGTTACTGCCGAGTCAGCCGGATGTGTACCTCAGACTGGGTGAAGCCGAAATCTAGCGTTCTTAAGAGAATATTCGGTCGGTGAACTAAAGATGATTTCTTACTTATTTATTTATCTGCCCCAAGATGCTTTTCTTCTTTTTTCGCAGTTCGGACATGCACTTTAAGGCATGCCTCCCAGGGAAAGGAACCCTTAACGGAACTATTATCCATGGAAGATGTTTCTTACTAACCATGTAATATAACATAACTAGTTGGGCACTTGTCTGTTCAAGCACTAATGACCCCTACGCCTGGTCTCCACGCATGCCCCGGTTCTTACATAACCGCGAGGGTATTCGGACTATAGCTAGGGTCCCGAGGTGGAAGCGAAAAGGTCCGCCATGACAAACAATCTACAATCCGGCTAGAAGGCATTTTCACATGTCATCTTAAATTACATAGTCAATTTGATTGGGCATATTCCTCCTCAATACCATCTAATAGGCTGTCTAGTTTACAGTCCTGTTGGGAATATTTATGCCAATTCTACTTGGCCGCACACTAAGCTCACAGGGATCTCCTTCCCATCAGGCCCTACAGGTCCGACCTCGCCATGTGGTTTGGTTCAGCCTTCGTGTACCGCTGCCTTCACCATGGCCCAGCCTCCCTGGCGCCTTGACGGCAGGCCGATATCTTCCATAATCGGAAGCTCCGCCGTGCTCCCTTAAGCCTCTCTGCAAGCTCTCCAAGGCCTTCGGGCAGGGAGACAGATGGCCACAAGGCCTGGGCGACGCCTTTCATCATCTGCCGAACTCGTTCGTGCAGTTGTAAGAGCTCGGGAAGAAGGTCACCCATAGAACCGGGCATTTCCTCTGCAGGACGACCTATGAGCATACTTATAGACATAACTCTGTTAGTCGACTTCCTCGCCGAACTCTTTTTCAAAGTTCATTCAAGCACTTACTAAAAATGCCGCGTCTAAGCCGTCGATTCTCCTTCATGGAGTCCGACAGCTGGGCACGAACATCCTTTAGTTCCTCGCCCATCTGGGTGTTGGCATCTTGGAGATTATTCTTCTCCTGCTTCACCCTAGTATGCACGCTCTCGCCGGCCTTTAACCGGCACAAGAGTTGTTGCTTGTCCAGATCCACTCTGGCGCCATCTGCAATGATATTGTCAGATTTACACACACGCCGCACTTCACAACATACTTATCTTTCAAAGCGTATATTACTAGAGGGGGTCTCCTTGGCCTCCCCTGCAGCGGCTAGTGCGGCCTCAAGTTGGGCTTTGCACTCTTCCAGCTCCCGGGACAGTTGGGTATTCTTTTTTGTAAGGTCCTGCATAACAAATGATCCTTAAATCAGTTATTTTAACTGCTTCAAGTCTCGGGGGCTACTGGCATATACAACCATCAAATTTTCTCACCCGTATGTCTTTCACATATTGCTCCGTGGCTCTGGCTAGACCATTTTGAGCGGCACGGAGGTGCGCATCTCCCGAATTGAAGGCATCCAATGCCTCTTGGGAGAAACATGCGTCACGAAGAACTGTCCGGCAACGCCTGTGATTCATGGCACTCTCCACCTCGGAATTGGTGGTAGACAGTCTGTCGGCATCCTCTGTCGGAGGATCATCCGACGCATGCCTCGTGTTTGCCTCCGCTTCTGGACCTGGCTTTGGAGCCTGGCTCGTGGAGGCTCGATTGGCAACCTCTCTAGATATAGTCCGGCGAGCGCTCTTTTTCCTCAAAAGAGCATGGGCGTTAGTATGCCTTCCGGGAATAAAACCTGGGAATAAGATGGCATGCCATACCGTTGCACCGGCGTCTCAATCCGGACCACACTTCTTTTTTCAAATTGAGCCTTGCCGCCCTTGTTGGCTAGCCACCGCAGCTCGGCCTTCAAGGCCAAGGGCTCCCCCTGCAAAACACCATTGGTATATGGTGATAAAAAATAAGCACGGATGGATCATTTTCAAAGTATTGGGACTTAGTTCTCAGTTACCTGTGAGGCGGGAAGTATTCCGGGGTAACCGGCTGTAATGGCGACCAAGGCATTGTCGATGCTCAGTTGGTAAAATACCCCATCGATTAGCTCCACGGATATATCCGGATCCTCTTGGGAGGCCGGATCGAGGGACCGCTCTGGATCCTCGGGTTGTGGAGGAGGGCTGTTTATATCCTTCACGGCCCGGCGCAATTCCTGCGTCGAAATCACAAGATAAGGTACTTAACTATGGGATCATGGAACAGATGGGCAAAAAGAAGTGTCCGCTTACCCAGCTTGGAGGATTGTACATAGAAAATCCGTCCTGTGGATTGATGTGGATGAACTCCTCCTCTTCTCCCTTGTACAATGCGGACAAGGCCTTCGCTGTAGCAAAGAATCGATCCCGGCCTCAGTACGGCCGCAGCGGGTGGCATCATCCTCCCCGTTGCAACCCACATGGGGTGGCCTCTATACTGAAGCGGCTGGACCCCCTGCATAATGCATGTGGCCATGACCCCGATCATGGTCAGTCCGGAATGAGCTAACAACCTTATCCGGCTAATCAGGTAAAGGATGTCCTTGTCATTTTCCCTCTGAGGGCTCCGTGGATGCCAGCTTAGGCACTTCTTCTAGGGAGCATTATTGAACTCGGGGAGGCCGATCCGAACAGGGTCCGGCAGGGGGACATCTTCTATATAAAACCATTCTGAAGGCCAGTCTTCGGACGCCTTCCTTGGGGTTACGGATAGATATCCGGTCCCGGCGATGCACTATAGTTCGCTCCGCCCACTTGATATATCGACCCCTCCCGAGAACGGGGCACAAGGCGTAACAACTTCTTCCACAGCGAAATGAGCCTCGACGCCCAAGAACAACTTCGCAAAGGCATACGAAGCCCGCAATATGCAATATGCAGCAAAGCGTAAGGTTGTGCAATTGAGGTCAGAGAACTCAGAGCCCCGGAGAAACGGATGAATTGGAAATCCGAACCCTCTTATCAAATAAGGGACAAGGCATACCCGCTCTCCTTCGGAGGGATTGGGGACGCTCTGTCACGCCCAATATGCGACCCTATCCAAAAGGAACTCGAAGGCCCCACCAAGGATAGACCCGCATATTGAAACGCTTTTGCAAGGTGGATATCATTACATCAACATTACATAATAGATGGGGATACATACATAAGGCACAAATGCCACAAGAATACATCAACATCATATACAAGAGATCAACATCCGACTACGGATGAAACATAAATGTAAACTCAAACGACAACCACCTCGCTAGCCCAAAGGCCGACCTAGAACCTATCCCCGATCGAAGAAGCGTAAGAAGAACTCCAAAACAAGCAAACATCGCCTCTCACGCCATGGTCATCGACAACCTGTACCTGCAAGAATCGGTGGTGTAGTAATCTGTGAGTCACGAGGACTCAGCAATCCCATTACCATGGGTATCAAGACTAGCAAAGCTTAATGGGAAAGGAAAGGGTAAAGTGGTGAGGTTGCAGCAGCGGCTAAGCATATATGGTGGCTAACATACGCAAATGAGAGCGAGAAGAGAAACAAAGGAATGGTCACAACTAGTAATGATCAAGAAGTGATCCTGAACTCCTACTTACGCCGACATAACCCGTAAACCGTGTTCTCCTCTCAATCAACCCCGAAAAGAGACACTTCACGTTACGCATAACCTGGTTGGTGTATTTTAATAAAGATCAACTTCGGGTTTTCTACAACCGACATTAACAAATTCCCATCTGCCACATAACCGAGGGCACCGCTCTCGAAAGTTTATACCCTGCAGGTGTCCTAACTTAGCCCATGATAAGCTCTCGCGATCAACGAAGGATATTCCTTCTCCCGGAAGACCCGATCAGTCTTTAATCCCGGCCACAAGACATTTCGACAAAGAATAAAACAAGACCAGCAAGACCGCCCTATGCTACCGACAATCCCGATAGGAGCTACACATATCTCGCTTCTCGTGGCAACACCGGATGAGACAGGCTACGAGTAAAACCAACCTCAAGTTGCCCCAAGGTGGCCAAGAAGCGGCTCGGTTCGAACCAGCACTTAGAGAAGCACTTGCACGGGGGGCTAAATAAAGATGACCCTCGAGAGAGCGACTCCCAAGGGAAAAGTAGGTGGTGGTGAGGCAAATGGTAAAACCAATGTTGGGCCTTGCCGGAAAAGTCTTATTCAAAGCGAACTGTCAAGGGGGTCCCATAAATCACCCGACCGCGTTAGGGACGAAAAATCGGGGAACATAATACCGATATGATGGAAACTAGGGCGGCAAGAGTGGAACAAAACACCAGGCATAAGGCCGAGCCTTCCACCCTTTACCAAGTATATAGACGCATTAATTAAATAAGATATATTGTGATATCCCAACAAGTAAACATGTTCCAAGAAGGAACAACATCTCCATGTTCCAACAAGGAACAAACTTCATCTTCACCTGCAACTAACAACGCTATAAGAGGGGCTGAGCAAAGCGGTAACATAGCCAAACAACGGTTTGCATAGAAAAGGTGTCAAAGGTTAGAGGCTGACATGGCAATTTGGGATGGCTTGATAAACAGGTAATAGGTAGCGCAACATAGCGATAGAACGAAGCAACTAGCATAGCAATAATAGTAGTGAGATCCAGGGTAGCGGTCATCTTGCCTGAAATCCCGCTAGGAAGAAGAACGAGTCCATGAAGAAGACGAACGGATGAAGCCGAACCAAGCGGAGACGAACGAATCCTCACGATCGCAACGAAACATGAACTAACAAGAAGAAGCACACAACATAGTAAACACACCACACATGAACAAGGCATGATGCACAACAAAGCATGATTCATGACAAGCTACATGAAGCTACTCATGGCAAGAGATGATGCAAACAAGAACAACACATCAAGGCAAGTTTAAATGAGGCCGAAACAACATATAACAATTCCAGAAGTCCTCATATGCAAATTTCGAAATTGGTCCAGATCTGGATAACTTTATGTTCAAGTTGTTAAACAGCAATTTAAAATGCACCACGATGATCTACACGTAAATTCTAGTCAAGTTACATATAAAGTTCATTAGAATCGAGCTACGGTCTAGAAGATATGAGCAAAACAAGTTAAACATGGCATTGATGCAAAATGCATGCAAACATCAAGCAAACACCTCAAAACAAGGATGCAACATGATAATATGAAACTACATGCACAATCAAGCAAGTTTCATATAGAGCACACTCAAAACGGAGCAACGGTTCAACACATACACATGAAACAAGTTATAGCAACAATCTGTCCAAAACAGCAACTAGGCATATTGCAAGCACCAAAACAACATGCTACAGGATCTCAACAAGAAAACAATAGGCACGGGCATGATCTACAGGTAAAGCATGACAAAACATGAACACTGAGCTATCTCCAGAAATCACTAGAACATGCTCAAAATGACATGGCAAGATTGGAAATAATAACAGTTTCAGACTTTGCAGAAATAACATCAGGTTGCAATGTTTGGAGCTATCAAACAACATGCTACAGGAAATTATCATGGCAAACAAAGGCATGGCATGAATCTACTCAAAGCATAGAAAAAAAGTCCCTTACTGACCACGAGCCAAAAAGGAACAGAGAATATGATGGCACCCATGTAAACATGGCAAGTTATATTACAGATTCATACATGGCAGAAACAACAATAAGTAGGCATGTTGGTGAGCTTGAACCACTCACCACAGAGCAATACATGATAAACTAAGCATACATCCATCAAGAAGACATGGCATAGAAGCTATACAGGGCAAGAACAACATCATAGCGTACACGGATCAGCTACAACAACCTTGGCAAAATTGAATGACATGTAAACAACCTGCCAGGAAACATTTTATAGCAAAAGTAGAGCTCGATTGACTCAAGCTATGGCACTCCATAATTTCAAACAAGGGCCTGGATGGATAGAGCAAGACATGTATAACAAAACATCCTTACTGAAGTATCTCAAAATAAGCATGGATCTCTCGGTAGCATCAAGTTAACATGGCCTAACAATATCAGCAGAACAGGGGCTGAAATCAGCAACACCAGGAAGCCTAGTTTGCATGCTTGTGCAAGTCACCACAGAGATCACAAAAATACATAGCAAGCACCACTGTAAAGAAGACATGGCATATTACAAAACACATGTAGGACTCAAGTTCATAGGATGCACACATCAATCATGGCAAAAATGGCAAAAGTGCATGTTCTGATAAGAATCAGAAACTAACATCACATAGCACTCTTCCAACAGAATTTCGGGCATCAAGATGAGCTTAAAAGAACATTTTGACATATTAGACACACGAAACGGAGCAACGATGACAGAGTTATGATGCGATGAAAATGCAACAAAATATGCAACAATTTCGGGGACTTGGAGAAAAATAGACCTTGGGGGGGAAGTCAACGCGGCCGCGGATCTCGCCGGAGTTGCGGGATCCGGCCGAAGATGAGGGGACGGCGGCGGGGGAGTCGGGCCGGAGGCGCCGGGCGGCGGAAGGCTGGCGGCGTAGGGGCCGGGCGGAGCCTGCTCCGCGAAGCTCAGAAGGGAAGCGGGCGGCGCCGGATGGGTGAGGAGGCGGCGACGCTGGCGGGAGGCGGCTGCCTGGCGAAGCGCGGGCGGCGGGGCTGGCTCGCGAAGCGCTGGAGCTCGCGGCGGGCGGCGGTCGCCGCGGCGTGGTCGGCCGGAGTCGCGGCGCGGCCGGGCGCCAAGGGCGGCGGGCCGCCTGCTGCAGGCGGCTCGGGCGGCCGGGCGGCGGTTGGCGGCGGGGAGCGCCACGTGGCGCGGCGATTCGCTGCGGCGGCGGGCGGACGCGTCCGGTCCAGATCGGACGTGTCCGGCGGCGGCGGAGGGCGAGATCTAGGGTTTCGGGGGGGAATGATCCGGAATTTCCGAGGGGAGGACATATATATAGGTAGAGGGAGCTAGGAGAGTCCAAATGAGGTGCGGTTTTCGGCCACACGATCGTGATCGAACGACCGAGAGCATGGAGGGGAGTTTGCTGGGCTTTGGGCCACTTTGGAAGGGGTGTTGGGCGGGACACAAAAGAGGCCTTTGCGGTTACCCGGTTAACCGTTGGAGTACCAAACGACCTCCAAATGGCACGAAACTTGACAGGCGGTCTACCGGTGCTATACCAAGGCCGCTTGACAAACCTCGGGCCATTCCAAGACCGTTTAACACCTGCTCACGAAAAGAGGTAAAAGGGGGCGCCGGGAGACATAGGAGTGCCGGATTGGAAAACGGATAACGGGAAAAATGCTCGGATGCATGAGACGAACACGTATGCAAATGCGATGCACATGATGACATGATATGAAATGCAGATGATGACATGGCAAAATGCAACACGCAAGCAAATGACATGGCAAAGACGACGAATAACTGGCAGACACCTGGCGCATCGAATCCGGGGCGTTACAACACTCCTCCACTAACAAGAGATCTCGTCCCGAGATCTTAGGACCGAGACGGGAGGGAAAAGGGATGAGGTGAAACAAGAACTGAAGAGAAGAAGCAAAGAATCGAGAGCACTCGAGAAGAAGAGAGGAACAACGAGAATGACGAGAATCAAAAGCTCATGGAATCAGATAGACTATGAAAGCACTCGTTCTAACCGAAGTGGTTAGAATGAGAAAAGAAACGAATAAGACTGAAAGGATTTAGGAAGCACACCGGTTGAACAAGGAAAGAATGGAACATGAGCTTCAGAAGATGGAATGACACTTGACGAGATGAACAACGCATTGCCTCCGGAAGAATTGGAAAAATTGAAAAGATCTTAGGAGGGATTGAATGTATTTGAATATCTGAGAAGAACAAAGAAATGCAAAACTCCAATTCTAAAGAATACGGAGAATTAATTACACTTAGAGATGCAAGAAGAAAAGATATTTGAATTCCACCAAAATATTGATGAAACTCTTGAAGAAAAGAATTAAATCATGAAGAACCACCATGAAGAACTCCGGTAACAAAAAGGATGATGAGATAAAATGAAGGATGAAAGAATAAGATGAGCCTTGCGATGATTTAGATGGAGGTCCTGACGAAATGGCCGAGGAAATTGAACTCCGGATAAGAAAAGATGAAAACACTTGGAACTAGAATTTATTCCTCACGAACAAACTCCGAAGGAAAGGATTAAACACTTGGATGAAATAAGAATAAGATTTATTGTATGCTTATTCTTCATCAAATTAAATGGATGACAAACAATGGATTTTGCAAACTACTTATTCTTCTTGAAAAAGAATTGAGAAGTGACATATCATAAACTTGAGAAGGACTTCGTGAACCACCGGTAGGATTTGAGAGAACAAATGGATTTATATGGTAATGAAGGAAAAGAATCTTGAACGAACCACCGTAGAATTCGGAATTGACTGACGAAAGGGAATGAATCATCGGGAAGAATTAGAGGAACAAATAAGCTAGAGGGGATTTAGATTTAAAAGAACAAAGAGATCATGAACTGATTGACGAATGCTTGGACGAAGCACTGGAAGAATATTGAGATGAACGAAGCTGAAAACTTGCAACAAAGAAATATTCCGAAAAGATGACCTCCGGATGATTGAGACAGAAAGCACCTCCTGAAATGCTCCGGATGGATGAAAAGAATTTGCATGACTAGAAACAATAAGGTTTATTCAGCTCTGATACCAACTTGAACACGCCCAATATGCGACCCTATCCAAAAGGAACCTCAAGGCCCCACCAAGGATAGACCCGCATATTGAAACGATTTTGCAAGGTGGATATCATTACATCAACATTACATAATAGATGGGGATACATACATAAGGCACAAATGCCACAAGAATACATCAACATCATATACAAGAGATCAACATCCGACTACCGATGAAACATAAACAGAAACTCAAACAACAACCACCCTGCTAGCCCATGCTGCCGACCTGGAACCTATACCCTGATCGAAGATGCAGAAGAAGAACTCCAAAACAAGCAAACATCGCTCTCACGTCATGGTCATCGCATAACCTGTACCTGCAACTGGTGGTGTAGTAATCTGTGAGTCACGAGGACTAAGCAATCCCATTACCATGGGTATCAAGACTAGCAAAGCTTAAAGAGAAAGGAAGGGGTAAAGTGGTGAGGTTGCAGCAGCGGCTAAGCATATATGGTGGCTAACATACGCAAATGAGAGCGAGAAGAGAAACAAAGGAACGGTCGTCAACTAGTAATGATCAAGAAGTGATCCTGAACTCCTACTTACGTCAGACATAACCCAGAAACCGTGTTCTCCTCTCGATCAACCCCGAAAAGAGACACTCACGGTTACGCACACGGTTGGTGTATTTTAATTAAGATCAACTTCGGGTTTCTACAACCGGACATTAACAAATTCCCATCTGCCACATAAATCAAGGGCACGGCTCTCGAAAAGTTTATACCCTGCAGGGTGTCCCAACTTAGCCCATGATAAGCTCTCGCGATCAACGAAGGATATTCCTTCTCCCGGAAGACCCGATCAGTCTCGAATCCCGGCTACAAGACATTTCGACAAAGAATAAAACAAGACCAAAGAAGACCGCCCGATGCGCCGACAATCCCGATAGGAGCTGCACATATCTCTGCTCTCGTGGCAACACCGGATGAGACAAGCTACGAGTAAAACCAACCCTCAAGTTGCCCCTAAGGTGGTTCTCAAGAAAGGGTTTCGGTTCGAACCAGACTTAGAGAAGCAATCGCCCGGGGCTAAATAAAGATGACCCTCGAGAGAGCGACTCCCAAGGGAAAAGTAGGTGGTGGTGAGGCAAATGGTAAAACCAATGTTGGGCCTTGCCGAAAAGTCTTATTCAAAGCGAACTGTCAAGGGGTCCCATAAATCACCCTAGGGACGCAAAATCCGGGAACATAATACCGATATGACGGAAACTAGGGCGGCAAGAGTGGAACAAAACACCAGGCATAAGGCCGAGCCTTCCACCCTTTACCAAGTATATAGATGCATTAATTAAATAAGATATATTTTGATATCCCAACAAGTAAACATGTTCCAAGAAGGAACAACATCTCCATGTTCCAACAAGGAACAAACTTCATCTTCACCTGCAACTAACAACGCTATAAGAGGGGCTGAGCAAAGCGGTAACATAGCCAAACAACGGTTTGCATAGGAAAGGTGTCAAAGGTTAGAGGCTGACATGGCAATTTGGGATGGCTTGATAAACAGTAATAGGTAGCGCAGCATAGCGATAGAACGAAGCAACTAGCATAGCAATGATAGTAGTGAGATCCAGGGTAGCGGTAATCTTGCCTGAAATCCCGCTAGGAAGAAGAACGAGTCCATGAAGAAGACGAACGGATGAAGCCGAACCAAGCGGAGACGAACGAATCCTCACGATCGCAACGAAACATGAACTAACAAGAAGAAGCACACAACATAGTAAACACACCACACATGAACAAGGCATGATGCACAACAAAGCATGATTCATGACAAGCTACATGAAGCTACTCATGGCAAGAGATGATGCAAACAAGAACAACACATCAAGGCAAGTTTAAATGAGGCCGGAAACAACATATAACAATTCCGGTAAGTCCTCATATGCAAATTTCGAAATTGGTCCAGATCTGGATAACTTTATGTTCAAGTTGTTAAACAGCAATTTAAAATGCACCACGATGATCTACACGAAATTCTAGTCAAGTTACATATAAAGTTCATTAGAATCGGAGCTACGGTCTAGAAGATATGAGCAAAACAAGTTAAACATGGCATTGATGCAAAATGCATGCAAACATCAAGCAAACACCTCAAAACAAGGATGCAACATGATAATATGAAACTACATGCAAAATCAAGCAAGTTTCATATAGAGCACACTCAAAACGGAGCAACGGTTCAACACATACACATGAAACAAGTTATAGCAACAATCTGTCCAAAACAGCAACTAGGCATATTGCAAGCACCAAAACAACATACTACAGGACCTCAACAAGAAAACAATAGGCATGGGCATGATCTACAGGTAAAGCATGACAAAACATGAACACTGAGCTATCTCCAGAAATCACTAGAACATGCTCAAAATGACATGGCAAGATTGCAAATAATAACAGTTTCAGACTTTGCAGAAATAACATCAGGTTGCAATGTTTGGAGCTATCAAACAACATGCTACAGGAACTTATCATAGAACAAAAGTCCCTTACTGACCATGAGCCAAAAAGGATCAGAGAATATGATGGCACCCATGTAAACATGGAAAGTTATGACAGATTCATACATGGCAGAAACAACAATAAGTAGGCATGTTGGTGAGCTTGAACCACTCACCACAGAGCAATACATGATAAACTAAGGATACATCCATCAAGAAGACATGGCATAGAAGCTATAGATGGCAAGAACAACATCATAGCGTACACGGATCAGCTACAACAACCTTGGCAAAACTGAATGACATGTAAACAACTTGCCAGGAAACATTTTATAGCAAAAGTAGAGCTCGATTGACTCAAGCTATGGCACTCCATAATTTCAAAAAAGGGCATGGATGGATAGAGCAAGACATGTATAACAAAACATCCTTACTGAAGTATCTCAAAATAAGCATGGATCTCTCGGTAGCATCAAGTTAACATGGCCTAACAATATCAGCAGAACAGGGGCTGAAATCAGCAACATCAGGAAGCCTAGTTTGTATGCTTGTGCTAGTCACCACAGAGATCACAAAAATACATAGCAAGGACCACTGTAAAGAAGACATGGCATATTACAAAACACATGTAGGACTCAAGTTCATAGGATGCGCACATCAATCATGGCAAAAATGGCAAAAGTGCATGTTCTGATAAGAATCAGAAACTAACATCACATAGCACTCTTCCAACAGCATTTCGGGCATCAAGATGAGCTTAAAAGAAAATTACGCAATGAGATGAAATGATCTACCCTTCGAGGCGAACATTTTGACCTACTAGACGCACGAAACGAAGCAACGATGACAGAGTGATGATGCGATGAAAATGCAACAAAATATGCAACAATTTCGGGGACTTTGAGAAAAATAGACCTCGGGGGGAAAGTCAACGCGGCCGCGGATCTCGCCGGAGTTGCGGGATTCGGCCGGAGATGAGGGGGGGCCGGCGAGGGGGCGCCGGATCCGGGCGGCGGGAGGCCGGGACGGGCGGGGAGTCGGGCCGAGGCGCCGGGCGGCGAAGGCTGGCGGCGAGGGGCCGGGTCATGGAGCTCAGGCTCCGAGCCCGGCCGAGGCGGGCGCGCGGCGCTGGATGGGTGAGGAGGCGATGACGCTGGCGGAGGCGGCTGCCTCGGGCGAAGCGCGGCGGGCGGGTTGGCCCGCGAAGCGGAGCTCGCGGGCGGCGGCGTCGCCGGGCGGTGGTCGGCCGGAGTCGCGGGCGCTACGCGGTGGCGCGGCGCAGGGCCTGCCGGGCGGGTTCGGGCGAAGCCGGGCGCGGCTGGCGGCGGGAGCGCCACGTGGCGCTGCGATTCGCTGCGGGCGGGCGGACGCGTCCGTCCAGACGATACAACCGGGCGCGTGAGGCGAGATCTAGGGTTTCGGGGAATGATCCGAATTTGGAGGGAGGACATATATAGGTAGAGGGAGCTAGGAGAGTCCAAATGAGGTGCGGTTTTCGCCACGCGATCGTGATCGAACCACCGAGAGCATGGAGGGAGTTTGCTGGGTTTTGGGCCACTTTGAAGGGGTGTTGGGCTGCACACAAAGAGGCCTTTATGTTACCCGTTAACCGTTGGAGTACCAAACGACCTCCAAATGGCACGAAACTTGACAAAGCGGTTCACCGGTGCTATACCAAGGCCGCTTGATAAACCTCGGGCCATTCCAAGACTGTTTAACACCCGCTCACGAAAAGAGGTAAAAGGGGGCGCCGGGAGACATAGGAGTGCCGGATTGGAATACGGACAACGGGGAAAATGCTCGGATGCATGAGACGAAAACGTATGCAAATGCGATGCACATGATGACATGATATGAAATGCAGATGATGACATGGCAAAATGCAACACGCAAGCAAATGACATGGCAAAGACGACGAATAACTGGCGTACACACAGGCGATCGAATCCGGGGCGTTACAACACTCCTCCACTAACAAGAGATCTCGTCCCGAGATCTTAGGACCGAGACGGGAGGGAAAAGGGATGAGGTGAAACAAGAACTGAAGAGAAGAAGCAAAGAATCGAGAGCACTCGAGAAGAAGAGAGGAACGACGAGAATGACGAGAATCAAAAGCTCATGGAATCAGATAGACTATGAAAGCACTCGTTCTAACCGGAGTGGTTAGAATGAGAAAAGAAACGAATAAGACTGAAAGGATTTAGGCCGCACACCGGTTGAACAAGGAAAGAATGGAACATGAGCTTCAGAAGATGGAATGACACTTGACGAGATGAACAACGCATTGCCTCCGGAAGAATTGGAAAAATTGAAAAGAACTTAGAAGGAGGGATTGAATGTATTTGAATATCTGAGAAGAACAAAGAAATGCAAAACTCCAATTCTAAAGAATACGGAGAATTAATTACACTTAGAGATGCAAGAAGAAAAGATATTTGAATTCCACCAAAATATTGATGAAACTCTTGAAGAAAGAATTAAATCATGAAGAACCACCATGAAGAACTCCGGTAACAAAAAGGATGATGAGATAAAATGAAGGATGAAAGAATAAGATGAGCCTTGCGATGATTTAGATGGAGGTCCTGACGAAATGGCCGAGGAAATTGAACTCCGGATAAGAAAAGATGAAAACACTTGGAACTAGAATTTATTCCTCACGAACAAACTCCGAAGGAAAGGATTAAACACTTGGATGAAATAAGAATAAGATTTATTGTATGCTTATTCTTCATCAAATTAAATTGATGACAAACAATGGATTTTGCAAACTACTTATTCTTCTTGAAAAAGAATTGAGAAGTGACATATCGCAAACTTGAGAAGGACTTCGTGAACCACCGGTAGGATTTGAGAGAACGAATGGATTTATATGGTAATGAAGGAAAAGAATCTTGAACGAACCACCGTAGAATTCGGAAATGACTGACGAAAGGGAATGAATCACCGGGAAGAATTAGAGGAACAAATAAGCTAGAGGGGATTTAGATTTAAAAGAACAAAGAGATCATGAATTGATTGACGAATGCTTGGACGAAGCACTGGAAGAATATTGAGATGAACGAAGCTGAAAACTTGGAACGAAGAAATATTCCGAAAAGATGACCTCCGGATGATTGAGACAGAAAGCACCTCCTGAAATGCTCCGGATGGATGAAAAGAATTTGCATGACTAGAAACAATAAGGTTTATTCAGCTCTGATACCAACTTGTCACGCCCAATATGCGACCCTATCCAAAAGGAACTCGAAGGCCCCACCAAGGATAGACCCGCATATTGAAACGCTTTTGCAAGGTGGATATCATTACATCAACATTACATTATAGATGGGGATACATACATAAGGCACAAATGCCACAAGAATACATCAACATCATATACAAGAGATCAACATCCGACTACGGATGAAATATAAACAGAAACTCAAACGACAACCACCCTGCTAGCCCAGGCTGCCGACATGGAACCTATCCCCTGATCGAAGAAGCAGAAGAAGAACTCCAAAACAAGCAAACATCGCTCTCACGTCATGGTCATCGCATAACCTGTACCTGAAGGAAATATGCCCTAGAGGCAATAATAAAGTTATTATTTATTTCCTTATATCATGATAAATGTTTATTATTCATGCTAGAATTATATTAACAGGAAACATAATACATGTGTGAATACATAGACAAACAGAGTGTCACTAGTATGCCTCTACTTTACTAGCTCGTTAAATCAAAGATGGTTATGTTTCCTAACGATAGACATGAGTTGTCATTTGATTAATCTAGATCACATCATTAGGAGAATGATGTGATTGACTTGACCCATTCCGTTAGCTTAGCACTTGATCGGTTAGTATGTTGCTTATGCTTTCTTCATGACTTATACAAAGTTCCTGAAACTATGAGATTATGCAACTCCCGTTTACCGGAGGAACACTTTGTGTGTTACCAAACGTCACAACGAATCGGGTGATTTTAAAGGTACTCTCTGTGTGTCTCCGAAAGTATATGTTGAGTTGGCATGAATCGAGATTAGGTTTTGTCACTCCGATTGTCGGAGAGGTATCTCTGGGCCTTCTCGGTAATACACATCACATAAGCCTTGCAAGAATTGCAACTAATGAGTTAGTTGTGAGATGATGTATTACGGAACGAGTAAAGAGACTTACCGGTAACGAGATTGAACTAGGTATTGGATATCGACGAGCTAATCTCGTAAGTAACATACCGATGACAAAGGGAACAACGATGCAGTTATGCGGTTTGACCGATAAAGATCTTCAGAGAATATGTAGGAACCAATATGGGCATCCACGCCCGCTATTGGTTATTGACCGAGAATGGTTCTAGGTCATGTCTACATAGTTCTCGAACCCGTAGGGTCCGCACGCTTAACGTTTCGATGACAGTTCATTATGAGTTTATAAGTATTGATGTACCGAAGGTTGTTCGGAGTCCCGGATGTGATCACGGACATGACGAGGAGTCTTGAAATGATCGAGACATAAATATTGATATATTGGAAGCCTATGTTTGGACTTCGGAAAGGTTCCGGATGAAAACAGGAAGTTACCGGAACACCGGGGGATTACCGGAACCCCCCGGGGGGTCTATGGGCCTTGATGGGCCATAGGGAGAAGAGGAAAGGGCCGGCCAGCAGTCACAAGGCCCCTCCCCTCTAGTCCGAATAGGACAAGGAGAGGGGGGCGCCTTCCCTCTTCCCTCCTCCAATCCTAATCCAACTAAGAGAGGGGAGTCCTACTCCGGTGGGAGTAGGACTCCAGCGCCGCCTTTGGGCTGGCCGCACCCCCACCTTGCTCCTTTATATACGAGCAGGGGGGCACCCCATAACACACAAGTTGATCTACGGATCGCTCTCCTTAGCCGCGGTGCGGTGCCCCTCCACCATATTCCACTTCGTCATATCGTCATGAGCTTAGGCGAAGCCCGCGCCGTCAAGTCATATCGTCCGCGGAGCTTAGGCGAAGCTCCTGCGTCGGTGGAGCAACATCATCGCTACCACGCCGTCAGGCCGACGGAACTCATCCCCTCACGCTTTGGATCGGAGCCCGGGGATCGCCATCGAGCTGTACGTGTGCGTAACTCGGAGGTGCCGACGCTCGGTGCTTGGATCGGTCGGATCGTGAAGAGGCACGCACTACATCAACCGCGTTGTTATAACGGTTCCGCTTTCGGTCTCACGAGGGTACGTGGACGTACATTCTCCCTCTCGTTGCTATGCCATCACCATGGTCTTGCGTGTGCGTAGGGAATTTTTTGAAATTACTACGCTCCCCAACAAAGGCATCCGAGCCTGGTTTTTATGCGCTGATGTCATATGCACGCAGTAGAACACAAGTGAGTTGTGGGCGATATAAGTCATACCGCTTACCAAAGCATGTCATACTTTGGTTCAGCGGTATTGTGAGATGAAGCGGCCCGGACCGACATTACGCCAGACGCTTACGCGAGACTGGTTTCACCGCTTGAGCACTAGTTTCTTAAAGGTGACCGGCGGGTGTCTGTCTCTCTCACTTTAGTTGAACCGAGTGTGGCTACGCCCGGTCCTTGCGAAGGTTAAAACAGCACCAACTTGACAAACTATCGCTGTGGTTTTGATGCGTAGGTAAGAACGGTTCTTGCTCAGCCCGTAGCAGCCACGTAAAACTTGCAACAACAAAGTAGAGGACGTCTAACTTGTTTTTGCAGGGCATGTTGTGATGTGATGAGGTCAAGACATGATGCTAAAGTTTATTGTATGAGATGATCATGTTTTGTAACCGAGTTATCGGCAATCGGCAGGAGCCATATGGTTGTCGCTTTATTGTATGAAATGCAACGCCATGTAATTGCTTTACTTTATCACTAAGCAGTAGCGATAGTCGAGAAGCAATAGTTGGCGAGACGACAACGATGCTACGATGGAGATCAAGGTGTCGCTACCGGTGACGATGGTGATCATGATTGCTTCGAGATGGAGATCACAAGCACAAGATGATGATGACCATATCATATCACTTATATTGATTGCATGTGATGTTTATCCTTTATGCATCTTATCTTGCTTTGATTGACGGTAGCATTATAAGATGATCTCTCACTAAAATTATCAAGAAGTGTTCTCCCGAGTATGCACCGCTGCTAAAAGTTCAGAGTACCCGCACACCACGTGATGATCGGGTGTGATAAGTTCTACGTCCATCTACAACGGGTGCAAGCCAGTTTTGCACACGCAGAATACTCAAGGTTAAACTTGACGAGCCTAGCATATGCAGATATGGCCTCGAACACGGAGACCGAAGGTCGAGCGTGAATCATATAGTAGATATGATCAACATAGTGATGTTCACCATTGAAAACTACTCCATCTCACGTGATGATCGGTTATGGTTTAGTTGATTTGGATCACATAATCACTTAGATGACTAGAGAGATATCTGTCTAAGTGGGAGTTTTTTAATATGATTAATTGAACTTAAATTTATCATGAACTTAGTACCTGATAGTATTTTGCTTGTCTATGTTTACCTGTAGATAGATGGCTCGTCTTTGTTGTTCCGTTGAATTTTAATGCGTTCCTTGAGAAAGCAAAGTTGAAAGATGATGGTAGCAATTACACGGACTGGGTCCGTGAATTTGAGGATTATCCTCATTGCTGCACGTAAGAATTACGCCCCGGAAGCACCGCTGGGTGCCAGTTGCCTGGCTGCAGGAGAAACGCCGTGTTGTGAACGTCTGGCAGAGCAAAGTCGATGACTACTCGATGATAGTTCAAAGGTGCCATGCTTTACGGCTTAGAACCGGCCTTCAACGACGCTTTGAACGTCATGGAGCATATGAGATGTTCCAGGAGTTGAAGTTAATATTTCAAGCAAATGCCCGGATTGAGAGATATGAAGTCTCCAATAAGTTCTATAGCTGCAAGATGGAGGAGAATAGTTCTGTCAGTGAACATATACTCAAAATGTCTGGGTATAATAATCACTTGATTCAGCTGGGAGTTACTCTTCCAGATGCTAGTGTCATTGACAGAATTCTCCAATCACTGCCACCAAGCTACAAGAGCTTCGTGATGAACTATAATATGCAAGGGATGACTAAGACAATTCCTGAGCTCTTCGCAATGCTAAAAAGTCATGAGGTAGAAATCAAGAAAGAGCATCAAGTGTTGATGGTCAACAAGACCAATAGTTTCAAGAAAAAGTGCAAAGGGAAGAAGAAGGTAAACTTCAAAAAGAACAGCAAGAAAGTTGCTGCTCAAGAGAAGAAACCCAAGTCCGGACCTAAGCCCGAAATCGAGTGTTTTACCGCAAGCGACCGACACTGGAAGCGGGACTGCCCCAAGTATTTGGCGGATAAGAAGGATGGCAAGGTGAACAAAGGTATATGTGATATACATGTTATTGATGTGTACCTTACTAGAGCTCGTAGTAGCACCTGGGTATTTGATACTAGTTCTGCTAATATTTGCAACTCAAACAGGACTACGGAATAGGCGAGCACCGCAAAGGACGAGGTGACAATGCGTGGGGAAACGGTTCCAAAGTCAATGTGATCGCTGATCGGCACGCTACCTCTACATCTACCTTCGGGATTAGTTTTAGACCTAAATAATTGTTATTTGGTGCCGCGTTGAGCATGAACATTATATCTGGATCTTGTTTGATGCGAGACGGATATTCATTTAAATCGAGAATAATGGTTGTTCTATTTATATGAGTAATATCTTTTATGGTCATGCACCCTTGAAGAATGGTCTATTCTTGTTGAATCTCGACAGTAGTGATACACATATTCATAATGTCGAAGCCAAAAGATGCAGAGTTGATAATGATAGTGCAACTTATTTGTGGCACCGCCGCTTAGGTCATATCGGTGTAAACGCATGAAGAAACTCCATACAGATGGATTTTTGGAATCACTTGATTATGAATCACTTGGTACTATGCGAACCGTGCCTCATGGGCAAGATGACTAAAACACCGCTTCTCCGGTTGTATGGAGAGAGCAACAGACTTATTGGAAATCATACATACGCATGTATGTGGTCCGATGAATGTTGAAGCTCGTGGCGGATATCGTTATTTTCTCACCTTCACAGATGATTTAAGCAGATATGTATATCTACTTGATGAAGCATAAATCTGAAACATTTGAAAAGTTCAAAGAATTTCAGAGTGAAGTTGAAAATCATCGTAACAAGAAAATAAAGTTTCTACGATCTGATCGTGGAGGAGAATATTTGAGTTTCGAAGTTTGGTCTACATTTAAAGCAATGCGGAATAGTTTCGCAACTCACGCCACCGGAACACCACAGCGTAATGGTGTGTCCGAACGTCGTAATCGTACTTTACTAGATATGGTGCGATCTATGATGTCTATTTCCGATTTACTGCTATCGTTTTGGGGTTATGCTTTAGAGACGGCCGCATTCACGTTAAATAGGACATCGTCAAAATCCGTTGAGACGACACCTTATGAACTATGGTTTAACAAGAAACCAAAGTTGTCGTTTCTGAAAGTTTGGGGTTGCGATGCTTATGTGAAAAAACTTCAACCTGATAATCTTGAACCCAAATCGGAAAAATGTGTCTTCATAGGATACCCAAAGGAGACAATTGGGTATACCTTCTATCACAGATCCAAAGGCAAGACATTCGCTGTTAAGAATGGATCCTTTCTAGAGAAGGAGTTTCTCTCGAAAGAAGTGAGTGGGAGGAAAGTGGAACTTGATGAGGTAATAGTACCAGCTCCCTTATTGGAAAGTAGTTCATCACGTAAATCGGTTTCGTGACAACTACACCAATTAGCGAGGAAGATAATGATAATGATCATGAAACTTCAGATCAAGTTGTCACCGAACTTCAGAGATCAACCAGAATAAAATCCGCACTGAAAGTGGTACGGTAATCCTATTCTGGAAGTCATGCTACTAGATCATGGTGAACCTACGAACTATGAAGAAGCGATGGTGAGCCCAGATTCCGCAAAATGGCTTGAAGCCATGAAATCTGAGATGGGATCCATGTATGAGAACAAAGTATGGACTTTGGTTGACTTGCCCGATGATCGGCAAGCCATTGAGAATAAATGGATCTTTAAGAAGAAGACTGACGCTGATGGTAACATAACTGTCTATAAAGCTCAACTTGTTGCAAAAGGTTTTCGACAAGTTCAAGGGGTTGACTACGATGAGACTTTCTCACCCGTAGCGATGCTTAAGTCTGTCCGAATCATGTTAGCAATTGCCGCATTTTATGATTATGAAATTTGGCAAATGGATGTAAAAACTGCATTCTTGAATGGATTTCTAGAAGAAGAGTTGTATATGATGCAACCAGAAGGTTTTGTTGATCCAAAGGGCGCTAACAAAGTGTGCAAGCTCCAGCGATCAATTTATGGTCTGGTGCAAGCCTCTCGGAGTTGGAATAAACGCTTTGATAGTGTGATCGAAGCATATTGTTTTATACAGACTTTTGGAGAAGCCTGTATTTACAAGGAAGTGAGTGGGAGCTCTGTAGCATTTCTGATATTATATGTGGACGAAATATTATTGATTGGAAATGATATAGAATTTCTGGATAGCATAAAAGGATACTTGAATAAAAGTTTTTCAATGAATGACCTCGGTGAAGCTGCTTACATATTGGGCATCAAGATCTATAGAGATAGATCAAGACGCTTAATTGGACTTTCACAAAGCACATACCTTGATAAAGTTTTGAGGAAGTTCAAAATGGATCAGGCAAAGAAAGGTTTTTTACCAGACATAAGGTGTAAGATTGAGTCGCACTCAATGCCCGACCACAATGTAAGATAGAGAGAAAATGAAAGATGTTCCCTATGCTTCAGCCATAGGCTCTATCATGTATGCAATGTCAGGTACCAGACTGACGATGCTTAGTCAGTAAGCTTGGCAGGAAGGTACCAAAGTAATCCAGAGTGGATCATCGGACAGCGGTCAAGAACATCCTGAAATACCTGAAAAGGACTAAGGATATGTTTCTCGTATATGGAGGTGACAAAGAGCTAATCGTAGATGGTTACGTCGATGCAAGCTTTGACACTGATCCGGACGATTCTAAATCGCAAATCGGATACGTATTTTTATTAAACGGTGGAGCCGCCGGTTGGTGCAGTTCTAAACAAAGCGTCGTGGCGGGATCTACATGTGAAGCGGAGTACATAGCTGCTTTGGAAGCAGCAAATGAAGGAGTCTCGATGAAAGAGTTCATTTCCGATCTAGGTGTCATACCTAGTGCATCGGGACCAATGAAGATCTTCTCGTGACAATACTGGTGCAATTGCCTTGGCAAAGGAATCCAGATTTCACAAGAGGACCAAGCATATCAAGAGACGCCTTCAATTCCATTCGGGACCAAGTCCAAGTGGGAGACATAGAGATTTGCAAGATACATACGGATCTGAATGTTGCGCAACCCGTTGACTAAGCCTCTTCCACGAGCAAAACATGATCAGCACCAAGACTCCATGGGTGTTAGAATCATTACTTGTGTAATCTAGATTATTGACTCTAGTGCAAGTGGGAGACTAAAGGAAATATGCCCTAGAGGCAATAATAAAGTTATTATTTATTTCCTTATATCATGATAAATTTTTATTATTCATGCTAGAATTGTATTAACCGGAAACATAATACATGTGTGAATACATAGACAAACAGAGTGTCACTAGTATGCCTCTACTTTACTAGCTCGTTAAATCAAAGATGGTTATGTTTCCTAACCATAGACATGAGTTGTCATTTGATTAATCTAGATCACATCATTAGGAGAATGATGTGATTGACTTGACCCATTCCGTTAGCTTAGCACTTGATCGCTTAGTATGTTGCTTATGCTTTCTTCATGACTTATACAAAGTTCCTGAAACTATGAGATTATGCAACTCCGTTTACGGAGGAACACTTTGTGTGTTACCAAACGTCCAAAGCATAACCGGGTGATTATAAAGGTACTCTCTGTGTGTCTCCAAAAGTATATGTTGAGTTGGCATGAATCGAGATTAGGTTTTGTCACTCCGATTGTCGGAGAGGTATCTCTGGGCCTTCTCGGTAATACACATCACATAAGCCGTGCAAGCATTGCAACTAATGAGTTAGTTGTGAGATGATGTATTACGGAACGAGTAAAGAGACTTACCGGTAACGAGATTGAAGTAGGTATTGGATACCGACGATCGAATCTCAGGTAAGTAACATACCGATGACAAAGGGAACAACGTATGTAGTTATGCGGTTTGACCGATAAAGATCTTCAGAGAATATGTAGGAACCAATATGGGCATCCAGGTTCCGCTATTGGTTATTGACCGAGAATGGTTCTAGGTCATGTCTACATAGTTCTCGAACCCGTAGGGTCCGCACGCTTAACGCTTCGATGACAGTTCATTATGAGTTTATAAGTATTGATGTACCGAAGGTTGTTCGGAGTCCCGGATGTGATCACGGACATGACGAGGAGTCTCGAAATGATCGAGACATAAAGATTGATATATTGGAAGCCTATGTTTGGACTTCGGAAAGGTTCCGGATGAAAACAGGAAGTTACCGGAACACCGGGGGCTTACCGGAACCCCCCGGGGGGTCTATGGGCCTTGATGGGCCATAGGGAGAAGAGGAAAGGGCTGGCCAGGCAGGCGCCCCCTCCCTCTAGTCCGAATAGGACAAGGAGAGGGGGCGCCTTCCCTCTTCCCCTCGTCCAATCCTAATCCAACTAGCGGAGGGGGAGTCCTACTCCCTGGGAGTAGGACTCTCCAGCGCCGCCTCTTTGGGCTGGCCGCACTTCTTTGCTCCTTTATATACGGGGCAGGGGCACCCCATAACACACAAGTTGATCTACGGATCGTTCCTTAGCCGTGTGCGGTGCCCCCTCCACCATATTCCACTTCGGTCACATCGTCATGAGCTTAGGCGAAGCCCCGCGCCGTGAAGTCATATCGTCAGCTGAGCTTAGGCGAAGCCCGCGTCGGTGGAGCAACATCATCGCCACCACGCCGTCAGGTTGAGGAACTCATCCCCTACGCTTTATCGATCGAGCCCGGGATCGCCATCGAGCTGAACGTGTGCGTAACTCGGAGGTGCCGTGACGTTCGGTGCTTGGATCGGTCGGATCGTGAAGAGGTACAACTACATCAACCGCGTTGTTATAACGCCTGGCTTTCGGGTCTACGAGGGTACGTGGACGTACACTCTCCCCTCTCGTTGCTATGCCATCACCATGGTCTTGCGTGTGCGTAGGAAATTTTTGAAATTACTACGTTCCCCAACAAAGCACTGGCAACCGGTGGTGTAGTAACTGTGAGTCACGAGGACTCAGCAATCCCATTACCATGGGTATCAAGACTAGCAAAGCTTAAAGGGAAAGGAAGGGTAAAGTGGTGAGGTTACAAAGAGCTGCTAAGCATATATGGTGGCTAACATACGCAAATGAGAGCGAGAAGAGAAACAAAGGAACGGTCGTCAACTAGTAATGATCAAGAAGTGATCCTGAACTCCTACTTACGCCGACATAACCCGTAAACCGTGTTCTCCTCTCGATCAACCCCGAAAAAGAGACACTCACGGTTACACACACGGTTGGTGTATTTTAATTAAGATCAACTTCGGTTTTCTACAACCGGACATTAACAAATTCCCATCTGCCACATAACCACAGGCACGGCTTTCGAAATATTATACCCTGCAGGGGTGTCCCAACTTAGCCCATGATAAGCTCTCGCGATCAACGAAGGATATTCCTTCTCCCGAAGACCCGATCAGTCTCGGAATCTCGGCTACAAGACATTTCGACAAAGAATAAAACAAGACCAGCAAGACCGCCTGATGCGCCGACAATCCCGATAGGAGCTGCACATATCTCGCTCTCGTGGCAACACCGGATGAGACAGGCTACGAGTAAAACCAACCCTCAAGTTGCCCCAAGGTGGCCCCGCAGCCGGCTCGGTTCGAACCAGCACTTAGAGAAGCACTGGCCCAGGGGGGAGGGGGCTAAATAAAGATGACCCTCGAGAGAGCGACTCCCAAGGGAAAAGTAGGTGGTGGTGAGGCAAATGGTAAAACCAATGTTGGGCCTTGCCGGAAAAGTCTTATTCAAAGCGAACTGTCAAGGGGGTCCCATAAATCACCCGACCGCGTTAGGGACGCAAAATCCGGGAACATAATACCGATATGACGGAAACTAGGGCGGCAAGAGTGGAACAAAACACCAGGCATAAGGCCGAGCCTTCCACCCTTTACCAAGTACATAGAGGCATTATTTAAATATGATATATTGTGATATCCCAACAAGTAAACATGTTCCAAGAAGGAACAACATCTCCATGTTCCAACAAAGAACAAACTTCATCTTCACCTGCAACTAACAACGCCATAAGAGGGGCTGAGCAAAGCGGTAACATAGCCAAACAACGGTTTGCATAGGAAAGGTGTCAAAGGTTAGAGGCTGACATGGCAATTTGGGATGGCTTGATAAACAGGTAATAGGTAGCGTAGCATAGCGATAGAACGAAGCAACTAGCATAGCAATGATAGTAGTGAGATCCAGGTAGCGGTCATCTTGCCTGAAATCCCGCTAGGAAGAAGAACGAGTCCATGAAGAAGACGAACGGATGAAGCCGAACCAAGCGGAGACGAACGAATCCTCACGATCGCAACGAAACATGAACTAACAAGAAGAAGCACACAACATAGTAAACACACCACACATGAACAAGGCATGATGCATAACAAAGCATGATGCATGACAAGCTACATGAAGCTACTCATGGCAAGAGATGATGCAAACAAGAACAACACATCAAGGCAAGTTTAAATGAGGCCGGAAACAACATATAACAATTCCTAGAAGTCCTCATATGCAAATTTCGAAATTGGTCCAGATCTGGATAACTTTATGTTCAAGTTGTTAAACAGCAATTTAAAATGCACCACGATGATCTACACGAAATTCTAGTCAAGTTACATATAAAGTTCATTAGAATCGGAGCTACGGTCTAGAAGATATGAGCAAAACAAGTTAAACATGGCATTGATCCAAAAAGCATGCATACAACAAGCAAACACCTCAAAACAAGGATGCAACATGATAATATGAAACTACATGCAAAATCAAGCAAGTTTCATATAGAGCACACTCAAAACGGAGCAACGGTTCAACACATACACATGAAACAAGTTATAGCAACAATCTGTCCAAAACAGCAACTAGGCATATTGCAAGCACCAAAACAACATGCTACAGGACCTCAACAAGAAAACAATAGGCATGGGCATGATGTACAGGTAAAGCATGACAAAACATGAACAATGAGCTATCTCCAGAAATCACTAGAACATGCTCAAAATGACATGGCAAGATTGCAAATAATAACAGTTTCAGACTTTGCAGAAATAACATCAGGTTGCAATGTTTGGAGCTATCAAACAACATGTTACGGGAACTTATCATGGCAAACAAAGGCATGGCATGAATCTACTCAAAGCATAGAACAAAAGTCCCTTACTGACCATGAGCCAAAAAGGATCAGAGAATATGATGGCACCCATGTAAACATGGCAAGTTATATTACAGATTCATACATGGCAGAAACAACAATAAGTAGGCATGTTGGTGAGCTGGAACCACTCACCACAGAGCAATACATGATAAAATAAGCATACATCCATCAAGAAGACATGGCATAGAAGCTATACATGGCAAGAACAACATCATAGCGTACACGGATCAGCTACAACAACCTTGGCAAAATTGAACGACATGTAAACAACCTGCCAGGAAACATTTTATAGCAAAAGTAGAGCTCGATTGACTCAAGCTATGACACTCAATAATTTCAAACAAGGGCATGGATGGATAGAGCAAGACATGTGTAACAAAACATCCTTACTGAAGTATCTCAAAATAAGCATGGATCTCTCGGTAGCATCAAGTTAACATGGCCTAACAATATCAGCAGAACAGGGGCTGAAATCAGCAACATCAGGAAGCCTAGTTTGCATGCTTGTGCTAGTCACCATAGAGATCACAAAAATACATACCAAGCACCACTGTAAAGAAGACATGGCATATTACAAAACACATGTAGGACTCAAGTTCATAGGATGCACACATCAATCATGGCAAAAATGGCAAAAGTGCATGTTCTGATAAGAATCAGAAACTAACATCACATAGCACTCTTCCAACAGCATTACGGGCATCAAGATGAGTTCAAAAGAAAATTATGTAATGAGTTGAAATGATCTACTCTTCGAAACGAACATTTTGACATATTAGAAGCACGAAACGGGGCAACGATGACAGAGTTATGATGCGATGAAAATGCAACAGAATATGAAACAATTTCGGGGACTTACAGAAAAATAGAGCCTGGGAAGTCAACGCGCCACGATCTCGCTGGAGTTGCGGGATCCGGCCGAGATGAGGGGGCCGGCGAGGCGCTGGATCCGCCGGTCCCGGGCGGCGGGAGGTCGGGGACAAGGCGGGAGTTTGCCGGAGGCGCCGGGCGGCACAAGGGCGGGCGAGGGGCCGGGGCCGGCTGAGTTTTGCTCCGCGAAGCCCGGCCGAGGCGGGAAAGGGCGGCGCTGGATGGGTGAGGAGGCGGCGACGCGCGACGGAGGCGGCCTTGCCGGGCGAAGGCGGCGGGTTGCAGTTCGGCGAAAGGCGGAGCTCATGGCGGGCGGCGGTCGCCGCGGCGGGTCGGCCGGAAGTCGCTGGCGCTGGCGCGGCGGCGCGGGCGCGGCCAAGGGCTGCTAGGCGGTTCATGGGCGGCCGGGCGGCGCTGGCGGCGGGAGCGCCACGTGGCGCGCGGCGATTCGCTGCGGGCGGCGGGCGGACGCGTCCGGTCCAGATCGGACGTGTCCGGCGGCGGCGGAGGGCGAGATCTAGGGTTTCGGGGGGGAATGATCCGGAATTTCGGAGGGGAGGACATATATATAGGTAGAGGGAGCTAGGAGAGTCCAAATGAGGTGCGGTTTTCGCCCACGCGATCGTGATCGAACGCACCGAGAGCATGGATGGGAGTTTGCTGGGTTTTGGGCCACTTTGGAAGGGTGTTGGGCTGCACACAAAAGAGGCATTTATGTTACCCGTTAACTGTTGGAGTACCAAACGACCTCCAAATGGCACGAAACTTGACAGCGGTTCATCGGGTGCTATACCAAGGCCGCTTGACAAATCTCGGGCCATTCCGAGACCGTTTAACACCCGCTCACGAAAAGAGGTAAAAGGGGGCGCCGGGAGACATAGGAGTGCCGGATTGGAAAACGGACAACGGGGAAAATGCTTGGATGCATGAGACGAACACGTATGCTAATGCGATGCACATGATGACATGATATGAAATGCAGATGATGACATGGCAAAATGCAACACGCAAGCAAATGACATGGCAAAGACGACGAATAACTGGCAGACACCTGGCGCATCGAATCCGGGGCGTTACACGCTCTCCGCCTGCTTTCCGCCATTATAGGTGGTGAGTCCGGCTCGAACCGGGACCATGAAGGCTGGGGGAAGAAATCCCTTGGTTTGGAGCGTCACTAGCTCGCTGTGCGGGACGAAACATCTCTCCCAATCTCTAGGCCGAGGGCTGGGAAGGCGAGAGGAGGAGCTGTGTCGACTCGCCATGATGGAATGGATTGCTGTCAGATGCGCTCCGATGAACGCTCGCGAAGGGAAGATGGTGTGATTCGGATCTGAATCCTCGTCTCTTTTATAGGCAGCTCATTTGCGCAGCTAGGGGGGTAAATGTAAAAACACCCTGGCTTTTCGCATTTGTTAGACACGTGGAAGACGACCATTATTGGGCGTCGAAGCCAAGAAGCGGAATATTCACAAGAAGTCGAACACTATTCAACAGGTACATAGAATTTGGAGAAGAACCCGCCTTGCAATGCCGAAGACAATCTGCGCGCCGGACTCGTCGTCATTGAAGCATGGTTCGGGGGCTACTGAGGGAGTCCTGGATTAGGGGGGTCCGGATAGCCGAACTATAACCTTTGGCCGGACTCCTGGACTATGAAGATACAAGATTGAAGACTTCGTCCCGTGTCCGGATGGGACTTTCCTTGGCGTGGAAGGCAAGCTTGGCGATACGGATATGTAGATATCCTCCCATTGTAACCGACTCTGTGTAACCCTAGCCCTCTCCGGTCTCTATATAAACCGGATGGTTTTAGTCCATAGGACGAACAACAATCATACCATAGGCTAGCTTTTATGGTTTAGCCTCTCTGATCTCGTGGTAGATCTACTCTTGTAATACCCATATCATCAATATTAATCAAGCAGGAGTAGGGTTTTACCTCCATCGAGAGGGCTCGAACCTGGGTAAAAACATCGTGTCCCTTGTCTCCTGTTACCATCCGCTTAGACGCACAGTACGGGACCCCTACCCGAGATACACCGGTTTTGACACCGCCAATGAGCGAATATTCGATAAGTCCGAGGAATTATCCGTAGGGGCGTTCATGTGGTAAAGAACTACAAGGCAGTAAGCTCAAAGGATTCTTAGGGCAACGAAGAGTATTTCGGGGCATCTTGTAATAATAATAGCAATAGGGAATGACTGTAAGAATGGCAAGCGTACGTAGTTATCCATAAGGATATATCGGTGCCAGGGAATTCCAAAAGCGACAGGCATAAAGTCTCAAGACAACATCGTAGGGTATCTTCGGAATCTTCTGGTGCAGCAGGCGATCATCTATAATAACGGGCTCTCCGGGAGGAAGTAGTTATGAGATCCTAATGTTAGAGGTAGAAAAATCGTTTAACCTGAATGGAAGAGAGATCAGAGTTCCATAGTATAGACGAGGAATAAAAGATCCTAATACCACCCAATTGGCGATGTGGGCCCGTAAGCCACACAGCCAAGTTTGTAAAATGGTTTTTGGTTTCTAGACTCAACTTCGGCCAAGGAGTTGGAAAGGGGATCCTATAGGTAGTCGGCTCTGATACCAACTTTTGACGCCCTCAATTCAATCATACACTAATCATACACGCAAATGTGTACGACCAAGATCATGGATTCACGGGAAGATATCACAACATAACCCTAGAGGGCGTATGATTAGTGGCCTCGAAGGGTGGGTAATACAAGCTTTATATTACAAGCCAGTGGCCTCGAGGGCTCGAATACATAAGCTCGAAAAGACAATAGTCAGCGGCAGCAACAATATCTGAGAACAGACATAAGTTGAACAAGTTTGCCTTAAGAAGGCCAGCACAGAAGCATCTATGATCGAAAAGGCAAGGCCTCCTTCCTGGGAGCCTCCTATCTACTCCTGGTCGTCGGCGGCCTCCACGAAGTATTAAGCACCCTTGTAGTGGTAGTAGTCATCGTCGATGGTGGCGTCTGGTTCCTAGGCTCCACCATCTGGTTGCGACATCCGGAAAGAAAGGAAAAAGAGGAAAGGAGGGAGCAAAGCAACTGTGAGTACTCATCCGAAGTACTCAGCAAGCAAGGATCTACACTACATAAGCAACATTTATCAAAGGAAGGCTGTATATGTGGACTGGGCTGCAGAAATGCCAGAATAGAGAGAAAGCCTAGCCCTATCAAAGACTAGCATCTTCAGCAACTTCAAGAAGCTCCAAGCGCCTTGCAACATCAGAAGAGATAAGAGTAGCATAAAGTAAAGTAGTAGTAGTGTCATCAACCTCAGCCAGAGATCCTTTCTCGACTCCCTGCGAGAAAGAAATCCCAGAGCCATACTAGCCAGTTATCACATCAATTATCCAGTTCTAGTTGTATCGATCGGGATACAACTCCAAGTGTCCGTTACCGTAGGACAGGCTATCGATAGATGTTTTCTTCCCAGCAGGGGTGCACCAACTTACCCACCACGCTCGATTAACTCCGGCCGGACACACTTTCCTGGGTCATGCCTGGCCTCGGCCAAACAATACGCCGCAACCCGACTTGGCTTAATAGAGAGGTCAGCACGCCAGACTAAACCTATGCCCCCAGGGGTCATGGGACATCGCCCCAGGAAATCCTGCATGTTGCGTGGGAGGCCGGTGAGCAGACCTAGCTACCTCCTTAAAAAAGGCAGGATCTTACCAGTCCAACCCGGCGCGCGCCGCTCATTTGCTGACGTCGAATAAGCTTCGGCTGATGCATACGACGCAGAACGCCCATACTATGCCCACGTGATGGTTAGTGCTATCATGCCAGAGGCCCCTTGGATCAAATATCCAAATCGTAGTGGATTAGGAGCACGCGCTAACGAGCAGAGACTCACGACCGATGTGACCCCGTCGCCCCGTCTCGAGGACTTGCGGCAAGGGCTAAGAATGCCCGGCCACGCCTCGTAATTATCTCACGGGCACCTTCGAGGTCAACCCGACTCCACATCACTCGCAATTAAGCTAGCGTGGGTACCCCTCAGGGCCGACCCGTCTTTAGTAATAAGGTTCAGTGTAAAGTCATAGTAACTATTGTAACCGTGTGTCTATCACCAAGGGGAAAAACCTGAGGAATCACCCTTTATGGATTCAACTCGATGTAATCATCAAGGTGAACGTGAGAGGATCCACCCTTGAGGTTCACACATGAGGGGTTGCACGACAGAGTCGTATCGGAAGTGGTTACGGTGAAATCACCCTCGATGACCACGACCGAATAGCTACACTACATGGTTAACATCAAAAGTGCTGAAGAGGTCTCACCCTTGGCACTCGATAGTAACCCAGTAGTGTCGAGGAAATAAGGGGAAAGTGATGTGCGGTGCCGGGGCCTGGTCTTCGATCCCGTTGATTGGATCTTCGATGATGAAGCAGGGGCAACAAGGACAAGGTCGGGGTCATTGATGGATAACTAACCAACCTATACTAAGCAGTTTAGGATAAGCAGGTAGGTAACAATAAGAAGGTTACAAAGGCAGGCCATGCATGAGAATAGAAGCAAACAATAACAGTAGCAAAATCTAATGCAAGCATGAGAGAATAGAATGGGCGATATCGGGATGATCAAAGGGGGGCTTGCCCGAAGCTCCTGAAAAGGGAGAAGGGTAAATGCGTTGACATAGTCGATCACAGGGACACCAGCAGCGGTCTCGGGGTCTACCGAAGAGAAGAGGGGGGGGAGAAACAGTAAGTACATAGCAAGCAAGTGCATAACAGGACAACAGGGAGAGCTAGACGTGTTCTAACGCGGTGCTACGCATTACCGACGAAGGGGATAACATCCGGGAATGCTTTCCCAAAGTTTGGCATTTTCGGACAGACGAACCGAAGTGGAAAGGTTCAATGTTCGCTATGCTAGGGATGTGTGGCGGACTAACGGACCTCGTGTTCGGATTCGTCTCGTTTATCTGAGCAACTTTCATGTGCAGAACTTTT
Source organism: Aegilops bicornis (assembly GCA_021605145.1). NCBI lineage: Eukaryota > Viridiplantae > Streptophyta > Magnoliopsida > Poales > Poaceae > Aegilops > Aegilops bicornis. The sequence continues at coordinate 33,709,194 of CM038673.1, forward strand.
TGATCCGGGCTACAGATTATTTTCTATGATTTATCAAGGATTTAAATAATTTTTGAATTTATTATTAAATCAAAAATGGAGTTATTACACCAGCATGATGGCATCATGACGTCAGCGGTCAACAGACCGTTGACTGGTCAAATAGGGCAGTGGATCCCGTGTGCCATTGACCTAACTAATTAAAAGATTTAAATTAACTAAACTAGATCAATAGGCTAATTAAGCAAGGTTAATTAAGATAACTAGTCATCAAACCCGTGCTCCTGCACGGGCTAGCAAATTTTTATTTAAAATGCACGACATATTTATGTTCGTATTTTAATTGATTAGTGTTAAACATTGTGTTTAGCTATGTGGAAAATGATTGACTTAAATAGATCCAGTTCATTTGTTTGTATTGTTGACAGACATACACTTTTTGGTCCGTCGATGTGTCACAAATATGTGATATTTATCTTGTGTCTTCCCAAGAACCTCAAAATTATATGAAATATGTAAAACATTAATTTTCAGAAGGTCATGTATGTATTCTTGGGCTATAGTATTGGAAATACGACATTCAATGAATGTATGGTGTGTTGTTCCTTTTTTCACCGAAATATAGAGTTTGGTCCTATTTTTGTTATCAAGCATATATGTGGCCATAAACATTTTATACAAATTTTTACGTCTGATGATTTTTAAGGATTGAACCTTTCATTATTATTTACATAAAATATAAATGAATATTTTTCCTAGAGAATATGCAAATATATTTTTTTATTAGTGAATGAGCAGATCCATGCACCATGTTCTATCAGAAAATATATTATTTTCAAGCCAGATATGTTACGTTAACAAATATTGTTGTACAACTAAAAAAATGATATTGTTGTACTTCTTAGATTTTTCAGTTAAACTACATTAGATTGATGTTATGGAATTTTATTTTATTTTTAATGATCAAATATGGAAGTTTTTATTTGAGGAAAAGTGGGGATTAATTATAGCTATTTTCTTTGGCAACACAAATATGCATATTTGTATATTGAATATATAATATTGTGTGTGTGTAAGGTACACATATTTTTCATGGAAAAATAGACATAAGGCTTACTTTGGTTACCTTGCATGTCAAGATACCTTTTATTACCTTGCGTTGGTATACTGGTATGGGAATTTTGGCATATAATACTTTTAATATTTTTATCCTGATTCTGGCAAAGATGGAGACAAATATGTGTACTACACCTTGCGTCAAAGTATATATAGTCATGCACTTCTCCTCTAGCTTCCACCGGCCAATCAAATGTAAGCAAGATTTGACAATCAGATGTGTTTTCTTTTCTTCGTTTTTTTCCTTTTTATATTATGTCAAGATGTGGAAATCAACTACATGTATTTTTTTTCCATTGGTTTCTACTCCGTTGCTATTGGGGAAAGAAAAAAAGAGGAGTCCATGCCACATACAATTGTTGTAACGGCCTTTATTTTATCTCACGGCTATCAAGAGGGAGTCCATCTCACGTACAATTGGTGGAGCGGACATTGTTTTATCTAACGGCTATTAATTGATAATTAGTCTATCTAATGGACGAAATTTTCTAACCTCCAGGATTAACATGGCGTCTCGTATGGTGCCTCCAAAGCAAGATTTGACAATCAGATGTGTTTTCTTTTCTTCGTTTTTTCCTTTTTATATTATGTCAAGATGTGGAAATCAACTACATGTATTTTTTTCCATTGGTTTCTACTCCGTTGCTATTGGGGAAAGAAAAAAAGAGGAGTCCATGTCACATACAATTGGTGTAACGGCCTTTATTTTATCTCACGGCTATCAAGAGGGAGTCCATCTCACGTACAATTGATGGAGCGGACATTATTTTATCTGACGGCTATTAATTGATAATTAGTCTATCTAATGGACGAAATTTTCTAACCTCTAGGACTAACGTGGCGTCTCGTATGGTGCCTCCAATTAGTAAATATAAGATTAATTGCCTAATTATTTAATTAATTAATCAATTGTTTGTATATTTATTTATTTTTAAAATCTTTTTTTAACAAGGGGCCGAGCCCAATGGTCAGTGGCCCACTGTGGCAACTGGGTGTGCGGGCGCGCGGGTGCAGCGGGGTAACGGGGCGGGCGCCTGTGCGTGCATGCGGCATCAAGGGGCGCCGGCGAGGCCACGACATGGGTGGACGGGCGGCTGCAGCCACGACAAGGCCGACGGCGGTGTAGGAAGCAGAGGCGGGCGGCAGCAGCGCGCTGAGCTGCGGGCGTCGGGCGAGCGGCGAGGCGCGGGTGAGGCCGGACGGCAGCAGCGGGAGGCAAAGCGGCGGTGGTGAGCGGAGATGGAGCCGGGTCGGCGAGGGGGGGGGGCAGTAGCAGTGTGGGGGAAGGCAGGTTGCGGCGGCCACGGGCGCGGCGACCTCGAGCTGCTCACTGCCGTTTGAGGGAAGGCCTGGGGAAGACACGCGGCGGCCGGAGACGATGGAGGCGGTGGTGACCCGAGGCGGACGAAGGTCGAAGACGGGGAGGTAGCGGGCGCTCCGGCTCCTCCCAGCTTGAGCTCGTGGACGGGGAAGATGTAGCAGATGCCAATGAAGCGAAATGTCACGTCGGCACCTGGGGACGGCGGGGGCTGCGGTGGTGGTCCGGCGACGGCAACGACGGCGCGTCGGGCGAGAAGGTAAAAGGGGATCTGGGGGGGGGGAATGGAGCGATTGGGAGGGCAAGGGGAGAGGGGAAGCTGACGAGGCAGGGGGGCTCGGCCTTATCCCCTCAATGGCGAGACGCGGGGTGGCGAGGTGGTTGGGTGGCGACCGCGCGGGCGTGCACGTCGGTCGAGTGAACAGGGGGAAGGGGACAACCGCGGGGGAAAGTGGGATGGGTTAGGCCGGCCTGTTGTGCTAAGGCCCAATGGGGCAGGGGCTTTATTTTATATTTTTATATTTCAGTTTTTCTTTTAAAAATTAGGGGTTTGTAATATTTGGGGTGCCAAAATGATTTTTGTAAAATATGGAATTAGCCACATAATTACAATGCATTAGCTGGCACGGCCAGAACAAGATTGGGAGGCATTTGAAATAGTTTGCAACTTTTATTAATTAAAAAGCCATTTAAACTACTGTTATAGCCACTGCTTTAATTGGTTTAGGCCATTTAAGCACCTTGCAAAAAATTTGGTTCACCACCAATATTAACAAATGGTTATTTGCCACATGATGAACATTTTAGTTTTCATGTCTGACAAATATGGATTTTTGACTTCAGATTGGATTTGAATTTAAATTGTGATTTGGATCAAGTGAAGATTAGAAACAGAAATGTGATTACATGGCACCATTAACAGGGAATTACTGTAGCATGACACTGGGGGTGTTACAGCGACATCGCCCAATACAGAGGCGCCACACACCCCCTATGCTTCACTGATGAGGTGATGGAGCACCAGTTCCCCGAAGGGTTTTAACCCGTGAACATTGAATCATACGATGGTACGACAGATCCCGCAGTATGGATTGAAGATTTTCTTCTCCATATCCACATGGCCCACGGTGATGATCTCCATGCCATCAAATACCCGATAAAATTAAAGGGACTAGCATGACACTGGTTAAACAGCCTCTCACAAAACTCTATTGGTAGTTGGGAAGAATTGGAGGATGCCTTCAGACAACTTCCAAGGGACCTATGTCCGGCCTCCAAACGCCGATGACCTTAGTCACGTAGTCCAGCAACCCGGAGAATCAAGCCGGCAGCTATGGACCAGGTTCTTCATTTAAAAGAACCAAATTGTGGACTTTCCATACGCCGAAGCCCTCGCGGCCTTTAAACACAGCGTCCGGGATGAATGGCTCGCCCGACACCTCGGCCAAGAAAAGCCGAAGTCCATGGCAGCCCTTACTGCACTTATGGCCCGCTTTTGCGCGGGAGAAGGAAGCTGGCTAGCTCGTAGAGGTAATAGCACCAGCAACCCTGGCACCTCCAAAACCAGGGTGTCAATGGCTAGCCACGACGCAACAAACACAAGCGCCGAAGAAATAACAAAGATACCGAAGACACGACGGTCAATGCCGGATTCAGTGGCTCTAAAACTGGTCAGCGGAAGAAGCCATTCAAAGGAGACAAGGATGGTCCATCTAGTTTGGACATAATACTCGATCGGCCTTGCCAGATTCATGGCACCCCTGACAAGCCTCCCAATCGTACCAACAGGAATTGTTGGTTCTTTAAATAGGCAGGCAAGCTAAACGCCGAACATGAGGTGAAAGGGAAGCTGAGCGAGGACGGTGATGAAGAGCCTCGCCCACCGAACACAGGGTGACGTAAGAAATCCCGCCCCGCCCCTGTGGTAAAAATGGTGAATATAATATATGCTACACATATCCCCAAAAGAGAGCGCAAGCGCGCACTAAGGGACGTCTATGCCATAGAGCCAGTCGCCCCAAAATTCAACCCATGGTCATCCTGTCCGATCACTTTCGGTCGCAGAGACCATCCGACCAGTATCTGTCATGGGGGTTCGGCAGCATTGGTCCTCAACCCAATTATCGACGGATTCCATCTCACGTGCGTCCTCATGGACGGTGGTAGCAGCTTTAATGTCCTTTATCAGGACACCGTTCATCAAGAATCAAGCCCACAAAAACTATCTTTAAAGGATTAATACCTGGCGTAGAGGCTTGTTGCACAGGGTCCATGACGCTGGAAGTGGCCTTCGGTTCGCCGGATAATTTCTGTAGCAAAGATTTGATCTTCGATGTCGTCCCTTTCTGCAGTGTCTAACACTGCTCGGGAGAACCGCCTTCGCCCGCTTCAATGCGGTCCCGCATTATGCTTACTTAAAGCTCAAAATGTCTGGACCTCGTGGCATTATTACAGTCAATGGAAACATGGAGCGCTCCCTCCGTACTGAGGAGCATACTGTGGCTCTCGCAGCCGAGGCACAGGGTGGCCTTATCAAGTTGAATACTACTCCGACAGTCAAGCCCCCGGACACTATCAAACGAGTCCGGTCTACCCTGCAGAATGACAGTCCGGCTCATCCAGAGCTAGATTAGCAATTCGGCCTCCGTCAATGCCTCAACCTAATAGCAGCATACGTACCACGCGTACATAACTACGCTCTAAAGATACCATGGGCAAGGACGGAGGCATATTAAAAATAAGGCCCCTTATGTATATCCGATAGTTGATCCTCTCAAAGGATCATACACCAGCGCGAAAAGTGGTGCAGACGTGCGGCGGAGTGTCCAAAGGATCTTCAAGATCATCTTTTCAATTTTAGGACCTGTATATAGCTTTCCCTTGTCTCCGGCATGTAAAATATCCTTGATGCTTATGACATCCTCTGTAAAAATATGTTTTGACGTGCCAATCACACTTTAATTTGAACATTTTTGACCAACCTTGTTTGGTATGGGTTTATTTCTTAATTTGTCTTCCCCTTTACTTCAGATTAGCATATACACCTTGGCACGATTTAAATTGCCAGGGGCTCTATTCAGCCATATATATTGGTGAAAACAGAAAAGTCTGAACACTCTTAGAGTAGACTTCGGCGTCCTTAATACTGCAGTATATGCATCGGCTCCGAATCATGTCTTTGGTCAATAGTTGGGTTGCCCGGCTCCTGTGTTTGCTACCTTACATTCCGATGGTTCGGCTATGATTGTAAAGGGAGAACTACTGCAATTGTGTTTTTGGTTCGTCCGGTCAAACACCTAAGTAGAGAAAGCCGAAAACTAACTGTCATGATGCGGTGAGAGCCGGTCAGCAATTCGGATACTTACTAAATCTCTAGCGATTTCTTCTGTATTACATGAAGGACTGGCTCTTGCCAGTCACGCGCTTAAGGCATCCAAGTCAGGATAGCCGCATACGCACTAGGGGCTACCTCACAGTCCCATTGTCAAACTCCTATGGCTAAGAGAAAGTGCTAAAGCGACATAGTCTGATTGCCTGGTTCAATAGGTAAATCACCTCCTTCACGGACCAAGACATTGGGTCAAGAGTGATTACACGTTATCCCGAACACCCCCATAGTATCTACGTCGGGGCTGAAGCCGACGACTGGCAAACTTTCACAATAATAATATACGGCCGCACAGGAGGAAAGTAGTTGAGATAAATGCATAAAATCTATTACACACCCTTCGTTTATAATACATTGTTCCTGCATCACAGGTGGGAGGGAGAAGTGAAATCGAGAGAGTGTGAGTCTGGGATTGGGCCTCCGTGCTCTAAGTTTATACATGTGTCGGTGGGTTGATAATAGTAGCGCTGGTTTATACCCACGCTACTACTATGGCATGTCCCGAGGTGCACGGTGGAGACCACTTAGTTGTAGCGTCGGGTTTATAACACGCGCTACTACTATCAACTTAGTAGTAGCGTGGGTTTATAACCCGCGCTACTACTACGTTTTGTCCCGGGAGGCATGGGGGAAATCACTTAGTAGTAGCAAGGGGTAAAAGCCCGCGCTACTGCTATCAACTTAGTAGTAGAGTGGGTTTATAACATGTGCTACTAGTAATTAGTAGTAGCGAGGGGTGTAAACACGCGCTACTAGTAAGTGTCTGCCTATAAGCTTTTCCCTAGTAGTGTATGCAGCTCCACCAGCTGCATCATCTGGTTGTTTAGCAGTGCTCGATGCTCTGGCCCTAGGTACTGCGACTAGAAGAGCTTCTCCGTTGCGTTCCCTTCTTGGGCCCGGAAACACTGGGCGGCATTGACAGCACTCCTCGGGAGATCCGCAAAGGCGTCTGAAGTACTCCACAGTCGATTTTGCAAAGCATATCTTCGACCGACAAATATACTCTGTAAAAGAAAAGGCTTACCAGCCGCTAATTGTTCGGCTTTGTTGATCTCCTCGCGAGCCACTCGGGACTCAGACCGTGCCACCTTGGCCTCTTGGAGGGCATTGGCGAGTTCGACCGCTTGGGCCTTGTTCTGCTCCTCCAGGGTCTCGCACCTGTTGGCGGCATCTTGGAGCGCCTGCTCCACTTCGGTCACCCGCGCCTCACACTTACGACGGGTAACCTGCTCGGCTTCTAGCTCTGCAACCATTTTGTCAGCGGGCACTTTTCTCGCCCTTACCACTTCCTGGGCCTCTGCAAGGGCACACTTGAGGGGCTCGACCTCGGCTATGGTGCCTACAATCATACACATAGCAGCACATGAGTTAAAATCTAAGTTTGCATTACAATTCAGGCTCGTAAAGGGGTCTTTGAAAAGAATACCTTGGGCCTCAACGAACCGCTTGTCAATATGGTCGATCTCATCGTCGGCCAGCTTTAGTTTCCGCTGGAGTTCGGAAACTTCCGCGTCCTTGGCTGAAGTTGCTAGCAATCAAGCATGTTCATCACAATAGACAAGTATGTTATCTCTGGAATATTTGATCCTCTGTCCGGACCCTTTTTCACAAAGACGAATAGAGTTTCAGGGGCTACTATCTATACACAGGCATATTTTTATACATGCACAATCAGCTAAGAATATTAGGTCGCATACCTCAAAGCCCGTTAGCAGGCTGGTAAAAGCTTCGTTCAGCCTGCTTTTCATGGACTGAACCTTCTCAACCACCGTACCCATTACGGTACGGTGCTCTTCCATGATGGAAGCACGTCAAAGTGCTTCCCTCAATGTATCCAGCGCCTCTGGATTGATGGAGGTCGTCGGGGCAGTCGGAGCTCCCCCCTCCTCCAAAGGGGGTTGCTCGCTCAATTCCGGAGCCACATGGGTCTCCGGAGTCGTATTCGGCTGGGGGCCGGACTGGTCCGGGCCCTCGTCATAAGTTTCCATGAGTGTTTTGCCACCCATGTTTTTGGCAGCCGAGGCATTATCCTCTGGCGCCGTTTCCGCGGCCTTCCGCTCCTCTCCCTGGCCCGGAGAGGTCGTTTGGGACAACACCTAGGTGTCTTCCGCGGCATGAGGCGGAGAGGCTCGCGGAGGCGTTTCACTCTCCATCATCTCTGGCGCCAAATAATGCCCCGAAGACGATGATTGTTGGGGGAGATCATGGGCCGGACTGAAACACGTAGATGATATGTTATCCTACAATTTATAAAAAGTCAGATATATGCAATATCTTTGAATACTTACGATTCGGCCAGGGGCTTTGGCCTGGGGTGCCACTCAGGGAAGGCTTCGGCATTCGATTCCGGAAGGTCCAAAAGGGAGATCTTACCCTTCTTGGATGCCTCCGCCTCTGGGTCCAAGGAAGACCCCCTTTTCTTCTTTCCCCCCTTAAGGGGAGAATTTCTGTCCTCCTCTTCCTCTTCGTCTTCATCTCCCTCATGGGAGGAGAAAGCTTTGGTATCTTCGGACGCTATGTCCGAAGTACTTTTATTGTGAAGGCCACTTCTGGCCTCCTTGCCCATCTTCTTGGCATTCTTCTCCGGTGCCTGGTATGGAGCCGGAACCAGCATCTTCCTTAGAAGAGGAGTAGCTGGAACTTCGGGCAGTGCACTACTAGAAAAAGGGCTATAGATGGGATTGACACTAATGGCGCACCAGAAAGATGGTGCGCCATTAGTATATACTAATGGCGCACCACCATCTGATGCGCCATTAGAGTTTAAACTACTAATGGCGCACCTTGCAATGGGTGCGCCATTAGTATCAAATTTTTTTTAACTAGTGCGCCGTTCAAATATACTAATGGCGCATCCTGCCCAAGTGCGCCATTAGTAGTTGTAACTACTAATGGCGCACTGTGCAAGGTGCGCCATTAGTATAGAAATTTTTTGAACTAGTGCGCCTATCCAAACATACTAATGGTGCATCCTGCCCAAGTGCGCCATTAGTAGTTGTAATTACTAATGGCGCACTGTGCAAAGGTGCGCCATTAGTATAGAATTTTTTTTGAACTAGTGCGCCTATCCAAGCATACTAATGGCGCATCCTGCTTAAGTGCGCCATTAGTATTTGTAACTACTAATGGCGCACCATGCAAGAGGTGCGCCATTAGTAAGTGGGCAGCAACAAGATATTTGGGACAGCCTCTCCTACCCACACACTCACTTTCTCCCCACTTCATTCTCTCCACCTCCTCCTTGGCTCGGGTGCCTCCTCTTTTCACCTCATTTCCACCATAGATTCATTCAAATTAAGTGGTTAAATTACCTTGTTTTAATAGGTAAGTAAGGGGAAGCTATATTTAGGTTGTTCTCCCTACAACAATGTGCACATGCACTTTTTACGGCCTAGCTAGATCTATGTATGTTCGTGGTGTTGCATATGTTTGTGGTGTTGCATATGTGTTTGTGTTTGGAGGTGTACCGGTATTTGAAATGCGATAGTTGCCAATATTTTGCGGAATGTTGATTCATTTCCGTTTCAAGTAGAATTTTGGCATTAAGCATTCTTTTTGGTCCTATTTTTAGGAAAGTCATGCCAAATTTTTGTTTGGTTCTAAAATATCGCTTTTGCTCTACCCTTGAGCGACCATAGTCCGCACGATGACCGAAGGCATCGTGAATAGGTTTTTGAGGTCCGCGAAGGCCGAGATGCTTCAAAAGAACGAGACGGAGATAAGATGTCCGTGTCGAAGATGCAAGTGAAGAGCCTTATTACGGACCCGGATTCCGGCAGGTGCGGGACCACCTGCTGTTGCGTGGTTTCATGGATGGCTATCGGTGGCAAGGTGATGAAGATGACTACGAAGTCGTCCATGCGGGCCGGGCAAGAAATGAGGAAGGGCAGCAAGACAACCACCACGGCTCGGGCCGGCAAGAAGACGAAGAATCCCCAGGAGATGATCACGACTGTGATGCTGTACATAGTCATCATGTACAAGATGCAGGACATGATGATGAGGAAGATGCCGGAGCAGGCGACGGGCATGATCATGAAGATGATGATGCCAGCGGAGCAGACGACGCTGGACCATCGATGGGCTGGGTGCAGGACCCTCATATTCAAGAGCTGCTTCTCAAGCAGACGGATAACGCAAGAGCTGCCGCCCGAGAGAAAGCCAAGATGGATCAACTTGAGTTAGACGCGGTTACTCCATTGTATGAAGGATGCAGGCCCGAGGATACCCGTCTGAAAGTAACGCTCATGGCTCTGGAGATGAAGGTAAAACACAAAATGACCGGCGCGTAGCTTCGGCGAGAACATGTCATTCGCACGAACGTCTTCCCAAGGGGAACAAGTGCCTGACCAGTTTGGAGGAGGCGAAGAAAATCGTGTGTCCTCTCGATTTACCGCACGTGAAATACCATGTGTGCATGAACAATTGCATCATTTATTGGGACGAGCACGCTGGAGTCTACCATATGTCCAAAGTGTCGGCGTCACTCGATACAAGAAGAGGAAGAAAGCTCCTCGAAAAGTGGTGTGGTACTTTCCGATCACTCCTCGTCTGCAGCGCTATTTCGCGGACCCTAAGGTAGCAAAGCTCCTGCGTTGGCACGCGGATAGGGAGGTGAAGAAGAGGGAAGATGACGCAAATGATCCGGAGATAGATAAAAAAGACAAGATGCTGAGTCACCCAAAGGATGCGAGCCAGTGGAAAGCGTTTGTTGGGGAACGTAGCATAAATTCAAAATTTTCCTACGTGTCACCAAGATCTATCTATGGAGAAACTAGCAACGAGGGAAGGAGAGTGCATCTACATACCCTTGTAGATCGCTAAGCGGAAGCGTTCAAGAGAACGGGGTTGAAGGAGTCGTGCTAAATGCGTGATCCAAATCACCGGAGATCCGAGTGCGAGCAGACGGCACCTCCGCGTTCAACACACGTACAGCCCGGTGGCGTCTCCCATGCCTTGATCCAGCAAGGAGAGAGGGAGAGGTTGAGGAAGACTCCATCCAACAGCAGCACAACGGCGTGGTGGTGGTGGAGGCGTGGCAATCCTGCAGGCTTCGCCAAGCACCTACGGGAGAGGAGGAGGTGTCACGGGAGGGAGGGAGGCGCCAGGGCTCATGTGTGGATGCCCTCCTCCCTCCACTATATATAGGGGCAAGGGAGAGGGGGGAGGCGCAGCCTTGCCCCTTCCTCCAAGGAAGGGGTGCAGCCAAGAGGGGGGGAGGAGTCCATCCTCCCCAAGGCACCTCGGAGGTGCCTTCCCCCTTGAGGACTCTTCCCTCCCCAAGTTTCCTTGGCGCATGGGCCTCTTGGGGCTGGTGCCCTTGGCCCATATAGGCCAAGGCGCACCTCCTAAAGCCCATGTGGCCCCAGGCAGGTGGACCCCAGTGGACCCCGGACCCCTTCGGCACTCCGGTACAATACCGATAAAGTGCGTAAACCTTTCCGGCGACCAAAATAGGACTTCCCATATATAAATCTTTACCTCCGGACCATTCCGGAACTCCTCGTGAAGTCCGGGATCTCATCCGGGACTCAACAACATTCGGTAACCACATACAAGCTTCCTTTATAACCTTAGCGTCACCGAACCTTAAGTGTGTAGACCCTACGGGTTCGGGAGACATGTAGACATGACCGAGACGTTCTCCGGTCAATAACCAACAGCGGATCTGGATACCCATGTTGGCTCCCACATGTTCCACGATGATCTCATCGGATGAACCACGATGTCAAGGACTCAATCGATCCCGTATACAATTCCCTTTGTCTAGCGGTATTGTACTTGCCCGAGATTCGATCGTCGGTATCCCGATACCTTGTTCAATCTCGTTTCCGGCAAGTCTCTTTACTCGTTCCGTAACACATCATCCCGTGATCAACCCCTTGGTCACATTGTGCACATTATGATGATGTCCTACCGAGTGGGCCCAGAGATACCTCTCCGTTAACCGGAGTGACAAATCCCAGTCTCGATTCGTACCAACCCAACAGACACTTTCGGAGATACCTGTAGTGCACCTTTATAGCCACCCAGTTACGTTGTGACGTTTGGTACACCCAAAGCATTCCCTACGGTATCCGGAGTTGCACAATCTCATGGTCTAAGGAAATGATACTTGACATTAGAAAAGCTTTAGCATACGAACTACGATCTTTGTGCTAGGCTTAGGATTGGGTCTTGTCCATCACATCATTCTACTAATGATGTGATCCCGTTATCAATGACATCCAATGTCCATGGTTAGGAAACCGTAACCATCTATTGATCAACGAGCTAGCCAATAGAGGCTTGCTAGGGACATGGTGTTGTCTATGTATCCACACATGTATTTGAGTTTCCTATCAATACAATTATAGCATGGATAATAAACGATTATCATGAACAAGGAAATATAATAATAATAACTAATTTATTATTGCCTCTAGGGCATATTTCCAACAGTCTCCCACTTGCACTAGAGTCAATAATCTATTTCACATCGTCATGTGATTAACACTGATATGTCACATCGCCATGTGACTAACACCCAAAGAGTTTACTAGTGTCTGTAAACTAGTTCACATCATCATGTGATTTAGACTCAATGAGTTCTGAGTTTTGATCATGTTTTGCTTGTGAGAGAGGTTTTAGTCAACGGGTTTTAGTCAACGGGTCTGAACCTTTCAGATCCGTGTGTGCTTTACAAATTTCTATGTCATATTATAAATGCTGCTTCCACGCCTCCACTTGAAGCTATTCCAAATGGTTGCTCCACTATACGTATCCGGTTTGCTACTCGAGTCACTCGGATAGGTGTTAAAGCTTGCATCGACGTAACGCTTTCGCCGAACTCTTTATCACCTCCATAATCGAGAAACATGTCCTTATTTACTCCAAGGACAATTTTGATCATTGTCCAATGATCCATTCCTGGATCATTCTTGTACCCCTTGGTGACTCATGGCAAGGCACACTTCGATGCGGTACACAGCATAGCATACTTTGTAGAGCCTATGTCTAAGGCATAGGGGGCGATCTTAAATCCTTTCTCTACTGCTCTGCCGTGGTAGAGCATTAAGTCTTAACTTCATACCTTACAATTCAGCAAAGAACTCATTCTTTGACTGATCCATCTTGAACACCTTCAAGATCATGTCAAGGTACATGCTCATTTGAAAGTATTATTAAAAATTTTGATCTATCTTATAGATCTTGATGCTTATTGTTCAAGTATCCTAATCCAGGTTTTCTATTGAAAAACATCTTTCAAATAACCCTATATGCTTTCCAGAAATTCTACATCATTTCTGATCATCAATATGTCAACAACATATACTCATCGAAATTCTATAGTGCTCCTACTCACTTCTTTGGAAATACAAGTTTCTCATAAACTTTGTATAAACCCAAAATCTTTGATCATCTCATCAAAGCGCACATTCCAACTCCGACATGCTTACTCCAGTCCTTAGAAAGGATCGCTGGAGCTAGCATACCTTTTTAGCATCCTTAGGATCGACAAAACTTTTCTGATTGTATCACATACAACCTTTCCTTACGTAAACTGGTAAGGAAAATCGTTTTGACATCCATCTGCCTGATTTCATAAATGCAGCTAATGCTAACATGATTCCGACGGACTTAAGCATCGCTACGGATGAGAAAATCTCATCGTAGTCAACTCCTTGAACTTGTGAAAAACTTTTCGCCACAAGTCGAGCTTCATAGACGGTGACATTACCGTCCACGTCCGTCTTCTTCTTAAAGATCCATTCATCTCAATGGCTTGCCGATCATCGGGCAAGTCCACCAAAGTCCATGCTTTGTTCTGATATATGGATACTATCTCGGATTTCATGGCCTCTAACCATTTGTCGGAATTTGGGCCCACCATCGCTTCTCCATAGCTCGTAGGTTCATTTGTTGTCTAGCAACATGACCTTCAAGACAGGATCACCGTACCACTCAAGCGATCTGGCGTCCTTGTCGTCCCCACGAGGTTTGGTAGTGACTTGATCGGAAACTTCATGATTACTGTCATAAGCTTCTACTTCAATTGGTGTAGGTGCCACGGAACAACTTCCGTGCCCTGCTACACACTAGTTGAAGTGACGGTTCAATAACCTCATCAAGTCTCCACCATCCTCCCACTCAACTTTTCGAGACGAACTTTTCCTCGAGAAAGGACCCGATTCAAGAAACAATCCCTATTGCTTTCGGATCTGAATTAGGAGGTATACCCAACTGTTTTTGGTTGTCCTATGAAGATGCATTTTATCCGTTTTGGGTTCGAGCTTATCAACCTGAAACTTTTTCACATAAGCGTCGCGGCCCCAAACCTTTAAGAAATGACAGCTTATGTTTCTCTAAACCATAGTTCATATGGTGTCATCTCAACGGAATTACGTGGCACCTTATTAAAGTGAGTGCGGTTGTCTCTAATGCCTAACCCATTAACGATAGTGGTAATTTGATAAGAGACATCATGGTACGCACCATATCCAATAGGGTGCAACTATGATGTTCGGACACACCATCACACTATGGTGTTCCAGGCGGTATTAGTTGTGAAACAATTTCCACAATGTCTCAATACCAAACTCGCAACTCAGATATTCATCTCTATGATCACATCACAGACATTTTATCCTCTTGTCACGAAGATCTTCAACTTCACTCTGAAATTACTTGAACCTTTCAATAATTCAGACTTGTGTTTCATCAAGTAAATATACTCAACATCTACTCAAATCATCTGTGAAGTAAGAACATAACGATATTCATCAGATGCCTCAAAGACTCATTGGACTGCACACATCAAAATGTGTTACTTCCAACAAGTTGCTATCTTGTTCCATCTTCATCAAACCGAGGCTTTTCAGTCATCTTGCCCATGTGGTATGATTTGCATATCTCAAGTGATTCAAAATCATGCGAGTCCAAACGATCCATCTGCATGGAGTTTCATCATGCGTATACACCAACAGACATGGTTTGCATGTCTCAAACTTTTCAAAACGAGTGAGTCCAAAGATCCATCAACATGGAGCTTCTTCATGCGTTTACACCAATATGACTTATATGGCAGCGCCACAAGTAAGTGGTACTATCATTACTATCTTATACTTTTGGCATGAAAATGTGTATTACTACGATCGAGATTCAATAAACCATTCCTTTAGGTGCAAGACCATTGAAGGTATTATTCAAATAAATAGAGTAACCATTATTCTCCTTAAATGAATAACCGTATTGCGATAGACATAATCCAATCATGTCTATGCTCAACGCAAACACCAAATGACAATAATTCAGGTTTAATACTAATCTTGATGGTAGAGGGAGCGTACGATGTTTGATCATATCAAACTTGGAAACACTTCCAACACATATCGTCAGCTCACCTTTTAGCTAGTCTCCGTTTATTCTGTAGCTCTTTTATTTCGAGTTACTAACACTTAGCAACCGAACCGGTATCTTAGTACCCTGGTACTACTAGGAGTACTAGTAAAGTACACATTAACATAATGTATTTCCAATATACTTCTATCGACCTTGCCAGCCTTCTTATCTACCAAGTATCTAGGGTAATTCTGCTCCAGTGGCTGTTCCCCTTATTACAGAAGCACTTAGTCTCGGATTTGGGTTCAACCTTGGGTTTCTTCACTGGAGCAGCAACTGATTTGCCGTTTCATGAAGTGTCCCTTCTTGCCCTTGCCCTTCTTGAAACTAGTGGTTTTACCAACCATCAACAATTGATGCTCCTATTTGACTTCTACTTTCGTGATGTCAAACAACGCGAATACCTCAAGGATCATCTCTATCCTTGATATGTTATAGTTCATCACGAAGCTCTAGCAGCTTGGTGGCAATGACTTTGGAGAAACATCACTATCTCATCTAGAAGATCAACTCCCTCGATTCAAGTGATTGTTGTACTCGACAATCTGAGCACAAGCTCAACGATTGAGCTTTTCTCCCTTAGTTTGTAGGCTAAGAAAATCGTCGGAGGTCTCATACCTCTTGACGTGGGCACGAGCCTGAAATCCAATTTCATCCCTCAAAACATCTCATGTTCTGTGACGTTTCGAAAAGCGTCTTTGGTGCCTCAACTCTAAACCGTTTAACTGAACTATCACGTAGTTATCAAAACGTGTATGTCCGATGTTCGCAACATCCACAAATGATGTTTTGGGGTTCAGCTCACTGAGCGGTGCATTAAGGACATAAGCTTTCTACTGATCGCATAATTGCTACTTTCAACTTTCAACTATATTTTCTCTAGGAACATATCTAAACAGTGGAACTAAAGCGCGAGCTTACGACATAATTTGCAAAAGGTCTTTTGACTATGTTCAAGATAATTAAGTTCATCTTATGAACTCCCACTCAGATAGACATCCCTCTGGTCATCTAAGTGATTACATGATCCGAGTCAACTAAACCGTCTCCGATCATCACGTGAGACGGACTAGTCAACATCGGTGAACATCTTCATGTTGATCGTATCTACCATACGACTCATGCTCGACCTTTCGGTCTCTGTGTTCCGAGGCCATGTCTGTACATGCTAGGCTCGTCAAGTTAACCCCAAGTGTTTTTGCTGTGTAAATCTGTCTTACACCCGTTGTATGTGAACGTAAGAATCCATCACACCCGATCATCACGTGGTGCTTAGAAGCGATTTAACTGTAGCAACGGTGCACAGTCGAGGAGAACACTTCTTGAAATTTGTGTAAGGGATCATCTTATTTACTACCGCTGTTCTAAGTAAACAAGATGCATAAACATAATAAACATCACATGCAATTATATAGTAGTGACGTGATATGGCCAATATCATATAGCTCCTTTGATCTTCATCTTCGGGCTCCATGATCATCTTGTCACCGCATGACACCAAGATCTCCATCATCATGATCTCCATCATCGTGTCTTCATGAAGTTTTCACGCCAACGACTACTTCTACTTCTATGGCTAACGCGTTTAGCAATAAAGTAAAGTAATTTACATGGCGTTCTTCAATGACACGCAGGTCATACAAAAAATAAAGACAACTCCTATGGCTCCTGCCGGTTGTCATACTCATCGACATGCAAGTCGTGAATCCTATTACAAGAACATGATCAATCTCATACATCACATATCATTCATCACATTCTTCTTGGCCATATCACATCACATAGCATACCTCGCAAAAACAAGTTAGACGTCCTCTAATTGTTGTTTGCATGTTTTACGTGGCTGCTTTGGGTTTCTAGCAAGAACGTTTCTTACCTACGCAAAACCACAACGTGATATGCCAATTGCTATTTACCCTTCATAAGGACCCTTTTCATCGAATCCGTTCCGACTAAAGTGGGAGAGACTGACACCCGCTAGCCACCTTATGCACCAAGTGCATGTCAGTGGAACCTGTCTCACGTAAAATGCGTGTAAGGTCGGTCCGGGCCGCTTCATCCCACAATACCGTCGAAACAAGATTGGACTAGTAACGGTAAGCATATTGAACAAAATCAACGCCCACAACTACTTTGTGTTCTACTCGTGCAAAGAATCTACTTAATAGACCTAGCTCATGATGCCTTTGTTGGGGAACGTAGCATAAATTCAAAATTTTCCTACGTGTCACCAAGATCTATCTATGGAGAAACTAGCAACGAGGGAAGGAGAGTGCATCTACATACCCTTGTAGATCGCTAAGCGGAAGCGTTCAAGAGAACGGGGTTGAAGGAGTCGTACTCGTCGTGATCCAAATCACCGGAGATCCGAGTGCCGAGCAGACGGCACCTCCGCGTGCAACACACGTACAGCCGGTGGCGTCTCCCATGCCTTGATCCAGCAAGGAGAGAGGGAGAGGTTGAGGAAGACTCCATCCAACAGCAGCACAACGGCGTGGTGGTGGTGGAGGAGCGTGGCAATCCTGCGAGGCTTCGCCAAGCACCTACGGAGAGGAGGAGGTGTCACGGGAGGGAGGGAGGCGCCGAGGGCTCATGTGTGGATGCCCTCCCTCCCTCCACTATATATAGGGGCAAGGGAGAGGGAGGCGCAGCCTTGCCCCTTCCTCCAAGGAAGGGGTGCAGCCAAGAGGGGAGGAGTCCATCCTCCCCAAGGCACCCTCGGAGGTGCCTTCCCCTTGAGGACTCTTCCCTCCCCAAGTTTCCTTGGCGCATGGGCCTCTTGGGGCTGGTGCCCTTGGCCCATATAGGCCAAGGCGCACCCCTAAAGCCCATGTGGCCCCGGGCAGGTGGACCCCCGGTGGACCCCGGACCCCTTTCGGCACTCCGGTACAATACCGATAAAGTCTGAAACCTTTCCGGCGACCAAAATAGGA
The DNA here is from genome assembly GCA_021605145.1 of Aegilops bicornis. Lineage (NCBI taxonomy): Eukaryota > Viridiplantae > Streptophyta > Magnoliopsida > Poales > Poaceae > Aegilops > Aegilops bicornis. Next base: position 33,727,309 of record CM038673.1, read on the forward strand.
CTTCCCATATATAAATCTTTACCTCCGGACCATGCCGGAACTCCTCGTGAAGTCCGGGATCTCATCCGGGACTCCGAACAACATTCGGTAACCACATACAAGCTTCCGTTATAACCCTAGCGTCATCGAACCTTAAGTGTGTAGACCCTACGGGTTCGGGAGACATGTAGACATGACCGAGACGTTCTCCGGTCAATAACCAACAGCGGGATCTGGATACCCATGTTGGCTCCCACATGTTCCACGATGATCTCATCGGATGAACCACGATGTCAAGGACTCAATCGATCCCGTATACAATTCCCTTTGTCTAGCGGTATTGTACTTGCCCGAGATTCGATCGTCGGTATCCCGATACCTTGTTCAATCTCGTTTCCGGCAAGTCTCTTTACTCGTTCCGTAACACATCATCCCGTGATCAACCCCTTGGTCACATTGTGCACATTATGATGATGTCCTACCGAGTGGGCCCAGAGATACCTCTCCGTTAACCGGAGTGACAAATCCCAGTCTCGATTCGTGCCAACCCAATAGACACTTTCGGAGATACCTGTAGTGCACCTTTATAGTCACCCAATTACGTTGTGACGTTTGGTACACCCAAAGCATTCCTACGGTATCCGGGAGTTGCACAATCTCATGGTCTAAGGAAATGATACTTGACATTAGAAAAGCATTAGCATACTGAACTACGATCTTTGTGCTAGGCTTAGGATTGGGTCTTGTCCATCACATCATTCTACTAATGATGTGATCCCGTTATCAATGACATCCAATGTCCATGGTTAGGAAACCGTAACCATCTATTGATCAACGAGCTAGCCAATAGAGGCTTGCTAGGGACATGGTGTTGTCTATGTATCCACACATGTATTTGAGTTTCCTATCAATACAATTATAGCATGGATAATAAACGATTATCATGAACAAGGAAATATAATAATAATAACTAATTTATTATTGCCTCTAGGGCATATTTCCAACAGCGTTGAACTTCGAAGACTCGGAATTTGGGAACGATCCAAGGAACATCGTGCTGGGCGTGAGCACCGATGGAGTCAATCCGTTTGGCAGCCAGAGAAGCAAACATAGCACCTGGCCTGTGTTTGTGTGGATGTACACCCTTCCCCCACAGTTGTGCATGAAGAGGAAGTACATTCACATGAGTATGCTAATTGAAGGGCGAAACAACCAGGGAACGACATCAATCTGTATCTGGGGATGCTGAAAGAGGAGCTTGACACGCTGTGGAAAACGCCAGCCAATACGTGGGACGCCGCAGAGAAAGAATATTTCCCTATGAGAACCGCACTGCTCACGACGGTGCACGACTATCTCGGTTACGGATATCTCGCGGGGCAGGTAGTCCACGGATTTTCTGGATGCGTAAGCTGCATGGATGACACAACGTATCGCCAGCTAGATAGAGATCCCGGGTCTTCGAAAACTGTATTCATGGGACATCCAAGGTGGCTTCGCGACGATGACCCGTGGAGGAAACGCAAGGATCTGTTCGATGGTGAAACCGAATCCCGAAAAAGCCCGTGTACGAGGAGCGTCGAGGAAATAGACAAGCTGTTGAAAAATTGGAAAGACTGCCCACTGCTGGGAAAGAAGCAAAAGGCGCCAGAGCCGGGAAAGAAGCGAAAGGCGCCAGAGCCGCTGCTGAAGGTATGGAAAACTAGGTGCATTTTACGGGACTTGCCGTCTTGGAAGATCCACCGTGTGCCTCACAGCCTTGATGTCATGCATATCACGAAGAACGTGTGCGAGAGTCCGCTTGGTACCCTGCTCAACATGCCGGAGAGGACCAAAGATGGGCGAAAGCAAGGCGGACTTGAAATCAATGGGCATCGGGAAGGAGCTTCACGCTATATATGATGATGATGATGATGATGATGATGACGAGGACACGAAGAAGTCGTCGCAAAGGCAAAAGGCCAAGAAGACCGGAAATGACTACCCTCCCGCGTGCTTCACTCTAAGTCGAGGAGATCGAGCATTTTTCACCTGCCTCCTAGGAGTAAAACTTCCTTACGGTTCTGCTGGGAAGATAAGCAGATACCTAGACCCAGCGAAGCGAAGTTCAGCAGGATGAAGTCTCACGACCGCCACGCGTCTGATGACGCGAATACTTCTAGTTGCAATCCGTGGGATCATGGACGCGCACGTCCGTGAAACGCTATTTGGCCTATGCAACTTCTTCGACGTCATCTCTCGGAAGTCGATTGGCGTGAGGCAACTCAGAAGGCTACAGGAAGAGATCGTGGTGATACTATGCGAGCTTGAGATGTACTTCCCTTTGCATTCTTTGACGTTATGGTGCATCTGCTGGTCCATATAGTGGAGGATATCATCCAACTCGGGCGACGTTCCTGCACAGCATGATGCCGTTCGAAAGGATGAATGGTGTCATCAAAGGATACGTTCGTAACATGTCACGTCCAGAGGGAAGCATAGCCAGGGGCTTTCTGACCGAAGAGTGCATCTCCTACTGCACGAATTATCTAGGCATCGAGGACCCTGTTGGTCTGCCCATCAACAGGCACCTCGGCAGGCTCGCCGGATGGGGTCACCATGAGGGTCGCCGCGAAATGCATGTCGAATTCGAGGGTCGACTCGCCGACTTTGAAAGAGCAAACCTAGTCGCGCTACAACACATAGTCGTGGTCGATCCTTGGGTGGTAGAGAACAAAACCTTTATTAAAAAGACGTACAATGACCGAGGCCAACAGAGGACGGACGGAGATACACTCAAAGAGCACAACTCATGTTTCACGCGTTGGTTCAAGCATAAGCTACTGTCGTACCCTTTACATGAGGATTCTTCCGCGGAAGAACAACTCATATTCGCCTTGTCACAGGGCGCCGAGCACAACCTGATGACCTATGAGGCGTACGATATCAAAGGCTACACATTCTACACCGAGGCCAAGGACGTGAAGAGCGATGGTTATCAGAACTCCGGGGTAACGATGGAATCCTACACCGGTAACGACAGGGACAGATACTACGGAAGGATCGAGGAGATCTGGGAGCTGAGCTACGCTGGAGAGAAGGTCCCGATGTTCCGTGTCAGATTGGCCAAGAACGTCATAAAAGAAGACCGGTATTTCACCACCATGGTTATACCCGGCCAAATCCAAGACCATGGCATAAGCGTCACCGAAAAAATGAGCCATGGGTACTGGCTTCCCAAGTGGACCAATGCTTCTTCATTACCGACCCGCCAAAGCCCGGTCGTGTTGTCGTGAGGAGAGGCAAAGGAAGATCATCGGAATGGATGGAGTAGCCAATGAGCAAGACTTCGACAAGTACGGGCGACCCGAGGATCGAACATGACGACGATGATGAAGTAGCAGCACACACCACAAGAAGAAGCAGGACCACCCTACCTAAAGGACGTCCGTTCCACCGAAGAACTCCATCTGCGAAAAAGAAGGGCAAGAAGATTGTGAACAGATAGATAGCTAAGATCGATTGTATTTAAATCGTAGCCTTCATTTCTCGATTGTATTTCATGGGTACTTTTGAACTATCATGAATATTTTTAAATTTCATGGACACTCGATCTCGATCCCCTCCATCTCGATCGCTATCCCACATCGCCAGATCCGGTCCCGCTCGCCGAGCACCCCCAGTCCACCGGCCGCTGCCGACCCCCGCACCCAGCATGCACCGTCTTATAAAAAATTAGTATCAAACAACTTTTAAATGCTACTGTCTTATAAAAAAAATATTTCAGTTATTATTTAAACAAGTATGAACATATTTAAACACAAATAAGTATCAAAAAGCTTTTTAATGCTAAAAAATTTGTGGAGCCCACCTCGATCCCTCCATCTCGATCGCTATCCCACCTCGCCAGATCCGGTTCCCCTCGCCGCCAAGCACCCCCCCAGTCCACCGGCCCCCGCCGCCGACCCCCCGCACCCACGATTACCCAACACAACCGCCGTCGCCGACCCCCGCACCCAGCACCGTCTTATAAAAAAATAAGTATCAAACAGCTTTTTAAATGCTCTTGTCTTATAAAAAATATTACTGTTATTATTTAAACAAGTTTGAACATATTTAAACATAAATAAGTATCAAACAACTTTTTAAATGCTAAAAAAATTGTGGAGCCTGGAGTCGAACCCAGGACCTCTGGTGTGAGAACTGGCTGCTGACCAGTCGAGCTAGTAGAGTGGGCTTGACGTGGATAGGTTCTGGTAGTACATAACCTTTTGGCTCGAGTTGAAATATAAAAAAATACTAACGGCGCACCACGGTGAGGTGCGCCCTTAGTATGGACATGCTAATGGCGCACCACGGTGAGGTGCGCCATTAGTATTGTGCCCGATCCCCCCTGCCCTCTCCCCCTTCGCCCGATCCCCCCTTCCCTCTCCCCTCGGCAGTTCCTCTCCTCTCGATCCACCGCCGCCCGCCCGCTGCCTGACCCTCGCCCTCTTCCTCCCTCGCCCTCTCCGCCTTCCCTCTCCCTCGCCCGCCTCCTCGACGCCACCGTCCCGCCACCTCGACGCTGCCCGCCGCCTCGGCCGCGACCCGCCACCCGGACGCCTTGCCCAGCGCCTCGGCCGACGCCGCCGCCCAGCCGCCGCCTCGGCCGACCCCGCCGCCAGGCCTTGCCCAGCCGCCGCCTCGACGCGACCCCGCCGCCCAGCGCCTCCTCGGCCGCGACCCCGCCGCCCGGACGCCCGCCCGACTCCCGGCCTTGCCCGCCGCCCGGCGCCGCCTCGACCCGCCCACGCCGCTGCCCGCCTCGACCTCGCCCGTCCACACCACCGTCGCGGAGCACCACCACCCCGTGAGCTCCCCTCCTCCTCCCCTCCTCCTCCCCCTGCATTTGAATGAAAATAACATTGTCTGATGATGTCCTATACATGTGAATTGCAGTTTGTAAACATTCATTTGCCCCTCCTACTCCCTCCATTCAACAGAAGCTTAATACATTCTTTTAGGTTGGCTTTGACCATTGATAATATTAATAATATACGGCATGCATGTTACGCAAATTTTACCGTCAAATTCGCTTGTGAAAGGCGTTCTAATGATATAATTTTTATATCATACATCTCATATATTATTACTCTTATCAATTATCTATTTCAAAAACATATTAGGCCCTATCTACTTGAATGGAGGGAGTAATATGAATCATAGAATGACACATGCAATGTAAGTTTTTGTAGGAAGACACGGTGTGATCTATGTGGTCTTGGTAGGCAGGCATCACTTGACCTTGCCCTAGCCATCCACTGTGTTGGAATTACCTTGCCATTGCCTTTAGCTGAACTGAACTTGAAACCGACAAGTACTCCTTTGTTATTGGCTGCTTTCATCTTGAAGTCAGTATGTGCTCGATGCTTTAGCAAATAAGCTAATGAACTATCTGGTCCCCGTTCTTGCTTGTATTTTGAAATATCACCTGCAGCCTACAGTTGCCAAGCCACCAAATTCAATAACTTCCTTGAAATGATGCGAGAATCATGGAGAGCAATAAATAAAACTATTTTATTCCTCAACATAATTACTGTGTTCATGGCTTCACAACCGTCCTTGGTAGCTTCTTCTCCTCAAAACTATATGAAGGCAGAGACATCTCAATTGCTAATGCACAACAGAATATATGTAGGTGAACCCAATAGGAGAAGTTCAATTCTGAACCATAGCTTGATGTTGCTTTCAACCTATACAAGGCTATCTGTTGAAAGTATGTAGAGATTGAAATGGAATTCTTGACACTATGTAGCTTTGGTTTCTCAAGTAATTAAAGAAATGCTCCAAGAATAAGGCCACCATCGATATATTTGTTCTTTTATGGACAAAAGAGTTTACATGCGAATTATCACTTTTTATTTCTTGACACTTTTCTTTCCTTTGTGCTGGTCAATTCTTTTTATGTAGATTTTGATAATATTTATTTAGCTAAGATGCATTAGATCATTGTAGTATAGTCGAAGGGGATGTTATAGATGAACATTTGTGTACTATTTGTAGCGAACATATATCCAATTGTATTATTGGAAATTAAGGAAAATTTTGGCATTTGCTCGATTGATTTGTTCACTCATGGAGGCTATAACTTTTAACTTTTCGTTTTAAGCGTATCTTTGGGGCTCTGCCAGATCTGATATATAATACACATAGAGTATTCGACATTTGGATCTGTGTATGTATGATTGGTGCTTTACGAGATGTTGAAATGATGCATGGTGCTGAACATGCATATATTCTCTCTTGAGAATATTATTACCAAAGTCTTGGCAGCATGTTGGACACTAGTACTATCATCTTGTACTATTGTCGACGAGGCAATGGCCAAACAGTCTTTCAGAGCACAAGCCCATGCTTGGTCAGTTCTTGGGGTCTAGGTGCCCGATTCATTCATTTATAACTGAAAAATAATCTGGAGGGTTCGGGCGGCAAGGCATTCTGGGAGCTGTCCCAGGAGATGGAGGAACAACCTCACTTGTATGAGGCCGCCGCCTTCCCCACCGATCCTGAGACCACGGATGGTGCCGCCGAGTTTGACCACACTGATGCCACCACTGATGGTGCCGCCGAGGATGCCACCATCGATGATGGCGGCGCACGCCTGATGGCAGCCAACCGAAGAGGCAACGGAAGGACTGGCGCCCGATCGTGCTCCGCACCCTCAAGGAGGAAGTTCTTGAAGTGGACTCCAACGGGAATCCAACGGCGCCCGAGCGAATAGTCAAGGGGTACTCGCTTCAGCTCGGGTGCATTGTCCGGAGCACCGTCTCGATCAACACCGAGAACACGAGGCATCCTGACCGAGGGAATTTGCGCAACCTCCTCTTCACGAAGCTGCCTGAACGATACAAGTTCCCGCTGAATTTGAAAACACAAGCCTCAAAGGGAATAAAGTGAACAATGCTGCCCTCACGAAGATGAGCAAGGCCCTGTCTACTTGGAAAAGCAATGTGAAGAGAGTGATCGAGAAAGGTGAGAGTTATCAGAAGATCAAGGAGAAAAATCCTTCGATCACCGAAGATGACTACAACGACTTCAAGATCAATTGCTCGAGCACCGCAAGCTCCCAATCAAGTGAGTGGGGAAACAAATGCGGAGCTGAACATAGGGGAACACACACTCGGTCCCGTGATTACAGAGTGGCGGAGCCTATATGGGACAAGGAGGAGGCGGACCGTGCCGAGCAAGGCCTACCGCCTCTTCGATACATACGGTGACAAGCGGACCAGGAACTTTGTCGGGGCCCGGTACAAGAAGGACCCGAAAACAAAGGAGCTTACCACGGATTCAAGACCGGGCAGCTTGAGCTTGTTCTCGTAAGGAATACACCCAGCGTAATTAGCTCCATATGGTTGCATTCTAATTAATGAAGCCGAATTTCTAAATGGTTCACATTCCTTCCATGATGATCGAAAGCGATGGCTGGGTCGACTCAGAGCAACCCTTGGGACACCACTCTAAATAGGGGTTGAATGTAATGAAGAACAAGGATAAGCTCAAGAAGTTTATCGTCACCGGTCGTGGTGGCCGGCAAAGGCTTGTCGACAAAATGGGGTCATACTATACCGCTGGTGTGCGGAAGGAGAAAAGACCAGCTCGGAAAGCCGGTAGCGAGAGGTTCAAGAACTCAAGGCACAGGTGGCGCGGATTCCGGAGATTGTCCAAGAGCAAGTGGAACAACGACTGGAGCGATGATCACCGCCCTTGTGCCTACCTTGATCTCGGGTTGAGTGCGTGGATTGCGGCGTGACCAACAGGGCCGCCCGATTCCTAGCTTCACGGCCAGCAACTCGCATAATGCGATGGCGGGGCCATTGGTGCCTCCAATGAGGCGGCATTGGTGTCTCCGGACAGGCACGAGCTTAATGCACCCGGTGTACGCCCGGCGGCACCTCTGCAGCAAGCGGCCCCTCCGTCAGCTGCGCCCGCCGTTGGCGGTGCCTCTACATTAGCCGAGCTCGACGCCATCATCACGGTAACTAATTAAGCCTCTCTCGGCCGAGGACTTCATCTCCTTGCCTTTGACTGGGCATCCCTGACGCCCTACATGTTTTCGCAGGGCGCCGCCGACGTTCTGTGCACTCTCCTCCACTTCGTGAACAACGAGTTGGTCGATGTCGCCAAGGGCAAAATCGTTCAACCGGGCAACCCCTTGTTCCACGGTACCCAGATGCCACCCAACTTGTTTAGGGTTCAACTGGTTCGGGTGCTGCCATGCTGCGACGACTTGTTACCTCCGAATCGACCCGTCGGGGCCGGCGATGATGACGTGATGACCCTCGGCGCTGCCTGAGCTGGCCCTGCTTTGGCGAAGAGCCAGATTCGTTTGGGGGCGGGGACACCACCCAAAGACAACACCGCCCGATCGTGCGGCGCCAAGTCGGCCCCATGGCAAGACCGCCGTAACGGTGCGGACATCCCTATGCCACTGGATCCAAACATGCATATGGCACAGGATCGTAACGACGGCAGCGGCGGCGACTATGATACATTTGGCAACGTCGATCAGTACTTTGCCGAGCATGGGTACGATGGCGACTTCATGGGGCCTCCTTCTCAAGAACCAAACCCAACAAAAGACGTGTGCGATCTAGCTCGTACCGCGGAGAAGCCAAGTTGCAACAGGCGTCGTCTGGCGTTCAGCTCTCAGGAGACGCCTCCAGCTGCCGACTTCACCGAGCCTCAGATAGGCGAGGTGCGAAATATTATCAGCCCCAACACACTCAAGAAGGCGGTCTGTGAGCAAAACTCGGTCCCATTACAGGAGAAGAAGAAGGCACACAAAAGAAAGACTAAGAAGGGTGCGAGCCAGCCGGCACCGAAATGCGATCCGTGCTCGGGGCGGGCCACCTTCACCGCAGGATATCTCGAGGAGGGTGCATGTGGCGGGTAGGGCGATGCTACCGACAAATATGCTCAATGCTGCAACCGGTGCTATGCGGAGTCTGCATGACAGTGTTCTTTCTTTGGAGAAGCGGCGTCTCAGGGAGAAGGATGTGGCATACCCGGTTTTCGCGGCCAAGGTGCCAGAGGGCAAGGGCTTTGTGGATAACTCCATCGGGCGTACGATCGTCCTGCGTTTTGATGACATCCATGCTATGTTGAACCTTCATCCGCTGCACTACACCTTCGTTCGCTATTTTTCGCTGAGTATGGAGATGCGGATCATTCGCGACAAGACCCCGGACATCGTGATAGTTGACCCTTCTACATGCGTGCCAAGATCTTGGGCAGCGCTGGCGACCGGCAAGTCGCGAGTTCTTACCTCGAAGGCGTCATTCTGGCAAACCAAGATAAGGATAACTTCCTCGTGCCTTACTTTCCCGAGTAAGTCCTCCCCTCAACCGGCCCGTAACATATGAATTCTTACATTTCGATCGTTTTCTTTTAACATTCCGTGTTTTCTGCGGTGACACACGTTGCACGCTCATCCTCCTAAGCCCCAAATATTCCATGGCCACGTATATCGACCCGGACCGTCGATCGAGCGTAGACTACACAAATGTCAAGAAGGTTCTTGATGATGTTCTCCCGGCTCGCCAAATCTGGAGGCACCTTCACCAGGCCTATTCGTAAATACGGCAAGCACGTGTTCTCCCACAATACGACGTTACGCTGCGTCAAGCAGCCTTTGTGATCGGAAGGGTGCCTACTATTCCATCCATCACATGCGGGCGATCGTGCGGGACCATCATCAACTTCTGCCACCGAGTAAACTCAAGATTCGGCCCGTGGCGTGTCGGCAATCCAGACGCGGACCTCAGACAAGAATTCTTTCGCATCCAAATGGAGTTTGCGGAAATCATCCATCAAGATGTCGCCGTACCTCGGGGCAGTTCTACGCCGAAATCAACCGTCCAACGGTGACATCGACACAATGCTACAAATGCAGGATGACAACGCCTGTTCTTTCATGACTCCCACGATGAGCGGCGGCTTCATCCACGCCTCCGATCCCTTGAGTCGAGTTGTCTAGTTCTCAAACATCGATTGGCTCATGTTGTAATTAAACTTTAATGAACTTGTAGTATGTCTCTTTGGTTTCGAGAGTCGTTCAACTTAGATGTAATCGATGCTATTAATGTCTTGCTTTTCTCTTCCGATCGTTATGTTGCATACTTATATATTGCTTATGTATTGTCTGTGAATTGGTACTAACGTTTCGTTTGGCTAGTGCATAGCGATGCCGTCGTATGTCGTGTACAAGGGTAAGGTTCCCGGAGTCTACGACGACTGGGAGGAGTGTCGGAGACAGGTTCACCGATTCAGCGGTAACAGTTACAAAGGGTACACCACTAGGGCCGAGGCGAATCTAGATACGCCCGCTATCTAGCGGGAGAGGGGAGGTAGCGTTGGAGGAACCGGATGAAGACGAGTTTCATCGTGATGATGCTCATCGTGATGACCGCAGCTCTCTTCTATGTGATGGTAGTTTAGATGATCGATATCGACTTGTAATGTGAAGACAAACTCGCTACTCGCGGTCTCGAGACTTGTAATATAATGTTCTATCTTTGTTCGGTCTTTTCAATTCGGAGACTAATATGATGAATTGTATTCGGAGACTAATATGATGAATTGTATTCAAAGACTAATCTTCTATTGTATTTGATGAATCTATTGTTGATGTGTGCTGTCTATATTTTGTCAAATTATACATTTTGTAACCTGTGCAAAAACAGAAAAAAAAACCTAATATTCATACTAATGGCGCATCACATGACAGGCGCCATTAGTATGACAGGCATACTAATGGCGCATCCTTTGGGTAGTGCGCCATTAGTATGCCGCGATTACTAATGGCGCATCCAGAGGTGGTGCGCCATTAGTATGCCAAAGCACTGGGTATACATGCCCACAGGAGGCATACTAATGGCGCACCCTCGCATATACTAATGGCGCACAATGTAGTGCGCCAGTCGTATACCAGATACTAATGGCGCACCAGGTGGTGCGCCATTAGTAAAAATTACTAATGGCGTGTTATTAATGGCGCACCAGTGATGCGCCGTTAATGGCCAAATTAGGTGCGCCATTAGTAGTGGTTTTTCTAGTAGTGGTGGAGCCGGGCACTGTATCTGCTCCACCTTCTTAGTTCAGCCCTGAAGGATGAGGGGAAGGCTGAGCATACTCCTTGGATCTAAAAAGTGGAGGATATGTTTGGAAATTCAAAAAACTTACTGGAGTAACTGGATGAGCGCAGTCGAGGCCGAGGGCTTCGGTCGTTTTTGGCCACGACATCTGGGCCTTGAAAAGCAGCTTCCACATATCTTCATGTGTTGTGTCGAAGAACTGCTGCAAGGTCGGGGGACAGGCCGGATCAAACTCCCACATATGAAGAGTCCGGCGTTGGCAGGGGAGAATCCGACAAAAAAAGCATCACCTAGATCACGTTGGAAAGACTGGTGTTCTTCTCCATCATGCTGCTGACGCGCTTCTGCAGCGTCATCACCTCGTCAGACGACGCCCAAGCCAGGCCCTTGTTAATCCATGGTGCAAGCCACATTGGAGGACCGGATTTGAACTCAGGAGTGGCGGCCCATGTGGTTTCATGGGGTTCCGTGATATAGAACCACTCATGTTGCCATCCCTTCACAGTCTCTACGAAGGTCCCCTTGGGCCAGGTGGCGTTGGGGAGCTTGCTCACCATGGCGCCGCCACACTCCTCGTGTTGACCATCGACCACTTTCAGCTTCACGTTGAAGACCTTGAGCTACAGGCCGAAGTGGGGGGAATGTGAAGGAACGCCTCACAAACGACGATGAACGCCGAAATGTTGAGGAAGGAATTCGGGGCTGGAAATCTAGCCTGTAGTAGAACATCAGCCCACAGACGAAAGGGTGGAGTGGAAACCCTAGTCCGCGAAGGAAGTGGGGGATGAACATTACCCTCTCATTAGGCTCTAGGGTGGGGATGATCTGCTTTTTGGCAGGGAGCCGGTGGGCGATGTCCGCGGCCAGGTGCCCCGCTTCCCGGAGTTCCTTGACATTCCCCTCCGTGACGGAGGAGGCCATCCACTTTCCCCGCGCGCCGGATCTGGACATGGCTGGAGTGCTTTGTGGGGGAGGAAAGGATTGAAACTTGGGCGCCGGAGCTCGAGGGCAGATGGGCGGAGGAAGAAGAAGGTGTGGGGTAAAAGGATGGATCTTTATCCTCTTATAAAGGCAGTGAATATCAAGCACCGCCCCACCACGAGCCTTAAAACTCGCATGTTCCCAAGGGGTCGTGCGAACGACACGGTTGGATTACCCAAACCCGTATTGATGAGAATCCCACAATAAGGGGACACTATCTCTGTTTTGACAAGACTTGTCAATAGAGGCCGTGCCTCGAAGCGCGGAGCGGGATGCCACAAAATGGTTCAGAATAATGATAAGGCCATAACATAACGTCTCGGTGAAAAAGATGTCAGTAGACATAATTCATTTTGTTTAAAGTGTTTAGCCCTTGTGGTTCAGGGTTGAAATGTAATACAGAGCTGGATATAGTTCTCTTCTTCAACTACTATGGAGTATTCGGAGGAGGAACCCGCCTTGCAATGCCGAAGACAATCTGCGTGCCGGACACATCGTCCTTGAAGCCCGGTTCAGGGGCTACTGAGGGAGTCCTGGATCACGGGGTCCCCGGGCGTCCAGGCTATGTGACGTGGGCCGGACTAGTGGGCGGTGAATATACAAGATAGAAGGCCTTCCCCCGTGTCCGGATGGGACTCTCCTTTGCATGGATGGCAAGCTTGGCGTTCGGTGACGATGATTCCTTTCTCTATAAACCGACACTGTACAACCCTAGTCCCCTACGGTGTCTATATAAACCGGAGGGTTTCGTCTGTAGAGGCAATCATAATCATACAGGCTAGACATCTCGGGTTTAGCCATTACGATCTCAAGGTAGATCAACTCTCGTAACCCCTATACTCATACAAGTCAATCAAGAAGGAAGTAGGGTATTACCTCCATTAAGAGGGCCCAAACCTGGGTAAACATCATGTCCCCCGCCTCCTATTACCTTTGAGCCTCAGACGCACAGTTCGGGACCACCTACCCGAGCTCGGCCGGTTTTGACACCGACAACGGGCTCCGGCGAGCTCTATGGAGTTTTCGGGAGGCGACGAGGGGCGTCAGTGGGAGAGGGGAGGACTCCATAGCTCAGGCGGCCACTCTGAAAGGGCATGGACGAGTACAGGACGCGGGTGGAAACGAGCACAGGGGCATGGGCGCACTGTGCACTTGGCCCCATCGTGCCCGTCCTCGCTGCGGCGAGGTTCGGCGTCGGCGAGCGGCAGGGAGGAGTCAAGGGCGAAGAGACAAGGGTGGTGGCATGGTGTAGCAGGCTAAGGCGAGCTGCGATGCGGGCACTAGCTCAACAGGGGCGATGGCGCGATGTAGAGCACATCGGCTGTATGCCAGCACGCTTGGACGAACACGGTCACCACGGGAACTCTGGCTACGCGACACGACGAGCAATAAATTCATGTCTAGGTGTTGTCTTCGCAAGTTTAGGTCGATCCAAGCATCCAAGTTAATGCCAGGCTCACAGGGTGCGACTGTAGCTTCATGGCAAGTTTCTGGACAGAAACTTTGGAGCTTGATAGAGAGAAATCTAGAGAGAGTTAAGAGCTGATTTTTGGTATCTAGGGTTTACTTAGGAGGGTAACGAAGCCCTAAAAATTTGAGCTTCATTGGATCAAGGAAAGCCGCACTTCCTTCACAACATGCATTTTCTGACCAAAAAGGAAAAGATTTTCTGTAGAAAAAATATTCCAAATAACGATGAAATATATTTGCACAAGGAGGTGTGCCAAGGTCCAAAGAACATTCATGATTTTTCTCAGAATTTTGTGGGCAAGAAAAATGAGGGTTGCTTTGGAGTAGAAGTGGCTGAAGTGTTATTTGAGAAAGAAACTAAATATTTTTCATTAAGAAAAATATTCCCAAGGTTATACTTGGGTATATCAGAGGTCAAGGTATGGGTTTGGAGGTGAGATGAGTCACTTGGGTGAAAATCAAAGAAATGCCCAAGTGATGAAGTCAAAATGAGTTGATTCGCAAACTCAAATTCATTTCAAAAAGCAATAAAATTTCGAAAAAAGGGCAAAAACCAGGGTGTCATAGTGAGGCAAGTCCTTCGTAGGCGATGGCCTTGGTGGGATAGACAAGGATGCTTCTTCATGGACCCTGTTGACACCAGATTTCGGCATCTTCAAAAACACTATTAAGATGGCCTCATATGGAAAAGTGCTCATAGTGAGAAATTTCTGTATCATCAAAAGGAGAAACTTTGGTATTTGGGCCATAGCCATCCGATCTCATCTCTAAGGCAGAAGTTGTGTTCGAAGTACTGGGATTTTATATTCAGACAGTATTCGGCTAATTACACCCCCAAGACGGCATAATATGGAAGAATTATCTACACGAATTGTTTTCGCCTCGTTGAGGCAATCGATTTTGATATATAAATGATCTCAATCCGAGTTTGTATGCAAAAGTTAGAGACAATTCACTACAGACCAAACCTAAACAGAAATATGGCGCGAGGTATGAGACACACTGTCTGATGGGTCGCGTGAGTTATTCCGCCTTTGCAGGCTAAATGAAGCTTGCTGGGGTAAAACTTTGCCGGTGTTAAAGCTTGCCGGGGGTGAAAACCTTGCCGGTGTAAAGCTTGCCGGGGTTGAAACCTTGCAGGGGTGAAAACCTTGCCGGTGTGAAAGCTTGCCGGGGTGGAAACCTTGCCGGTGTGGAAAGCTTGCCGGGGTGAAAGCTTGCCAGCGTGAAATCTTGCCAGGGTGGAAACCTTGCCAGGGTGGAAAGCTTGTCGGGGTGGAAACCTTGCCGGGGTGAAATCTTGCTGGCGTGGAAAGCTTGCCGGAAAGGTGAAACTGTCAAAGTCAATCCGACCAAAGGTTGGAGATGGGCTCGAAAGAGTATCCAGATGATCTCAGATGGAAAAGTGTTCTACACGTAAGTTGTGTGTATCCTCGAAAAGGTCAACTTTTCTTTCGAGTCATCATCATCTGAGATAGTATACAGCCTGCGGAGTTTCTGCAAGACCCAGACAGCCAAGAAAACTGCACGACCAAATCCGACTAGAAGTTAAAGGTGACCTCGTAAAGTATTGAAGAGGACCTTATTTGGAAAAATGATCAAACATGAGGGTTTTTCGCCTAGTCGAGGCACACAAATTTGGTATTTTGATCTTCTTGATCGGAGGTCATATGCAAATTCTATGTCCCGTGCAAGAAGCAGGACAGAAGTGTGGGACAGATTCGGGCTGAATCCGAGTTGGGCTAAAACTATAACTGTAGGACGTGAATTGACGTAATTTTCTTGTAAGGAAAGCCTATATGAATCCTTTGCTCATACGGGAAGTCCAGATGCCTCTTTTATATGTTGAGGGTGAAGGCCGATTGAAACAACACACAATCGAACAAATCAATATACTACTTGCTCTAGGGACGAGCGAATCTACCTAGTCAGCCCTTAGCCGCCACACTCCCTGACGGGGTCCCGCCCGTGGGTGTGGGGTTTCGGGTCCGCAAAAGCGCCCGCCGACTGTCTTGCGTATCGCGCTGTCGGTCGGGTCTCCTTCAACGTGAGCTGCGATGCATCACCCCCGGTGTTGAGGGTGCACGTGACGTGTTAGTGTGTCAACACACTTTTTGGCGACTCCGCTGGGGACTGAAGATCAATCATCATCATCCACCATGTCTGATCTTCCCAAGCCATCAGAGGTAGACGCCGATAACATCATTAAGCACAGTCTTGATGAGTACAAGAAGGCATGTGAGGAGGACTTGCAGGAGTTCCTTGCAAAGTTCAAGAAGGATGGCCAAGGCAACATCACTCTGATTGAAGAAATAAAGTTCCCTCCTCTTCAAGCAGAGCAGGTTAAACCATCTGCGAGTACTACCTTTTCTCCTGAGTAGTGGGCTGAGATTGAGAGTCGTATTGCTGATGGTAATAATCTGGTCTATCAAACTTCCATAGAAAATATTAATGCTCAGAAGAATATATCTCAATCATCAAGTGGTAATGGTGGCGTAGCTGCTAGTGTGCAAAACCCTAATCTGGCTTTACCTATTTCATCGGCGCCTCCCATGCCGATGACTTATTATCCTCGCCAAACAAATCAGATTGTGGCTGCACCAATTTATCCTATTATGAACATGCTAGGTTCGGTGGCAACGCCGAACCAAACCTTACCTACAGGTGCAACCACTCGGCCATTACCGAAGTATGGTTTGGCATACATGCCACAGTTCCTACCTACAACTAGTAGTCATATTCCTCGTACGCCATAGCAGCAAGCTTCGTCGTCTACTACAGACGATGCCCTAGCTAATTTAAGAGAGGAGATGTCTAAGATGCTTCGAGAGAATTTTGGAGTTGAGTTACCTCGGATCGGATTTACCAGAAGCCGTACCCCGAGTACTTTGATGCCATCCAGTGCCCTCCGGGATATAAAATTCCATATTTTGTTAAGTTTAACGGAGAAGGAAAAAAAACCACATGGGAGCATGTTAGTCGCACAATTAGGTGAGGCAGGCTCGCTAAATGAATTGAAAGTGCGTTTGTTTCCTTTATCATTAACTGGTACTACATTTTCATGATTTTCTTCTTTACCACATGGTTCCATTCGGGTTTGGTCGTAGCTAGAGCAGAAATTTCATGATCACTTTTATAGCGGCGACAATGAACTCAAGTTGTCCCATCTAACATCAGTCAAACAGAAGCATGACGAATCAGTCTCCGATTATGTCAAGAGATTTAGAGAAACAAAAAACCGGTGTTATAGTTTGGTGATAACCAAAAGTGATTTGGCTGATCTGGTGTTTAGTGGTTTGAGAACTCACATTACAGGAAGGCTAGAAGGACATGAGTTTTTAAATATCAACCAAGTCTTGCAAAGGGCTTTGGCTCAAGAAAGCCGAAGCAAAGATCTTAAAGAGGTGCATAGGTATAAAACTGATCGTCCTAAGATGAATATGGTTGAGTATGATAGTGACCACTCGGACGATGAGGGTGATATTTATGCTGCTGAATTTCTTTGGCCATCTAAGGCAAACCATTTACTTGCAGTGATTTAAAGCCGATTCATAAGAATCATGATGAAGAGATGAAATTTACTTTCAGCATTGCTAAGTGTGATAGAATATTTGATGCTTTATTGCAAGCGAAGATTATTAGAATATCTCATACTTTACCGTTGTTTGAGGAGCTGAAACAACATTCTTATTGCAAGTATCATAATTCTTTTTCTCATGCTACTAATGATTGTAATGTTTTTCGACGACAGATACAGTTGCCATTAATGATGGACGATTGAATTTTTTTGATATGCAAGTTGATAAGCAGCATTTCCCAATGAAAACCATGGACTTGGAGGAGAAGAAGATGTTAACTTGGCCCAGCATAGCCTAATCAGCTAATAAGAATAATATTGTCATTGCTGAGCCCAGGAAAAATAAGGAGAGTGACAAGGTGTTGGGGAGACAAGTTGTGCTTGACAAGCAACCCGATGGCAAGGAGATAATCAAGATCACCATCAAGAATCCTACACCCGGGGGGCAACCACAAGTGAAAAAGTGAACACTCATGCCAAATTTGTTAAGCCCAAGAGTCCAGATGTTGGCAAGTGGAAGACGAATGAAGCTAAAGTACAGTGCAAGAAAATCCAGCCAACTTTTTATATGTTGTTGTCCAAGTATGCCAATCAAGCGGCCGGTTCTAGCCTAACCGGTCATCCAATTTGAAGCACTCAAGGTCACCTCCTCGGGAAGAATTTCAGCATCATGCAAGGCCATACGGGTCATGGGCACCGGGACAATGGATGGCGCCACCCCCCCTATGCGCCATACTACATGGGAGGCTTCAATGGAGGATGGGGGCAGCCCCCAATGGTCCCTTATGCTTTTCATCCGGGTTGGGTAGAACCAAGGAGGCCCGTTCATGAGAGACTTTCTTATCCCTCATGAGGCCGTTTGAACAATGGTGTCAATCAGCCAATGCAAGATAATCAAAAAAGGGTTGGTAAGCAAGTGTGGCGTGCTAAATCACCATGTGCTGAAATTTTAGAGCCTAGCAAGCAAAGGAGAAGAATAGTAGTGTTAAACTATTATGATAGGCAATAAAGAATTAACAATCAAAGAGCCAATTATTGTTAGTAATCCAGCTGATTCTAATAAAGATGTGGCTGTTGTCCAGAAGGGTCCTATGGCTAATGATCATGAAGCTAGCACAAGCAAGGCCAAGACGAGGGATCCAAAATATACTCAGCCTAAGTGGTGTCCTTCCGGGCTGACCAAGACATAAAAAAGGAGATTGCAGCGAATGAGGAGTCATGAGAAGGAGGAACAAGAAGTAGAAAAGTTAAGGGATAAATTATTCAATGAAAGTCGTCCCATGGTACCCCCAAAACAAGTGCGGAGACCAAAGCAAAAAAGAAAACATAGCAGCTTCTGAATTGATCATAGGCACACCTACACCACCAACGAAGGACGATGCGGCTATTATTACATCGTCCACTTCGCCTACTACTTCCTCTTCCCTTGGAGATATTTCGGAGTCAGCGGACATGCTTGCGGAAGGGGATGAAATGGTTGATTATGAATCTACACCGGGTCATGAAGGTATGGATATTAATATGGTGTATTACTTACCCGCTGAATTTCGTGCTATAGATGAAGAAGGGGAAGTAGCTCAGCTATATTTTTGTCCTAAAATGCTATATTCGAGAAGCCAAAAGAACCGGTGACGCACTTGAAGCCATTGTTCCTTAAAGGTCATATTAATGGATCACTGGTTGCTAGAATGCTTGTCGATGGTGGTGATGTGGTTAGTCTTATGCCATATTCGGTCTTCAAAAAATTGGGGCTGCATGATGAAGAGTTAATAAAGACCAACATGGTGCTCAATGGATTTGAAGGCAAAGAGAAAACTAAAGCCAAAGGTGTAACGTATGTGGAGCTTACGGTGGGAAGCAAAACTTTGGCCACCGCATTCTTTGTCACCGAGGTGCAAGGTAACTACAATGTGATATTAGGACGCTATTGGGTTCATGCAAATCAGTGCTTGCCTTCCACTATGCACCAGTTTTCGATCTAGTGGGTGGATGATGAAGTGGAGGTCATTCATGCGGATAATTCCGCTTGTGTTGCTTTGGCCGATGCATCGGTGGATTTGCAGCATCCTAATGCTACGTGCTTGATGGGGCGCGACTTATCAGAATTTGATTTTCTTAGCGCCACAAAAAGTGGTTTCGTGCCTATTTCTTTAAAGTCGGTTGGTGATAATCAGCTCCAAGTTATGATGTATTTAAATGGATCCTAACTCAGAGTGGTTACAAAAGCGTCTTGCGGAATATCGATCCAATGAGAATGATATGTATGAGTCTATAGAAGAGCTAGATGATATGGATAAATTAGGACAAGGTTTTAAATCGGCCAATCCATTAGAAGAGATAGATTTAGGAGACGGTTCAATTCCTTGTCCGGCATTTGTAAACGCAAATTTAAGAGCCGATCATAAAGCTAAGTTGATTGAGATGTTGAAAGAATATGTTTGTTGCTTTACATGGGAATATCATGAGATGCCTGGTTTAAGACGAGAGTTAGTGGAGCATCGGTTACCTATAAAGGCATGTTTTAGACCATACAAGCAATCGGCCAGAAGGTTTAAGCCAAAAACGTATGACCGGAGCAAGGAAGAGATCGGTCGTTTTCTTAAAGCCAATTTTATTTGACCTTGCAGGTATGCTCAGTGGATTTCTAACATTGTGTTAGTAGAGAAGAAAGGCTCTGGCAAGTTGAGGGTGTGCATTGATTTCAGAGATTTGAATACAGCTACACCTAAAGGTGAGTATCCCATGCCAATAGCCGACATGCTTATTAATGATGCTTTTGGACATAAGTTCATTAGCTTTCTTGATGGCAATGCGGGGTATAATCAGATTTTTATGGCCGAAGAGGACATGTTCAAAACAGCTTTTCAATGCCCCGGTTTCCCTGGTTTGTTTGAGTGGACGGTGATGACCTTTGGATTAAAGAATGCCGGCACCACGTATCAAAGGGCTATGAATTTAATTTTTCATGATTTACTTGGTGTTATACTTGAGGTCTATATTGATGATATTGTTGTCAAATCGGATGCTTTTGAATCTGAGTTAGCCAATTTGCGCTTGGCTTTTGAAAGGATGAAAAAATATGGGCTGAAAATGAATCCTATGAAGTGTGCCTTTGGTGTATCGGCTGGGAAGTTTCTGGGTTTCATTATTCATGAGGATGGTGGGAAATTGATACCAAAAAGATAGAAGCTACACAAAAAGTAGAGGCTCCAACATGCAAGAGAGATATGCAAAAATTCCTTGGCAAGTTCAATTATTTGAGGAGATTCATAGCCAATCTATCAGGGAAGGTTGATGCATTTACTCCTATACTTCGGTTAAAGAATGATGTTGACTTTACTCGGGGGAAACAGCAAGAGGCATTTGATATGATTAAGAAATATTTGTGCACCCCTTCGGTTATGAAAGCGCCTAGGCATAGGGAGCCATTTAGAATTTACATTGAAGCGGAGGAAGGTGTTATTGGTGTTGTTTTCACTCAAGAGACCGAAGGAAAGGAGCATGTAATTACTTATTTGAGCCGACGCTTATTGACGCTGAGACAAGGTATACATTTATTGAGAAATTATGTTTATGCTTATATTATGCATGCACAAAATTGTGACATTATCTAGTGCCTAGTACTAGCATTATAGCTTGTCAAACCGATGTTATCAAGTACATGTTGCGTAGGCCAATTCTTAGTGGTAGAATTGGCAAGTGGGCTTATGCTTTAATTGAATATGATTTGGCTTATGAATCTCTAAAATCCATGAAAGGCCAAATCATTGCTAATTTTATTGTTGAGCATAGGATTGATGACAACCATGATATTGATATGAACCTTGTCTCGTTAGTACCATGGAGGTTATATTTTGATGGTTCAGTTTGTAGCAATGGCCAAGGTGTTGGTATTGTTTATATATCTCCTCATGGTGTTGTTTTTGAAGCCTCATGCCGCTTAGAATATTTTTGCACAAATAATCAAGCCAAATGTGAAGCATTCTTATTCGTCTTAGAGATGTTGCTTGCTATAGGTGCTACACATATTGAGGATTTTGGTGATTCGTTATTGGTAGTGCAACAAATATCCAAGGTCTTTCAATGGTTCGATGAATCAATTAATGTTTATCTTGATAAATGTCTAGATATAATTTCTCCTTTGGTTTATTTTAGCGTTGCTCACATATCTAGAAATGAAAATTGGAGGGAAAATTAGTTGGCACAACAAGCATCTGGCTATCATGTTGATTGTGGCATGTTTCATATTACCCAAAGGCCGATGTCTAGTCTTGCCAATGTAGGGGAGGCTGAACCGGAGCCCATCGTTTCGGACACTAATGAAAAATGTAATGCAGGAGAAAATCAGGACTGGAGGAAACCCATTATTTATTATTTGTGTGATCCTAGTAAAAGGGTGGATAGGGTTGTTCGCCGTATGGCTTTCAAATACACAATGAGAGATGGTGGTCTTTATCGCCGAATGGTTGATGATGTTCTTTTAAAGTGCTTGGACGAGGACCAAGCGAGAGTTGCTATTGGAGAGGTTCATGAAGGTATTTGTGGCACTCTTCAGTTGGCTCCCAAGATGAAATGGTTACTACGACGTGCTGGATTTTATTGGCCGACTATGATTAATGATTCCTTCAGATATTACGAAGGGTATGAAGCTTGTCAAAAATTCGGTGATATTCAATTCGCTCCTGCTGCTATGTTACATCCTATTATCAAGCCGTGGCCTTTCAGAGGATGGGGTTTAGATTTTATTGGACAAACTCACCCGTCTTCCTCAAAAGGGCATCGATTCGTATTGGTCGCAACCAATTATTTCACTAAATGGTCTGAAGCAGTACCTCTCAAGAACATGACACATACGGAGGTAATTCAATTCATAACCGAGCACATTATTCATAGATTCGGTATTCCTCAAACTTTAACTACAGATCAAGGTTCATCTTTCATGTCACACCAAGTCAGGGAGTTTGCCGAATCTTATAACATGAAGTTGCTCAATTCCTCCCCATTATTATGCCCAAGCTAATGGACAAGCTGAGTCTAGCAATAAATTATTAATGAACCTCATCAAGGAGAAGATTGAGGATGAGATGGCATGAGCTACTGTCTGAAGCTTTGCGGGCACATAGGATCTCAAGGCATTGTGCTATGAAGGTGACTCCATATGAGCTAGTATATGGTCAAGAAATTGTTTTACCGGTGGATGTAAATTTGAATGCTTTGCGAATAGCCAAACAAAATGATTTATCGGCAGTAGACTTTTATAATTTGATGATGGACAATATTGATGAGGTTGCCGATAAACGTTTGGCTGCTTTGAGGGCCATAGAGAGAGAAAGTTGAGGGTGGCGAGAGCTTACAATAAGAAAGTCAAGTTGAAGAATTTTCAAGTTGGCGATCTCATCTGGAAAGTGATTCTACCGATTGGTTCAAGAGATAGAAAATTCGGGAAGTGGTCTCCTAGTTGGGAAGGTCCTTTTAGGATCGCAAGAGTATTTCCCAGAAACTCATATTTGGTGGAATCCATACAAGGGGCATTGTTACCTCGAGCTCTCGATGGCAAGTACTTGAAGAAATACCACCCGAGTGTGTGCCAAGAAGCCTAAGTAGGCAATGGCCGATATACGATTATTGCCCTTAGCACAAACATGGCCGATACATAATTATCACCCTAAGAAAAATAAATTACCAATGGAGGGTTGACATCGTCCTTAGAACAAACAAGGTGCAAGTTATTTTTCGGCACACAAGCTTTCCCGAAAAACAGGGGGACATGTGTTGACACAAGATTTTGGCATGGTCAAAAACACAATTAAGATGGCCTCAAATGGGAAAAGTGCTCAAAGTAAGAAAGTTCGGTATCGTCAAAAGGATAAACTTTAGTATTTGGGTCATAGCCATCCGATCTCATCTCTAAGGCAGAAGTTGTGTTTGAAGTACTGGGATTTTATATTCAGAACACTATTCGGCTAATTACTCCCCCAAGAGGGCATCATATGGAAGAATGATGTACACGAGTTGTCTTCATATTGTCGAGGCAATTGATTTCGATATATAAATCATCTAAATCCGAGTTCGTATGCAAAAGTTAGAGAGAATTCACTGCAGACCGAACCTAAATGGAAATATGGCACAAGGTACCAGACACCATGTCTGATGGGTCGCGTGAGTTATTCGGCCTTTTCCAGCTGAATTAAGCTTGCTGGGGTGAAACCTTGCCGGTGTGAAAGCTTGCCAGGGGTGAAAACCTTGCCGGTGTAAAGCTTGCCAGGGTGGAAACCTTGCAGGGGTGAAAACCTTGCCGGTGTGAAAGCTTGCTGGGGTGGAAACCTTGCCGGTGTGGAAAGGTTGCCTGGGTGAAAGCTTGCCAGGGTGAAATCTTGCCGGGGTGGAAACCTTGCCGGGGTGGAAAGCTTTCCGGGGTGAAATCTTGCTGGCATGGAAAGCTTGTCGGAAAGGTGGAAGCTGTCAAAGTCTATCCGATGAGATGTTGGAGATGGGCTCGAAAGAGTATTCAGATGATCCCATATGGAAAAGTTTTCTACACATAAGTTGTGTGTATCATCGAAATGGTCAACTTTTATTTTAGAGTCATCATCATCTGAGATAATATACAGCCTGCAGAGTTTCTGCAAGACTCGGATAGCCAAGAAAACTGCATTACCAAAGCCGACTAGAAGTTTAAGGTGACCTCGTAAAGTATTGAAGATGACCTTATTTGTAAAAATGATCAACAATAGAGTTGTTCGTCTCGTCGAGGCGCACACATTTGCAATTTTGATCTTCCTAGTAGGAGATCATATGCAAATTCAACGGCCCGTGCAAGAAGCAGGACAGAAGTGTGGGACAGATTCAGGTTGAATCCGAGTTGGGCTAAAACTAGAACTGTAGGACATGAATTGATGTAATTTTCTTGTAAGGAAATCCTAGATGAATCCTTTTCTTGTATGGGAAGTCCAGCCACCTGTTTTGTATGTTGGGGGTGACAACCGATTGAAACAACACACAATCGAACCAATCAATATACTACTTCTTCATCTACGTTTTATCTCTCCATTGATTGTCTCTCGTTTTTTGTTGTTCTTCGTGTTTGAGAGCTGCGAGTCCCGAGGCTCTAGGAGAGAGCGAATAAACCTATGGCATCCCATATCCGCTGCAGTCCCTGATGGGGTCCCTCCCGGGATTGTGGGGTTTCGGTTCTACAAAAGCGCTCGTCGACTGTCGTGCGTATCACGCTGTCGGTCGTGTTTCCTTCGACGTGAGCTGCAAAAGCGCTCGTCGACTGTCATGTGTCAACAGACCCTTTGTGGGTGGAGCCCTCCGTGGACTCGGCCAACCGTTACCCTACATGGGTTGAAGTCTCCATCAACGTGGATGTACGATAGCACCACATATCGGAACCACGCAAAAAATCTCCGTGTCTTCAATTTTGTTTGCAAACACCAATCCATCCCTTTACTTTCTTGCAACTTGCATGCTTTACTTTCCGCTGCTCATATACTCATAGCATGCTTGCTTGAAATGTATTGTGAATGTTTACACTTGTGTTAAATCTCTACCTTAACTTGAAGAAATTAAAAACGGTCACTTTTATTTGTTGAGGGTCTAATCAGCTCCCCCCTCTAGATCGCTCTTCTCGATCCTTTCAACAAGTCGTGAGTTAGCGGGCTGTAATTGGGCTATATGCAAACAGGCCTTTAACAGGCTTTCTGTGGGCCAGCCCGCTACCTTTTGACTAAGTCAAACGGGCCGGTCTTTTCACCGGAATGGGCCTCTGTTGGGTCATGCCATGTGTCCATGTATCATAGGCACCCGCGGTCCAATGACTGGATGACATCTGCCCCAACGGTGAGCTCACACATGGTTCCTCTCGCCATTGAGCATTTTACACGTGTACAATACCCATTGGTCCAGGCTGTTAACAGGTTATCAGATCCAAACCCAAACCTGATAGCTTAACGGCGACCCATTACGGTGGATGCCACATGTCGGTTACCCTTGACGAAAGCACTTCCATGACGCGTCATTTATCGTCATGGAAGTGGACACTTCCGTGATGATAATTTTGGCATTGTCATGGAACACTTCTACGACAACACAATTATTACTATATCGATTTTGTCATAAAATCATCATGGGTGTACATGCATGACAGAAAACGTGACCTACTATGACAAACACGTACCATCACGGAATTGGTTTTTTGTAGTGGATATTGAGGATGCACGCGGTGCATGGATGATACAACGTCTCAGCAGCTAACGAAAGATGGTGGGTCTAAGATAATAATGTAGATGGGGCATCAAAGATGGCCCATGATAGGTCTCCAGCGTATCTATAATTTTTTATTGTTCCATGCTATTATATTATCTGTTTTGGTTGTCTAATGGGCTTTATTATGCTCTTTTATATTATTTTTGGGACTAACCTATTAACAGAAGGCCCAGTGCAAATTGCTGTTTTTTTTGCCTATTTCAGTGTTTTGCAGAAAAGGAATATCAAACGGAATCCAAACGGAATGAAACCTTCGCGAGGATCGTTTTTGGAACAAATGCAATCCAGGAGACAAAGAGTGGACATCAAGGAAGCAACGACGTGGCTGAGGGAGTCCTGGATTAGGGGGTCCTCGGACTGCCGGACTATATACTTTCGCCGGACTGTTGGACTATGAAGATACAAGATTGAAGACTTCGTCCCATGTCCAGATGGGACTCTCCTTTGCGTGGAAGGCAAGATTGGCAATTCGGATATGTAGATCTCCTCCCTTGTAACCGACTCTGTGTAACCCTAGCCTTCTCCGGTGTCTCTATAAACCGGAGGGTTTAGTCCGAAGGACAACAACAATCATAATCATAGGCTAGCTTCTAGGGTTTCGCCTCCACGATCTCGTGGTAGATCAACTCTTGTAATACTCATATCATCAAGACGAATCAAGCAGGAAGTAGGGTATTACCTCCATCGAGAGGGCCCGAACCTGGGTAAACATTGTGTCCCTCGGCTCCTATTACCATCCGCCTTAGACGCACAGTTCGGGACCCCCTACACGAGATTCGCCGGTTTTGACACCGACATTGGTGCTTTCATTGAGAGTTCCACTGTGCCATCATGATAAAAGGCTTGATGGCTCGTTCGATCATCGGCAACGATGCGACCCACGACGAGGTTTTCCTCCCCGGGGAGCTCTCCGTATTCGGCGGCTTCGTACTGCGGGCCAACTCGCTTGGCCATCTAGAGCAGATTGAGAGCTACGCCCCTGGCCGTCAGGCCAGGTTCGGAAGCATGTACTATACTGCCAATATCCGCGGAGACTTGATCTTCGATGGATTTGAACCCATGTCAGGTGCGCCGCACAGTCATGATGAGCATGACTTAGCTCTGTCATCGGATGGTGTTCGGGAGATCCCACCTGTAGCTACTCCGGCTCTCAATCGAGAGCAGATTGCACCGTCCGAGGACGGGTGGATGGACCCCGCAACGGAGGCCGCACACTCAGCGGTGATAGAGCCGAATACTGTCTTCACCTCCTATGAGACCCATGTTGCCGGACACCTGGATTCGTCCCCGGCCACGGGCTCCGAACCGCCTGCGTCCGTGCCTATTGTATCGGATTGGGCACCGATCATGGAGTTTTCCTCCGCGGATATCTTTTAGCACTCGCCACTGGGTGATGTGTTAAATTCATTAAGGTCTCTCTCCTTGCCTAGAGACCCTTGGACGAACTATGTACGGCTTGAGTGGGAAGCGGACGACGAAGAAATTCGTTCCCCACCCACCACCCACTTAATAGCCACTGTCGACGACTTAACCGACATGCTCGATTTCGGCTCCGAAGACATCGACGGTATGGACGACGATGCAGGAGACGAACAGGAACCACCGCCCAAAGGGAGCTGGACTGCCACCTCATCATATGATATATACATGGTGGGCACCCCCAAAGAAGGCGATGGCGATATGGTAACGGAGGATAATCCCTCCAAGAAACAATCCTAGCACCAGTGTCAGCGGCGCTGCTCAAAGTCCCACCATAGCAAAAGAAGCGATACCGGCACAAGAGACAATAACGCTCTGGATAGTGCCGAAGACGAAGACACTTCTTCCAGCAAGGCCTTGAGCGGGAGGATGGGCAAGCTAGCCCTCAGGAACATGCAGCAGACGGAGAATTAGAGGATGACAATCACATGCCTCTCTCAGAAGATTAGGTGAGCCTCGGCGATGAAGAATTTATCGTGCCTGAGGATCCCGCCGAGCAGGAGCGCTTCAAGCGCCGGCTTATAGCCACAACAAATAGCCTGAAGAAAAAGCAACAACAGCTTCGAGCTGGTCAAGACCTGCTAGCGGATAGATGGACCGAGGTCCTGGCGGCCGAGGAATACGAACTCGAGCGCCCAACCAAGAGTTACCCAAAGCGCAGGTTTCTACCCCCAATTCGAGGAGGAAGTATTAAACCCCACACTACCAGCGTATGATGCGGCTGATCGGCCACCCCGTGGCCGAGACAAAACGGCATATAAACCCGAAGTCCAGCCCGCACCCCGTCGCCAGTCAATCAAAAACACCAAGGCCCGGGGCAACACGCAGGACCTGTGAAACGCATTGGAAAACAAAGCAGGACATACAAGATCGATCTACGGATCACAGGGGCGCGCCCTAGCGCGTGACGATGATCGTCACGCCGGATATAATAAAAGAAAATCCGGCCGGGCTGAATGCAGCAGGCAAGACTCGTATAAACTGCGTCGTGACATTGCCCGACACAGAGGCGCCACACACCCCCTATGCTTCACTGATGAAGTGATGGATCACGAATTCCTGGAAGGATTTAAACACGTGAACATTGAATCATATGATGGTACAATAGACCCGGCGGTATAGATTGAAGATTTCCTCCTCGACATCCACATGGCCCGCAGTTACGATCTACATGCCATCAAGTACCTCCCACTAAAACTCAAAGGACCGGCTCAGCGTTGGCTGAATAGCTTGCCAGCAAACTCCATTGGCAGTTGGAAGAATCTGGAAGACGCATTCCTTGACAACATCCAGGGCACTTATGTGCGACCACCAGATGCTGATGACTTGAGTCACATAACCCAGTGCTACGTCTTGAGCTTGCATTGGTTTTCCTCGAAGAGGAGAGGGTGATGCAGCAATAGTAGCGTAAGTATTTCCCTCAATTTTTGAGAACCAAGGTATCAATCTAGTAGGAGGCTCCTCAAAAGTCCCACGCACCTACACAAACAAACTGAGAACTCACAACCAACGCGAGAAAGGGGTTGTCAATCCCTTCACGGCCACTTCAAGTAAAGTGAGATCTAATAAAGATAGTAAGATAAGATAAATATATTTTTGGTATTTTATAATATAGATGCAAAAAGTAAAGATGCAAATAAAAGTAGATTGCAAGCAAATATGATATGAGATAGACCCGGGGGCCATAGGTTTCACTAGTGGCTTCTCTCAACATAGCATATGTATTACGGTGGATAGTAACATTGTCCCTTCTCTCTTTTTCTCTCATTTTTTATTTGGGCCTTTTCTCCCTTTTTTTATGGCCTCTTTTCTTTTCTTCTTTTTATTTTTCATCCGGAGTCTCATCCCGACTTATGGGGGAATCATAGTCTCCATCATCCTTTCCTCACTTGGGACAATGCTCTAAAAATGATGATCATCACACTTTTATTTTTCTTACAACTCAATGATTACAACTCGATACTTAGAACAAGGTATGACTCTATATGAATGCCTCTGGCGGTGTACCTGGATATGCAATGAATTAAGAGCGACATGTATGAAAATTATGAAGGTGGCCGAGCCACAAATACAATGTCAACTACATGATCATGCAAAAAGCAATATGACAAAAGTAATGCGTGTCATATGAACGGAACGGTGGAAAGTTGCATGGAAATATATCTCGGAATGGCTATGGAAAGGCCATAATAGGTAGGTGTGGTGGCTGTTTTGAGGAAGGTAAATGGTGGGTGTATGGTACCGGCGAAATTTGCGCGGCACAAGAGAGGCTAGCAATGATGGAAAGGTGAAAGGGTGTGTATAATCCATGGACTCAACATTAGTCAAAATAACTCATATAC
The DNA here is from genome assembly GCA_021605145.1 of Aegilops bicornis. Lineage (NCBI taxonomy): Eukaryota > Viridiplantae > Streptophyta > Magnoliopsida > Poales > Poaceae > Aegilops > Aegilops bicornis. The sequence goes on from CM038673.1 coordinate 33,756,519, forward strand.
TTTTTGCAAAAAATTAGAAGTCATCAAAAACCAAAGCACTATGCGCATGCTCCTAGGGGGATAGATTGGTAGGAAAAGACCATCGCTCGTCCCTGACCGCCACTCATAAGGAAGACAATCAATAAATAAAATTGTGCTCCAACTTCATCACAAAGCGGTTCACCATACGTGCATGCTACGGGAATCACAAACTTCAACACAAGCATTCTTTAAATTCATAATCACCCAACTAGCATAACTATAATATCACTACTTCCATATCTCAAAAAAATTATCAAGCATCAAATTGATCATAGCATCCAATTCACTTTCTATGATAGTTTTTATTATACCCAACTTGGATGATCATCATTCTAGGACTAACTTTATAACCATAGCAAATACCATGTTGTTCTAAAAGACTCTCAAAATAATATAAGTGAATCATGAGAGACTAATAATTTCTTCAAAATTAAGACACCATCGTGCTCTAAAAGATATAAGTGAAGCACTAGAGCAAAAACTATCAAGCTCAAAAAATATAAGTGAAGCACATAGAGTATTCTAGCAAATCCTAATCAAATAGGCTTCTCCAAAAAGGTGTCTAAAGCAAGGATGATTGTGGTAAGCTAAAAATCAAAGACTAATATAATACACAACGCTCCAAGCAAAACACATATCATGTGGCGAATAAAAATATAGCTCCAAGTAAAGTTACCAATGAATGAAGATGAAAGAGGGGATGCCTTCCCGGGGCATCCCCAAGCTTAGGGTTTTGGCTATCCTTGAATGTCTTGGGGTTCCTTGGGAATCCCCAAGCTTAGGCTCTTGCCACCCTTTGTTCCATAGTCCATAAAAGCTTTACCCAAAACTTGAAAACTTCACAACACAAAACTCGACAGGAAATGTTATAAGCTCCATTAGTGAAAGAAAACAAAACCACCACACAAGATACTGTAATGAACTCATTCTTTATTTATTTTGGTGTTAAACCTACTGTATTACAACTTCTCTATGGATTATAAACTATTTTATTGGCCATAGATTCATCAAAATAAGCAAACAACACACGAAAAACAGAATCTGTCAAAAACAGAACAGACTGTAGTAATCTATAACTAACGCAAACTTATGGAACTCAAAAAATTCAGACAAAATAGGACGACCTAGTAAATTTTTTTATTGATCAACAGCAATTGGAATCACTATTTATCACGTTCTGGTGATTTTTAACAATTGTTTTCGTGAACAGAAAGTTTCTGGAAATTACAGCAAGATCAAATAACTATCATCCAAGAAGATCCTATAGGTTTAACTTGGCACAAACCCTAATTAAAACATAAAACCACATCTAAACAGAAGGTAGATGGATTATCTATTCCTAAACAGAAACAAAAACAAAAAACTAAAAATAAAATTGGGTTGCCTCCCAACAAGCGCTATAGTTTAACGCCCCTAGCTAGGCATAAAAGCGAGGATAGATCTAACGAGTGCCATCTTTGGCACTAAATTCATATGTGGCCCGCATGATAGATTCATGAGGTAATTTGACTTTCTTTTTTGGAAAGTGCTCCATGCCTTTCTTTAATGGAAATTGGAATCTAATATTCCCTCCCTTCATATCAATAATCGCGCCAATCGTTCTAAGGACAGGTCTACCAAGAATAATAGGGCAAGAAAGATTGCAATCTATATCAAGAACAATAAAATCTATGGGCACCAAATTTCTACTTGCAAAAATAAGAACGTCATTGATCCTTCTCATAGGCTTTTTAATGGTGGAATCCGCAAGGTGCAAATTTAAAGAGCAATCATCAAGATCATGGAAACCTAGAATATCACATAAAGTTTTCGGAATCATGGAAACACTAGCACCCAAATGACACAAAGCAAAACACTCATGATCTTTAATTCTAATCTTTATAGTAGGTTCCCACTCATAATTAAGTTTTCTAGGTATAGAAACTTCCAAATTAAGTTTTTCATCATAAGATTGCGTCAAGGCATCAACAATATGTTTGGTAAAAGCTTTGTTTTGACTATAAGTATGAGGAGAATGAACAACGGATTGCAACAAGGAAATACAACCTTCTAAAGAACAATTATCATAATCAAATTCCTTGAAATCCAAGATAGTGGGTTCAATGTTATTTGAAGTTGTGACCTCTCTAATCTCACTTTTACCAAATTTAGCATCAAGATCTAAAGACTCCGAATTCTTGGGACGCCTTCTAGGCAAAGTTGATTCATCATCAGTCCCATAATCATCAAAATTCATATTGCAAAACATAGATCTAATAGGAGACACATCAATAACTTTAAGATCCTCATCATTATTTTCATGGAAACTAGAAGAACACGCTTTTATAAAGCTATCTTTTTTAGCATGCAGTCTAGCGGTTCTTTCCTTGCACTCGTCAATGGAGATTCTCATTACTTTGAGAGACTCATTGATATCATGCTTAGGAGTAGAAGATCTAAGTTTAAGAGAATCAACATCAAGCGAAAGTCTATCAACGTTCCTAGCCAAATCATCAACTTTGAGCAGTTTTTCTTCAAGCAAAGCATTAAAATTCTTTTGAGAAATCATAAATTCTTTCATACTATTCTCAAAATCAGAGGGCGTCTTATTAAAATTACCATAAGAATTATTGTAGGAATTTCCATACTTATTAGAGGAATTACTATGGAACGGTCTAGCATTGAAGTTTCATCTATAAGCATTGTTTCCAAAACTATTCCTACCAACAAAATTCACATCCATAGATTCATTATTATTCTCAATCAAAGAAGACAAAGGCATATCATTGGGATCAAGAGAAGTATTTTTAGTAGCAAACAATTTCATAAGTTCATCCATCTTTCCTCTCAAAACATTGATTTCTTCTATAGCATGCACTTTTTTACTAGAAGATCTTTCGGTGTGCCATTGAGAATAATTAGCCATAATATTATCAAGAAGTTTTGTGGCATCTCCTAACGTGATTTCCATAAACGTGCCTCCCGCGGCCGAATCTAAGATATTTCTAGAAGCAAAGTTCAAACGGCATAAAATTTTTGTATGATCATCCATAAATTCAAACCATGAGTAGGGCAATTACGTATCATTAATTTCATCCTCTCCCAGGCTTGTGCAACATGTTCATGATCAAGTTGCTTAAAATTCATAATATCATTTCTAAGAGAGATGATCTTAGCGGGAGGAAAATACTTAGAGATAAAAGCATCTTTGCACTTGTTCCAAGAATCAATACTATTTTTAGGCAAAGATGAAAACCAAGGTTTAGCACGATCTCTAAGTGAAAAAGGAAATAGCTTCAATTTAACAGAATCATTGTCAACATCTTTCTTCTTTTGCATATCACACAAATCCACGAAGCTATTTAGATGAGTAGCGGCATCTTCACTAGGAAGGCCGGAAAATTGATCTTTCATAACAGGATTCAATAAAGCAGCATTGATTTCACAAGATTCAGTATTGGCAAGAGGAGCAATCGGAGTTCTAAGGAAATCATTATTATTGGTATTGGTAAAGTCTCACAATTTGGTATTATCTTGCGCCATGGCAACAAGTAATCCAACACACAAGCAAATAGAAAAAGGCAAGCGAAAAGAGAGGAGGAGATTGGGAAAGAGAGGGCGAATAAAACAACAAGGGTGAAGTGGGGGAGAGGAAAATGAGAGGCAAATGGAAAATAATGTAAATGCGAGGGAGATGGGTTTGTGATGCGTACTTGGTATGTCTTGACTTGAGCAAAGACCTCCCCGGCAACGGCGCCAGAAATCCTTCTTGCTACGTCTTGAGCTTGTGTTGGTTTTCCTCGAAGAGGAGATGGTGATGCAGCAATAGTAGCGTAAGTATTTCCCTCAGTTTTTGAGAACCAAGGTATCAATCCAGTAGGAGGCTCCTCAAAAGTCCCATGCACCTACACAAACAAACTGAGAACTCGCAACCAACGCGATAAAGGGGTTGTCAATCCCTTCACGGCCACTTCAAGTAAAGAGAGATCTAATAAAGATAGTAAGATAAGATAAATATATTTTTGGTATTTTATAATATAGATGCAAAAAGTAAAGATGCAAATAAAAGTAGATTGGAAGCAAATATGATATGAGATAGACCCGGGGGCCATAGGTTTCACTAGTGGCTTCTCTCAAGATAGCATAGGTATTACGATGGGTGAACAAATTGCTGTCGAGCAATTGATAGAAAAGCGAATAATTATGAGATTATCTAGGCATGATCATGTATATAGGCATCACGTCCATAACAAGTAGACCGACTCCTGCCTGCATCTACTACTATTACTCCACACACCGACCGCTATCTAGCATGCATCTAGAGTATTAAGTTCATAAGAACAGAGTAACGCATTAAGCAAGATGACATGATGTAGAGGGATAAACTCAAGAAATATGATATAAACCCCATCCTTTTATCCTCTATGGCAACAATACAATACGTGCCTTGCAACCCTTTACATCCTTTGGGTAAGGACACCGCAAGATTGAACCCAAAGCTAAGCACTTCTCCCATGGCAAGAAAGATCAATCTAGTGGGCCAAACCAAACTAATTATTCGAAGAGACTTGCAAAGATAACTTAATCATACATAAAAGAATTCAGAGAAGATTCAAAAATTATTCATAGATAAACTTGATCATAAACCCACAATTCATCGGATCTCGACAAACACACCACAAAAAGAGTTTATATCGAATAGATCTCCACCAGACAGGGGGAGAACATTGTATTGAGATCCAAAAAGAGAGAAGAAGCCATCTAGTAAATAACTATGGACCCGTAGGTCAGTGGTAAACTAATCACAACTCATCGGAGGGGCTATGGGGTTGATGTAGAAGCCCTCCATGGTCGATTCCCCCTCCGGCAGAGTGTCGGCGAAGGCTCCAAGATGGGATCTCGCGGATACAGAAGGTTACGGTGGTGGAAATTGTGTTTCTTCTGCACCCTGGATATTTTCGGGGTACGTAGGTATATATAGGAGGAAGAAGTACGTCGGTGGCCGCCCGAGGGGCCCACGAGACAGGGGGCGCGCCCTATGGGGGGGCACCCTCCTATCTCGTGGGAGCCTCGGCTGCTTCTTCACTTGCACTCCAAGTCCTCTGGATCACGTTTGTTCCAAAAATCACGCTCCCGAAGGTTTCATTCCATTTGGACTCCGTTTGATATTCCTTTTCTTCGAAATACTAAAATAGGCAAAAAAACAGCAATATGGGTTGTGCCTCCGGTTAATAGGTTAGTCCCAAAAATGATATAAATGTGTAAAATAAAGCCCATAAACATCCAAAAGGGGTAATATAATAGCATGGAACAATCAAAAATCATAGATACGTTGGAGACGTATCACCCAGCAGCCATGGGAATCGGCCAGGAAATTCTGGACCCGGTTCCTAACTAAAAAGAACCAAATTGTCGACTGTCTGGATGCCGAGGCCTTAGCGGTATTTAAGCATAACATCCGTGACGAGTGGCTCGCCCGACATCTCGGCCAAGAGAAGCCAAATTCCATGGCAGCCCTCACGACACTCATGACCCGCTTTTGCATGGGCGAAGACAGCTGGCTGGCTCGCAGCAATGACACATCAAGAAATCCTGGCAATTCAGATGCCAAAGATAGCAATGGCAAAGCACGTCACAACAGACACAAGTGTCCCAACAACGGCGACAACGCCGATGACACGACAGTCAATGCCGGATTCAGTGGCTCTAAACCCGGTCAGTGGAAAAAGCCATTCAAAAGAAGAAATCCGGGACCGTCCAGTTTGGACCGCATACTCGATCGCTCGTGTCAAATTCACGGCACCCTCGATAAGCCAGCCAATCACACCAACAGAGAATGCTGGGTGTTCAAGCAGGCTGGCAAGTTGAATGCCGAAAACAAGGAAAAGGGGCCGCATAGCGACGATGAGGAGGAGCCCCGGCCGTTGAACACAGGAGGACAGAAGAAGTTTCCTCCACAAGTGAAAATGGTGAACATGATATACACAACCCATATTCCCAAGCGAGAACGGAAGCATGCACTAAGGGACGTCTATGCGATGGAGCTAGTCGCCCCAAAGTTCAACCCATGGTCCTCTTGTCCGATCACTTTCGATCGCAGAGACCATCCCACTAGTATCCGTCATGGCGGTTCCGCCGCATTGGTCCTTGATCCCATCATCAAAGGATTTCACCTCACTCGAGTCGTTATGGACGGTGGCAGCACCCTGAACTAGCTCTATCAGGATGCAGTGCGCAAAATGGGTATAGACCCCTCAAGGATCAAACCGACAAAAACCACCTTCAAAGGTGGCATACCAGGTGTAGAGGCCTGTTGCACGGGCTCAATCACATTGGAAGTGGTCTTCGGATCTCCGGACAACTTCCGAAGCAAGGAATTAATCTTCGATATTGTCCCCTTCCATAGTGGCTATCACGCACTACTCGGATGAACCGCATTTGCTAGATTCAATGCCGTACCGCATTATGCATACCTCAAGCTCAAAATGCCAGGACCTCGCGAGGTTATAACAGTCAATGGAAACACAGAACGCTCGCTCCGCATAGAGGAGCACATTGCGGCCCTCGCAGCGGAAGTACAAAGCAGCCTTCTGAGGACAACCGCCAATTCGGCGAAGAAGCCACCAGAAACCTTCAAGCGAATCAGGAGTACCCTGCAACAGGATCACCAGGCACGTTAAGAGCTCGCCTAGCAATTCGGCCTCCGTCCTAGTCCCAGTCAAGCGGCGAAATTCGTGCCGCACGTACATAATTACGCACTCAAGATACCATGGGCACAGGCGGAGGAACGGCCCACAATGCGGCTCAACCGCTTCAGGGCCCGCACATCTTTATCATTTTCTCTTTTTCAGGACCCTACTATCTGGAAGCTCTTTCCGACAGCCTGATCATTGGACCCCATTACGGGAAGGAAATACCAAGGAAGCAAGACGCTCTGACGTACAAGGGAATCCCCAGGTGGTCTCTGATAACGATCGATATACCTGTTTTACATACCCATACGCAGCTTGCCCTTGGATAGGACATGTCAAATAGTCCTATTTTTTGCTTATTGCACTACTTGTATCCATACGCTTTGACGTATTATTCAAATAATAATGCATAGCGTTAGCCTATTATTGCATTTCCTTTTTCCCCTTGTCTGCTTATTTATGACAAATTGCACCCGTACATTGTGGTACGACCAGTGCGCCAGGGGCTTCAGTGTACCCCATAACACGGCGTGAAAAGTCCTAACACTTTCGATAGTGCGGCACCCCGAACTTATAGCATTATATGCATCAGCTCCGAATCATGTCTTGGGTCAATTGTTGGGTTTGCCTGGCTCCCATGTTTTGGTACCTTATGTTCCACTCTATCGACAAAGATAGTGCTGGGAGAACTACTGTGATTGTGTCCCGGTTCTTCCGGACGAACACCTCAGTAGAGAAAGCCGAAAACTGACTATCATGATGAGGTGAGAGCTGGTCGCTGTTCGAGAGGTCTCAAATCCTTAAAGATTTTTTCCGCTTCGGGCGAGGAGTCGGCCTTGTCCGATTTAGGCGTATATAGCGCCCCAATTCGGCCTTCCGAATACTAGGGGCTTCGCCAAAATTTAAAATTGTAGACTTCTATGGCTAAGTGAGAGTGAAAAAGCTTTATAGTACAATTGCCTGGTTCATTGTGCTGAACACCTCCTTCGAAGGACCCAAAACTGGGATAAAGAGTGATCAGGTTTATCCCGAGCACCTCAGTACTAGTTACATGGGGGCAGAAGCCAAAGACTGGCCAACTCTCAAATTTTATAAACAGCCGCACAGAAGGTAATATTTTAAATTAACAAGCGTTGCATAGCGCAGATGAACTCGTTTCATATTACAGGGTCACATGAGTACATTCATTCAAATATTACATACTTAGCACATTCCTCCTCCACAAGGCGAGCACCCTTCAGGACACTGTCATAATACTTTTCGAGGTGGCGATGCTCCATGCCCTCCGGCGGCCCTTCCTTCACTAGCTTTTCGTCGTCCATCTTCGCCTAGTGCACTTTCGCCCGGGCAAAAGCCCTGCGCGCACCTTCAATGCAGACATACCGCTTTATGACTTCAAGCCGTGGGCAGGCGTTCACAAGTCGCCTTACCAGGCCGAAATAACTGCCAGGCAGGGGTTCGCCAGGCCACATCCGGACTATGAGGCCCCTCATGGCCAGTTCGGCCGCCTTGTGAAGCTCGACCAGTTGCTTCAACTGGTCGCTCAAGGGCATCGGATATTTGGTCCCAGTATACTGAGACTAAAACAACTTCTCCGTCGAGCTCCCTTCCTCGGCCCGGTAGAACTCCGCGGCATCCCACACACTGCTAGGCAGATCTGCGAACCCTCCTGGAGAGCTCCGAATTCGGGTAAGTAAAAGGAAAGTTTCCTTCACGTGCTTGCTTGCATAATAAATGCCATACCCACCACTATCTTCTTGACCGCCTAAATTTCCTGGAGGGCCTTTCGGGCTTTGGCCTTGGCATTTTGAGCGTTGTCGAGGGCTTTCGCAAGCTCGGACCCTTGCGTCTTAGATTCACGCTCCAAGGACTCGTATATTTTGACGAAGTCCTAGAGCTCTTGCTGAACCTCGCCGACTCGGGCCTCTTGCTTCTCGCGCTCAGCACGCTCCTCGGCCGCTTTGTCTTCGGCCTCGGACAGCGCCTTCTTCGGGGCCGCCACTTTGCTCGTGGCCCCTAGCACAATTCATGACGATCCTATGAACAATCACCTTCTTTTTTTCTCTATATACAGACGGGGTATAACTTACCTTTATTCTCTTCGAGCTGGCTCTTGGTAAGGCCGAGCTCTTCCTTGGACCGCTCAAGGTCCCGCTTCAGTACGGAGACCTCCACAGTACGTGCAGCAGCGGCCAGCAACGAAGCCTGCTCATGCACATAGACATACTCTGATTAGACTCCTGTGATTATTATTTGATCCTCTGTTCGGCCTTTCTTTGCGAACACCAAACAGAGCATCTGGGGCTACTGTCTATGCTGTAACATTTTCTTATAGTTTGATTACTTACGTCAAAGCTTGTTAGGAGGCTGGCACAGGCTTCAGTCAGCCCTCTTTTGGCGGACTGAACCTTCTCGACCACCGGACTCATGATAGTGCGGTGCTCTTCATCGATGGAAGCGCCACGAAGCGCTTCCAGCAAGTGTCCCATGCATCTGGATGGACAGAGGCCATCGGCATGGACGGCTTTCCCCTCTTAGCGAGGGGTCTCCTGATAGAGTCTGGAACCACTGGAGGTTCCAGCACAGTATTCGGCTGGGGCCAAACTTGTTGCCCCCGTCATTGGAGCCCATGGGAATCTTGCTCCTCATGCGCCCAGCGTCTGGAATGTCACCTTGGGGCGCCTCCGGAACTGTCTCCCCTTGGTTCGGTGCCCTTTGAGACAACACCTCGACGTCGTCCATAGGGTGGGGGAGGAGGCGGTCGGGAGTGAATCGCTCTTCATCTCCGACGAGCTCAAAGACTCCTCTGAAGAGGATAAGTCGATATGGGATTTGGACGGACTACGCGATCGTGTTCGGCATGATAAGAAGCAATAAAATAAAACATACCAAGAACTATTATGGTATCCAAATACTTACAACTTCGCCAGGGGCTTGTCCCTGGGTAACCACTCCTCATCGCTAAAAGCGGCCGCCGTGGAACAGTCTGGAAGGAGAGTCCTTCACTTCTTGGACCCTTCGTCCTCCCCAGACGGGGCGGCCTTCCTTTTCTTGTCTCCCCCGGCTGGGGGGGGTGAGAACTTTCCTCTTCCTCCTCCTCGTTTTCGTGGGAGGAGTGCGCCTCGGTGTTTTTGGACGATGAGTGCGATATAACCTTGCGCCGGAGACCTTTCCTGGTCCCCGTGGCCTTCTTCTTGACCTTCTTCTCCGGCACCTCATAAGGCGTTGGAACCAGCATCTCTGTTAGGAGAGCATCTGCTGGATCTTCGGGCAGGGGAGCTGGACAATCGATCTGCTCCGCTGTCGCTACCCAGTCCTATTAAAAGGCGTGGAGGCTCAGATCCCTCACACAATTATACTTGGGAAAGGAACATGTTATGAGATATAGAAGACTTACCGGATTGGCAGGGCGCTTTGCGCTGAGTCTGCGATCCTCGGTAAGGGGAGGAGGTACCTCGGCGCCCTTCAACAGCACCTTCCAGACATCCTTGTGTGTCGTGTCGAAGAGCTCTCACAATGTCTGGTGTTTAGCCGGGTCGAACTCCCACAAATTGAATGCCCCTTGAGGGAGTCCTGGATTAGGTGGTGTCTGGATGGCCGGACTATAACCTTTGGCCGGACTCCCGGACGATGAAGATACAAGATTGAGGACTTCGTCCCGTGTCCGGATGGGACTTTCCTTGGCGTGGAAGGCAAGCTTGGCGAAATAACACGCTTTGCTGACTTGGTGACCATAGTACAAAAGTACTGTGCGATGGAGAGCGCCTGGAAAACCGAAAGTAAATTTTGGGATAATCCGGCCCCGAATACATCCCTAGTCCGAAATAAAAGGGTGCATCATTATCAAGCACCTGGGTCAAATACCAAAAAACAAAAAACCCCTAAAGGGTACGGAACCGTACTGGAGGTTTGGCTAAACGGACCCTGCAAAATTCATAGCACAGAGGGCGCCACTCCAACTCATAGCCTCCGAGCAGGTTGGATACTATGGCTGGTGCCCAAAAGTGGCGAAGAGCTTCTAGCTTCAGAATCCCAGCCGAGCAACACCAGTACGGTGTTAACAGTCTTCGAGACTTTCGCATCAAATAACATGCAAAAACGAACACTCCGCAACCTTGCCGAAGTCTACCAAGTAGCAACAATAAATCCATGGAGTGACACGGCTATTACCTTTAATGCCAGTGACGAACCTAAATTCGAACAGCCCGAGCACCAGCCGCATTGGTTCTCAGTCCGATAGTGGACGGCTTTCGCCTTACTAAGGTACTCATGGATGGCGGCAGCGGACTAAACCTCATCTATGAGGAAACCCTCCGAAAAATGGAAATAGATCGAACCGCATTGAGCGAAGCAGCACAACCTTTAGAGGAATAATCCCTAGCCGGAAGCATGCTGCACAGAAAAATCACACCGGACGTAGTGTTCGCTCACGGACAATTACAGTCCGAGGAGGTCACATTTCAAGTGGCCCTGTTTAACAAATGGATATCATGCTTTATTAGGACGAGAGGCATTCACAATTTTTCAAGCTATACCCCATTACGGGTACATGAAGCTTAAAATGCCGGACCTAACGGAATCATCACTCTCGCTAGTGATCCGAACATAGCACTCCGCGCCGAAAACAAGACAGCCGCACTAGCCCTCGAGGCATTATCCGAAGCCCTAGCGGCCGAGGAACTCATCACGATGCGGTCCACGGTGAACAGGGACGATGTGATACTTGATAAAAGATCCAAGTCCACCTCTTTTAAACCAGCAGATGAAATAGTCAAATTCCAAGTCCACCCAACGAACCCTGCAAAGACGGCCTCCATTGGGGCACAATTAAACGCTGATGTAGACGCCGCACTACGAGAATTTCTACGAGAAAACTGGGAAATCTTTGCCTGGCACCCTTCAGACATGCCAGGAATCCCACGTCGGCTGGCCAAGCACAGCCTAAATATCCTAAAAGGATTCAAGCCAGTCAAACAGGCTCTTGGCGCTTTTCGAACCCAAGAGACAGGCCATGGGAGAGGAGCTAGCCAAACTTTTGGAAGCCGGATTCATCGGAGATAGAAAACATCCGGACCGGCTAGCAAACCTGGTGATGGTACCAAAGAAGGATAAATCCTGGCGCCTATGTGTTGATTTCAAAGACCTTAATAAGGCTTGCCCAAAGGATCCCTTCCCCTCCCTCGAATTGATCAAATTATTGACGCCATGTATGGGCACGACTCATTGTGCTTCCTCGACGCGATACTCCGCTACCACCAAATCAAGATGGCGGAGCTGCAGACCAAGCTGCAACAGCATTCATTACTCCATACGGACCGTTCTGCTTCAACACAATGCCCTTTGGGCTCAAAAACGCCAGCAACATATCAGCGCATGATTCGTATACATGTCCGCAAACCAGATCGGCAAAACAGTGGAAGCATATGTAGATGACGTGGTCACAAAACCAAGAACGTCGAAACTATAGTAGACGACCCGAGGCTCACATTCGATAATCTTCAAAATACGACATCAAGCTCAATCCGGAAAATGCGTCTTCAGCGTTCCAAAGGAAAGCTCACAGGCTTCATTGTGTCCGTAGAGGAATTGAAGCAAATCCAGCCAAGATCCGAGCTCTGTCACAATTGGATATTCCAAAAGACCTCAAACAAATACCAAAATTGACGGGATGCGTAGCGGCTCTAAGCCGCTTTATTTCCCGTTTGGGAGAAAAGGCGTTACCCCTTTACCGCCTCCTCCGGCGCACCGGACACTTCGAGTGGACGGATGCCGCCACGGCCGGACTCGAAGAGATAAAAGCCATATTGGCAACAAATCCGGTCTGGCGCCCAACGTGGGCGAACCAATGCTATTATCTATCGCCGCAACACATCAAGTTGTCGGTAGCGGTGCTCGTCGTCGAACGAGAAACGGACGGACACCGGTTCCCTCTTCAAAAACCGGTTTACTATGTGTCCACTGTCCTAACTCCATGCAAGTCCCGGTACCCACACTATCAAAAGATAGCATACACGGTGTTCATGGCATCCCGGAAGTTGCGACACTACTTTCAAGAGTGTTCGATAACGGTAGCCTACGAAGTACCTCTTAATGACATTATAAACAACCGCGACGCGACGGGCCGGATTGCTAAATGGGCCATAAAGCTCCTTCCATTCGACATAACCTACAAGCCACGACGAGCTATCAAGTCACAGGTTTTGGCCCACTTCGTGGCCGAATGGACCGAAGCCGAGCTCCCTAAAGAGTACGGTGCATGCTCCAATTGGATCATGCACTTTGACGGCTCCAAAATGTTGGCCGGCATGGGGGCTGGCGTCGTCCTGACGTCCCCAACCGGGGACACAGTCCAATACGTCCTTCAGATAATGTACACGGACGCCAACAACGCAGCCGAATATGAGGCCCTTCTGCACGGCCTCCGGATGGCAGTCTCCATGGGCATTCAACGCCTAGAGGTGCGCGGGGATTCGAACCTCGCAATATCTCAAATAAATGGAGACTTTGATGCCAAAGATCCGAAAATGGCAGCATACCGCAATGCGGTCCTAAAAATGTCAAGACGGTTCAAGCGCTCGAATTTCATCATATAGCCCGGATAACAACCAGCGGCAGATATATTGGCACGCATCGGTGCAAAACGCGATGCCGCCCCACCCAATATCTTTTCGAACGGCTGTTTAAGCCATCCGTACTATGGGAAGGAGTCCGCAATAACAATCCGGACCCAACCGCACCGCCGACACCGAACACTTCGACACAACCGGAGGCTCGCCCCGAGATAACACCCTCCGCTCACGAAATAATGGCGGTTATCGCCTGCGGACGGAACCATTCCTAGCCTTCCTAACTAGGCAGGAACTCCCCGAAGACCAAAATGAGGCTCACTGCATAGTACGGCGATCTAAAGCCTATAAAGTCCAAGAGGGAGAGCTTTATAAGAAAAGCACTACCGGAATCCTTCAAAGGTGTATCTCCGAAGAGGAAGGGCGAAACCTCCTGGCAGAAATTCATGCCGGACTGGGTGGGCACCACGCCGCAGTCCGGGCCCTTGTAGGCAAGGCCTACCGTACAGGATTTTATTGGCCGACGGCCCGGGCAGATGCGCAGGAATTAGTCCAGCGTCGGTTGCTAGCTTTTTGCTAACCAAAGCCACATGCCACCCACCGCCCTTAAAACTATACCCATCACCTGGCTGTTCACGGTCTGGGGGCTTGACATGGTTGGACCCCTTAAGGGAGGAACCCACAAGCAAAAATACCTATTTGTAACATCCCAAATTTCCTATTTGGAATGTTTTACAATTATAGCTAAGCATCCTATGCATCCTATTTGAATTTGAATGCCATTTGAAGTTTCAGAGCAATTTGAGTTTTGAATTTGAATTTCAAACTTTGGCATGTGGGAAACAATGCAAAAACTAAGCCTGATAAATACTTGATCAAAAGTATGAGAGGAGCAAATATGACACTCCAAAAATATCAGAGGAAACAATGCCAAAAGTTTTGGAATTCAAATCTGAATTTTATTTGAATTTGAAAAAAATGGATTTTTATAAAGTTTGGATTTTGCCTTTGGAAAAATGTTCAAATGAAAGGGAATATTCCTGATCATTTTGGTATATATATACCCTATATAAATTATTTATAGATTTGGTTTTATTTTTGTTTTAGTTTTATTTAAAAAAACTCCCGGGCGCCACTACCCAGCCCGGCCAGCGCCGCCTCCTCCATGACCCAGCGCTTGAGCCCAGCCGAAGCCAATGGCCCAGGCAGCCCAGCGCCCGGCCGAGCCAGCCCAGTGCCGCACCTCGCCCCGCGCCCGAAAAGGCTAGGCCTCGGCCACCCGACCCCCTCGCCCCTCTCTCTCTCCCGCTGACCCGTGGGACCCGCCCCGGCTCCGTCCCCCCGCGCCCACGCCACGACCGCGCCGGAGCGCGACCGGAGCCCGACGGCTCCGGGATCCCCGACCGCCCGATGCCCTTCGAAGCCACCCGACCCCGGCTATAAAAGCCGAGGCGCCGCACCCCATTCCCCAGAGCTCGCGCACCCCTCCCCTCCCGTTTGCGCTGCCGGAGTCCCGAGCTCGCCACCGCCGCCATAAGTCGCCACGCCGGCACGCCCTAGTCCACCCGACCCCCCCCAACACCACCGAACCACCCGTGCTCCCCGCACCTCCCGACGAGTCGCCAGCTCGCCGACGCCGGACGCCTGGCACTTTCGCCGCCGCCGCCGGAGTCCGATGAAGTCACCGCATCCCCACCGTCCGATCCTAGATCTAGGGCTAGGATTAGAACTCAAGGGTTAGGTTTTATTTAGAAAACCGGCCGGTTCCGATCGGTTTAGTTTTTAGTTTAGGTTTTTATTTTAGGCCCGGTTCGTTTAGTTTAAACCCTAGAGCCCGTTAGGCTATCTAACGCACAGGGCACAATATAGGCCCATTAGGCCTTTTTCTTTTTATTTTGATTTTCTGTTTTAGCCGAATAGTTTCTGTTTTCAAAAATGTATATCTTTTATTCTGTTTAATATTTTGAGTGATTCTTTTTTGTTGGATTGCAAATTTTATTTAGTTTCTGTAAAATATATATTTAGCTATGTTAAAAATAATTAAAATGCTTTAATATTGTTTTAGCCAGAATAGTAAATCTGCTATAACTTTAGTTAGAAAAATTATTTTTGCATGATTCTTTTTGTCACCACTTTATTTTGACATTGCCAAACACTAGAAATTAATTTGGGTATTTTAGGATTAATAAATAATTAGTTCTAAGCAGAATCCTATTAATCCTAATTAATTAGCTAGTTGTTGTTTTCCTAATATATTAATTAGTAAATTAATTTATTTTTAACTTGTGATTAGTTATTCTAGGTTAGTTTCTGTCATTCTAGTAGATGAACTTTTAATTATAATTAATAAAAGTTTTAAATTATTTTTCTTAATAGAAATTGGATTATGCCTAAAATGAGTTTTATAATAGCTTTTTAATTAGTTCTTTTTGCTCCTAGTTGCTTAGTGAAACCTTTTCTGTTAAGTCACCTCAAAAACATGATTAGGTTATTTTAAGAAATTTTGTTATATAAAAACTATTTTAGTTATTGTTTGGAGTAGGAAAAACTTTGAATTGGTTTCTTTGAGTTTTCCTTTTGATTTGGTTTTGATTGTTTTGTGTGTTATGTTACTTTTGTTATCTTGTGTGATCCTCTTGCTTTGTGCTTATTGTGTTATTGTTTGTCTCGGTAGAGTTTCCGGAGTGCGAAGCTTGCTACTACGACTCTTTAGCTTACGAGGATCATCAGCAAGGCAAGTTTTGATCATGTTATTTCTATACCTATGTTTTTGTGCATTAGTAGTTGTCACCTCCCCACCATGCATGCAGTAGTGAAAGTTTGAAGTCATTAAACTTGAGTAGTATCATGTGGTAGGATGAACCAATCCCCTTGTTACCATGACCCCGGGACGTAGTAGTTTACTTTGCTATGCTCGTAGACGGGATTTGGGATGAGTGAAATTCATAAGCAAGATGTGAGAGTCAATGATGATGACAACCCCATGAACTACAATGATCAAGATGGACTTGGAAAATCACTACCGGGTGGAGGACGGTTGACGGGCACCTGGAGCACCCAGTGGTGGCGGGATGCATGGAGAAGCGCCATGACATCCTGCGGAAAGCTTCACCCAGCCACGAAGAGAAGGATGGATGCCCCATGACCGAAGCTTACTGTGCAGCCGCAAGCCATTATGGGCTCGCTGGGTTGACCCTAGTAGTGACGCTGGCTGGACGGTACTACGAGAAGTAGACGAACGGTAGGATTGGATGGGTACCGCAAAGGGCGGAAGAACTCTTTGGAAGACCCTGTTTCATTCGTCCCGTCTTCAAACACCATGAAGTGCTAAGACTTTAAAGGAGGGAATGATTCTTGCGGGAAAGTACAAACCTCTGCAGAGTTTAAAGATCTAATCGATTAGCCGTGTCCCCGGTTACGGACATTTGAGCCTCTAGAACTTGGAAGTATTCGGATATCTCAACACTAAAACTAATGACTTAATTTGAGGGTTTATGACTTAATAATTTGGGAACGAGATTTTGGTTGGCGGAACCATCTCAATAACTACCAACAATTTGTAGTAATTTGCAAGCAAGTCCACTGTAGTAGGATAAAATTTGCTTTTCGCAAAATGATGAAACTTAGAGCTCCACAGCCAAAATGCATATAGTGTTAGTAAGTTTATTATTGTTGTTCTTCATAACTTGCCAGCTTATTCCAAAAGCTGACCTACATGGCTGCAACGTATTATGTTGCAGAGATATATTCCGATCAGGAGTGAGGCTACGCTCCGCGCTTGGCGATTGCCCTTTGGAGTCGGATGGACTCGCTTTACTTCTACGCTTCCGCAGCATTAGTAGTTTATTTCTCATGAGTTGGCCTTGAGCCAAATTTATTCTCTTGTAATAAAGACTCTATATGAGAATCGTGTAATAATATTCAGGTGTGATTGAACTTTGATTACTATATCGATGTAATCGTGAGTACCAAAGCATGATCTTGGGATGGTATGCATACGTAGATTTGACCGATTTTGGGTCAGGTCGCTACAGAGATGGTATCAGAGCACACGCTGACCGTAGGATCGTAACCCCTAGGATCGGAAAGCCATAAGCAGAGACCATTTGCTTTGAACCCCTTTTCATTCTATAATTCTTCCCTGTTCAATTCTGACTCGTCTCCCCTTTGCAACATTCTAGATGGCCGCCGAGTTCAACCCAGTTTTGCTACCGGAGTTCTGCCAGCCCGATGAGACGATGCCCTTTGGAAGAAAGCTGGTCCAGATGGTGAAGCAGCTGAAGATAGCTCTACCCTCGATCACTGGGAAACCCACTAATGCACTTCCGACGGACACCCGCTACAGGATTGAGGTGCATATCCTGTGGAGAACCTTTGGAGGACATACGGAGCCTATCAACTTTGAGTTCACCGAGTTCAACTGGATCATCGAAAGGGACGTGGCGATCTACCGAGCACTTGGACATCTCCGAGAGGAGTACAGGGCCGAGCTCGACCACTCAGACCTCTCCATGGTTTCTCGCAGGGCAAGGAATGGAGATATCATCCGTACCATTGAGGACGATTCCACTCTCTCGTACATCCAGGACTTGGAGTGTCTTC
Organism: Aegilops bicornis; assembly: GCA_021605145.1. Lineage (NCBI taxonomy): Eukaryota > Viridiplantae > Streptophyta > Magnoliopsida > Poales > Poaceae > Aegilops > Aegilops bicornis. Next base: position 33,774,379 of record CM038673.1, read on the forward strand.
TCAGGAAACGGGAGATTCAGGCTCGCCGTAACTCGAAGACACACCGGAAGCTTTTATTCCGCGAACTGGAACTGGAGGAGAAGGCACGCGTAGACTTCCTTGGCCATGAGGAAGAAATCACGGACTTCATGGAGATAGTCGACGACCTGAAGATGAAGCTTGCCGCGATAAAGGAAAAGATGGACTTGGGAGAGGACCTTTACCCGAGTGGAGATGAAGCACCCTCGTGAGCAATGATCAGGATTTTGAAGGAGTACCACTGAAGGAAACCCCAAGAGGAGGCGCCATCGATGAAGACTTTTTAGTCGACCACCATGTTATCTTTTACTTTTTCGTCGATCAGTTAGGCCGATGTTTTTCCTTCGATTAGTCATGAGCTTTTGTAATCGAGTTTGAACCATGTTTGAGTGGAATGAATAAATGATTGGTGTGTTATGATTGTGCATTCATATGGGTAGTGTATTCTCATAGACCATTGTTCTATTCTAATTTTCTCACCCACTCCAAAAACACCAGATGCCTCCGAGACGTGACCTTTGGTTTCCCGCCGAGAGCTCACCCAGCTGCTCCAAAGAAGAAATGCATCGATGCAGCTCCGATTCGTAATCGTAACAACACCGCCAACAATCCACCGCCACCACCACCACCCATCGTGGACAACTTGACTCGATTTACGAGGTTGAATCCGCCATGTTGTTCTCTAGTAGCACTGAGCCGATTGTGGCTGATGATTGGCTCCACAAGATTGGAAGAGAGCTAGTCACCGTTGGATGCACTGATGCTGAGAAGGTGCGCTTTGCCGCGCATCAACTGGATGGACCTGTAGCTTCTTGGTGGGAGAATTACACCGCCACTTTTCCCATGGGTGGCATCACTTGGGATCAATTCCAGCAGCCTTTTTCAGCCGCTCATGTCTCAGCTGGAGCCATGAGTCTGAAGAAGCGTGAGTTCCGCAACTTACGCCAGGAAACCGCATCTTGTGCACAAAGACGTGGATGAATTCAGCAAGCTCGCCGCTATGCCCTCGATGATGTGGCCACAGATGCCGCCAAGGTGAGAAGTTCCTTGAGGGACTCAATGATAAACTGAGCATGCAGCTTATTGTGGCTACCTTCAACAACTACCAGGAGCTGGTAGACAAGGCCACCATTCTTGAAGGCAAGCAGCAACAGATAGAAAGCCGCAAGCGGAAGTACAGCCAGGGGAAGCACAACTCAGAGCTCAGCGAAGCCCCGCTATGCACCGTACTCAGGAGGGCACACCCATCATAACCATGGAGGTCATAACCATGGAGGAAATGGAAACAACCGCAGCCAGGACAACAAGTCAGGCCATGGCAATGGCAATGGAAATGGTAATGGCAATCAGCACCGTTCTGCCCCGGCTCCGAAGGATCTGAGCCACATCACCTGCTTCAAGTGCCAGAAGACAGGGCACTATGCCACCGACTGCCCGGAGGCCAAGCAGAGGAATGGTAATGGCAATGGAGGCTCAGCGAAGAAGCCCAATCCGTTCCCTCGTGCTCAAGTAAATCACATCGACGTGGAGGACGTCTATGATCAGCCAGACACTGTGGTTGGTAAGTTTTTATTGAATTCACGTTCAGTTTTGGTTCTCTTTGATTCTGGTGCAACGCATTCATTCATATCAAGGGTAGTTGTGGAAAAGTACGGATTACGCACTAGAACCCTTAGAAGCCCCCTTCGCGTCAGCTCCGCAGGAGGAGAAATGATGGCAGGCGTAGGCTGTCCTGCAACCCTCAACATCGGGAACCACAAATTTCCCGTGGACCTCATAGTGTTGGAAACCCAGACCTTGGATGTAATCCTAGGCATGGACTGGTTGTCAAAGTTTGAAGGGAACATTGATCGTGTTCAAGCAAGTCTATTCTGCTCACCACCCCGGAGCGTAAGAGGATCAAGTATGTACCCAGCACAGCCGGATGAAGAATCAGTGCATTCCCTCACGGGAGTTGTTCAGAGGAAGTGCCAAGAGTGCAAGAATTTCCGATGTGTTCCGGAGGAATTACCAGAATGCCACGGACAGAGACATTGAATTTCTGATTGAGTTATTGCCCGGCACAGCCCCAATATCCAAGAGACCTTATCGGATGCCACCGAATGAGTTGAAAGAGATCAAGGATCAAATAAATGAGTTATTGGAGAAAGGATATATTCGTCCAAGCTCATCACCTTGGGGAGCCCCAGTTCTTTTGGTAGAGAAGAAGGATGGAAGCTTGAGGATGGTTGTGGATTACCGTGCTTTGAACGAAGTAACCATCAAGAACAAGTACCCTCTGCCGATGATTAACGATTTGTTTGATCAGCTAGTTGGAGCCAAGGTATTCTCTAAGATCGATCTTCGATCAGGGTATCATCAGTTGAAGATTCGTGAAAAGGATATACCCAAAACAGCATTCACCACTGTGTATGGTTTATATGAGTATACCGTCATGTCATTTGGATTGACTAATGCTCCTGCATACTTCATGAATTTGATGAACAAGGTGTTCATGGAATATCTGGACAAGTTTGTCGTGGTGTTCATCGATGACATATTGATATTCTCCAAGAGCGAGGAAGAGCATAAGGAACATTTGCGTCTAGTTCTGGAGAAACTTCGAGAACATCACCAGTATGCCAAGTTCAGCAAATGTGAATTTTGGCTGAAGGAAGTTGGATTCCTCGGACATGTTATTTCAGGAGAAGGAATAGCAGTTGACCCCGCCAAGGTTGAATCAGTCACCAATTGGCAGTCACCCACCTCAGTCAAGGAGATCCGCAGTTTTCTCGGACTCGCAGGATATTATCGGAGGTTCATTGAGAACTTCTCGAAGATTGCCAAGCCCATGACTGAGCTGTTGAAGAAGGAAGCCAAGTATGTTTGGACCGAGGAATGTGAAGCCAGTTTTCAGGAATTGAAGAAACGGTTGGTCACAGCCCCAGTGTTGATATTGCCAAACATACATAAGGAATACCGGGTCTATTGTGACGCTTCTCGTCAAGGACTCGGAGGAGTATTGATGCAGGAAGGTAAGGTTGTAGCTTATGCCTCCAGACAGCTACGACCTCATGAGATGAATTTTGCCACGCATGATTTGGAGTTAGCAGCTGTAGTGCATGCACTCAAGACCTGGAGACATTTCCTCATCGGAAACCGTTGTGATGTTTACACGGATCACAAGAGTTTGAAGTATATCTTCACGCAGAAGGAATTGAACCTCAGGCAGAGGAGATGGCTAGAGTTGATAAAGGACTACGACATGAGACTGCATTACCACCCCGGTAAGGCCAATGTTGTAGCAGATGCTTTGAGCCGTAAGAGTTATGTGAATACTCTTACCACAGGAGGATTACCCCAGGAGTTGGTCGATGACCTCAGAGATCTCCGACTGGAGATAGTTCCGAAAGGATTTGTTGCAACCCTGGAAGTTCGGTCCACCTTGACCGAAAGGATTCGTGAAGCCCAGAAGTCGGACAAGGAAATCGATGAGATAAAGCAAAAGATGGAGGAAGGAAAAGCTAAAGGATTCCGTAAGGATGAACATGGAACTATATGGTTTGAGGATCGTATTTATGTGCCCAATGATCCCGAGCTCAGGAAGCTAATTCTTCAGGAGGCTCATGATTCACCGTACTCGATTCACCCCGGCAACACCAAGATGTACCTGGATTTGAAGCAAAGTTTCTGGTGGACAGGTATGAAGAAGGACATTGCCGAGTACGTAGCCGTATGCGATGTTTGCCAACGTGTAAAGGCAGAACATCAGAAGCCAGCAGGGTTACTTCAACCTTTGTCGGTTCCCGATTTGAAATGGGAGAAACTTGGTATGGATTTCATCACAGGATTACCCAGGACCCGTTCAGGTTATGATTCTATCTGGGTAGTAGTTGATCGTTTGACCAAGGTAGCTCACTTCATTCCCGTGAAGACTACCTATACCAGTGCCATGTTGGCCTAGATATACATGACCAGGATCGTATGTCTGCATGGAGTTCGAGGAAAATCGTGTCGGATAGAGGAACGCAGTTTACCTCAAAGTTTTGGAAGCGATTGCATGAAACTTTGGGTACGAGGCTGGAATTCAAGACAGCTTTTCATCGGCGCATGATGGACAGACCGAGAGAGTCAATCAGATTCTGGAAGACATGTTGAGAGCTTGTGTGCTAGACTATGGGTCTAGCTGGGATGATAATTTGCCGTACGCAGAGTTCTCATACAACAACAGTTATCAATCCAGTTTGAAGATGGCCCCTTTCGAAGCTCTATACGGAAGGAGGTGCGAGAACACCATTGCTGTGGGATAGTGTTGGAGATCGATCACTTTTCGTTCCGACCTTATCAAGGATTCCAAGAGAAAGTCAAGCTGATTCGAGACAGGCTCAAGATAGCACAATCGAGATGTAAGAGTTATGCCGACAAAGAAGCGCAAGGAGGTGACTTATGAAGTGGGAGACCGAGCATATCTTCGTGTGTCTCACTTCGTGGAATCAAGAGGTTTGGAGTCAAGGGAAAGTTAGCACCCGATTCATTGGCCCTACAAAATCCTCGAACGTCGTGGAGAAGTTGCATACAAGTTGGAATTGCCGGAAGGATTGTCCGGAGTTCATGATGTCTTCCATGTTTCTCAGTTGAAGAAGTGCCATGCCGACATGGCCGATGTTCCGTTGAGAGACACACTGCCCCTAGAAGCCATACAGCTTGACAGTGATCTAACTTACAAGGAGAAACCCGTCCGTATTCTCGAGACCGCAAGCAGAGTCACCCGCAGCAAGGTCATCAAGTTTTGCAAGGTGCTGTGGAGTCACCACACCGAGGAAGAAGCCACCTGGGAACGCGAAGAAGATCTTCTACGAGACCATCCGCACCTATTTGCTAGCCAACCCGAATCTCGAGGGCGAGATTCATCTTAAGGTGGGTAGGTTTGTAACATCCCAAATTTCCTATTTGGAATGTTTTACAATTATAGCTAAGCATCCTATGCATCCTATTTGAATTTGAATGCCATTTGAAGTTTCAGAGCAATTTGAGTTTTGAATTTGAATTTCAAACTTTGGCATGTGGGAAACAATGCAAAAACTAAGCCTGATAAATACTTGATCAAAAGTATGAGAGGAGCAAATATGACACTCCAAAAATATCAGAGGAAACAATGCCAAAGTTTTGGAATTCAAATCTGAATTTTATTTGAATTTGAAAAATGGATTTTTATAAAGTTTGGATTTTGCCTTTGGAAAAATGTTCAAATGAAAGGGAATATTCCCCTGATCATTTTGGTATATATATACCCTATATAAATTATTTATATATTTGGTTTTATTTTTGTTTTAGTTTTATTTAAAAAACTCCCAGGCGCCCGGCCGAACCACCCCAGCCCAGCCAGCGCCGCCTCCTCCATGACCCAGCGCCAGCCAGCCCAGCTGCCCAACAGGCAGCCCAGCCACCAACCAGCCTAACGCCGCACCCTCGCCTCAGCCGAAAAGGCTAGGCCTCGGCCACCCGACCCCCTCGCCCCTCTCTCTCCGCTGACCCGTGGGACCCGCCCCGTCTCCTTCCCCCCTCGCCCACGCCACGAGCTCGCCGGAGATCGACCGGATCCCGAAGGATCCGGGATCCCCCGACCGCCCCCGATGCCCTTCCGAAGCCACCCCGACCCCCTGGCTATAAAAGCCAGAGTCGCCGCACCCCATTCCCCGCGAGAGCTCGCCACCCCCTCCTCCCATTTGCGCCGCTGAGTCCCGAGCTCGCCATCACGCCATAGTCGCCACGACGACGCCTAGTCCACCCCGACCCCCCAACACCACCGAACCACCCCGTGCTCCCCGCACCTCCCGGACAGTCGAAGCTTCGCCGGCCTTGACGCCCAAGCACTTCGCCGCGCCACGCGCCGCCGTCGCCGGAGTCCGGTAAGTCACCGGCATCACCCCCCACCGTCCGATCCTAGATCTAGGGCTAGGATTAGAACCCCGAAGGGTTAGGTTTTATTTAGAAAACCGGCCGGTTCCGATCGGTTTAGTTTTTAGTTTAGGTTTTTATTTTAGGCCCGGTTCGTTTAGTTTAAACCCTAGAGCCCGTTAGGCTATCTAACGCATTGTATACAAAGATAGGCCCATTAGGCCTTTTTCTTTTTATTTTGATTTTCTGTTTTAGCCGAATAGTTTCTGTTTTCAAAAATGTATATCTTTTATTCTGTTTAATATTTTTGAGTGATTATTTTTTTGTTGGATTGAAAATTTTATATAGTTTCTGTAAAATATATATATTTAGCTATGTTAAAAATAATTAAAAATGCTTTAATATTGTTTTAGCCAGAATAGTAAATCTGCTATAACTTTAGTTAGAAAAATTATTTTTGCATGATTCTTTTTGTCACCACTTTATTTTGACATTGCCAAACCCTAGAAATTAATTTGGGTATTTTAGGATTAATAAATAATTAGTTCTAAGCAGAATCCTATTAATCCTAATTAATTAGCTAGTTGTTGTTTTCCTAATATATTAATTAGTAAATTAATTTATTTTTAACTTGTGATTAGTTATTCTAGGTTAGTTTCTGTCATTCTAGTAGATGAACTTTTAATTATAATTAATAAAAGTTTTAAATTATTTTTCTTAATAGAAATTGGAATAGGCCTAAAATGAGTTTTATAATAGCTTTTTAATTAATTCTTTTTGCTCCTAGTTGCTTAGTGAAACCTTTTCTGTTAAGTCACCTCAAAAACATGATTAGGTTATTTTAAGAAATTTTGTTATATAAAAACTATTTTAGTTATTGTTTGGAGTAGGAAAAACTTTGAATTGGTTTCTTTGAGTTTTCCTTTTTGATTTGGTTTTGATTGTTTTGTGTGTTATGTTACTTTTGTTATCTTGTGTGATCCTCTTGCTTTGTGCTTATTGTGTTATTGTTTGTCTCGGTAGAGTTTCCGGAGTGCGAAGCTTGCTACTACGACTCTTTAGCTTACGAGGATCATCAGCAAGGCAAGTTTTGATCATGTTATTTCTATACCTATGTTTTTGTGCATTAGTAGTTGTCACCTCCCCACCATGCATGCAGTAGTGAAAGTTTGAAGTCATTAAACTTGAGTAGTATCATGTGGTAGGATGAACCAATCCCCTTGTTACCATGACCCCGGATTTAGTAGTTTACTTTGCTATGCTCAGAGACGGGATTTGGGATGAGTGAAATTCATAAGCAAGATGTGAGAGTCAATGATGATGACAACCCCATGAACTACAATGATCAAGATGGACTTCGAAAATCACTACTTTGGGTGGAGGACGGTTGACGGGCACCTGGAGCACCCAGTGGTGGCCGGGATGCATGGAGAAGCGCCATGACATCCTCATGGAAAGCTTCACCCAGCCACGAAGAGAAGGATGGATGCCCCATGACCGGAAGCTTACATGCAGCCGCAAGCCATTATGGGCTCTGGCTGGGTTGACCCTAGTAGTGACGCTGGCTCGACGGTACTACGAGAAGTAGACGAACGGTAGGATTGGATGGGTACGGCGGTGGCCGGAAGAACTCTTTGGAAGACCCTGTTTCATTCGTCCCGTCTTCAAACACCATGAAGTGCGAAGACTTTAAAGGAGGGAATGATTCTTGCGGGGAAAGTGCGCAAACCTCTGCAGAGTTTAAAGATCTAATCGATTAGTCGTGTCCCCGGTTACGGACATTTGAGCCTCTGGAACTTGGAAGTATTCGGATATCTCAACACTAAAACTAATGACTTAATTTGAGGGTTTATGACTTAATAATTTGGGAACGAGATTTTGGTTACGGAACCATCTCAATAACTACCAACAATTTGTAGTAATTTGCAAGCAAGTCCACTGTAGTAGGATAAAATTTGCTTTTCGCAAAATGATGAAACATAGAGCTCCACAGCCAAAATGCATATAGTGTTAGTAAGTTTATTATTGTTGTTCTTCATAACTTGCCAGCTTATTCCAAAAGCTGACCTACATGGCTGCAACGTATTATGTTGCAGAGATATATTCCGATCAGAGTGAGGCTACGCTCCGCGCTTGGCGATTGCCCTTTGGAGTCGGATGGACTCGCTTTACTTCGACGCTTCCGCAGCATTAGTAGTTTATTTCTCATGAGTTGGCCTTGAGCCAAATTTATTCTCTTGTAATAAAGACTCTATATGAGAATCGTGTAATAATATTCAGGTGTGATTGAACTTTGATTACTATATCGATGTACTGTGAGTACCAGCATGATCTTGGGATGGTACAGACACAGAGATTTGACCGATTTTGGGTCAGGTCGCTACACTATTGGTCATGGTGGATAAATTCACCAAATGGATAGAGGCCAAGCCTGTTAAAACGGCCGAGTCCGGACCGGTGATAGACTTCATATCAGGGGTAGTGCACCGTTACGGTGTCCCCCACAGTATCATCACTGATAACGGCACCAACTTCACGGCCGACGAGGTCAAATTATGGTGCAAAAACATGCGCATCAAGCTCGATTACGCCTCAGTGTATCACCCTCAAACAAACGGCCAAGTCGAACGAGCAAATGGTCTAATCATGAGTGGCATTAAACCCAGACTAGTGCAGTCCCTCAAGGAATCTAACACGCACTGGGTTGAGGAGCTCGACTCCGTACTCTGGGGGCTGCGGACCATGCCGAATCGTACTACCGGATTCACACCATTCTTTATGGTGTACGGCGCAGAGGCAGTCTTTCCCTGCGACATAATACATGACTCACCTCGCGTGTGCATGTATGAAGAAAGAGAAGCTGAGCTCGATCGGCAGGACAGTTTGGACGCATTGGAGGAGGAGCGCGACGTGGCAAAAGCTCGTTCCGCATTCTTTCAACAGTAGGATCGAAGATATCAAAGCAGGGAGGTACGGGCCAAAGCTTATAACGTTGGCGAACTAGTTCTATGCCTGCCGGACAAGAAAAAGGACAAACTCAAGCCCAAATGGGAAGGTCCCTTCATCATCGACCAGGTCCTGACCGGCGGAGCATACCATCTGCGAAACGCATCGGATAACCGACTCGAGCCGAACCCATGGAACGCAGCCCGTCTATGAAGATTCTACGCCTAAGAGCCGGACTCAAAGTTCGTCTCCTTCCTCCGTCCACATTTTTTATTTTTGCTGTCTTTTAATTCTCTCCTTCCTCCTCCTTCTTCTCGAAGCCTCTAGAGGCTCGTTTGCGCATTTTTCGCACAATACTTGACGCGCTGTACGCACTCATTATACCTGGGGGCTTCTATAACAGAAGCTTATTTATACGGGCTTCATGCCCAACACATGCGTCAAACTTCCGCATGTACCTTTTATTCACCATTATATGCATCGATATGACTTAAGTTTTGGCCAAGCTGGTTTGCCTGGCTCCTGTGCTTACCCTACGTTCCCGATTGTTTGGCTAGGTGGTAAAGGGAGCACCTCTGCGATTATTACGCCAGTCGGCGGATGTGTACCTCGGACTTGGTGAAGCCGGCTAGCATTCTTAAGGGAATATTCGGTCGGTGAACTGAAAGATGATTTTAATTATTTACCCATCTGCCCCAGATAATTTTACGCTTTCATAGCAGCTTTGACATGCACTTTAGGGCATGCATCCCAGCGAAAGGAACCCTTAACGGAACTATTCTCCCGGAAGATGTTTCTTACTACCCATGTAATATAACATAACTAGTTGGGCACTTGTCCGACATACAGAACAATGACCCCTACGCTTGTCTCCATGCATACCCCGGTTCTTATATAACCACGAAGGTATTCGGACACACTCCGGACTATTGGGTCCGGAGGTCGAAGCGAAAAGGTCCGCTATGACAAACGATATACAATCCGGCTAGAAGACATTTTTTCATGTCATATTTTGACATAGTCAACTCGACTCATTGTATTCCTCCTCAATGCCATCTAATAGGCTATCTAATTTACAATCTTGCTGGGAATACTTGGCGGCAAAAGCTACTTGGCCGTACACTAAGCTTACAGGGATCTCCATCCCATCAGGCCCCACAGGTCCGACCTCGGCCCTGTGGTTTGGGTCAACAACCGTGTACGGCGTCTTTCCCATGGCCCAGGCCTCCTGGCGCCTTGACGGCAGGCCGATATCTTCCATAGCCGGAAGCGCCGCCGTGCTCCTTGAAGCCGCTCTGCCAGCTCCCCAATGCCTTCGAAAGGGAAGATAGATGGCCACAACGCTGGCCGATGCCTTTCATCACCTACGGACTCGTTAAATGCGATTGACGCAGTTCGGGAAGAAGATCACCCGAAGAACAGGGCATCTCCTCCTCGGGGCGACACTGTGAGCAAACCTACATACATGTTTATGTTAGTCGCCTTCCTCGCCGAACTCTTTCAAAGTTCGTTCAAGCACTTACTGAAAATGCCGCGACGAACCCGCCGATTCTCCTTTACGAAGTCAGACAACTGGGCACGAACATCCTTTAGTTCCTCACCCAGTTTGGTATTGGCGTCTTGGAGGTTGTTTTTCTCCTGCCGCACCCTCGTAAGCAAGCTCTCGCCGGCCTTTAGCTGGCGGAAGAGCTGCTGCTTGTCCGGATCTAGTCCGGCACCATCTGCAATATTTTTGTCAGATTTACACACACGCCGCACTTCATAAACTATTTATCTTCTGATGCGTATATTACCAGAGGGGGTCTCTGTGGCTCCCCCTGTAGCGGCTACTGCGGCCTCAAGTTGGGCCTTGCACTCTTCAAGCTCCTGGGACAGTCGGGTATTCCTCTCTGTAAGATCCTGCATAACAAATGATCCTTAAATAAGTTATTCTAACTATTTTACGTCTCGGGGGCTACTGGCATATATAACTGTCAAATTTCCATACCCGTATGTCCGTTACATACTGCTCCGTGGCTCTGGCTAGACCATCTCGAGCGGCACGGAGGTGCGCATCTCCCGAATCGAAGGCATTCAAGGCCTCTTGGGAGAAACATGCGTCACGAAGAACTGTCCGGCGGCGCCTGTGATTCAAGGCGCTCTCCACCTCGGAGTTGGTAGCGGACAACCTGTCGGCATCCTCTGTCGGAGGAGCATCCGACGACGCCTCGTCTCGCTTTCGCCTCGACCTCGAACCCGGCTTTGAAGCCTGGCCGGTGAAGGTTCGATTGGCAACCTCTCCGGACTCAGTCCGGCGAGCGCTCTTTTTCCTGAAAAGAGCACCAGCGTTAGTACACCTTCCAGGAATCAAATCCTGGGAGATCAAATACCAAGATCTCGTTAAGCGTGTTAAGTACCCGCGAACGCCGAACAGGGCCACGCCCACCTCTCTCCTAGGCGGTGCCAACCTGCCCTGTCGCTCCGCCACAAAGTAACAGTCGGGGGCCGTCGGGAACCCAGGCCCACCTCTACCGGGATGGAGGCACCTGCCCTTCAGCCCCCATCTCCGAACAGTATCACAAGTAATGTAACAGTATAAAGTATATTGTATATGCCCAAGATCACCTCCCGAAGTGATCACGGCCCAGTAGTATAGCATGGCAGACGGACAAGAGTGTAGGGCCACTGATGGAACACTAGCATCCTATACTAAGCAGTAGGATAGGAGGTAAAGGTAACAACAGTAGTAGCAAGGGCAGGCTATGTAGCAGTATAGGATTAACTAAAAGCAGTAACATGCTACACTACTCTAATGCAAGCAGTATAGAGAAGAATAGGCGATATCTGGTGATCGGGGGGGCTTGCCTGATTGCTCAGACAAGAAGGAGGGGTCGTCGGTGGCGTGATTAAACCCACAGGGCATCGACGTAAATCACGGGGTCTAACGGAAAGAAGAGGGGGAGAAACAGTAAATACATAGCAAGCAAGTGCATAACAGGACAACAAGTAGAGCTAGACGTGTTCTAACGCGGTATGAGGTGATATCGGTGAAGGGGAGAAACATCCGGGAAAGTATCCCCGCTGTTCCGTGTTTCCGGACAGATGAACCGGAGGTGAAATGTTGCAGGTTCACTATGCTAGGGACGCGTGGCGGATGAATGGGCTGCGTTTCCGGATTCGTCTCGTCATTCTGAGAAACTTTCATGTACAAAGTGTTTCCATCCGATCTATGGTTTAAAAGATATGATTTTCTAAAGATTTTATTAATTTTTGAAATTTAATTATTTATTTAATTTATTCAAAATTGGATTTACGACATTAGCACGATGTCATGCTGACGTCAGCAGTCAACAGAGGTTGACTGGTCAACCTGACCAGTGGGTCCCACTGGTCAGTGATACATTTTAATTAAACATTTTAATTAACCTAATTAGTATTAATTAGGTGTGGGCCCCACTGGCATTGACTATTTAATTAGCTAATTAACAGATCAGATTAATTTGGTAGCTAATGTGTAATTAGTTTAAATAGTTTTTTAATTTAATTAATCAAAATTAATTAAGTTAATTATTCTTTAATTAATTTTTTTTATATTTTATTTTTATTATTAATTATTTGTTTTTAATTCCTTTTTGTAATAAACGTTAAAGTGGGGAGGCCCACCGGCGATGGATCATTGGGCCAACCGGTGTGCGATTTTAACTGCATGGTGCGGGCGCCCGACCGCGTGAGGCCGAGCGGACGCGGCGTCAGGCTGTGGTGGCTCACGGTGACGGCGCCGCCGGTGGGCGGGTGACGGGGCCACGGCAATCAAGAAGAAGAACGGACAAATTTCACCGCAGGTTAGGAGGAGGGAGCAATGGCGGGCTCGCACGGACGGGCGGAGGCCGGGCGCGAGGCGATCGGAGGCGCGCCCTGGCGCGAACGGCGAGGTCGGCAGGCGCAGGCGCAGTAGGGCGACAAGCGCTGGCGAGGGCACGGCCCGGCCGCAGTGTCCGAATGGGCAGGGGGTGCAAGGAGAGGGGGCGGCTAGGGTCAGGCACGGGCACGGCGACGAGCGGCACGTCCAACATGGGGAGAAGGGAGAGGGAAGAGGCCGGAGCCTCACCGCGATTCATAGGGACGGGGCCGCGGGGGTCGTGGTGGAGTCGGGGACGAAGGACGGCGACGGAGTCGTGGCAGCGTGGTTCCGTGAGCGGCGACGATGCTGGGATGGCACCAATGACGGGTCGGGGCGACGAGCAACGGCGTCGTGGCAGAACGGCAAGCAGCGTCGGCGGGCAGACCGGGTGAGCGCGCCGTGGGCGGGCGTCGAGGGGCAGCGGCCACGGGCGCTGGGGGTTCGGATCGCGCGAGGGGGAGAGGAGTGGGGATCGAGAGGAGTGGGGGGTTAGGGTTTCCCATCGGTGGGGTGGGTTATCGGGAGTGAGGGGCCGGTTGGGCCGGCCGGTTGGGCCTTTGCCTAGTTGGCCCCGGGGCCATCTGGGTCGTGGCCCAGCGGGGGGGTCTTTCTTTCTTTTAGTTGTTTATTTTTTCTTTTATTTCTTTACTGTTTTCATTTAAAGTTTCTATTATTTTAGTTTTACAAAATACCAAGTTAGCACCTAAATTAGTATTACTAATTAGGCCACTGCCATAATTATTTTGGCACACTACTAATTTAGTTATATTATTATGACTTTATCAAAGGCATTAAATTAATTGTTTTGCCCTAAGCTTTGGTTACTTTAGTGTTTTAAATATTATAAGAAATGTTGGTTTCTCCACCATTATTACTCATGAATTATTCGTCCCATTTAGAACACTTTAGTTATAATGTTTGAAAACTCCTGTTGTTTGTCATATTTGGAATTTGAATTTTGAACCGGTTTTTGAACTAACTCGAGTTTATCAACAGTAACCGAGGTGACGTGGCATCCTTAGTAGAGGGTTACTGTAGCTTAATTACCCGGGCGTCACAGTTATATACATTGTATTCGATCTGATCCCCTTCTTCCCGGCTCGGCCGTCTTTTGGAAAAGAAAGGAAAAAAGAAAATGGGAAAGGAATGAAAAAAATGAAAGGATTAGAAAATAAAATGAAAAAGGAGAAAGGACATAAGAAAACTAAAATGAACATAAAAAGCAAAAGGAGAAAATGAAAAGAAAAATCAGAGGAATAGTAGTAGTGTGGGTCTGGGCCCACGCTATAGCTAACTTAGAAGTAGTGCAGGGTATGGGGACACCCGCGCTACTGCTAAGTTAGCTATTACGTGCTACTGCTACTTTTGACTAAGCTAGCGTGAGGACTCCCTTCCTCCTCATCCCTCCCCCAAATCTCTTATGTCTCTCTTGAGTGCTGCTGGAGCCCTACCCTCGCCGGAGCCACCGCCCACGAGCGCGCACCCAAGCCCTACCCTCGTCGGAGCCAAAGCCATTGCCCTCGCCACGCCCCAGCATCGTTGTCGTCGGAGCCCCGTCCTCGTCACCGCCTCACCTCGGGTGCGCCAGCCTCGACTCAGCCTTGCCACCGTCTTCCATGACCTCCACCTCCCAGCTGTCGTCTCCCTCGACCTCCACCACCCCGTTGTAAGGCCTACCTCTCCCCTCCTTCTTCTCTCTCTCTCTCCGCTCTCTCCGTGGCCTATGTTTAACCCTAGGTTAATTAGTGCTAGATTAGTTACATTACGAACCCTAGGTTAATTAGTGCTAGATTAGTGCCATGTATACCCTAGCGTTAGTGCTAGATTATGAACCCTAGGTGCCATTTGAACCCTAGGTTAGTGTTATGAACCCTAGTTATACAAATTGTCGGTTTTTAGAACCCTATCAAGTTAAAATAGAAGTAGTGCTAGATTATGAATCGTAGCAAATTAAAAATTAGTTCAATCAATTATGCTAGATTATGAACCCTAGCTAGTTAAAAAAGAATTAGTTCTAGGTTAGTACTAGATTATGAACCCTAGAAAGTTAAAACGGAATTAGTGCATTTAAAAAAACATAGTTCAATCAATTGTTGCTATTTAAATAGATTTAGTTAAAGCATTTTTGCTATTTAAAAAAACAGAATTGTCGCTATTTAAAAAACTTAGTTGGATCAGGTGTTGCCATTTAGATTTTGTAGTCCATAAGATTTGTGTGCTGAAGTTTCTTGTTTGCGTCAATACGATCATGTTCCAGAGATGATCATGTGTATTTAGATTATGTAGTCAATAAGACCCTTTCGATGATCTTCGGCGATCTTGCCTTAAGATCATGTGTATTTAGATTATGTAGTCAATAAGATCCTTTCGATGATCTTCAGCGATCTTGCCTTATATTGTTTGGAGGGAAGACAATCCGAGCGGCCTATGTTTTGCCGAATGTTGATTCATTTCCACTCCGGCAAATATCAGGCGCATGATATGTCCACGTTTTAGCAAAGGGCATGCCGAAATATCCCGTGAATTTTGGAGTGACTTGTGCTAGAAAGTAGGCATATCGAGTTCAGAGATTTGCTGCAATGGGAACGAAACGGTATTCCGGCAAACCATGGACCTTTTTTATGTCATTACTCATTGCATTATGGTTAAAGAATTAAATGAGAAGATTTAATCGTAGGAAACATGTCGAACATCGAAGAAATCGGGGCTTCTGACCACGTTGTAGACGACATACAATATGACCGTGAACATGAGTACCTCGACTTTTTGTCTAGTCAACACATCCAAGGTTTGTAGGGCGCCCTCGATGATGGTACTGATGCCGTCATCGACACCGATGGCACATGCACCGATGGTGGTGCCGAGACTATCGCGGAAGGTACCGGCGCTGAAGCCGCTAACGAAAAGAAGAATCAGAGGACACAAAAACCTAACAAACTCGGCATTGGAAGACTGCTAGGCACAGAGATGCACCCCGGCAAATTTGAGCCATTAGAGCCGGCTGAAGCTCGCAAGTGCTACGGGAACCAAGTTGAATGCATCCTACGGGAAAGCACGAGCAACATATAATGACATAAGGAGTAAACCAAATTTGGAGCACTTGCTCCTAACGAAGCTGCACAAGAGATTCTAGTTCCCCGGCCGAGATGATAGCATAGAAAACTCGTGGGATTATCCTGCCATGAAAAAAAATTAACAACCGCGACATTGGCATGTTCAGCAATGATTTGGCCTCCTAGAAAGGGCGGGTGAAATGAGCTATTGAGGCTGATGAACCCTTGTCCGAGATTTTGGAGGATAATCCAACACTTACAGAAGAGGATTTCGAAAAGTTCAAGGACACTTGTGCTACCGACACAGGCAAGGCTAAGTCTGAGAAATACAAGGAGCTTCAGCAAAGGAACACGGGGAAGCAACGCCTCGGCAGCCATAGCTACCTTGGCAAAAGGCCCATATGGGATAAGCAGGAAGCGGAACATGAAGCCACGGGGATCCGAGACCCCTTCCCGCAGTTCACCGACCCATTGGAGCGTAACTTCATCAGGGCCTAGTACAAGTGGGACAAGGAAAAGAAATTTTTTTTACATGGACCAGATGATGAGGAAATTGATTAGAATACTGGAAATTATTCTTTTACCACCTTACATTTAGCTTCGGATCAACTGGAGTACACATTGTAAATGGTTCACGTTCCTTTTGCAGAAGAAGCAACACAGGATTGCGGCCGAAAGCGGCTCTTCGTCAATGAGGCCCAAGTGGGACACCCTTCTCAACCAGGCATTGAACGAACTAAAGGGACTCCCTTTGGACCAACGGCCGCAATATGGACGTGTGCATGGAAGCAGAGACAGCGCCATGTGGAAGTTCTATTATGACGAGGGCCTAGAGGACAAGAAGTAGAAAAATAAGTTCAGTCAGGCGGACATCGACGAGAAGGTGAAGCTTGCGTTCGAGAAAAAGCTGCTCATGCCAAAAATGAGTTGGTCGAGCATGCATTCGATGTAGTTGTAGCTGCTTGCAGAAATAATGTCGCTACTAACTTGATCCCGGCTATAATCAACTGGACAAAGGAAAATCCAGACATTAAGGCACATGATTTTCCCATGCCCAGCTTCGTAGGGAGCAACTCGGTGAACATCACAACCGCACCATCAACTACTCTCGCAACCGCACCTGCTCCCGCACCCACTTATACTAGCATGTCATCTATCTCTGGTGTGCTAGGCGGCCCTTCATCGTGGGCTGACGTCGATGCCCTCACGGTAACTACACATCACACCAACATATATCGCCAATATTCCATTTTCATTGCCTTTAGGATGTTTTACACCGCAGACATGTCTTTGCAGGCTGACTAAACCCGGTGCACCGTACTCTACATGATCATATGCCAGAAGGTGGACGTGGGAACAACAGTGATAATGAAGCCCTTGGAACTCACGTTCCACGGCCAGCCGATCCCAGTTGTAAACTTCAGGGTTAACTTGTCGAGTGTGGAAGCGACCAATGAGGATTTTCCTCCTCTAGTACGGCTTAGGAGAGAGGAGGACGAGACCCCGATGCGGCTTGAAGACTGCAAGGGTTGGATGCTGATGTGGCCGAAGAATCTTCTTCACCTGGAGGGGGCTGAGAGCACATCAAGGGTCGGATGCTGCTATGGCCGGGCAGGAAAATCCTAGGGTTGATTGCAAGAAGTCTCTCTTCATGTATTCCTCACAGGACACGCCTATAGATGCCACCTCAATGCAGGGACAACTAGCCAAGGGTCGTAAAGTGATTAGCCCGACAACACTAGTGGAGGAGTTTACGAAGGGTCTGGAAGGTCAGCCCAAGAAAAAGGAGAGGAAGAGACAGGCGGAGAGAGGCTCTGCTTCCTACAAACAGGCCAAAGCTTCTAGCTGTCAATCGGCTCTGCCAATCAAATTTGCACACCATGTATCGGTCAAAGGTACGACGATGTACCATGTCGTGGGCGAGCCGATCCTACTGTCGTTTACCGCTGGAGGGCATATCAGGGGATCTCAGGAGACAACATGACCATGCACTTTCTAGTGAGAAAACCCTTCTCGCCTCGAAGGATCCAGGATATCCTCTTTACGCGGATCGTGTGCCTGGGGGAGGTGTTCTTCCTGCATTTTGATAATTTCTTTAAGATGTTTCTCACTAGGCGGCTCGATTTTATAATATTTTGCCTCTTTGCGCTACATATGAACTTCGTCATCAGGAGAGAACAAATCAAGCAAATCTGTGTGGCGGATCCATACTACGTGCACGACTCCTTCTTGTGTCTCGGCGACTTCGAGCATAAAGCTGCTAGGGAGTACATCAAAACTTCATGATAGTGAATAAGGATAGGGAAACGATTCTCATGCCTTATCATCCAAAGTAAGTCATTGCTGGACAACCCTTTCGTACATTACAATCATTCCTTCTCACTCATATTGAGAATAATTTGAGGTGGTTTTTCCCGCAGCAAGGGACACACCGTCCTTATCATTCTTTTCCAGCAAGTCCCCCACACCGTGTATTTTGACTCGTCCAGAAACTACGAGAAGAAGTACTACAACCACATAATGGATATTCTGGATGATTCTCTCCACGGCTTCAGTATAAGGGTTGGCCACCTCGAGATCAGGAAATAAAGGAAGACCAGGCCGGGTTTCTCGCATAAAACTAACTTCTACGACAACCATCAACCGACATCAAGTAAGAACAATGGATTCTACCTCCTCCATCTCATGATGCAGTTCAAAAGGGATCACCAACAAGTTCGCATCACTGGTAGAATAAGGTCCTATTGTGCCGGTTGGTAAGGGCCTTTAGTCCCGGTTCCTGAACCAGGACTAATGGGTCGGTACTAATGCCCTGGCCCTTTAGTCCCGGTTCAGTCCAGAACCGGGACAGATGGGCCTCCATGTGGCCTGTGCACTGAGCCCAGGCAGGAGGGCCTTTGGTCCCGGTTGGTGGCACCAACCGGGACCAATAGGAATCCACGTGTCAGCATTTCAGGGGCTTGTTTTTTTTTGAAAAGGGGGGGGGGGGGTTGGGGTGTTTGGCGGTTTAATTTAGGTGTTTCATATATTGTGTTAGCTAGCTAATTAATAGAGAGAAGTGTCCTTTCTTTTGTCCCTGCTTGGTCGATGCTACGTACTATACATACGTATAGAGAGGACTAGCTAGATATGCCACGAAGGAAACAACAGATCGTCATGAACATATATGCATACAGAGAGAAGTGATATCGACCACCTCTCCTTCTCCGAGAGATTGGTCGAAGAACAAGTTCTCGTATATCTATCTGACACTACCGGCTACATATATACAATAATTATCTTTTACAAATATAATATCCTAACATACAGACGCGTGGTCCACATAGTATTCTCCGTCTTCAGTGATCACGTGGTCAAGAAAGAATGCTGCAAATTCCTCTTGAATTGCTCGCATGTGATCTGGTGCTAGGAGTTCATCCCGCATCCGAAACATCTAATTTTAAGAAGGGGGTCAATACATATATACATATATATGAACGAATGAAACTCAACACAAATGATGGTAATAAAATAAAATTGTGAATATTGTTATTTACGCACTTCATATTGTTTGTCAGAGTAGCCCCGCTCACAGGTCGTGTGGCGGATGGACTCGCAAATGTAGTATCCACAGAAATCATTCCCTTGTTCCTGCCACAACGACTTTACAAGAAATAGAGGTCAATCAAACTGATAATTAGCAAGCATTCTAAATGGTATTGATGGAACTAGCTCTTGAATCACCAGGAGATGCATGGAATATGCTACTATAGTACTTTCTTTCGGGTGTCTAAATTGCAGGTTCTTCGGCAGTCCCGGAGCTTTTTTGATGAATTTTCTCCAAACCCTGCCATACAAAGAAAACGATTACTTGATATCAGAAATGAACAAAGTTGTTGATATGGTGGATAATGATCGATTTAACTTACTTCTCGAGCATTTCAGTCATGTCCGCATACTCCTCCGGATTTTTTCGTTTGGAGTCTAAGATAGTTACTACTCCCTTCTCAAGCTTAATCTCTAGGAGAATATAGTGGTAGCTGCGCACGCATGCATAACTCATCAATATTACATTACTATAACCTGTTCTAATAAGGGAAACCGAATATGCCACAAGACAGTATCACTCACCTGAAGCTGTAAGGAAAGAGTATTATATCTTTGTGTTCATTTATTACCAACGATTGTAGCAAGTTGGCCTCGGTATTTTCGGCATGAAATTTAACTCAGTTGCATCTATGAGATATGTGTTAATGAACCCAATATCACCCACTTGTCTTTTCTTAAATTCGGCGATCTTCAATTTGCATAATATAGTGAGGATAATTATAAATACATGCAATGAAAGAGCTGAGTTATATAGAGAGACTTAATGACAGAACTAGTATTACTTACAGACAGTAGGAGGTGACCGTTGCTTTATCGAGGGCCAATTGATTGAAAAACTGATAGAACTCCTCAAATGGAATAGGAAACAGTTCAATACGAAGGAGGTCATGCTCCTTTTGAACTCTCACATACAAAGTACTCCTCCCCTCAGACTCTCTGCAGGTTTTCATGTACCAATCATGCAATCTTCGCATCATCATTGATAGAGATCTTTCATCTTTGACGAGAGGCTTCCCGTATTAGTATGTTTGTACCTGTACCTCCAAGAAATCATAATGTACATCGTCGGGCAGGTAATCTCCAGGATTGCTATAACCGGGCACCATCCTCGGATCGACGATGTCGCTAGCAGGCACCTTGAGCGGGGGCACGATTGCCCGGCTTGTTCGCCGAGCTGGGCAATTTGTTTCCCAGCTCGTCGTTCTTTCATACTTTGATCACTGACAGTACTTCCCGACCTCTCCGCTTCGGCAAATGCCTTTCCAATAATGCGCTCATAGTTGCCTTTCGGCGGAGACTTGGGTGGTTTTGTCAGGGCAGCCAGAGTGCGCTTCCCTTTCGCCGGATCTACCTTCTCCTCCGGAGGTGGATGTCTTTGTGCTTTCAACCCTTGAAACCAGTCCTTCACTTCGGTTCACGCGACCTTCGCGTTCTCCTCCAGGGTCATCTCGTATGGTAACTTCTCGGGAGTCTTCAGAGAAGGACCGAATCTGTACGTCCTCCCGCCTTTGGCTGTACTGCTAGACGCCGGCAGAGCAGACGGAGCAGATGTCTTCTTTCCTTGCTTACGAGGCGGAGGAGAAGGACTTCGACGCGCCGGAGCGGCGGCGAGTCTCTTACGCCCTTGCTGACGAGGCAGAGAAGGAGGAGGTTGGCTGCTCGGGCGCGCCGGCGCAGGCGGAGAAGGAGGCGGAGTGCCGCCACGCGCCGGAGAAGGAGCCGGCCGAGTGCCCTGATCGTCACTCGCCGGAGGAGGAGGCGGTGGAGGAGGCGGAGTGCCCTGACTCGCCAGAGGAGGAGGAGGAGGCGGAGGCGTCCAGTTCGGAAGGTTGATGAGATCCTTCCGCCATAGGCATGGAGTCTTCAGAGCAGAACCCAGCCAAGTCTCCCCTTCACCGGTAGGGTGGTCAAGCTGGAGGTCCTCAAATCCCTGTGATTTCATCCACCATCACCCTAGCATATCCTTCTGGAAACGGCCGACAGTGAAAAGTTGCGCCGGATTTAGTAGGATAAACAGAGCCAACAGCCGCCTTGACCTTCAAATTCATCCATTGCACCGTAAGGTGGCAATTTTCAGCCTCCGGGATAGCATCCACGGGATAGCTGGCAGGAGCCGTCAAGGCATGCTCCGGCTAAAGCAGCTCGGTGGAAGCCACGCTGCTTCTCCGCTGAGATGGCGGGGTAGCTTCGAGGGAAGCTTGGCGTGTCGCTTGCTGCGATCCGCTTCTCGTTCCTCTATCGCTTGTACCCTTGCATGCAGCGCCTGCAGTTCGGTCTGCTCCACTTTTTTCCTCCTCTCTTGGCATTTGTAACCGCCTGCGTCCGGAAACCCAGCCTTCCATGAAACGGAGCGGGCGTGCCTCGTGTCCGCCCAGGGTGCTCAGGATTCTCGAGGGCCATTTTGAGCTCATCGTTCTCTCTGTCTGGAAAGAATGTGCCTTGCTGCGTTGCTTCGATATATTGCTGAAGCCTCTTGACTGGTATGTCCAATTGATCGTCCGTCCAAATGCACTTCCTCGATCTGAGGTCCAAGGTTCCGCCAGCCCCGAAGAACCAAGTCCGGCAACGGTCTGGCCAATTCATTGTCTCTGGTTTGGTCCCTTTATCAAGCAGATCTTTCTCAGCCTTGGCCCACTTAGGCCGGGCTATGAGGTAGCCACCTGACCCCGTGCGATGGTGAAGCTTCTTCTTTGCAGCATTTTTCTTGTTTGTCGCCGACATCTTTTTACACTTTTCCGATGTCTTGTGGGCCACAAATGCGGGCCAGTCATCTCTGATCTTCACATATTTGCCCTTGAATTCTGGGGTCTCTTTTTTATCGACAAACTTATTCAGGTCTTTCTTCCAATTCCTGAATAGGTCTGCCATCTTCTTAAGAGCAAAAGACTTGATTAATTGCTCAACTGGCTTCTCCGGATCATCCTCTGGCGGTAGGGTGAAATTTGACTTCAGCTCAGTCCAAAGATCATTTTTCTGCATATCATTGACATAAGACACCTCAGGGTCTTCGTTCTTAGGCTTATACCATTGCTGGATGCTAATCGGGATCTTGTCCCTAACCAGAACCCCGCACTAAGCAACAAATGCCTTCTTTGTCCGTATGGCTTCAATCGGTTGGCCGTCGCGCGTGATTTCTATGATCTCAAACTTTTCATCCGAGCTCAACTTTTTCTTTGGGCCTCGTCTCTTTACCGAAGTTGTGCTCGATCCGGTGGGCTAGAAAAAAGAACAATGACGAGAGTTAATTAATATGTGTACATACCAAAACAATGAATGTATCAATTAGCTAGTCAGCACAGGCTTAACTAATATATATACCTGGCCAGACTCGGTTCGGTCACCGGAGCCGTCCTCATGGTCTACTTCTTCTTGCACCAGCATTGGGTCATCGGAGCCATCATAATCATAGCCAGCTGCTTCTTCACCCTCTCCTTCCAGACCATCGGTGTCGTTGAGAAACATCAACGAGCAGACGACATCACTTCCTTCTGCGATTATGTCCCTCAACAACGCTTCTTGTGCTTCGTCTCGGGGGGTGTCCATAGCTTCTACAAATATTTACAACATGGCAATTATTATTCAAACATGATAGATATGGATACATTAGTGGCAAACGTAGAACTAGCTAGCTAATCACAGTAAGGAATCATATTAATTAGTGGCCTCGACGCTGCTTCTCTAGGGTTTCGGGTGGCCTCGACAACGCTTCAAGGGTTAGGTGGCCTCGACAACGCTTCAAGGAGGGGTAATATCGACCCCCACGTGTTGAAGCTATCGGGAGGGGTATATCGACAACGACATTTACATACGCATATGGGAAAATAATATGCTTGTTTTTTCCTTCTTAAAAATACATGAAGCTATCGGGAGGGGGTATATCGACAACAACAACAACGACACTACATCTCTGTCCCACAAGTGACGTGGGTATATTTACAATGATGATATACTTACATGGAAAAAAATGTTATCGAGGAGGGGGTATATCGACCCCCCCCTCATGTCGAAGTTATCGGGGAGGGGGTGTCGACCCCCCCCCTCATGTTGAATTCCATATGGGCCAGGGACTAATGAACATAGATGCACCTATAGAGAAAAATTCGACCTAAATTCATAGTTTTCAAATGAACTCTGAAAAAGTTGGCATAGCATGTGCATGTACAAAATGGACAATGGTATCATACTAAATGCATTACAAAGTTGGCATGGTATCATCATAATAGTTGCCGGAGAAAGTCTTCACTTTTTCTTCGCTTGTGTCATTTGCTTATTGCGCCATAACCAAGGATAATCTTCATCGCTTATCGGGATGCTTGGGTCAGCCTTGACTTTGAAGGAGGAATTTCATGAAACTTTTCATACTCTTGAGACATGTCCTCTTGCCCTCCACTCCCAGGATGTCCCTTTTTCCTGAAAGAACTATGTGGCGCTTTGGCTCATCGTATGATGTATTCGCTTCATTATATTTTCTTTTTCTCGGTCTGGTAGACATGTCCTTCAAATAGATAACATGTGCCACATCATTGGCTAGGATGAACGGTTCGTCAGTGTACCCAAGATTTTTCAGATCCACTGTTGTCATTCCGTACTGTGGGTCTACCTGCACCCGCCTCTGACAGATTGACCCATTTGCACTTAAACAAAGGGACCTTAAAATCTACTCAGAGTCAAGTTCCCATATGTCCACTATGTAACCATAATATGTGTCCTTTCCCTCTCGGTTGCTGCATCAAAGCGGACACCGCTGTTTTGGTTGGTGCTCTTTTGATCTTGGTCAATCGTGTAAAATGTATTCCCATTTATCTCGTATCCTTTCCAAATCATTACAGTCGAAGATGGTCCCCTGGTCAACAAGTACAGCTCATCACAAACAGTGTTGTCACCTATGAGACGTGTTTCCAACCAACTGCTGAAAGTCCTGATGTGTTCACATGTAATCCAGTCGTCGCCTTTCTCCCGGGTGTTTGGAGCGCAGACTGTTCTTGTGTTCATCGACATACAGTGGTCACCAAGTTAGAGTTCTCAGAGAACTGTAGTGTGCTTGAGACCAAGAATATCCGTCCCTGCATATTATTGAGTCCCTTTCGAGCGTGCCTTTTCCAGTCAGTCTCCCCTCATACCACGATTTAGGGAGACCTATCTTCTTAAGGCCAGGAATGAAGTCAACATAAAACCCGATGACATCCTCTGTTTGATGGCCCATGGAGATGCTTCCTTCTGGCCTAGCACGGTTACAGACATATTTCTTTAGGACTCCCAACTTCTATACCCCCGATGACAAGCCAAGCAATTGTTTCATACTCAAATAATCTCAAACTCTTTCAACCTTTGCGCAATACATGAGCGCGAGCCATGGGTATAGCACTATGGGTGGAATAGAAATATGATGGTGGAATTGTGTGGAGAAGACAAAAAAAAGGAAAGTCTCATATCGACGAGGATAATCAACGGGCTATGGAGATGCCCATCAATTGATGTCAACTTGAGGAGTAGGGATTGCCATGCAACGGATGCACTAGAGCTATAAGTATATGAAAGCTCTTCAAAAGAAACTAAGTGGGTGTGCATCCAACTTGCTTGCTCACAAAGACCTAGGGCACTTTGAGGAAGCCCGTCATTGGAATATACAAGCCAAGTTCTATAATGAAAATTCCCACTAGTATACGAATGTGACAAAATGAGAGAGTCTCTATTATGAATATCTTAGTGCTACTTTGAAGAACAATATATGAGACTCACTACATGAAGAACAAGGTGCTACTTTGAAGCACAATATATGAGACTCACTACATGAAGAACAAGGTGCTACTTTGAAGCACAAGTGTGGTAAAAGGATAGTAGCATTGTCCCTTCTCTCTTTTTCTCTCATTTTTTTATTTGGGCCTTTTCTCTCTCTTTTTTATGGCCTCTTTTTTTTCGTCCGGAGTCTCATCCCGACTTATGGGGGAATCATAGTCTCCATCATCCTTTCCTCACTTGGGAAAATGCTCTAATAATGATGATCATCACACTTTTATTTTTATTACAACTCAACAATTACAACTCGAAACTTAGAACAAAATATGACTCTATATGAATGCCTCTAGCGGTGTACCGGGATGGTGCAATGAATCAAGAGTGACATGTATGGAAAATAATGCATGGTGGCTTTGCCACAAATACGATGTCAGCTACATGATCATGCAATGGCAATATGACAAAAGTAATGTATGTCATAATAATGATGATGGAAGTTGCATGGCAATATATCTCGAATGGCTATGAAAATGCCATGATAGGTAGGTATGGTGGCTGTTTTGAGGAAGATATAAGGAGGTTTATGTGTGAAAGAGCGTATCATATCACGGGGTTTGGATGCACCGGCGAAGTTTGCACCAACTCTCAAGGTGAGAAAGGGAAATGCACGGTACCGAAGAGGCTAGCAAATGCGGAAAGGTAAAAGTGTGTATAATCCATGGGCTCAACATTAGTCAAAAGAACTCATATACTTATTGCAAAAATTTAGAAGCCATCAGAAATCAAGTACTACGCACAATGCTGCTAGGGGGATAGATTGGTAGGAAAATACCATCGCTCGTCCCCGACCGCCACTCATAAGGATGCACAAGCCAGGTACACTTCTTGTTTCAAATTTGTTACACAACTTTACCCATAATGCATGCTACGGGACTTGCAAACTTCAACACAAGTATTTCTCAAATTCACAATTATCAACTAGCACGACTTTGATATTATTACCTCCATATCTCAAAACAATTATTAAGCATTAAATTTATCTTAGTATTCAATTCACTCAAAAGAAAGTTTCACATATCTCAACACCAAGTATATTAACATTAAGCAAATTACCATGCTATTAACGAATCTCAAAATGATCTAAGTGAAGCATGAGAGATCAAGTTTCTTTAAAATAAATCCACCACCGTGCTTTAAAAGATCTAAGTGAAGTACTAGAGCAAAACTATCAAGCTCAAAAGATATAAGTGAAGCACTACGAGCAAAACTATCAAGCTCAAAAGATATAAGTGAAGCACATAGAGTATTCTAACAAATTCCAAATCATGTATGGCTCTCACAAAAGGTGTGTACAACAAGGATGATTGTGGTAAACTAACAAGAAAAGACTCAAATAATACAAGACGCTCCAAGAAAAACACATATCATGTTGGTTAATAGAAATATAGCTCCAAGTAAATTACCGATGGAAGTAGACGAAAGAGGGGATGCCTTCGGGGGCATACCCAAGCTTTGAATTTTTGGTGTCCTTGGATTATCTTGGGGGTGCCATGGGCATCCCCAATCTTAGGCTCTTGCCACTCCTTGTTCCATAATCCATCAAAAGAATTCACCCAAAACTTGAAAACTTCACACCACAAAACTCAATAGAAATCTCGTGAGCTGCGTTAGAGAAAGAGAACAAAAGACTACTTTAAGGTACTGTAATGAACTCATTATTTATTTATATTGGTGTTAAACCTACTGTATTCCAACTTATCTATGGATTATAAACTATTTTACTAACCATAGATTCATCAAAATAAGCAAACAACACACGCAAAACAGAATCTGTCAAAAACAAAACAGTCTGTAGTAATCTGTAACTAACGCAAACTTCTGGAAGCCAGAAACTTCTACCAAACTTATAAGACCTGGAAAATTTGTTTATTGATCAGCAGCAATTAGAATCACTATTTTATCACATTCTGGTGATTTTTAACAATTCGGGCACTGAGCGCAAAGATTCTGGAAATTACAGCAAGATGAAATGACTATCTCCCAAGAAGATCTAGTAGGTTTAACTTGGCACAAACACTAATTAAAAGATAAAACCACATCTAAACAGAGGCTAGATGGATTATTTATTCCTAAACAGAAGCAAAAACAAAAAAAATAAAAATAAAATTGGGTTGCCTCCCTACAAGCGCTATCGTTTAACGCCCCTAGCTAGGCATAAGATTTCAACGATGCTCACATCAAAGAAAAGAATTGAAGCACAAAGAGAGCATCATAAGACACGTGACAAACACATCTAAGTCTAACATACTTCCTATGCATAGGCATCTTATAGAAAAACAAATTATCATAGCAAGCAAAAACTAGCATATGCAAGGAAGCGGAAAAGAACAAAAGCAATCTCAACATAACGAGAGGTAATTTAGTAACATGAAGATTTCTATAACCATATTTTCCTCTCTCATAATAATTATATGTGGGATCATAAGAAAATTCAATAAAATAGATATCACATAAAATATTTTCAACATGATCCACATGCATGCAAAGTTGACACTCTTCCGAAATAGTGGGATTAACATTAACTAAAGTCATGACCTCTCCAAACCCACTTTTATCAAAAAATTCATAAGATTGAATATTCTCCAAATATGTGGGATCTAAAGTTGACATTCTTCCAAGCCCACTTTCAATATTATTGCAAACAATATTATCAATCTCATATTCATCATGGGGATTAAATAAATTTTCAAGATCATAAGAAGAATCACCCCAATCATGATCATTGCAACAAGTAGAGGGCATAGCAAAACTAGCATCCCCAATCTTAGGGTTTTGCATATTTTTAGCACAATTTACATCAATAGAATTTATAGTAAAATCATTGCAATCATGCTTTTTATTCAAAGATCTATCGTGAATTGCTTCATAAAGTACTTCATCAAAAAAATTAGATTCATGAATCTCAGGCAAAACCTCATAAAGATAATCTAGTGCACTCAATTCACTAGCAATAGTTTCATCATAATTGGATCTCTTAAAGAGATTAGCAAGTGGATGAGGATCCATAAACCTTTAGCAAGCGAAGATGCAAGAAAAAAGAAGGCACATGGTAACACAAGATTGAACGGAGGAAGGGCGAATAAAACAGCAAGGGTGAAGTGGGGGAGAGGAAAACGAGAGGCAAATGGCAAATAATGTAATGCGAGAGATAGGGATTGTGATGGGTACTTGGTATGTTGACTTTTGAATAGACCTCCCCGGCAACGGCACCAGAAATCCTTCTTGCTATGTCTTGAGCATGCGTTGGTTTTCACCGAAGAGGAGAGGATGATGCAGCACAGTAGCGTAACTATTTCGCTCAATTTTTGAGAACCAAGGTATCAATCCAGTAGGAGGCCACGCGCAAGTCCCTCGTACCTGCACAAAACGATAGCTACTCGCAACCAACGCGATTAGGGGTTGTCAATCCCTTCACGTTCACTTACGAGAGTGAGATCTGATAGAGATAATATTTTTGGTATTTTTGGTATAAAGATGCAAAGTAAAAAGTAAAAGCAAAGCAAGTAAATAAAGTGATGGAGATTGATATGATGAGAATAGACCCGGGGGCCATAGGTTTCACTAGTGGCTTCTCTCAAGAGCATTGATATTCTATGGTGGGTGAACAAATTACTGTTGAGCAATGGACAGAATTGAGCATAGTTATGAGGTTATCTAGGTATGATCATGTATATAGGCATCACGTCCGTGACAAGTAGATCGAAACGATTATGCATCTACTACTATTACTCCACTCATCGACCGCTATCCAAAGATGCATCTAGAGTATTAAGTTAAAAACAGAGTAACGCCTTAAGAAAGATGACATGATGTAGAGGAATAAATTCATGCAATATGATAAATACCCCATCTTGTTATCCTCGATGGAAACAATACAATACGTGCCTTGCAACCCTTTCTGTCACTAGGTAAGGACACCGCAAGATTGAATCCAAAGCTAAGCACGTCTCCCATTGCAAGAACTACCAATCTAGTTGGCCAAACCAAACGGATAATTCGAAGAGACTTGCAAAGATAACTCAATCATACATAAAAGAATTCAGAGAAGATTCAAATATTATCCATAGATAAGCTGGATCATAAACCCACAATTCATCGGTCTCAACAAACACACCGCAAAAAGAAGATTACATCGAATAGATCTCCACGAGAGAGGGGGAGAACATTGTCTTGAAATCCAAAAAGAGAGAAAAAGCCATCTAGCTACTAGCTATGGAACCGAAGGTCTGAATAAACTACTCACACTTCATCGGAGGGGCTATGGTGTTGATGTAGAAGCCCTCCGTGGTGGATGCCCCCTCCGGTGGAGCTCCGGAACAGGCCCCAAGATGGGATATCGTGGATACAGGAAGGTACGATGGTGGAATTAGGTTTTTGGCTCCGTCTCTGATCTGTTGGGGTATGTAGGTATATATAGGAGGAAGGAGTACGTCGGTGGAGCGTCAGGGGGCCCACGAGGCAGGGGGCGCGCCCTCCACCCTCGTGACCGGCTCTGGCACTTCTTGGAGTAGGGTCCAAGTCTCCTGGATCACGTTCGGTGAGAAGATCACGTTCCCGAAGGTTTCATTCCGTTTGGACTCCGTTTGATATTCCGTTTCTTCGAAACACTGAAATAGGCAAAAACATCAATTCTGGGCTGGGCCTCCGGTTAATAGGTTAGTCCCAAAAGTAATATATAAGTGGAAAATAAAGCCCAATATAGTCCAAAACAGTAGATAAAGTAGCATGGAGCAATCCAAAATTATAGATACGTTGGAGACGTATCAGTCTACTATCTGGTTAATCTCCGGTGTCTACTATGAGTTTCATGTTTGGTGCAAACAAACATTAAAGGAGCCATTATCTATATTTTTAACTAAAGCTATTATCTGCCTGCTATCATTGGTTTTGGGTCTATCCACAGTTTGCTACCATCACTCTGGATTTGTGCATGCACTCCTTACATAATCTCACTATGTTTTATTCCTATGCATGTCAGTTATTGTACACAAAGGAACTGATCATGTAGAGAAAAAGAGACAAGCCTTGCGTGGCAATTAAATTTCATGCAGACGTTGTTCCATGGTGGGCGCAAAGGCAGCCCCCTCCCCCCATTTCGGATTGTAATCAAGAGGAAGATAACTGTTCTGATGGGGATTCAGAAGGAGAAGACCACTCCTATTTACCCCATGAGGTCTTCGCTCTAACTTGGCATGCTGATGTTGGTAATATCATGCATATGGTGCCTTGCATTGCTTACTATATACGTTAAAGATGTCATCTGCTTAGTTTAGACATGCTTTGTGTCAATGCCATCTATTTAGTTTCTTTATCGTATATGTGAATCATGAATGCCATCTTGTCTAGCCAGGCATCATATATGTGAATTTTGCAATGCCACCCTGGTTAGCCAGTCATGTTATATGTGAATTATATCATGCCATCATTTTTTTATTATGTGTTAAATTTATCAACAATTTTAGTACATTCAATTACTCTTCCTGTGCATCAGCCATTCGACACGGTCATGGAAAAATCTGGAGTGGAAACAAGGTGTTGAGCGAGACAATGCTATCGACGAAGCGCATGTCTTGCTGGTTACCGATAGCTCCTCGTGAGGAGGATTCAGAGACAGATGACCAGTCATATTTCCCCACTGAGGTGCATGCCCTAACTTGGCAGGGTTATGTTACTCATATCGTGCGTATGGTATCTTGCATTGCTATGTCATTTGCTTAGTTTAGACATGCTTTGTGTGAATGCCACCTGTTTAGTGTCTAATTACCATATATGTGAATTATGCAATGCCATCTTGTTGCAAGACATTATATATGTGAATTATGCAATGTTATTTTGTTGCAAGGCATTATGTATGTGAATTATGCAATGCCATGCGGTTTAGGCAAGCGTCATATATGTGAATTTTATCATGCCTTCCTTTTTTGTATTTCTCATTGCTTTTGTCGACAATGTTTGTATATTCAACTGCTCTTCCTGTGCATCAGCCATTTGAATTGGTGATGGAGAAATCTGGAGTGAAAACAAGGTCTTTAGAGCAGACAATGCTACCCACTGAAGCAGATATCTTGCAGGCTACAGATAGCGCTTCAGAGGAGGATTCAGAGGCAGATGACCAGTCCTATTTTCCCCCTAGGTGTATGCTCAAACTTGGCAGGGTTATATTACTCATATAATGCATATGTTGTATTGCAATGCTTAGTTTTTACATCATATACACAATATTGAATGCCATCTCCTTAGTTGACACATCATATATGCAATTGCCCTCTGCTCACTTCCTTAGTATATAAATCATATATTTGAATTATGTCATGCCATGATGTTTACATAGACAACATGTATCTGAATTATGGTATGTCAACCCATTTTCTAAAGACATAATATAGTTATATCATCTCATCCAGTATACATAGTCATCATATTTTAAATTATGTCATTCTATCTGTGAATTATATCATGCCATCATGTTTCCATCGACGGCATGTTTGTGATTTATGGCATGCCAACCACTTTAATAGACACATCGTATAGTTATATCATGTCATCCTATTTACATAGTCATCATATTTTGAAGTATGTCATTCTATCATGTTTAGTTAGCCATCATACATGTGAAATTGTGTCATGCTATCCTGTTTAATTAGCCATCATATATGTGAAATTATGTCCTGCTATTCTGTTTGCTTAGACAACATAAATGTGAATTATTTCATGCCATGTTTTCTTCCATACTATCGATTGCACCTGTCTATCTTACAATGTCTGTACATTCAATTACTTTTCTTGTTTATCAGCCATTTCAATTGGAGGGAGTGATGGCAGTATCCGTGGGAGTAAAATCATGGTCTTCTGAAAAGATCGTGCTACCTGTCGATGCAGATAGAACCACGGTTGTACTTGCCCAAGAATCAGCCCCACCACACATAACCCACACTCATGCAGATTGTACCCCTACCCAGCTCGACAGAGAACCAGCTACACCCCTTCTAACCCCAACCCCAGCAGATAGACACCCAGTTCCCGTTGACACAACACCGTCTCCACCATAGAGCACCCAAACACGAGCAGTTAGTAAGGCAACTACAGTGCCCAAATCACGAGGACCACCACTCCGAACCCGAAGTCAACTCTTAAAGCAGAAGAAGAATTGTTCTCAGGTCAGGTTCCGTAGCTATGGTTCATACTACTTTGCTCTTGCATCACTGTATTTACTCATACCAACCAATTTCAAATTTGAAGGATGCAATTGAAACTCCGATGGCGCAACATGTATGTTTTAAACCTGTTTCTTCAACGTGTTTGGCTGTTTTCTGCTGTAACTTGCTCTATGTTGATTTCAGTTTCAATTGAATAAACAGTTATGTTCTCATGCCATGCACATTACAAGTGTTGTTATTGCTGTGTAGTTTCCCACACTTATATTCCGTCTATGCTGCTTTGTCCTAAATAGATATGATTCGAACTGGATCTATCTTGATTTGGCAACATAAACTAGAATGATATAGACCATACAGTGACCATACTACATAGATATATGTTTGTTTCATGCTGTTATCCTATCCACCTTACTACTGAACTGGTTTACCAAAATGAGTTTCATATACTACATTGTAAACCTGAGATGTGTTTGTTTGTTTCTCTTTTAGAACGCGGATAAAATATTGGACAAGAGTACCTGTTATGCAATGGTAAAGGAAGTAATGCAGATAAGGTTCAAGATAGTGAGACATCCCTGTTGGTCTCCAAGAAAGCTGATAAAAACTATATTGAGGACACCGAGACAACCCCAAAGTCCTGTCTTGATGTAGTGTTCGAGTTCTTGGCTACCATCTTTGGTACCAGCTCTTGAACTCGTTACTGAATCAGTTCGGCTTCTTGAGTCTCAACTTCAAGTTGAAAGACATCGATCGAGATGTTATGCGAGGAAGCCGAAGGACCGAGGAAGTCCTGCAGAATTCAGATGCATACTTTCTCGTGCAACAAGAGGGCTACTGGAGGACTTAAGAGCCAAACAAGAGAAAGTTAATAAGCTTGCTAAGCATCTTGCCAAAGATTATGGATACTCAGGATATTGTTTCTTGAGCTCTTCTGAAGTGGTTTCAGTTCTGGACTTGTTTTGCTGCGGCGTTTATATGCTGTTGTGTTCCCTATATTTGCACTGGTGGCGAACTTTGATGCCCAGTGGATGTAATATGTGTAATAGCCGTGATAGCCTAGTGTAAGTTGCTTGCTTATTTATTTCCTTGTTGTCTTGTTTATTTGTTTGCTTGTAGTCAGTGCAGTTCTTTTTCTGCGGTTTGCTAGTGGCTGCAATAACCTATTTTTTAAAACTAGGTCACAATAACCATGGGCTAATATTTACTGTAGTGACACTGGACCTACGGGCTGTAGAAATAGTGGGCCTTCTTCGGGCCGTATAAACAGTGGGCCTTCTACGGGCCGTAGAAACATTGGGCCTTCTACGGGCCGCAGAAACAATGGGCCTTCTACGGGCCGTATAATCAATGGGCCTTATACGGGCAGTATGATCGATTGGCCAAACATTGGCCAATAACATGCCACATTATTGTCGTAAACGGGCTAGAGTTGGAATCGTCCGTTCATGGGCCGACCATAACAGCCCATCGTTAATAGGTCGTATTTCATGACGCTATGAAAACGGCCCAACGTGTTAACGGACCACAAACGGGCCGACTGTAACCACGAGCTGAATTTGGCCCATAAACAGAAAATGACAGTAACGGGCTGTAAGTAAACGAATGCTGGAAATGAGCCCAAGAATAAATGAGCTCTGAGAAGGCCGAAAGATAAGATGGGCTGGAAACGGCCCAACGAAATAACAGGCCCTTAATGGGTATAAAGTGATACACATTTCATTACGGGCCAGTTTCACCATGGGCCATTAATGGGTGTAAAGTAATACACTATTCATTGCGGGCCAGTTTCACCACGGGCCGTTAATAGGCCAAGAGTTACATAGGGCCTCTAATGGGCCGAAAGATGTTATGGGCCATACATGGGCCAGAAGTGAAAACGGGATGGAATCATATTGGGTGGCCCAAATGACGCAACTGGGCCTAATTTGGATAGGGCGTAACGGGCCTTGGGTTAGCGGGCTGTAAATGGGCTATATGCGAACATGCCGTTAATAGGCTTTACATGGGCCGGCCCGCCACCTTTTGACCAAGTCAAATGGGCCGGCCTTTTCACAGGAATGGGCCTCTGTTGGGTCGTGCCACGTGTCGATGTATCATAGGCGCCTTCTGTCCAATGAGTGGATGACATCTGTCCCAACGGTGAGCCAACACGTGTTTCCTCCAGCCAATGATGATTTTACACGTGGAAAATCGCCATTGATCGGGGCTGTTAATGGGTTATCGGATCCAAAACCCGACCCAATAGCTTAACGGCGTTCCGTTACGGTGGATGCCACGTGTCGGTCACCCTTGATGAAAGCACTTCTGTGACGCGCGATTGATCGTCATGGAAGTGGACACTTCCGTGATGATAATTTTGGTAATGTCATGGAACACTTCTACCACAGCACAGGTATGACTATCTTGATTCTGTCATAAAATTTTCATTGATGTACATGCATGACAAAAAACGCGACCTACTGTGACAAACACGTATCATCACGGAAATGTATTTTTTTGTAGTGTACCCAACCATGTGATTCCCGCGCACGAGGTGGAGTCTTGTCGCGCCTGTGTAAATTTGTGTTTATCTGACCTTTTCCCTATGCGAACTGACAGGTGGGACCCACAAGGAACGTGGTCAATTTAACTAGTCAACATGGTGCCACGCAGACTATTTGGTCGGTCAGCAGAGTGCAATCCGATGCTGAACCGTGAGCAAGTGACCGTATAATCACCGCAAAACGTATATAATGACCGTAATCAACTTATTCTGAAGTTCGGTGAACGTATTACGCTTTTCTCTCTGTAGGCCCTCCAAAACTACATCTCAACACGTTCTCGCATGTTACATCTAAATATTATGCAATACAACACTACAACTACACTCTAACACAATAAATCATATGTGTTTTTAGTTTTACTAGATATCATATTGTTACTTGATTATTCAGTTTTCATACGTTAAAATTGCCTTTGAAATGTATGGCCAGTATCATATTCCGCGCGGGAAAAATCGCGCCCTTTCCTGTTTAATCGGGTTTGTATCGATGTATCGTGCGAAACAGCAAAACTATAGTACTATATACAGTACAAGTGACAGTTCACTGGGCCGTCGTGTCGTGTACTCCTCTGTCGTAAGAGTGGAGCGCTCGCTTTCACAAATCTTCTAGTCGCTTTCGCCGATATGTGGGGCATCAAGCTACCGGGTCCACGTTCCATATCGGAATGCAGTGAAGAGCAGCCGGGGTGAAGTACCCAGTCATGGCACTGGGGTAGTAATGAGCAATGAGGCATCAAATCACAAAGCTGCACCTTTCCGGCAGTTAAGTTGGAGGGACGAAGTAATAATGCTAAAAAAGAAGTTGGAGGGATGAAGCAACCATCATTTCACTCGTTGCTGAATCCGCTTCTCCCTCATCTTCTTCAAGTTAACCACGTGTTGCTTCTGCCGTTGTTCTGCCTCATGTGGGAAGCGGATCGGCTTGGTAAAGCACTGACACGTGGGACCGCATGTTAGCAAACCGCCAGGACAACGTCCTCTAAAAATAAGAAACCTCCCCCGCCATCCGCGCGGCAAAATCACCTCCTTTTTACAAATCTTGATTCTATAAGTTTTTAGATCAATATAATTGAGATTTGTATAGATAGCACACAGGAGAAAAACCAAGTGGTACGGTTAAGAGCATCCACAATGTGTAGCCAAATGTGAAAATAGCTTTTGGCATCATGGGAACCATTGTGGACGGTGTTGACAAAGCCAATAGGATGGAACCGAAGCTCCGTGATTGATTGATTGAAGGAATAGAAAAATGCAACGTCTCTCCTCTTTCTCCCGTGCTTGGACGCATGTACAGTATAGAGGATAGAGTCTACTCTCATGTCCCTTCTATCACAAATCACAAAGCAGTGAGGCGTCAAATCACAAAGCACGGATGAAGCAAGCATCATTTCACTCTTCACTGAATCCGCTTCTCCATCATCTTCTTCGAGAAACCATCTCACCGCACTAAGCTGGATGGACGACGCTATTGTGTATGAGTAGTACTAGTACATTTACGCGTCCTTTGGTTCAACGGACTTCCTGGATGCAAATAAGGCGGTTGTCTCGGCTTGCAGGTGGCACTTGCAAACGACTTAGTATGGTCTCCCTCAATGGTGTTCTCCGTCGAACGCACTTCGCCAAACCACAATGTCCGAGATATCATCGACGTCACCGCAATGGGGAAGGAAGTCAAATATAGTTACTACCTCCATTTTTTTTGTACACAAGGCCAGTATATCAAAATTACAATTTGCAAGAGGTCACTACACTAATCGAGGCAAAATTGATGGGGTTTGCCTCGTACTAGCAACCAAGGACATTAATATCCCCTGCATGCATGTGGAAGTGAGAAGGTTGGTTTGCATGGCGCTGCATTAATCAAGCGATAAGGAATGAAATGATTAGCTCTTTGGGCTTTGGAGAAAAAATACGCATTAATTGACACGTGAAATGAGGATTTGTATCGATTAATCCCGCAAAGGAAAACCCCGCCTTTCTTTTTTAACACTAGTACTCCTAGTACGTAGTACTACGTACTTATCCTGTTTGGGTCTAGGCGGATATACCACTACTAAAAATTAGGCCATCAACAACCATCAAAAGATAATGCTTGGTCGTTAGCAGCACAACGGGCTAGCCACACGTCCAACTTTGGCCTGCTCAACCTTTACGACGACCAGCGGTCTGCCCGTTGTTAATTTAAGGTATCCCAGTGGTCGTTGATGATTAGTCACCTTATTTTTGGAGTAATTAATGATTATATCTTTTATCTCGGGAAAGAAGGATATATGTCAATCTACAAGTTAGGTTTATTCCTTATCAAGGACTCGTGTCCATGAGAACCATGGCGGCGCAACCCCATCCCATAGATCATAGGCATGGGGTGTGACCCTGATCTCGCCTTGGAGGCAGCCTAACAGCGGAACATCGTAGCAACAGACAAGATCCTCTCCCTAAGTTCATAGAAGGTTTGTCCCAAATTTTCTGTTTATTTTGATTTTTCTCTTCATCGAGCTCACATCTGGAAGTTGCCTGTCTTGTGGCCGAGGATACATGGCATTCATCGCCGTATTGGCGGCGTGGAAGGCACCTTCGAGCCTGCACTTGCGGCTCGGGTCGACGAGGCAGCCGCAACAAGCCAATTGCTGGCCCTTGCACTGTATACGGACCAAAGAAATTAGATCCATCCAGCTTACTGCAATGGAATCGACCAGGTTCGGCATCTTGGTGCTCTTGTTCATCCCCTTCGTCGCTGGCCAGTAAAATTAGCAGATTTCTACTTACCTCTGAGCCGCCAACCTGCATCTTCCTTTCAAAGAACCAGAGACAACGATGGTGAGGGGGCGATGGAGGCGCGGGCGAGACCATGAATCGACGGGCGCACGAGGGAGGGCGGCAAGTCGATGGCGGCGCAGGTGAGGTTAGCTTGAGATCTAAGACATTAGCGAGTCTATTTTTTCTTTTTTTTTTCTTTCAGAGGTAAGCGTACAGTCGTCACAGTATATTATTAAGAAGATAATACCTTGAATGCAGCCGCGTAATCTGAAACTTCATAAGTCCATCTGCTAATGAATTTTATTATTACTATGTTAGGGAGACTATCAAGGAATATATCACATAGGTTGCAGCAGCAAGCTGCAGCGTTGTTGTGTTGCATTTTGATGACTACTAATGCTATCTGCTTTGTTAATCTGAACGATTCATCATGTGCAGCGATAAATAGAAGTTAACTGTGAGATGTCATATTGCTAAATTGTGGCAATAAAATATTCAGAACAACCTGAGCTGATTACGGGAAGCATACTTGTTCTGTTTCCTTAATACATTAATTTGGTTCTCCATGCAACAGGGTCACATGCATGATTACGGGAAGCATATAACCTGAGCTCTACGAGGGTATGAGCTAACAGCACCTGATCAAGTGGTTCATTAGGAGGAATACATTAACAGTGCGGCACTCTTTTTTTGGCCATATATACATAGGTGCCAACAATTTTTTATTGTTGTAATTCACAGGAAGGACTGACTCATCGTACTAACAACATGATGCCACTAGTTAATTCAAGTCTTAATCTGTAGTAATCTACTTGCTTCGTGTTTTAGTTTTTACCTTATTAATAAACAGTGAAACAAGTACTTCTGTACGTACTTTATTTGATTTAGCAATCAGTTATTCATTTTCAGTACATCAACATTCACTTAGTTAATTTAATTGTACTTTGTATAGCCTTTGTGCACACTTCTAACTATATATGTATAGGTTATCACGATGAGTCATCACAGGTAAGGAAACTTGACAGCATTAGCTCGGGAAAGATGCTTTCTACTCGCAGTTGAACAAGTCTGGACTGATACAAGGTATTGCTAGGTGGACCTTGCCAGAGCAATCAAGTAAATTAGCAGATTTCAGTAGGAAAAGGGTTACTCACAGGCCTCATATGCAATATGAGGAACCCGGGAAGAAGTACAAGTTAGCTACAAAAGGTACTACACAAACATAAAAATATTATTCAAGTATCTTCTACGGAAAGATATAATGTGGTTGCTTTTTTTCATAGATGGAAATGATGCGCCAACAAAAACAACAATCTTGTTTAGTACAAAATGGGATGCAGATGATTGCAAAAGTTCGTTTCTAAGAATCATGTATTTTACCAATAATTGTTTCTATACTTTATTGTCTTCTAGTCACTCATAATATATTGCAACTATGAATGATGAAGTTGATGCCAGCAATGACGGTGACATGGGAAATGAAATGATGAAGTTCATACATTCATTTTATATACTATTATACTTTGTGCCAATTTATTTAGAAGACTGACTTTCATAAACTACTAAATATTTTGTAGGACTGATGGTCCACCATAATATATAGAAGCAACAAGAGGGATAGCTGATGAAGAATGATATCCATTCAAACAATTGTGGTGTTCCTCAAGTGAAGATTAATAATATTTTATTTTCTTGTTGTCTCATTTTCCAGATAGATATTATCAAGTACATTGTTCATATAAGGAATGATTTTGACTCCATTTCTTAAATGATATTTTAATTTCAGAATTGTATGTCGGAATATTGTTATGTCTATTAATAAAAGGGCTATGATCTTTTCAATTCAGATTCTTTTGTTTCTATATTAATGTGGATGTTAATATTGAAATGTTGGATGCTACATAAAGTGATTGTTGAACGGAAAGTTATACTAAATGTAGGTTGTTCTGAAGAATATCAAATTGTGAAGAGAGTGGTTGGTAATAGCATTATTAACGATGACAAAAATGGTTGTTAATACTACAATTATGGTCGTTATTACCTTGGAATTGATGACCACACACCATCGCGTCGTTAGAAGAATAACGACCACAAAAGGTATGTGCTCGTTATACTTTTAACGACGGAGCCTACAACGACCAGCAGATTGTGGTCGTTAATGACCTTTGACGACCACAATTCAATCTTTAACGACCACATTTGTCATCGTTAAAAACCGTTTTCCTACTACTAGGAAATTGCATATACATAGAATTTTAGCAGTAGCGCCTGTTTGGGCGCCCATGCTACTGGTATTTACCAGCAGCGCCGGCCAAAACGGGCGCTACTGCTACTGAGTAGCACCAGCGCTGGTTGGCGCGGGCCGCGCTGCTGTTTAGCGGGCCGCCGGGGCCAAAGGGCAGGTCACTTAGCTATAGCGTGTATTTTGCGCCAGCGCTACAGCTAGTGGGCTTAGCAGTAGCACTGACCCATTGCCCGCGCTGCTGTTAAGCCCACTCCCTTTCCCCCGCGCGCCCCCGGCCCGGCCTCATCTCACTCAACTCACTCACACTCCACACTCCTCCCTCAATCCCCAGCAGCGACGCGTCGACCCCGACTTGTCGTCCCCAGCCAGCCCTCCTCCCGGCTTGGCCGCCTCGCCTCAAGACTGCCGGCCCTCCTCCCCGGCCGCCCTCCCCGTGTCGGCCTCCACCCCGCCCGGCTGCCCGGCCCCCATGACCCTCCTCCACCGAGAGGTACTCCTCCCTCCTTCCTCCTCCTCCCTCCCTCTCTAGTTATATTTATTAGAGTAGTTATTTTGAATCCTATGTAGTTGAAAAAATGTAGGTTATTAGAATATGTAGGTTATGATCGAACCCTAGCTAGGACAGATTAGGTATGAACCCTAGTTACTTCATATGAACCCTAGGTTTTTAAATTTAGCTAGGTTTCAAAGTTAGGAAAGAAATATAGCTAGGTTTTTAATTAGGTGTAGTTAATAGAATTTAGGTGTTTTAAGTGAATTTAAAAGAGCTTTAGGTGTTTTAGTTGTTTTATGTGTAGTTAATAGAATTTTAGGTGTTTTAGTTATTTTAGGTGTAGTTAACAGAATTCTAGGTATTTTTTAGTTAAAGCAATTGTTGTTATTTTTTTTAGTTAAAGCAAGTTTTATTGTTATATGCAAATTTGTAGTGGACATGTCCTATTTTGAACATGTCACATTTTGGACATGTCATATTTTTCCGAGTGGCCTATGTTTTGTCAGAACTGTCGATTCGTTTACGTTCTGGCAAATTTCAGGCGCTCGATATGTCCTGTTTTTAGCAAAGGTCATGCCAAATTTTGCTAAGTGTTTATTAATTTTGTTTTCATAACTAAGCATTTTGTTCTCAACGTCGATGATTCATATCCCGCATCCTCGTCGTCGACTCGGCGGAGGACTCCTGGTTGAGCCGAGGGGCCATGTCCGGTACTGGGCTCCGCCGGGCTGGTACTCGATTGTGCTAACTTCTGGTGAGCGCATCTTAGTGAGGAGCCAACCCGTCGTCAACCCGCAGCTTCTTTGGTGGCGGCCACGTGGGCCTGCATCGATGGAGATGCTTGAGTCCCCCGCGCAGGTGGTACAACACCGTGTCATGGAGGAGAACACGCACGTCCAGCGCTACTAGGTTGCGTTGGCGAACGGTCGGTTCTCCTATACCTGGCAGATTCTTTGGGGATCTCACCGGAGCTATGAGCCGGTTATGGTTCCTTCTCTTTGGGTGTCCACTGCGGCCCACTGAACCTAGAGGAGCTATTATTCGAGATGTATTAGTGATATTATACTATGATCTTTGCTACAAACTACTATATATGTATTCGATGATGGATTATTAATTACCTATTAGTTATTTTCTTATTGAATGCAAAAGATGAGCGCGGTTTGTGCTACAAACTACTATATATGTATTCGATGATGGATTATATGATGATCTTTGCTACGAACTACTACAAACTACAAATTTTAGGTGTTTTAGTTGTTATATGATGATGTTTTCTACAAACTACTATATATGTATTCGATGATGGATTATTAATTACCTATTAGGAAATGTATGACGACGAAAGGGAATTTTCTATGTGTGAGTACTGCGACCATGAGCGCAGTCTGTGCGACAGGCCTCACCTGGTAGAAGGTCGGCGCTTCAGCATCAAGCTCCAAGAGACCTTCGATGTTTAAACGGTACGCAACGACGACAAGTGTTTTTTGTTATTTTTACACGACTTCTCTGCTTCTTCAACGTGTAATTTCCGTCTTTTACAATTCGTCTAGCTTATCCCATGCCATGCAAGACGCTATGTCTTGGAGAAGATGGGCTTTGAAGATCATAAAAGAATGGAGACAAAGATAATTCAACTAAGGACACATCATGGTTATGATTTTACTGTAAATCTATACAATTCTGTGAACTCATCCAATTTTGGTTGCCTGAATTGGAAAGCCCTTTGCAAGACGTATGATTTTCATGAGGGTATGCTTCTCACCTTCGATCTTGGTGATCCTGACATCGACGAAAATAATATGAACATTTGGGTCCTTGTTGACACGCTTCCAGTTCTACCGCTGTGTGAGTTTCTTAAACATATTTACTAAGTAATTTATATTGTTTATTTTAAAATATTTGACAGCTTATTTTCATTCTTCAAAAAATGTACGGACAGAACCTACTACTACAATGATGAAGCACAATTAACTTATAAGGAGCAAGATGGTCTTATCGCATTTTGTACTAATCTTGAGAATTACAATAGCTATTATCAAACTCCTCCACATTATGGTCAATTCGTGCCACTAGTGCACGTGTTGAACTACGGTAACATCAATGAAGAAATCATGGTAAGATTTTCTAATATTACGACATCCGTGCATATTTTGCATAAATTCTTCTAAAACTAAACTACATTGCTAACTACATAGTTACTACTATGTTTTTGAACAGAAAATCCCGATGGATTGTGTGCCTCATCTGATGTTGCCGAGAGGTCGCGTTAATGTTATGAGCTTACGGCCACCACGGCCAGCTCAGCCGCAGTATCCACATCACTCCTGTCCATACCGGATTTCTAAAGGCGAGGAAGCCATGATAATAAATGATTTCAAAAAATGTTCGAACCATCGTAGAGAGCTACTTGCAAGCAACATTGTGCGTAGGCCAAGACTTGGAGACAGGATGATCTCCGTTCTTTATTATGGAGAGTCAATTTTCCTTAATGGAGAGTCAATGATGTCGGTGTACGAAAAGAGGGGTGCGTTTTTGTACCCCTATACCTGTGCACGGGCAGTCGGAGCCGCGCCTATGGTCACGCCAAGCAGAACAGGGGAGGTGAGCCAAGGTAAGACCAAAGCCCAAGATAATAAGAGCAACGCCAAGGCCAAGACCACAAAGAGCAGAGGGACGAAGCAGGTTCCCCCGGCAAGACCCTTGCCGGGACAGCTCGCCCCACACCAATAGAGCAGGCCACCCTTGAGCCCATGGTATCCAACATCATGTTGGGCCAGGGCTCGGGAGGCACCTCCGTGGTGGCATGCAGATCTTTGTGAAGACATATTCAAGATCAGATGAGGATTAGAAGGCAGCGATCCTCGGCAAGATCCTTGCCGAGGAAGGCCACTGCACCCGGCAAGGCCCTTGCCGGGGACGACAGCGCGCCACGGCAAGACCTTTGCCGGGCCACCCGGCAAGGCCCTCACCAGGGACGCCAGCAGGGCAACCGCCAGGCCCACGCCAACCAAGCTTCCACCGCCGTTCACATGCAGCTGTCAGCCCAACCAGTTGGGCGGGCACCTGCGTGGCCACATGCAACTCCCAGGCCAACTCATCAAGCCCCTGCGTGGCGGCATGCAGATCTTCGTGAAGGCTCGGCCACTGCGCTGATACGCCTCCAACGTATCTATAATTTTTGATTGCTCCATGCTACTTTATCTACTGTTTTAGGCAATATTCGGCTTTATTATCCACTTTTATATTATTTTTGGGACTAACCTATTAACCGGAGGCCCAGCCTGCATTTGTTGTTTTATGCCTATTTCAAAGAGTTTTGAGGAAAAGGAATATCAGATGGAGTCAAAACGGAACGAAATCAATCAAGCGAAGTTATTTTTTGGAAGGAAACCCACCTGATGGACTTGGACCCCATGTCAAGATACGGGAGGTGCTCACGAGGGTG
Organism: Aegilops bicornis; assembly: GCA_021605145.1. Taxonomy (NCBI): domain Eukaryota; kingdom Viridiplantae; phylum Streptophyta; class Magnoliopsida; order Poales; family Poaceae; genus Aegilops; species Aegilops bicornis. The sequence goes on from CM038673.1 coordinate 33,818,179, forward strand.
GGGGGCGCCACCCCCTCCCGGGCGCACCCCCTGCCTCGTGGGGCCCCCGTAGCTCCACCGACGTACTCCTTTCATCCATATATACCTACATACCCTAAAACTTCCAGAACAGAAGATAGATCGGTAGTTCTGCCCCCGCAAGCCTCAAGAGCCACGAAAAACCAATCGGGACCCGTTTCCGATACCCTGCCGGAGGGGGGATCCATCTCCGGTGGCCATCTTCATCATCCCGGCGCTATCAATGACGAGGAGGGAGTAGTTCACCCTCAAGGCTAAGGGTATGTACCAGTAGCTATGTGTTTGATCTCTCTCTCTCTCTCGTGGTTCTCTCTCGTGTTCCCTCTATGGCACGATCTTGATGTATCCCGAGCTTTGCTATTGTAGTTGGATCTTATGATGTTTCTCCCCCTCTACTCTCTTGTGATGAATTGAGTTTCCCCTTTGAAGTTATGTTATCGGATTGAGTCTTTTATGAGAACACTTGATGTATGTCTTGCCGTGTTTATCTGTGGTGACAATGGGATTTCATGTGCCACTTGATGTATGTTTTGGTGACCAACTTGCGGGTTCCGCCCATGAACCTATGCATAGGGGTTGGCACACGTTCTTGACTCTCCGGTAGAAACATTGGGGCACTCTTTGAAGTACTTTGTGTTGGTTGGATGAATCTGAGATTGTGTGATGCATATCGTATAATCATGCCCACGGATACTTGAGGTGACAATGGAGTATCTAGGTGACATTAGGGTTTTGGTTGATTTGTGTCTTAAGGTGTTATTCTAGTACGAACTCTTTTATAGATCGATCCGAAAGAATAACTTTGACGTGGTTTCGTACCCTACCATAATCTCTACGTTTGTTCTCCACTATTAGTGGCTTCGGAGTGACTCTTTGTTGCATGTTGAGGGATTGTTATATGATCTATCTATGTTATTATTGTTGAGAGAACTTGCACTAGTGAAAGTATGAACCCTAGGCCTTGTTTCCTATCATTGCAATACCGTTTACGCTCACTTTTATCATTAGTTACCTTGCTGTTTTATTATTTCAGATTACAAAAACCTATATCTACCATCCATATTGCACTTGTATTACCATCTCTTCAGAACTAGTGCACCTATACAATTTGCCATTGTATTGGGTGTGTTGGGGACACAAGAGACTCTTTGTTATTTGGTTGCAGGGTTGTTTGAGAGAGACCATCTTCATCCCTCGCCTCCCTACGGATTGATAAACCTTAGGTCATCCACTTGAGGGAAATTTTCTACTGTCCTACAAACCTGTGCACTTGCAGGCCCAACAACGTCTATAAGAAGAAGGTTGTGTAGTAGACATCATGCTCTTTTCTGGCGCCATTGCCGGGGAGGCTAGGTAAGTGAAGGTATATCTTTAGATCCTGCAATTGAATCTTTTTGTTTCTTGTTTTAGCACTAGTTTAGTCTATAAAACAAAACTACCAAAAAATGGAATTGAGTTTACCTCATACGCTTCATCTTTTTAATATCTTTCGTGAGTATGATGGAAAGGAAAATTGTGCCAAAGTGTTAGAAGAAGAATGCATTAAATTGTTTGGCACTAAATCTTTGAATGATGACAATGATTGCAATGTTGTTAGTATGAATTCCTTGAATATCCATGATGCTAATGATATGCAAAGCTGCAAGCTTGGGGAAGCTATATTTGATGAAGATGATATTTTTTGTCCCCCAAGCTTTGATGAGCAAATTTACTATGATGAAAGCATGCCTCCTATCTATGATGATTATTGTAATGACACGTATGCCTTAAAGAATAATGATAACCATGAAACTTGTCATCTTGATCTTAATTTTCAATCACATGATAGTTATTTAGTTGAGTTTGCTCCCACTATTATTCATGAGAAGAATTTTGCTTATGTGGAGAGTAATAAAATTTCTATGCTTGTAGATCATGAAAAGAATGCTTTAGGTGCTGGTTATATTGTTGAATTCATTCATGATGCTACTGAAAATTATTATCTGAGAGTATCATATGCTTCTACATATTGCAATAATATCAAGTTTCCTCTCTATGTGCTTAAAGTTTTGAAGTTATGCTTGTTTTACCTTCCTATGCAAGATGATTCTTGTTCCCATAAGTTGATTGTTCACAAAATCCCTATGCATAGGAAGTGGGTTAGACTTAAATGTTCTAGTCATATTCTTCATGATGCTCTCTTTATGTTTCAATTCTTATATCTTTTATGTGAGCATCATTGAAATCATAATGCCTAGATAGGGGCGTTAAACGATAGCGCTTGTTGGGAGGCAACCCAATTTTATTTTAGTTTCTTGCTTTTTGGTTCTGTTTAGGAATAAATAATCCATCTAGACTCTGGTTAGATGTGGTTTTGTGTTTTAATTAGTGTTTGTGCCAAGTAGAACCTTTGGGAAGACTTGGGTGAAGTCTTTATGATCATGCTGTAAAAAACAGAAACTTTAGCGCTCACGAGATTAGCTAGAACTTTTTACTGGAAAGTGATATGTAGTTGATTATTTTTGCAGATGATTACTAGACAAATTCCTCAGGTCCACCAATTTATTTTAGAATTTTTGGAGTTACATAAGTTTGCGTTAGTTGCAGATTACTACAGACTGTTCTGTTTTTGACAGATTCTGTTTTCATTGTGTTGTTTGCTTATTTTGATGACTCTATGGCTAGTAAAATAGTTTATAAACCATAGAGAAGTTGGAATACAGTAGGTTTAACACAAATATAAATAAATAATGAGTTCATTACAGTACCTTGAAGTGGAGTTTTGTTTTCTTTTGCTAACGGAGCTCACGAGTTTTCTGTTAAGTTTTGTGTTGTGAAGTTTTCAAGTTTTGGGTAAAGATTAGATGGACTATGGAATAAGGAGTGGCAAGAGTCTAAGCTTGGGGATGCCCAAGGCACCCCAAGGTAATATTCAAGGATAACCAAGCATATAAGCTTGGGGATGCCCCGGAAGGCATCCCCTCTTTCGTCTTCGTTCATCGGTAACTTTACTTGGAGCTATATTTTTATTGACCACATGATATGTGTTTTGCTTGGAGCGTCATTTTCTATTGTTAGTTTTTTCTTGATGTTTGAATAAAGTATCAAGATCTGAAATTATTAAATGCGAGAGTCTTCACATAGTTTCATAATTATTCGACTACTCATTGATCTTCACTTATATCTTTCGGAGTAGTTTGTTTTTGCTCTAGTACTTCAGTTATATCTTTTAGAGCACGGTGGTAGTTTTATTTTGAAGAAATATATGAAGTCTCATGCTTCACTTATATTATTTTGAGAGTCTTAAATAGCATGGTAATGTGCTTAATTCTAATATGCTAAGCATAAAAGATTTGTAAGAATTCTTATGAGTGTGTTGAATACTAAGAAAAGTTTGATGCTTGATAATTGTTTTGAGATATGGAGGTAATAATATCAAAGTCATGCTAGTGGGGTGATTATGAATTTAAAGAATGCTTGTGTTGAAGTTAGCAAGTCCCGTAGCATGCATGTATGGTTAAAGTTGTGTAACAAATTTGAAACATGAAGTGTACCTGGCTTGTGCATCCTTATGAGTGGCGGTCGGGGACGAGCGATGGTCTTTTCCTACCAATCTATCCCCCTAGGAGCATGCGCGTAGTACCTGGTTTTTGATGACTTATAAATTTTTACAATAAGTATATGAGTTCTTTTGACTAATGTTGAGTCCATGGATTATACGCACTCTCACCCTTCCATCATTGCTAGCCTCTTCAGTACCGTGCATTGCCCTTTCTCACCTTGAGAGTTGGTGCAAACTTTGCCGGTGCATCCGAACCCCGTGATATGATACGCTCTATCACACAAAAACCTCCTTATAACTTCGTCAAAACAGCCACCATACCTACCTATTATGGAATTTCCATAGCCATTCCGAGATATATTTCCATGCAACTTTCCACCGTTCCGTTCATCATCATCATGACATACTTTACTTTTGTCATATTGCCATTGCATGATCATGTAGTTGACATCGTATTTGTGTTGGGGAACGTAGTAATTTCAAAAAATTTCCTACGATCACGCAAGACCATGGTGATGGCATAGCAACGAGAGGGAAGAGTGTCCGTCCACGTACCCTCGTGAACCCGAAAGCGGAAGCGTTATAACAACGCGGTTGATGTAGTCGTGCGTCTTCACGATCCGACCGATCCAAGCACCGAACGTCACGGCACCTCCGAGTTCTGCACCGTTCAGCTCGATGACGATCCCGGACTCCGATCCAGCAAAGTGTCGGGATGAGTTCCGTCGACGCGCAGGCGTGGTGGCGATGATGATGCTCCACCGACGCAGAGCTTCGCCTAAGCTCCATGACGATATGACTTCTCCGGCGAGGCTTCGCCTAAGCTCATGACGATATGACCGAAGTGGAATATGGTGGAAGGGGCACCGCACTGCGGCTAAGGAAAAATCCGTAGATCAACTTGTGTGTCTTGGGGTGCCCCTGCCCCGTATATAAAGGAGCCAAGGGGAGGTGGCCGGCCCTAGGGAAGGCGCGCAAGGAGGAGTCCTACTCCCACCGGGAGTAGGACTCCCCCCCTCTCCTAGTTGGACTAGGATTGGAGGAGGGGGAAGAGGGAAGGGGTGCCCCCCCCCTTCCTTGTCCTATTCGGACTAGAGGGGGGAGGGGGCGCGCAGCCCACCTTGGCCTGCCCTTCCTCTTCTCCCATGGCCCATTAAGGCCCATGGACCTCCTGGGTTCCGTAACCTCCGGTACTCGGTAAAATCCGATTTCACCCGGAACACTTCCGATGTCCAAATGTAGGCTTCCAATATATCAATCTTTATGTCTCGACCATTTCGATACTCCTCGTCATGTCCGTGATCACATCCGGGACTCGAACAACCTTCGTGCATCAATACTTATAAACTCATAATGAACTGTCATCGAAGCGTTAAGCGTGCGGACCCTACGGGTTCGAGAACTATGTAGACATGACCTAGAACCATTCTCGGTCAATAACCAATAAGCGGAACCTGGATGCCCATATTGGTTCCTACATAGTCTACGTAGATCTTTATCGGTCAAACCGCATTACGACTTTCGTTGTTCCGTTTGTGATCGGTATTTTACTTACCCTAGATTCGATCGTCGGTATCCAATACCTAGTTCTATCTCGTTACCGGTAAGTCTCTTTACTCGTTCCGTAATTCCTCATCTCACTACTATCTCTTTTTTTGTAATTCTTGCAAGGCTTAAGTGATGTGTATTACCGAGAAGGCCTAGAGATACCTCTCCGACAATCGGAGAGACAAAACCTAATCTCAAAATCGCCAACCCAACAAGTACCTTTGGAGACACCTGTAGTACTCCTTTATAATCACCCGATTACGTTGTGACGTTTGGTAGTACCCAAAGTGTTCCTCCGTAAACGGAGTTGCATAATCTCATAGTTATAGGAACATGTATGGGTCATGAAGAAAGCATTAACATACTAAACGATCAAGTGTTAAGCTAACGGAATGGGTCATGTCAATCAGATCATTCAACTAATGATGTGACCTTGTTAATCAAATAACAACTCCTTGTTCATGGTTAGGAAACATAACCATCTTTGATTAACAAGCTAGTCAAGTAGAGGCATACTAGTGACATATTGTTTGTCTATATATTCACACATGTATTATGTTTCCGGTTAATACAATTCTAGCATGAATAATAAACATTTATCATGATATAAGGAAATAAATAATAACTTTATTATTGCCTCTAGGGCATATTTCCTTCAGTCTCCCACTTGCACTAGAGTCAATAATCTAGATTACAAAGTAATGATCCTAACACCCATGGAGTCTTGGTGCTGATCATGTTTTGCTCGTGGAAGAGGCTTAGTCAACGGTCTGCAACATTCAGATCCGTATGTATTTTGCAAATCTCTATGTCTCCCACTTGGACTTGGTCCCGAATGGAATTGAAGCGTCTCTTGATATGCTTGGTCCTCTTGTGAAATCTGGATTCCTTTGCCAAGGCAATTGCACCAAGTATTGTCACGAAGATCTTCATTGGTCCCGATGCACTAGGTATGACACCTAGATCGGAGATGAACTCTTTCATCCAGACTCCTTCATTTGCTGCTTCCGAAGCAGCTATGTACTCCGCTTCACATGTAGATCCCGCCACGACGCTTTGTTTAGAACTGCACCAACTGACAGCTCCACCGTTTAATAAAAACACGTATCCGGTTTGCGATTTAGAATCGTCCGGATCAGTGTCAAAGCTTGCATCGACGTAACCATTTACGACTAGCTCTTTGTCACCTCCATATATGAGAAACATATCCTTAGTCCTTTTCGTGTATTTCAGGATGTTCTTGACCGCTGTCCGATTGATCCATTCCTGGATTACTTTGGTACCTTCCTGCCAAGCTTACAGCTAAGCATACGTCAGTCTGGTACACAACATTGCATACATGATAGAGCCTATGGCTGAAGCATAGGGAACATCTTTCATTTTCTCTCTATCTTCTCATTGTGGTCGGGCATTGAGTCGACTCAATCTTATACCTTGCAACACAGGTAAAAAACCTTTCTTTGCTGATCCATTTTGAACTTTTTCAAAACTTTATCAAGGTATGTGCTTTGTGAAAGTCCAATTAAGCGTCTTGATCTATCTCTATAGATCTTGATGCCCAATATGTAAGCAGCTTCACCGAGGTCTTTCATTGAAAAACTTTTATTCAAGTATCCTTTTATGCTATCCAGAAATTCTATATCATTTCCAATTAATAATATGTCGTCCACATATAATATCAGAAATGCTACAGAGCTCCCACTCACTTTCTTGTAAATACAGGCTTCTCCAAAAGTCTGTACAAACCCATATGCTTTGATCACACTATCAAAGCGTTTATTCCAACTCCGAGAGGCTTGCACCAGATCATAAATTGATCGTTGGAGCTTGCACACTTTGTTAGCACCTTTTGGATCGACAAAACCTTCTGGTTGCATCATATACAACTCTTCTTCTAGAAATCCATTCAAGAATGCAGTTTTTACATCCATTTGCCAAATTTCATAATCATAAAATGCGGCAATTGCTAACATGATTCAGACAGACTTAAGCATCGCTACGGGTGAGAAAGTCTCATCGTAGTCAACCCCTTGAACTTGTCGAAAACCTTTCGCAACAAGTCGAGCTTTGTAGACAGTTATATTACCATCGGCGTCAGTCTTCTTCTTAAAGATCCATTTATTTTCAATGGCTTGCCGATCATCGGGCAAGTCAACCAAAGTCCATACTTTGTTCTCATACATGGATCCCATCTCAGATTTCATGGCTTCCAGCCATTTTGCGGAATCTTGGCTCACCATCGCTTCTTCATAGTTTGTAGGTTCGCCATGGTCAAGTAACATGACTTCCAGAATAGGATTACCGTACCACTCTGGTGCGTATTTTACTCTGGTTGACCTACGAGGTTCAAGAGTAACTTGATCTCAAGCTTCATGATCATCATCATTAGTTTCTTCACTAATTGGTGTAGTTGTCACAGAACCATTTCTTGTGATGAACTACTTTCCAATAAGGGAGCAGATACAGATTATCTCATCAAGTTCTACTTTCCTCCCACTCACTTCTTTCGAGAGAAACTCCTTCTCTAGAAAGGATCCGAATTTAGCAACGAAAATCTTGCCTTCAGATCTGTGATAGAAGGTGTACCCAACAGTTTCCTTTGGGTATCCTATGAAGACACATTTTTCCGATTTGGGTTCGAGCTTATCTGGTTGAAGTTTCTTTACATAAGCATCGCAGCCCCAAACTTTAAGAAAGCGACAACTTTGGTTTCTTGCCAAACCACAGTTCATAAGGCGTCGTCTCAACGGATTTTGACGGTGTCCTATTCAACGTGAATGCGGCCGTCTCTAAAGCATAACCCCAAAGCGATAGCGGTAAATCGGAAATAGACATCATAGATCGTACCATATCTAGTAAAGTACGATTCTGACGTTCGGACACACCATTTCTCTGTGGTGTTCCGGGTGGCGTGAGTTGAAAACTATTCCACATTGTTTCAAATGTAAACCAAACTCGTAACTCAAATATTCTCCTCCACGATCAGATCGTAGAAACTTTATTTTCTTGTTACGATGATTTTCCACTTCACTCTGAAATTCTTTGAACTTTTCAAATGTTTTAGATTTGTGTTTCATTAAGTAGATATACCCATATCTGCTCAAATCATCTGTGAAGGTGAGAAAATAACGATACCATACGTGCCTCAACATTCATTGGACCACAAACATCGGTATGTATGATTTCCAACAAATCAGTTGCTCGCTCCATAGTTCCGAAGAACGGCGTTTTGGTCATCTTGCCCATGAGGCACGGTTACTTAAGTACCAAGTGATTCATAATCAAGTGATTCCGTAAGTCCATCAAGATGGAGTTTCTTCATGCGTTTTACACCGATATGACCTAAACGGCGATTGCCACAAATAAGTTGCACTATCATTATCAACTCTGCATCTTTTGGCTTCAACATTATGAATATGTGTATCACTACTTTCGAGATTCAACAAGAATAGACCATTCTTCAAGGGTGCATGACCATAAAAGATATTACTCATATAAATAGAACAACCATTATTCTCTGATTTAAATGAATAACCGTCTCGCATTAAACAAGATCCAGATATAATGTTCATGCTCAACGCTGGCACCAAGTAACAATTATTTAGGTCTAAAACTAATCCCGAAGGTAGATGCAGAGGTAGCGTGCCGACTGCGATCACATCGACTTTGGAACCATTTCCAACGCGCATCGTCACCTCGTCCTTAGCCAATCTTCGCTTAATCCGTAGTTCCTGTTTCGAGTTGCAAATATTAGCAATGTAACCAAGATCAAATACCAGTACTATCATGCGAGTATTAGTAAGGTACACATCAATAACATGTATATCACATATACCTTTGTTCACCTTGCCATCCTTTTTATCCGCCAAATACTTGGGGCAGTTCCGCTTCCGATGTCCGGTCTGCTTGCGGTAAAAACACTCGATTTCAGGCTTAGGTCCAGACTTGGGTTTCTTCTCTTGATCAAGCAACTTTCTTGCTGTTCTTTTGAAGTTTCCTTCTTCTTCCCTTTGCCCTTTTCTTGAAACTAGTGGTCTTGTTGATCATCAACACTTGATGCTCTTTCTTGATTTCTACCTCCGCAGCTTTTAGCATCGCGAAGAGCTCACCAATTGTCTTAGTCATCCCTTGCATATTATAGTTCATCACGAAGCTCTTGTAGCTTGGTGGCAGTGATTGGAGAATTTCATCAATGACACTATCATCCGGAAGATTAACTCCCAGCTGAATTAAGTGATTGTTATACCCGGACATTTTGAGTATGTGCTCACCGATGTAACTATTCTCCTCCATCTTGCAGCTATAGAACTTATTGGAGACTTCATATCTCTCAATCCGGCATTTGCTTGAAATATTAACTTCAACTCCTGGAACATCTCATATGCTCCATGACGTTCAAAACGTCGTTGAAGACCCGGTTCTAAGCCGTAAAGCATGGCACATCGAACTATAGAGTAGTCATCAGCTCTGCTTTGCCAGACGTTCACAACTTCTCGCTCAAGATCTCTGCAGCAGTTCGCTACCCAAATGTGCTTCCAGACGTAATTTTTCTGTGCAGCAATGAGGATAATCCTCAGGTTACGGACCCAGTCCGTGTAATTGCTACCATCATCTTTCAACTTTTCTTTCTCAAGGAACGCATTAAAATTCAACGGAACAACAGACGAGCCATCTATCTACAGTAAACATAGACAAGCAAAATACTATCAGGTACTAAGTTCATGATAAATTTAAGTTCAATTAATCATATTAAAAACTCCCACTTAGACAGACATCTCTCTAGTCATCTAAGTGATCACGTGATCCATATCAACTAAACCGTGTCCGATCATCACGTGAGACGGAGTAGTTTCAATGGTGAACATCACTATGTTGATCATATCTACTATATGATTCACGTTCGACCTTTCGGTCTCCGTGTTCCGAGGCCATATCTGTTATATGCTAGGCTCGTCAAGTTTAACCTGAGTATTCCGCGTGCGCAACTGTTTTGCACCCGTTGTATTTGAACGTAGAGCCTATCACACCCGATCATCACGTGGTGTCTCAAAGACGAAGAACTTTCGCAACGGTGCATACTCAGGAGAACACTTCTTGATAATTTTTAGTGAGAGATCATCTTATAATGCTACCGTCAATCAAAGCAAGATAAGATGCATAAAGGATAAACATCACATGCAATCAATATAAGTGATATGATATGGTCATCATCATCTTGTGCTTGTGATCTCCATCACCAAAGCACCGTCATGATCACCATCGTCACCGGCGCGACACCTTGATCTCCATCGTAGCATCGTTGTCGTCTCGCCAACTTATTGCTTCTACGACTATCGCTACTCCTTAGTGATAAAGTAAAGCAATTACATGGCGTTTGCTTTTCATACAATAAAGCGACAACCATATGGCTCCTGCCAGTTGCCGATAACTCGGTTACAAAACATGATCATCTCATACAATAAAATATAGCATCACGTCTTGACCATATCACATCACAACATGCCCTGCAAAAACAAGTTAGACGTCCTCTACTTTGTTGTTGCAAGTTTTACGTGGCTGCTACGGGCTGAGCAAGAACCGTTCTTACCTACGCATCAAAACCACAACGATACTTCGTCAAATAGACTCCGTTTTAACCTTCTCAAGGACCGGGCGTAGTCACACTCGATTCAACTAAAGTGAGAGAGACAGACACCCGCCGGTCACCTTTAAGCAACGAGTGCTCGGAGCGGTGAAACCAGTCTCGCGTAAGCGTCTGGCGTAATGTCGGTCCGGGCCGCTTCATCTCACAATACCGCTGAACCAAAGTATGACATGCTGGTAGGCAGTATGACTTGTATCGTCCACAACTCACTTGTGTTCTACTCGTGCATATGACATCAACGCATAAAACCAGGCTCGGATGCCATCTTGTTGGGGAACGTAGTAATTTCAAAAAATTTCCTACGATCACGCAAGACCATGGTGATGGCATAGCAACGAGAGGGAAGAGTGTCCGTCCACGCACTCGTGAGACCGAAAGCGAAGCGTTATAACAACGCGGTTGATGTAGTCGCACGTCTTCACGATCCGACCGATCCAAGCACCGAACGACGGCACCTCCGAGTTCTGCACACGTTCAGCTCGATGACGATCCCGGACTCCGATCCAGCAAAGTGTCGGGGATGAGTTCCACAAGACGACGGGCGTGGTGGCGATGATGATGCTCCACCGACGTAGGTTCGCCTAAGCTCATGACGATATGACTTCTCCGGCGCAGGGCTTCGCCTAAGCTCCATGACGATATGACCGAAGTGGAATATGGTGGAAGGGGCACCGCACACGGCTAAGGAAAAATCCGTAGATCAACTTGTGTGTCTTGGGGTGCCCCTGCCCCGTATATAAAGGAGCCAAGGGGAGGTGGCGGCCCTAGGGGAAGGCGCACCAAGGAGGAGTCCTACTCCCACCGAGTAGGACTCCCCTCTCCTAGTTGGACTAGGATTGGAGGAGGGGAAGAGGGAAGGGCGCCGCCCCTTCCTTGTCCTATTCGGACTAGGGGAGGCGCAGGCCACCTTGGCCTGCCCTTCCTCTTCTCCTATGGCCCATTAAGGCCCATGGACCTCCCGGGGGGTTCCGGTAACCTCCCGGTACTCCGGTAAAATCCCGATTTCACCCGGAACAATTCCGATGTCGAAATGTAGGCTTCCAATATATCAATCTTTATGTCTCGACCATTTCGAGACTCCTCGTCATGTCCGTGATCATATCCGACTCGAACAACCTTCGATTGCATCAATACTTATAAACTCATAATGAACTGTCATCGAAACGTTAAGCGTGCGGACCCGACGGGTTCGAGAACTATGTAGACATGACCTAGAACCATTCTCGGTCAATAACCAATAGCGGAACCTGGATGCCCATATTGGTTCCTACATATTCTACGAAGATCTTTATCGGTCAAACCGCATAACGACATACGTTGTTCCCTTTGTCATCGGTATGTTACTTACCCGAGATTCGATCGTCGGTATCCAATACCTAGTTCAATCTCGTTACGGTAAGTCTCTTTACTCGTTCCGTAATACATCATCTCACAACTAACTCATTAGTTGTAATGCTTGCAAGGCTTAAGTGATGTGTATTACCGAGAAGGCCTAGAGATACCTCTCCGAGCAATCGGAGTGACAAAACCTAATCTCGAAATACGCCAACCCAACAAGTACCTTTGGAGACACCTGTAGTACTCCTTTATAATCACCCAGATTACGTTGTGACGTTTGGTAGTACCAAAGTGTTCCTCCGTAAACGGAGTTGCATAATCTCATAGTTATAGGAACATGTATGGGTCATGAAGAAAGCATTAACATACTAAACGATCAAGTGTTAAGCTAACGGAATGGGTCATGTCAATCAGATCATTCAACTAATGATGTGACCTTGTTAATCAAATAACAACTCCTTGTTCATGGTTAGGAAACATAACCATCTTTGATTAACAAGCTAGTCAAGTAGAGGCATACTAGTGACATACTGTTTGTCTATATATTCACACATGTATTATGTTTCCGGTTAATACAATTCTAGCATGAATAATAAACATTTATCATGATATAAGGAAATAAATAATAACTTTATTATTGCCTCTAGGGCATATTTCCTTCAATTTGTGGCAAAGCCACCATGAATTATTTTTCATACATGTCACTCTTGATTCATTGCACCATCCCGGTACACCGCCGGAGGCATTCATATAGAGTCATACCTTGTTCTATCCTTATGTTGTAATCAATAGAAGTGTGATGATCATCTTATTAGAGCATTGCCCAAAAACAAAAGAGAAAGGCCAAAAAAAGAAAGGCCCAAAAAAAAGAGAAAGTCCAAAAATAAAATAAAATAAAGACCCAAAAAAAGGGCAATGCTACTATCTCTTTTTCCACACTTGTGCTTCAAAGTAGTACCTTTTTCTTCATGTAGTGAGTCTCATATATTGTGCTTCAAAGTAGCACCTTGTTCTTCATGTAGTGAGTCTCATAAGTTGTCTTTTTATACTAGTGGGAACTTTTCATTATAGAACTTGGCTTGTATATTCCTACGATGGGCTTCCTCAAATGCCCTAGGTCTTCATGAGCAAGCGAGTTGGATGCACACCCACTAGTTTTCTTTTGTTGAGCATTCATAGCTCTCGTGCATCCGTTGCATGGCAATCCCTACTCCTCATGTTGACATCAATTGATGGGCATCTCCATAGCCCGTTGATTATCCTCGTCAATGTGAGACTTTCTCCTTTTGTCTTCTCCACACAATCCCCATCATCATATTCTATTCCACCCATAGTGCTATATCCATGGCTCACGCTCATGTATTGCGTGAAGGTTCAAAAAGTTTGAGATTATTTAAGTATGAAATAATTGATTGGTATAGAAGTTGGGAACATCTTTGTGTGACGAAAATGAAGCATAGCCTAACTATATGATTTTGTAGGGATGAACTTTCTTTTGCCATGCTATTTTGAGAAGACATAATTGCTTAGTTAGTATGCTTGAAGTATTATTATTTTTATGTCAATATGAACTTTTGTCTTGAATCTTTCGGATCTGAATATTCATATAACAAGTAAGAAGAATTACATTGAAATTATGCCAAGTAGCACTCCGCTTCAAAAATACTTTTTTATCATTTACCTACTCGAGGACGAGCAGGAATTAAGCTTGGGGGATGCTTGATACGTCTCCAATGTATCTATAATTTTTGATTGCTCCATGCTACTTTATCTACTTTTTTAGGCAATATTGGGATTTATTATCCATTTTTATATTATTTTTGGGACTAACCTATTAACTGGAGGCCCAGCCCAGATTTGCTGTTTTATGCCTATTTCAGTGTTTCGAGGAAAAGGAATATCAGACGGAGTCAAAACGGAACGAAATCAATTGGAGAAGTTATTTTTGGAAGGAAACCCACCTGATGGACCTGGACCACACGTCAGAAGATACGGGAGGTGCTCACGAGGGTGGGGGGCGCCCCCCCCCCTGCCCGGGCGCTCCCCCCTGCCTCATGGGGCCCCCGTAGCTCCACTGACGTACTCCTTTCACCCATATATACCTACGTACCCTAAAACTTCCAGAATAGAAGATAGATCGGGAGTTCCGCCGCCGCAAGCCTCCAGAGCCACGAAAAACCAATCGGGACCCCTTTCCGGTACCCTGCCGTAGGGAGGATCCATCTCCGGTGGCCATCTTCATCATCCCGGCGCTATCCATGACGAGGAGGGAGTAGTTCACCCTCGGGGATGAGGGTATGTACTAGTAGCTATGTGTTTGATCTCTCTCACTCTCTTGTGTTCTCTCGTGTTCCCTCTATGGAACGATCTTGATGTATCCCGAGCTTTGCTATTGTAGTTGGATCTTATGATGTTTCTCCCCCTCTACTCTCTTGTGATGAATTGAGTTTCCCCTTTGAAGTTATCTTATCAGATTGAGTCTTCTATGAGAACACCTGATGTATGTCTTGCCGTGTTTATCTGTGGCGACAATGGGATTTCACGTGCCACTTGATGTATTTTTTGGTGACCAACTTGCGGGTTCCGCTCATGAACCTATGCATAGGGATTGGCACACGTTCTTGACTCTTCGGTAGAAACTTTGGGGCACTCTTTGAAGTACTCTGTGTTGGTTGGATGAATCTGAGATTGTGTGATGCATATCGTATAATCATGCACACGGATACTTGAGGTGACAATGGAGTATCTAGGTGACATTAGGGTTTTTGTTGATTTGTGTCTTAAGGTGTTATTCTAGTATGAACTCTTTTATAGATCAATCCGAAAGAATAACTTTGAGGTGGTTTCGTACCCTACCATAATCTCTACGTTTGTTCTCCGCTATTAGTGGCTTCAGAGTGACTCTTTGTTGCATGTTGAGGGATTGTTATATGATCTATCTATGTTATTATTGTTAAGAGAACTTGCACTAGTGAAAGTATGAACCCTAGGACTTGTTTCCTATCATTGCAATACGGTTTACGCTCACTTTTATCATTAGGTACCTTGATGTTTTTATTATTTCAGATTACAAAAACCTATATCTACCATCCATATTGCACTTGTATTACCATCTCTTCGCCGAACTAGTGCACCTATACAATTTGCCATTGTATTGGGTGTGTTGGGGACACAAGAGACTCTTTGTTATTTGGTTGCAGGGTTGTTTGTTTGAGAGAGACCATCTTCATCCTACGCCTCCTACGGATTCATAAACCTTAGGTCATCCACTTGAGGGAAATTTTCTACTGTCCTACAAACCTGTGCACTTGCAGGCCCAACAACGTCTACAAGAAGAAGGTTGTGTAGTAGACATCATGCGCCACCTCAGCTGCCTGCCTGCCTACATGGCACCACGCGCCTCACTGGCCAGGGCGCGTGTCAAAGCGAGGAGGAGCGACGACGGACGGGACGGGCCTCTCCCCCGTCCCCAATAAAGCAGCAAGCACCTAAGCTACGCATTAAATGCGTCTTATCCTGTAATACGACGATAAGCTCGGCATCAGACGCTTTTCCACCTCCTGTGCCACCGTGGCAGCCCTTTCGACTATAAAAGGAGGCCCATGGCATACTGGAGAGGGATTCGGCTCTTTTGAACCACGCACTGACCACAGCTAGTTCGAGAGCTCAAGAACTCTCCGAAATACACCCACCAAAGCAGGACTAGGGTTTTATGCATCCTCTTGGCCCGAACCTGGGTAAACGATCCTTGTGATGTCTACTAGCCCTGCTCTTCTCGCAACCCCGTGCCCTGGCAACCGTAGTAGGCATTCTAGTGATCCCATAGGTGTCGTTCCACACCGACATCTTTGGCGCGCCAGGTAGGGGGTGAAATTGTGAGAATCTGGTCTAGTAGTTAGCCTAGCAGCTCTTCGTCGCCATGGCTCCTAAGAAGAAGACGACCATGGCGGTCGGCTCGTTGGGAGCCGAACGGCCCATGCCGGTGCGGGCGGGCAGTGGACCGGTCGCAGACAGGACCCGGGCCACGGTCGGCGAGCACGAGCATCGCCTGGTAGTCAGAGCCTGGCGAGCAGCGTCGTTCGCGCACCAGACGACCGGCTACACGCCGCCGGATCCCAAGACGGAGCTGGGCCCCCCGCAGGCGGCGCGGGGCCCTCCAAGGGTGTCGTTGTGCCACCTCCGGGCCACGCAGCGACCTCCAGGATGCCCACACAGGCGACCACTGCGTGCTCTTCCCATGGTGTGCGCGTCTAGCAGCGTCACGGCATTGGTGACCCTGGGCACCGCAGTGGGAAGAGCCCCGTGCGTCATCCGCAGGATGAAGGGGTTCAGCATGCCCGCCGAAGCGCTGGGTCGTAATGGAGCTCCTTCTAATGTAGTTAGAAGTCGAAGCGCGCCGCAATCCACGCAGCTATCTCCGCCGCCCACGCCGGCAGAAGCTTTGGCGCGTGCACGCAACTGCTCCTCGACTTCCCTCCTGCTGTGGAGAAGCTTGAAGAGTGGAGGACCACCATCCGGAGCCTCGTCGCCGTCGCCAACAAAGACGATCCGCGACCAGCAGGACCCTCGGGTCAGCGCTCCACCAAGCCACCGCATGCTAGCGCTGGGAGGACCGGGGGAGTTGCGGCCACGGTGCACTCTCCTACTCCTCGCCAGCCGCCGCGGGCGTCGGCCCGTCGTGATGACGCTTGTGATAACATCTCCATAGCATCGTCCGACCCGCGGACCCTCCGCGACCAGCGCCAGGTCCTTCGGGAACGAGCTCACGAAGACGCTCGAACCACCGTCGAGCGCCGGCGCGAAACGCGCCGCCAGTCGGACAAGCGGGCGGGACCCGCTATGGACCACCCGGCACCGGGGGGCTCCGGCGGCCTACCTTACGAGGTGGGCTGCCCGGCCTTTACCCGTGAGCTGCGGCAGTTCGCGCCGCCCCACCGCGACGCGTTCAAGCCCGGCGTCGGCGAGAAGTAGACTGGCAAGACCCATCCGTCCGAGTTCCTCAGCATCTACACCATCGCGATGTAGGCTGCTGGGGCTCGCGACGACAAGGTGCTTGCCAACTATTTCCCGCTGGCGCTCAAGCCCAATGTGATATCTTGGTTGATGCACTTGCCGATGGATTCCATTTCTTCTTGGACTGATCTATGCCATGAGTTTGTTGGCGCCTTCACAGGAGGCCACCAAGCTCTTGGCCAGGCCAGTGATCTGCATATCATTCCCTAGAAGGAAGGGGAGACCCTGCGCAAGTACATCCAGAGATTCAGCTGGGTGCAGAACAACATCCCCGACGTTCATCCCGTCGTTGTGATTAGCACGTTCCACTAGAATGTGCGCAATCGCAAGATGCGCGAGGAGCTGGCAATGACCAAGGTTAAGGATGTGGCCAAGCTCTATGTTCTGGCCGATAGATGCGCCCGGGATGAAGAGGGAAGGAAGTACCCCGGCGAAGATGCTGGCGCGGAAACCGACTCCACCGATGAGGACGCCATTACCCCGACGAAGAAGGGCCGGCGTCGCAACATGAAACGCAAGGGCAAGGCCGTGCTTGCCGTTGAGGAATCTGACGACACCGGTGCCGGCAAGAAGGTCAAGGTAGGCGCTCCCGACAAGGAGATTGCCGGGTGCGCCGCCTGTTGAGCCTTGGCGGCTACCGACAAGCCAGGGAGCTCCTACAAGCAATACTGCAAGATCCACCGCACCAAGGGCCACGACCTCCAGAACTGCTGACAAGTCAAGTTGCTTGCTGAGAAGCAAAAGGCTGAGTACGAGAGGCGGGACAAGGAGAAGGACCAGGACGGTGCTGAGGGAACCGGCAAGAAGCATGGCGGCCAAAGAGGCTGCCCCGGCAAGGACAACCAGCAAGAGAGGCCCACCCGGGGCCGCGACAAGAAACAAGAGGACGATGATCACGACGAGGACGATGATTCTGGTGAGCACGGGTTCCAGAAGGCTACGGAGGCCATGTGGATCTATGGCGGTGCCTCGCTGCATACCTCTCACCGCCAGTCCAGCAGCAGAGTCGTCGTTCCAAGCTCAGAAGTCGCTGAAGTGGTCCAGCACACCCCTCATCTTTGACGCCGAGGACCACCCTGACCGCACTACCGCGGTCAGGTGTTCGCCATTGTTGGTCTCACCAACGATACGCAACCTCAAGGTGAACAAGATGTTGGTTGACGGCAGGGCCCGCCTGAACCTGATCTCACTTGTCGTGATGAAAAGGTTGCAAATCCCTGATGGAGACTGTCGGTGTCAAATCCGGCGGATCTCGGGTAGGGGATCCCGATCTGTGCGTCTAGGCTGATGGTAACATGAAGCAAGGGACATAGATGTTTACCCAGGTTCGGGCCCTCTCGATGGAGGTAAAACCTTACTTCCTGCTTGATTAATATGATATGAGTTGTACAAGAGTAGATCTACCACGAGATCGTAGAGGCTAAACCCTGGAAGCTAGCCTGCGATGGTATGATTGTAATTGTGATCGGCCTTCTAAGGACCAACCTCTCCGGTTTATATAGGCACCGGAGAGGGCTAGGGTTTACATGGAGTCGGTTACAAGGAAGGAAGTACAATATCCGGATCGCCAAGCTTGCCTTCCACGCCAAGGAAAGTCCCATCCGGACACGGGTCGAAGTCTTGAGTCTTGTATCTTCACGCTTCAATAGTCCAGACGATGTATACAGTCCGGCTGTCCGGATACCCCCTAATCCAGGACTCCCTCAGTAGCCCTGAACCAGGCTTCAATTAAGATGAGTCCAGCGCGCAGTCTTGTCTTCGGCATTGCAGGGCGGGTTCCATCTCCGAATACTCCAAAGTACCTGTTACGACGAATAGTGTCCGGAACTCCATCAATGTTGTACTCCTTGGCTTCAGTGCCTCAATAATGAGCATCTCCACGTGTCAAGCGAATGCGAGGAGCCGAGGTATTTTTCGCACTTGCCACCCTCAATCTTTTGGGCTGACCGCCTATTTTAAGAGATGGGGATTTTTAGATCCAAACCTCACTCCTCCCCCTCGAGCAAGCATCCAACAGAGCGCTCCGGAAAAACCATTCCAACATGGCCGGTCATCACAGCTCCTCTGCTCACTCTCCTGACCCCAAGTCAAGGGACTAGGAAGAGTGTTCGGTTCCCCATAGCCTTTTGATTGAGTTACAAATCCAAGGGTTTCTTCCACCAGCATTCATGGTCCCTGTCCGAGCCGGAATAGCCACCTATAATGGCCGGGAGCATGCGGAGAGATCTCCCAATCCGTCTCGAGAGGAGCGAATATGCCTCATTCCGCATCTGCTAAGGGGTGTCGGGTTTCCTATCCAACTGTTCCTTCGCGGGCTCCTGGAGTTCTACGGCCTCCAGTTACACAATTTCACCCCTACCTCTATACTACATATAGCAGGGTACGTTGCCCATTGCAAGCTATTTTTAGGCTGCGAGCCTCACTTCGGGTTCTGGAAGGAGCTGTTCTGCCTTGTCCCCCGCAACCAGGCAGAATCCCTATGTCATGTGGGAGGGGCCGAAGTATTGCACATTGCCGAGACAGGATACCTTTCCGGCACTCCCAAGAAGGCACCAGAGAAATGGCCTTCAGAGTGGTTCTACATTGACGACGTTCCCCTTCCGGATCCAGTCCGTACAGGTCTCCCCCAGTTCAGTAACGCCCCGCCGAGGGCACGTCTAAGCTGGCGCCCCCGAGGCCCCCAAGAGGAGGATACCAGGGAAATATATTACCTGATGAGCAGGATAAAGTTACTGGCCAACTCCGGACTGACGATAGTCGAGGTTATGGCAATATGCATAATGCGGGGAGTGCAACCACTTCAATATCGGGGGAAGCCCATGTGGCACTTCAACGGGGAAGATGATGCCACCCGCTGTGGCCGTAAGGGTCCGGACTCCGCCACTGCTCTGGCAAGGATATTGTCCGATTTATACAAAGGGGAATAGGAGGAATTCCTCCACATCAAACTGCGAGATGGATTCTCCATGTACAACCCCCCCAAACTGGGTAAGTCGTCATTCCTTTCCCTACATCACTTATGGTGGCGTTCTTCGCTAAGATCATCTGCCTCGATATTCCCGAGCAGGAACTGAGGAGGGCCGTAGAAGGAATCTCCAGCCCCTCCCCGCAGCCAGAGGAACCAGGAAGGGCCCTAGATCCAGGTCTCGAAGAAGATCCGAATATTACCGTGGAGCTCGTCAACGGGATATTTTATCAAGCGAGCTGTGATGGCGCCTCAGTGGCCATTACTGCTGACTATCCCGGACCGCTTCCTACGTCGCGCGTAAGCCAAGTCGAAAAACCCAATCTTCCGAAGAGGACTCCCTTCACATGTCATGCCTTACCCTTGAAGTGTCGTGTTTTTGTAGAGACGACGGCTGGAGCGTGGGGCCGAGCCCCTAGGGACTCGTCGGCCAAGGGCGTCCGAATCGGGCTAAAGAGGAAGGCGGTAAGGGTCGACTCGCCGCTACAGAGGTAAGGCAAAAACTTGTGATGTGATTATGGCATTTTGAAGTATGACATCACCCTTTGTGTCCTGGCATGAAGAGGAGCAGCCGGACTATATCCGGGGATCATGGCAACCACGCCTCCACCAGCCGGATTCCAGAACCGGCTTCGAGAGCGGAGGCGGGAATGGGGCCGATGCCGCATAGTTCTCCAACAGAGAATGCGTGAGGGAGTCCCGGATTAGGGGGTGTCCGGATAGCCGAACTATAACCTTTGGCCGGACTCCTGGACTATGAAGATACAAGATTGAAGACTTCGTCCCATGTTCGGAAGGGACTTTCCTTGGCGTGGAAGGCAAGCTTGGCGATGCGGATATGTAGATCTCCTCCCATTGTAACCGACTCTGTGTAACCCTAGCCCTCTCCGGTGTTTATATAAACCGGAGGGTTTTAGTCCGTAGGACGAACAACAATCATACCATAGGCTAGCTTCTAGGGTTTAGCCTCTCTGATCTCGAGGTAGATCTACTTTTGTACTACCCATATCATCAATATTAATCAAGCAGGAGTAGGGTTTTACCTTCATCGAGAGGGCCCGAACCTGGGTAAAACATCGTGTCCCTTGTCTCCTGTTACCATCCGCCTAGACGCACAGTTCGGGACCCCCTACCCGAGATCCTCCGGTTTTGACACCGACATTGGTGCTTTCATTGAGAGTTCCTCTGTGTCGTCGCCATCAGGAAGGATGCCTCATCCCGTCTTTAAAGACGGCACTGTTGCTAAAGGAGCTTTGGCTATCGGCCAAACTCTCCGGCTAGGCGGTTTTCTTATGACCGCCTGTTCGGCCGCCGCGCCGACGATGACTTCTCGGGTCATCAAAAGAAATTTTCACATCAACTTGGAACTCGCCGAGCAGTTAGATCCGATGGAGCTCTCTTCTTTAGTCGAGCTCTTGGATCGCATCGCTGCCCTGGGAGTCGCTACAGACTACGTTCAGATTGGGCCTATACCCGATCTAAGAGATCTTAACTCTCCCCAGGTCACCCATCACGTTGCTGTGGTGGAGGAACAATGCGGCGACCTTTCATCTATCTTAAGGACTAGCTATGTCCAGATTCCCGATCCCTCCAAGACGGATACCATGAGGGGAGGATTTACACCCAAGACCTGAACTTAGAGTCAGGCAACGGGCTACATTCATTGGACAACATCCAAAAATCCAAGCCTCCGAGTTCGGAAACTCCTTGGCCCTTGAGCCTCAGATTGGATGAGGTTTCGGATCTAATTCCACCCACCCACCCGAACATACGCGATCTATCCAAAATTAGGCAAGAGCCCGAGGAAACAATACATCATTACTAGGCCAGATTCCTCCTAGTTAGGAATAGGATAAAGGACTGCCGTGAGAAAGACGCAATTTCATTCTTCTGCAATAATTACACGGACAAGGGAATCCTCAACGCCATAGTTCGCCGTGAAATTACACACTTTGCTGACTTGGCGTCCATAGTACGAAAGTACTGTGCGATGGAAAGCGCCTGGAAAACCGAAGTAAGATTTTGGGACAATCCAGCCCTGAATACAAACCCAGTCCGAAATAAAAGGGTGCATTATCATCAATCACCTGGGTTAAACACCAAAAAACAAAAAACCCCTACGGGGCATGGAACCCTACTGGAGGGATGGCTCAACGGACCCTGTAAAATTCACAGTAGAGAGGGCGCCACACCAACTCATAGCCTTAGAGCATGTTGGATACTCCGGCAGGTGGCCAGAAGTGGCGAAGAGCTTCTAACCCCAGCATCCACAGAGCACCAGCCCAGGGATACCAGTACGGTATTAACAGTCTTCGAGACTTTCGCATCAAACAATATGCGAAAATGAACACTCCGCAGCCTTGCCGAAGTCTACCAAGTAGCAACAATAAATCCATGGAGTGACACGGCTATTACCTTTAATGCCAGTGATGAACCTAAATTCCGAACAGCCCGAGCACCAGCAACATTGGTCCTCAGTCCAATAGTGGACGGCTTTCGCCTTACCAAGGTACTCATGAACGGTGGCAGCGGATTGAACCTCATTTATGAGGAGACCCTTCGAAAAATGGAAATAGACTGGAGCCGCATTGAGCGAAGCAGCACAACCTTTAGAGGAATAATACCCAGCCGGGAAGCGTGCTGCACAGGAAAAATCACACTGGATGTGGTGTTCGGCACGCCGGATAATTACAGGTCCAAGGAGGTCACGTTCCAAGTGGCCCCGTTCAGCAGCGGATGCCACGCTCTATTAGGGCGAGAGGCATTCACAATTTTTCAAGCTATACCCCATTACGGGTACATGAAGCTCAAAATGTCTGGGCCCAACGGAATAATCACTCTTGCTAGTGGCCCGGACATAGCACTCTGCGCCGAAAATAAGACAGCCGCACTAGCTCTTGAGGAACTATCCGAAGCCCTAGTGGCCGAGGAACTGACTGTGCTGCGCTCCATGGTGAACAGGGACGATGTGATACTCGATAAAAGATCAAAGTCCACCTCCTTTAAACCAGCGGACGAAATAGTCAAATTCCAAGTCCACCCAATGGACCCTACAAAAAAAGCCTCCATCGGGGGGACAATTAAACCCTGATGTAGATGCCGCACTACGAGAATTCCTACGCGAAAATTGGGACATTTTTTCCGGGCACCCTTCAGACATGCCAGGAATCCCACGCCGGCTGGCCGAGCATAGCCTAAACATCCTAAAAGGATTCAAGCTAGTCAAACAGGCTCTTCGGCGTTTCTCCGAACCTAAGAGACAAGCCATGGGAGAGGAGCTAGCCAAACTATTGGAGGCTGGATTCATCAGAGATATAAAACATCCGGACTGGCTAGCAAACCTGGTGATGGTACCAAAGAAGGACAAATCCTGGCGCCTATGCGTCGATTTCAAGGACCTCAACAAGGCTTGCCCAAAGGATCCCTTCCCCCTCCCCCGCGTCGATCAAATTATCGACGCTGCCGCAGGACACGATTCATTGTGTTTCCTCGACGCATACTCCGGCTACCATCAAATCAAGATGGCAGAGCCTGACCAAGCCGCAACGGCATTTATCACCCCATACGGCCCATTCTGCTTCAACACAATGCCCTTCGGGCTCAAAAACGCCGGCGCAACATATCAGCGCATGATTCAGACATGTCTGGCAAACCAGATCGACAAAACAGTGGAGGCATACGTAGATGATGTGGTCGTCAAAACCAAGCATGTCGAAACTCTAGTAGACGATTTGAGGCTCACATTTGATAATCTTCGAACATATGACATCAAGCTTAACCCGGAAAAATGCGTTTTTGGCGTACCAGCCGGAAAGCACTTGGGCTTCATTGTATCCGGTAGAGGAATTGAAGCAAACCCATCCAAGATCCGAGCTCTGTCACAATTGGATATCCCAAAGGACCTCAAACAAATAAAAGAATTGACAGGATCTGTGGCGGCTCTAAGCCGCTTTATCTCCCGTTTAAAGAGAAAAGGCATTACCCCTCTATCGCCTCCTCCGGCGCACCGAACACTTCGAGTGGACGGATGCCGCCACGGCCGGACTCAAAGAAATAAAAGCCATATTGGCAACAAACCCGGTCCTGGCCGCGCCCAACATGGGCGAACCAATGCTATTATACATCGCCGCAACTCATCAAGTTGTAAGCGTGGTGCTCGTTGTCGAACGAGAAACAGACGGACACAAGTTTCCCCTTCAATAACCAGTTTACTATGTGTCCACTGTCCTCACTCCATGCAAGTCACGGTATCCGCATTATCAAAGATAGCGTACGCGGTGTTTATGGCATCCCGGAAGCTGCGACACTACTTTCTAGAGTGTTCGATAACAGTAGCCTCTTAAGTATCTCTTAACGACATTATAAACAACCGTGACGCGACGGGCTAGATTGCCAAATGGGAATTGAGCTCCTCCCGTTCGACATAACCTATAAGCCACGGCGAGCCATTAAGTCGCAAGTTTTGGCCGACTTCATCACCGAATGGACTGAAGCCGAACTCCCTAAAGAGTACGGCACATATTCCAACTGGATCATGCACTTCGACGGCTCCAAAATGTTGGCTGGCCTGGGGGCTGGCGTCGTTCTGAAGTCCCCAACAGGAGATACAGGTCAATATATACTCCAGATAATGTATACGGACTCCAACAACGCAGCCGAATACGAGGCCCTTCTACATGGTCTTCGGATGGCCGTATCCATGGGCATTCAACGCCTAGAGGTGCGCGGGGATTCGAACCTCGCGATATCCCAAATAAATGGAGACTTTGATGCCAAGGATCCGAAAATGGCAGCTTATCGCAACACCGTCCTAAAAATGTCAGCTCGGTTCGAAGGGCTCGAATTTCACCATATAGCTCGAGAAAACAATCAGGCAGCAGACGTCTTGGCACGCATTGGCGCAAAGCGCGATGCCGTCCCCCCAATATCTTCTTAGAGAGGCTGTTCAAGCCATCCGTAGTATGGTAAGGGGAGTCCAGAAATAATAGCCCGGACCCAATAGCACTGCCTAACACTGAACATTCTGACACAACTGGATGCTCTGCCAATGAAGTAACATCTTCAGCCCACGTAATAATGGCAGTCATTGCCCCGTGGACGGAACCATTCCTAGCCTACCTAACCAAGCAGGAACTTCCCGATGACCAAAACGAGGCACGTTGCATAGTGCGGTGATCTAAAGCCTATAAAGTCCATGAGGGAGAGCTTTATAAGAAAAGCACGACCGGAGTCCTTCAAAGGTGTATCTCTGAAGAAGAAGGGCGGAATCTTCTGGCTGAAATTCATGCCGGACTCGGCGGGCACCACGTCTCAGCCCATGCCCTTGTAAGTAAGGCCTTCCGTACAGGATTTTATTGGCTGACGGCCAGGGCAGATGCTCAGGACTTAGTCCAACGATGCGTCGGTTGCCAGCTCTTTGCTAATCATAGCCACATGCCACCCACCGCCCTCCAAACTATACCCATCACCTGGCCCTTCGTGGTCTGGGGGCTTGACATGGTTGGACCCCTTAAAGGAGGAACCCACAAGCAAAAATACCTACTGGTCATGGTGGATAAATTCACCAAATGGATAGAGGCCAAGCCTGTTAAGACGGCCGAATCCGGACCGGTGATAGACTTCATATCAGGGGTCGTACACCATTACGGCGTCCCCCACAGCATCATCACTGATAACGGCACGAACTTCACGGCCGACGAGGTCAAACTCTGGTGCAAAAACATGGGCATCAAGCTCGACTATGCTTCAGTCTATCACCGTCAAACTAACGGTCAAGTCGAGCGAGCAAATGGTCTAATCATGAGCGGCATCAAACCCAGATTAGTGCGGTCCTCAAGGAATCTAACACGCACTGGGGTAGAGGAGCTCGACTCCGTACTCTAGGGGCTGACCACGCCGAATCGCACCAACGGATTCACACCATTCTTTATGGTATACGGCGTAGAGGTTGTTCTGCCCTGCGACATAATCCATGACTCACCTCCCGTGCGCATGTACGAAGAAAGAGAAGCCGAGCTCGATCGGCAGGACAGTTTGGATGCCTTGGAGGAGGAGCTTGACGTGGCAAAAGCCCGTTCCGCATTCTACCAACAGCAGGCTCGAAGATATCAAAGTAGAGAAGTACGGGCCAAAACTTACAATCTTGGCGAGTTAGTTCTATGCATGCCGGACAAGAAAAAGGACAAACTCAAGCCCAAATGGGAAGGTCCCTTTATTATTGACCAAGTCCTGACCAGTGGAGCGTACCGCCTGCGAGATGCATCGGATAACCGACTCGAGCCGAACCCATGGAACTCAGCCCGTCTCCGAAGATTCTACGCCTAGCGCCGGATTCTGAGTTCGTCTCCTTCCTCTGTCTATTTTTTACACATTAGTTGTCTTACATTTCTCTCCTTCTCCCTCTTTTGCTCTTACAGCCTTTAAAGGCTCGCTCGCGCATTGTTCGCACACACTTGACGCGCTATCCGCACTCATTATACTTGGGGGCTTCTTTAACAGAAGCTTATTTGTACGGGCTTCATGCCTAACACATGTGTAACGCTTCCGCATGTACCTTTTATTCACCATTATATGCATCGATATGACTTATGTTTTGGCCAAGATGGGTTGCACGGCTCCTCGTGCTTACGCCTCGTTCCCGATTGTTCGGCTAGGCGGTAAAGGGAGCACCTCTGCGATTGTTATGTACCGGTCAGCCGGATGTGTACCTCAGACTGGGTGAAGCCGAAGCTAAGCGTTCTTAAGGGAATATTCGATCGGTGAACTAAAGATGATTTCTCACTTATTTATTTATCTGCCCCTAGATGCTTTTTCTGCTTTTTACAGTCCGGGCATGCACTTTAAGGCATGCCTCCTGTGGAAAGGAACCCCTAACGGAACTATTCTCCTGGAAGATGTTTCTTACTAACCATGTAATATAACATAACTTGTTGGGCACTTGTCTGTTCAAGCACTAATGACCCCTACGCCTGGTCTCCACGCATGCCCCGGTTCTTACATAACCGTGAGGGTATTCGGACACACTCCGGACTATAGGGTCCCGAGGTTGAAGCGAATAGGTCCGCCATGACAAACGATCTACATTCCGGCTAGAAGGCATTTTTACATGTCATCTTCAATTACATAGTCAATTTGACTGGGTGTATTCCTCCTCAATACCATCTAATAGGCTGTCTAGTTTATAGTCCTGTTGGGAATACTTTGCGGCCAATTCTACTTGGCCGTACACTAAGCTCACAGGGATCTCCTTCCCATCAGGCCCCACAGGTCCGACCTCGGCCACGTGCTTTGGGTCAACAACCGTGTACCGCGTCTTCACCATGGCCCAGGCCTCCTGGCGCCTTTGACGGCAGGCCAATATCTTCCATAATCGGAGCGCCGCCAGCCCTTAAGCCTCTCTGCAAGCTCTCCAAGGCCTTCGAGCAGGGGGACAGATGGCCACAAGGCCTGGGCGACGCCTTTCATCACCTGCCGAACTCGTTCGTGAAGTTGTAAGAGCTCGGGAAGAAGGTCACCCGTAGAACCGGGCATTTCCTCTGCAGGACGACACAGTGAGCATACCTCTGAGACATAAATCTGTTAGTCGACTTCCTCGCCGAACTCTTTTTCAAAGTTCGTTCAAGCACTTACTAAAAATGTCGCGTCGAAGCCGTCGATTCTCCTTCACGGAGTCCGACAGCTGGGCACGAACATCTTTTAGTTCCTCGCCCAGCTGGATGTTGGCATCTTGGAGATTATTCTTCTCCTGCCTCACCCTCGTAAGCACGCTCTCCCCAGCCTTTAACCAGCGCAAGAGTTGTTGCTTGTCCGGATCTACTCCGGCGCCATCTGCAATGATATTGTCAGATTTACACACACGCCGCACTTCACAACATACATATCTTTCGAAGCGTATATTACCAGAGGGGGTCTCCTTGGCCTCCCCTGCAGCGGCTAGTGCTGCCTCAAGTTGGGCTTTGCACTCTTCCAGCTCCTGGGACAGTTGGGTATTCTTTTTTGTAAGATCATGCATAACAAATGATCCTGAAATCAATTATTCTAACTATTTCAAGTATCGGGGGCTGCTGGTATATATAACCATCAAATTTTCTCACCCGTATGTCTTTCACATACTCCTCCGTGGCTCTGGCTAGACCATTTTGAGCAGCACGGAGGTGCGCATCTCCCGAATTGAAGGCATCCAATGCCTCTTGGGAGAAACATGCGTCACGAAGAACTGTCCGGCGACGCCTGTGATTCATGGCACTCTCCAGCTCGGAATTGGTGGTAGATAGTCCGTCGGCATCCTCTATCGGAGGAGTGTCCGATGCACGCCTCGTGTTCGCCTCCGCTTCTGGACATGGCTTTGGAGCCCGGCTGGTGGAGGCTCGATTGGCAGCCTCGCCGGATATAGTCCGGCGAGCTTTTTCTGAAGAGCACGAGCGTTAGTATACCTTCCGGGAATAAAAACTGGGAATAAGATGGCACGCCATACCGTTGCGCCGGCGTCTCAATCCGGACTGTACTTCTTTTCAGCCTGCTGGGCCTTGCTGCCCCTTGTTGGCTAGCCACCGCATGCTCGTCCTTCCGCCTCAAGGCCCCCCCTGCAAAACACCATTGATATACGATGATCAAAAATAAGCATGGATGGATCATTTTCAAAGTATTGGGACTTCGGTCTCAGTTACCTGTGAGGCGGGAAGTATTCCGGAGTAATCGGCCTTCTGACCTTGACTATTGGTCACTGAAAGGTCATGGTTTTTCATTTGTGACCTTTTTGTGACCAAAAAGAGAAGGTCAAAAGCTGGCGGTCGTTAACTGACTATAGCGACCTTTCTTCTGGAATGGTCGAAGACGTTTATAACCAAAAATATGTCCATTGTGGCGTTTTGGTCACTAGCAACCTCCCCAGGCCACGTAGGCATCCAGCATGGCAAGCTGATGTGGCACAAGATTCAGCCCGATCCAATTGGGTGTTTTACATGGGCCGAGCCCATTAATTCAGCCTTTCTATATTTTTTTTCCTGTCAATTTTTTGTCAGACTTCATGGGCCAAGCGCAACAATTCAGTCTTTTATTTATTTCTTGGTCATGGCCTTTTAACATTTGTTTGGGCCTAGGCCATTCTATTTTGTTGCTGGTCCCACCAATCAAATGGATACCACTTGTCATAATCTCACACATTAGACCCACATGACAGAAAATTCAAAAGTGATTTCATAAGTGGGCTCCATGAGTCAGGTTCCATTTCACATGCTTTGAAACCACATAATGAATATTTCAAACAGAACATAACAAATGTAGTTCGTCAACGAATGATAAATAAGTCAACTACAATCTGTACATAGTCTATTACAATATTATTCAAATCTTTCCAGTCTATTACACATAAGACATAACATATAACTCTTTGCTACACGGCTTAGAACTTCAAATATACTTCCTAGTTCACTTTGCTGGAGCTCTTGTAAATGAGAGGAAACACCATTTTCAGGTATGTTTGTAGAGGCTGAACCAATTCATCTAACAATAAACCAAAAGAGTTAGAAACAAAATAAAAATAAATATACAAAGCAGATAGGGACTAAATCCTGAAGTATATGTGCAAAAGAATATAACCACACGTCACCTCTATCTATTCTGAGTGTATAAGTAAAGAAAATTATGTACCAATAATTATATTATGGGACGGAGGGAGTAGTACATATGATTACTTTCAGGTTATAATTTTTCTTCACCTACAGTCTACACCTATATTCAGGGAACCTTAGTCAGGTATCACTAGTGAGCACAGAACAAAACAAAACAAAATAAAGGTGTTGGCTATATAAGTGAAGACTATTCACGGCTTTTTAGAACGTACAACAAACCAACATGGACATACAAGTTGCAAATAATCAAACCATAGTAGCCACTGAACCTTGCAAAACACATATTGTGGCATAGTTCATTGAAAAGGAAGATGATCGCAATAACAATTAACAAGATTGTGGTGGCCAGAAGACCACCACCACAGATGCATCTTAACAAGATTATGATCGCAATAACAATAACAATTAACAAGATTGTGATGTACGCTATCCGGGAAGAGGGGGAGGGAGATGGAGGAGCTACCTGCCGCGGTCGCAATGGAAGCAGAGGAGCAGACCCTCCTGCCCCTCCCCCACGAGCAGGACAGGGCTATCGGCTGGGCACGCCCCTACTCCTCCGCCTCCTTGATCAATATTCAAAGTAGAAGCAAGCGGGCAGTATGAGCTACCTACTGGCAAAGTATAAAACCTGAATCATATAGTATAAATGAATCAAGAAAACAAGAGAAACCCTGAACCTGAAAGCTCAGGTTGCTGCTTATTTTGTTACGATGTGGTAAGTACTACTAAGATCAAAATGCATTCAAGGGAGCATAAAAGCCATCCCCATTTGAAGCATGTACAGTCTACAGAGATACTAACAGGTGAACAGTCAACCCCTAGAAATTGACTAACTACTTCTACTGTATAATATGCAGTCTACAGAGATACTAACTACTTCTCTTTGTATAATCACAGTCTGCAGTCACTAAATAAATCAAAGGTGTATGATGGAAATACAGCAAAATAGTCCAGTTAACTTGTCGATTAAGAGACTATTGAAACCAGTCACTCTAAGCATACTAGAGCTTTAGACCAGTTCATTTAGTTGAACTAAAGAGGGTCACAGAATACCCTAAAGGGTGCCCATTTGCACTCCTACACTCGAACACACACACACACACACACACACACACACACTATGCATACTTTTGAGATTCACATGCACATTCAGTAAATTCAGTGAAATTCAGTAAACATGGAGTACAGAAGAGAGGTTCAGACTTCAAACCAGTTCATTTAGTTGAACTAAAGAAGGTCATAGAATACCCTAAAGGGTGCCCATTTGTCCATGTTTCAGACACATGCTACAGCAACATAATGAACCTAATACCGTCAAAGACTCAGGCAACACAAGTCAGTACATGAAACTACAGGGAGGAGACGTATGTGGTGCCCAAGTTTAGCTATTCAAGGCTTCAAGAAATAACAGCAACATGAAGTAGAGTCTGCAGTTTCAGACTTGCTGCAGTCCAGTCACATGTGTGACACTATCTCGACCCTAAATATCCCCTGAACAAGCAAGCGGGGTCTAATACACACACGACAAGTCTCACAACTCCATAAACAGTGGCACAGAACTAGATATCACAGAAGGTATATAGCTCAATTTAGTTTGGTTAAATCTTATGCATGCCAATCGAAACAGACAATCGGAGAAGTTCGACCCAACAACTCACCATGGCCTCGTGAGGTGAACTTGGCGGATGACGCCAAGAGTTTCCGTGGGAGAGGAGACCTTGCCCAGATGTAGTGGTAGTTGGTGTCGTTGATTGGTCTTGGCCTTGTAGACGCAGGCCATCCTCTTGCCGCCGTACCAGGCCACGTCCTCCCTGGTGTTCACTTGGATCTGCCTGGATCTGCGCGCCCAACCAAGACCAGGAATTCAGATACCCAGGTGAGGGAGAAGGAGCAGAGCCGCGCCAGCGGAGAGAGTTTCTCACCTCTTGTATCCGAGGATGGTGCCGCGGACGTAGAGCCTCACGCGCTGGCCGGTGCGTCCCTTCACCATCTTGCTGCTGCAGCGCCGCCGGGGAGGGGAGCTGAGGTTCACCATCTTCCTGACAACCGCCGCCGCCTCCGTCCCCACAGACGAGGCGAACATGGCCCCGCCGTCTTGGATGGCCTGCACAAACCCGCACAAACGCAATGAGATTCGAGCAAGCTGAAGAAATCTAGAAGGAGGAGGAGAAGAAAGGGGGGGCAATACCAGATCTCACCTGCACGCGCCGCCTGCGAGGTGGCCATAGCGTCGATCTAGGGTTTCGGCATGGAGAGAAGGAGAGGGTGGAGTCGAAGGAGAGTGTGGAGTCGAAGGAGGAGGCGAACGGCGGGACGGACCGAGCAAGGCGGGGACAGCGTCGCATGCGCCCATGCTCCGATGCGGCGGCGGCGGTGGAGCAGAGAGCCCCGCGGGCGAGGGAGGCAGAGGAGCATCGGAGGAGGACCTCGGGCTTCACTTCTTCGTCTTGTGAGCGTGGAGTGGCGGCGATAAGAGCCCATGGGACGCGAGGTTGGTCGAGGACGAGGGAGGCGAGGGGAGAGTGAGGGCGGCGGCGGAGGTGGGTGGCGGGGAGGTTCTGAGGGGTGGGTGGCGGCGACGAGGGGGATCTGCATCGGGGGGAGAGGGAGGAGGGAGAGAAAGAAAGAAAGAAAGGAGGCGGGGGGTGGATGGAAAACGGGGGAGAAGAGAGCTAGGGTTTCGCCTCACGTGGGGTTGGTGGGGGAGGCGTGGGGTGAGGGCTGCCGTTGGATCCGGGAGGATCCAACGGTGTTTCGTGCATGATCCGCGTGTCTGGTCCACGGACCAATGAGAACGCAATACAACATTATGACCAACTAAATTGGTCGTGATAGATTTAAAAATAAGATGTTAAAATCATGTAAGCTATTTTATGATCACAGAAATTCAAAAAAATAAAAGACCTTCTCATTGTGTCACCAATTGTGAACTACCTTTCAGGAAAATAACAAACATGGAATGGCAAACAATGTTGCCTAAGAAAGTTTTCATTTTTCTTGCACGAAAAAATATTTTTTCATTTTCCGAGTGCCCAAAATGGTTTTGTTTGAAGGACCTACCAAATAATTGTTGCAAAATTGGACCAAATCAATTTTCTAAAATACTAGGACATATTTAATGCACAATTGACAAAATGGTTGGGTGTAAAAAGTTTTGATCCACCTCTCGTGAA
This sequence comes from Aegilops bicornis, assembly GCA_021605145.1. NCBI lineage: Eukaryota > Viridiplantae > Streptophyta > Magnoliopsida > Poales > Poaceae > Aegilops > Aegilops bicornis. Next base: position 33,851,048 of record CM038673.1, read on the forward strand.
AAAGAAAAATTTCCGCCGATTCAGTTGGAAGCGGGTCAAATTTGAAATGCAGCTGCCTCATAGTTTGCTATTTATTTTTTCCAAAAATCATTTCTAGGTACATAAGTATCTATTTAATCAGAGAAACAACAAAAAAATTCAAAGATTCAACCACTAGCTAGGAATGGTCATTCCCGCTGTTTTGACCGCATTTTGAAACGGGCATAAAAAATTCAAAAAAAATCAAATAATTGGGAAACCTTCGCATTGTGTCATTATATGTGGCCAAGTTCCCAGGAAAAATAACAAATTGTAATACGGCAATTTATTTTAAAAAAGTGTTCTCAGAAATGAGCTATCATGCGTGAAGATTCATGGCTTTCAAGCCAAATGATCAATCTTATGGCCACATTCATGGCATAGTTTGTTCAAATAATCTCATATTTTGCACAAGGGTACATCTTGGAATTCCAAACAATGTTGCCTAAGGAAGTTTTCATTTTCTTTGCACGGAAAATTCATTTTTCATTTTCCGAGTGCCCAAAAGGAGGTTTTTTTGTGAAGGAACTACCAAATTATTGTTGCAAAAATGGACCAAATCAATTTTATAAAATACTAGTCCATATATAATGCACAATTGACAAAATGGTTGGGTGAAAAAAGTTCTGATCCACCTCTCGTGAAAAAGACAAATTGCCGTCGATTCAGTTAGAAACGGGTCAAATTTGAACTGCAGCTGCCCCATAGTTTGCTCTTTATTTTTTCCAAAAATCATTTCTAGGTACATAAGTATCTATTTAATCATAGAAACACCAAAAAAATTGCAAGATTCAACCACTAGCTAGGAACGGTCAAGCCCGCCGTTTTGACCGCATTTTGAAACGGGCATAAAAAATTCAGAAAAAATCAAAAAATTGGAAAACCTTCGCATTGTGTCATTATATGTGACCAAGTTTCCAGGAAAAATAATAAACTTATAATACGGCAATTATTTTAAAAAAGTGTTCTCAGAAACGAGCTATCATGCGTGAAGATTCATGGCTTTCAAGCCAAATGATCAATCTTATGGCTACATTCATGGCATAGTTTGTTCAAATGATCTCAAATTGTGCACACGGGTACATCTTGGAATCCCAAACAATGTTGCCTAAGGAAGTTTGCATTTTCTTTGCACCGAAAATTCATTTTTCATTTTCCGAGTGCCCAAAAGGAGGTTTTTTTGTGAAGGACCTCCCAAATAATTGTTGCAAAATTGGACCAAATCAATTTTCTAAAATACTAGGACATATTTAATGCACAATTGACAAAATGGTTGGGTGCAAAAGTTTTGATCCACCTCTCGTGAAAAAGACAAATTTTCATGATTCAATTTGAAGCGGGTGAAATTTGAACTGCAGCTGCCTCTTAGTTTGTTATTTATTTTGTCCAAAAATCATTTATAGTTACATAAGTACCTATTTAATCAGAGAAACACCAAAATAATTCCAAGATTCAACCACTAGCTAGGAACGGTCATGCCCGCTGTTTTGACCGCATTTTGAAACAGGCATAAAAAATTAAAAAAAATCAAAAAATTGGGAAACCTTTACATTGTGTCATTATATGTTGCCAAGTTCCCAGGAAAAATAGCAAACTTGTAATACGGGAATTATTTTAGAAAAGTGTTCTCAGAAATGAGCTATCATCTCTGAAGGTTCATGGCTTTCAAGCCAAATGATCAATCTTATGGCCACATTCGTGGCATAGTTTGTTCAAATGATCTCATATTGTGCACAAGGGTACATATTGGAATGACAAACAATGTTGCCTAAGGAAGTTTTCATTTTCTTTGGACGAAAAAACCATTATACATTTTCCGAGTGCCCAAAAGGAGGTTTTTTTTGTGAAGGAACTACCAAATAATTGTTGCAAAATTGGACCAAATAAATTTTCTAAAATACTAGGACTTATTTAATGCACAGTTGACAAAATGGTTGGCTGCAATAAGTTTTTATCCACATCTCATGAAAAAGACAAATTTCCGCCGATTCAGCTAGAAGTGGGTCAAATTTGAACTGCAGCTGCCTCATAGTTTGCTATTTATTTTTTCCAAAAATCATTTCTAGTTACATAAGTACCTATTTAATCATAAATACATGGTTTGGTGGCGATACGTCGAGGTTTGGGCGGTGGCTGAGGGCCCCAACTCTAGAGCGCGTAAACTCGAATGACCGCCGTGTGGTCACCGCGTGACCGTGGCGTTGCCATGTGTTCTAGGCGGCCTAGGTATGTCTATTGGGTTGGGCACTCTCCAGGTAGGTGCTAGGAAGAAAATCACAACATAAGATTCTCACTAGGAGACCGATCGATGCTCAAACATGAATAAGCAGCCAAGTGTTTGATTTGCGGTACGGGAAATGCACATGACTAATGGGCGTAAGTTTTGGCTGAGGATGATCAGTTACTAAGAAGACCGTCTTCACAAATTTTCAGCTCAAAAGGAGGAGCCTATGTGGTACTTGCTTTGCAAACTACCACACTAGACATAAATACGAATGTTGAAGCTCGGCTCAAAATAATGAATGGATTGAGCTGGCATTTGGTGGAGGATAGTTATTTGGGCATAGAAAAGCACGTAGAAAATGGATACTATTTGGACATGCCAAAGTGGTACTTCCTTCACAAACTGTTGTTCGAACAGAATAGGAAAATGAATATTTTTGAATTATTTTTGAACTAGGCAAGGAAGGTTTTTACATATTTGTGAAGATCTGACCCAAAGAATTTATGAGATTTTTTTGGGAATTTTGGGAATGACAGAAATATAGGTTGCTTCACAACCTAGGGCAAAAACCGCCACATGGACATGACACATTGGCAAAACTAATGAGGTGGCGCCTAGTCATAGCAACCCACCACAATTTACAAGGCTATGACCATCTATATTGGTCGTTAACAACTAGAAATAAGGCAGCGGACTAGCGCTGTTTGCTTTATGACCTTTTATGTAAGGAAATTACGACCTTCGACCAAAATGGTCGCAATGGTTTAGGGTTTGGAGCCCCTCGAACAGCTTTTGACCAATTGGTCTGAAATGGTCATAGATCTATGACCAATTCTTCCAGGGTCACTGACAGAAGGTCACTAGTTGACATATTTCTTGTAGTGAATGGCGACCAAGGCATTGTCGATGCTCAGTTGGTAAAATACCCCATCGATCAACTCCACGGAGATGTCCGGATCCTCTTGGGAGGCCGGATCGAGGGACCGTTCTGGATCTTCGGGTTGTGGAGGAGGGCTGTTTATATCCTTTACGGCCCGGCGCAATTCCTACGTCGAAATCACAATATAAGGTACTTAACTATGGGAATATGGAACGAATGAGCAAAAGAGAAGTGTCCGCTTACCCAGCTTGGAGGATTGTACATAGAAAATCCGCCCTGTGGATTGACGCGGAGGAACTCCTCCTCTTCTCCCTTGTACAATGCGGACAAGGCCTTCGTCAGAGCAGCAACCGATCCCGGCCCCTTACGGCCGCAGTGGGTGGCATCATCCTCCCCATTGAAATCCCACGTGGGGTGGCCTCTATACTGAAGTGGCTGCACCCCCCACGTAATGCATGTGGCCATGACCCCGATCATGGTCAGTCCGGAATGAGATAACAACCTTATCTGGCTCATCAGGTAGAGGACGTCCTTGTCATTTTCCCTCTGAGGGCTCCGTGGACGTCAGCTTAGGCGCTTCTTCTAGGCAGCAGTATTGAACTCGGGGAGGCCGATCCGAACAGGGTCCGGCAGAGGGACATCTTCTATATAAAACCATTCCGAAGGCCAGTCTTCGGACGCCTTCCTTGGGGTTCCGGATAGATATCCGGTCCAGGCTATGCGCCATAGTTCGGCTCCACCCACTTGATATATCGACCCCTCCTGAGAACGGAGCACAAGGCAGAACAGCTTCTTCCACAGCGCGAGATGAGCCTCGACGCCCAAGAACAGCTCGTAAAGGGCTACGAAGCCCGCAATATGCAATATGGAGGCAGGCGTAAGGTTGTGCAGCTGGAGGCCGTAGAACTCCAGGAGCCCCCGAAGAAATGGATGAATTGGAAATCCGAGCCCTCTTATTAAATAAGGTACAAGGCATACCCGCTCTCCTTTGGAGGGACTGGAGACGCTCTCCGCCTCCTTTCCGTCATTATAGGTGGCGAGTCCGGGTCGAACCGGGACCATGAAGGCTGGGGGAAGAAATCCCTTGGTTTGGAGCGTCACTAGCTCGCTGTGTGGGACGGAACATCTCTCCCAATCTCCAGGCTGAGGGCTGGGAGGGCGAGAGGAGGATCTGCGTCGACAGGCCATGATGGAATGGATTTCTGTCGGATGCGCTCCGATGAATGCTCGCGAAGGGAAGATGGTGTGATTCGGATCGAAATCCTCGTCTCTTTTATAAGGCAGCTTATTTGCGCAGCTAGGGGGGTAAAAGTAAAAACACCCTGGCTTTTCGCATTCGTTTGACACGTGGAAGACGGCCATTATTGGGCGTGGAAGCCAAGGAGCATAGTATTCATGAGAAGCCAGACACTATTCAACAGGTACACAGAATTTGGAGAAGAACCCGCCTTGCAATGCCGAAGACAAATCTGCGCGCCGGACTCATCGTCATTGAAGCCTGCTACGGGGGCTACTAAGGGAGTCCCGGATTAGGGGGTGTCCGGATAGCCGAACTATAACCTTTGGCCGGACTCCTGCACTATGAAGATACAAGATTGAAGACTTCGTCATGTGTTCGGAAGGGACTTTCCTTGGCGTGGAAGGCAAGCTTGGCGATATGAAGATGTAGATATCCTCCCATTGTAACCGACTCTGCGTAACCCTAGCCCTCTCCGGTGTCTATATAAACCGGAGGGTTTTAGTCCATAGGACGAACAACAATCATACCATAGGCTAGCTTCTAGGGTTTAGCCTCTCTGATCTCGTGGTAGATCTACTCCCGTACTACCCATATCATCAATATTAATCAAGCAGGAGTAGGGTTTTACCTCCATCGAGAGGGCCCGAACCTGGGTAAAAACATCGTGTCCCTTGTCTCCTGTTATCATCCGCCTAGACGCACAGTTCAGGACCCCCTACCCGAGATCCGCTGGTTTTGACACTGACAATGCGGATATGCTCTCAGCCACGAATTCCGAAGTAGAGAGCGCCACGAATCACAGGCGCCGATAGGCCGTACTTCGGAACAACATCTTTTCCGAAGAGGCATTTAATGCCTTCAATTCGGGAGACACATACATCCGAGCTGCTCAAGGCGGTCTTGCCCAAGCGACGGACCAGTATACCAAGGATACACGGGTTTGAAAATTAGATAAGCATGTGTAGCAATAGCCCCTGAGACTTGAAACAGTTGGAACAACTGTTTTAAGGATCAATTTATGCACATGTCCTTGTAGATAAGAATGAGCAATTGTCTCGGGAGCTGGAAGAATGCAAGGCCGAACTGAGGGCCGCAGTTGCCAAGTTAGAGCAATCCCAAAAGCCCTCATCTGGTAACATTTGTCTCAATTGTACGAAGATGTACTAGTTAGTAAATGGCTGATATGACAAGTCTAATAGAAAATTCTGCAAAAACTGCCGGAGTGAATCTGGAGGGCGTAAGAGAGGATGCATCGCATCTCAAAAGGCAGCTGGAGGCTGTCGAGCGCATTCTTACGCGAGTTAGGAAGGAGAAGAACAATCTTCAAGATGCCAAAGTCCAGATGGACGTGGAGTTAAAAGATCTCCGCGCTCAGCTGGCGGACTCCGCGAAGGAGAACAAAAGGCTTCGACGCCGCATTTACGGTAAGTGCCTAGACGAACTGTAGTATAGTTCGGCGAGGAAGTATATTGAAAGAATTTTGCTTGCAGGAATGTTAACGGGTCACTCTGAGGAGCAGATGCCCTCATCTGCAAGTGATTTACTTCAAGACCTTTCGCAACTGCACGAGCGAGCTCGAAAAGTGATGCAGGGTGTTGCTCAGGCTTTGTGGCCATCAAGCTTGTTGCCGAATGGCATGGGGGAGCTTGGGGATATGCTTCAAGGAGCACGGCAGCGCTTCCGATTGTGGAAGATGCCCGCTTGCCGTCATGGCGCAAGAGAAGCCTGGGCTATGGTGAATACGCGCTACACCAAGCTAGACCCGAACCATATGGCCGAAGTAGGACCGGCGGGGCCTGATGGGCAAGAAATTCCCGTGAGTCTAGTATATGACCAGGTAGCGTTAGCCGCTAAGTATTCTCAACAGGATTTGAAGCTAGATAGCCTGTTGGATGGTATAGAGGAGGAATATAGTCAGTCCAAGTGACTGTGTAATTTAATGGACATAATTAGTCCCTAGCCAGATTAAAATCATTTGTCATGGCGGACCTTTTCGCTTCAGCCCCCGGATCCTACAGTCCGGGGGGTGTCCAAATACCCACTCAATTATACAAAATCGGGGTATGTGTGGAAACAAGGCGTAGGGTTCATAAGTGCTTGAACAGACAAGTACACAACTAGTTATTTTATATTACATGGATAGTAAGAAACATCTTCCAAGGAGAATAGTTCCTTTAGGGGTTCCTTTCCCTGGGTATGCATGCGACGATGCACATGTCTGGACTGCGAACGATGGCGCAGGATACAAGACTTCTGGGGATTTATGTTATAATAAATGAATGCATCATTTGTTCACCGACCGAATATTCTCTTAAGGAAGCTAGCTTTCGGCTTCACCTAGTCTGAGGTACACATCCGGCTGAACCGGCAGTAACAATCGCAGAGGTGCTCCCCTTATGCTCTAGCTGAATTAACGGGAACATAAGGCATAAACACAAGAGCCAGGCAACCCAGCTTGTCAACATCTTAAGTCATATCGATGCATATAATGGTGAAGAAAAGGCACATATGGAAACATAATGCATATGTGATGGGCAGAAAGCCATGTGAGTAATTATTTTTAGCTTCCGTATAGGAAGCCCCCAGGTATTTCTTACACACCTAGTGCGGCCGGGGTGATCTGGGAATCCGCACTGTATTGAATACTTTGTGTGAAGAGAAAAAAGGTCAAGAAAGGAAAAAGGGATGGAGCATAATTAAAAGGGAGGGGTTAGGAGACGAACATTGAGTTCGGCGTTAGGCGTAAAATCTCCGGAGTCTGGCCGCGTTCCATGGGTTCGGCTCGAGTCTGTTATCGGATGCATTACGTAAACGGTACGCTCCTCCGGTGAGAACTTTGTCAATGACGAAGGGACCCTCCCACTTGGGTTTGAGCTTGTCCTTCTTCTTCTCCGGTAAGCGTAGAACGAGCTCACCAATGTTGTAAGTTTTTTCTTGCACTTCTCTGCTTTGATATCATCGAGCCTGCTGCTGATAGAATGTGGAGCGGGCTTTTGCAACGTCGCGCTCCTCCTCCAGGGCGTCCAATTTATCCTGCCGATCTAACTCGGCTTCCTTCTCTTCGTACATGCGTACACGTGGCGAATCATGTATTATGTCGCGGGGTAATACTGCTTTCGCGCCGTATACCATAAAACATGGTGTATATCCTGTGGTGCGATTCGGCGTGGTTCGCAGCCCCCAGAGTACGGAGTCGAGCTCCTCGACCCAGTGCGTATCCGACTCTGTCAAGGATTGCACTAGTCTGGGTTTGATGCCGCTCATGATGAGACCATTTGCCCGCTCTACCTAGCCATTTGTTTGGGGATGGTAGACGGAAGTGTAATCATGCTTAATGCCCATTTTTGCGTACCAAGTTTTCACTTCGTCGGCTGTGAAATTTGAGCCATTATCAGTGATGATGCTGTGGGGGACACCGTATCGGTGTACGACCCCGGATATGAAATCTATTACTAGTCCGGATTCGACCGTTTTGGCTGGTTTGGCTTCTATCCATTTGGTGAATTTGTCCACCATGAGCAATAAGTATTTTTTCTTATGGCTTCCCCCTTTAAGAGGTCCGACCATATCCAGCCCCCAGACCGCAAAGGGCCAAGTTATCGGCATTGTTTGGAGAGCGGTAGGGGGCATATGACTCTGATTAGCAAAGAGCTGGCAACCAACGCAATGTTGGACAAGGTCCTGTGCGTCTGCTCGGGCCGTCGGCCAATAGAAACCTGTACAGAAGGCCTTGCTGACTAATGCTCGAGCCGCGGCATCGTGCCCGCCCTGTCCGGCATGGATTTCAGCCAAGAGCTGCCGCCCTTCCTCTTCGGAGATGCATCTTTGGAGTACTCCGGTAGCGCTTCTCTTGTAGAGTTCCCCTTTGTAGACTTTGTAAGCTTTATTGCATCGGACGATGCAGCATGCTTCATTTTGGTCTTCGGGGAGCTCCTGCCTATTTAGGTAGGCCAAGAAAGGCTCGGTCCACGGGGCGATTACAGCCATGATTTCATGCGCCGAGGACGTAATTTTGGTGGTAGAACCTCCGCCTATATCTAATAGTTCAGAAACTGGGGGTGTATTCGGATCCATGCTGGTATTGCCGGACTCCCCTTCCCATATTACGGATGGCTTGAACAACCGTTCCAAGAATATGTTAGGTGGGACAGGGTCGCGTTTAGCGCCGATGCGAGCGAGGACGTCCGCCGCTTGATGGTTTTCTCGAGCCACATGGTGGAATTCGAGCCCCTCGAACCGAGCTTACATTTTGAGGACGGAATTATGGTAGGCCGCCATTTTCGGATCCTTGGCATCAAAATCTCCATTTATTTGTGATATTGTGAGGTTTGAATCCCCGCGCACTTCCAGGCGTTGAATGCCCATGGAGACTGCCATCCGAAGACCGTGCAACAGAGCCTCGTATTTGGTTGCATTGTTGGAGTCTGTGTATAATATTTGGAGGACATACTGGACCGTGTCTCCAGTGGGAGATGTGAGGACTACGCCTGCTCCCAATCCGGCCAGCGTTTTAGAGCCGTCGAAGTGCATGATCCAGTTTGAGTATGCGCCGTACTCTTTAGGGAGTTCGGATTTTGTCCATTCGGCGACGAAGTCGGCCAATACTTGCGACTTGATGGCCCACCATGGTTTGTATCGAACGGAAGGAGCTCAATGCCCCATTTGGCAATCCGGCCCGTAGCATCGCGGTTATTTATTATGTCATTGAGTGGTACTTTGGAGGCCACCGTAATCGAACACTCTTGAAAGTAGTGTCGTAGCTACCGGGATGCCATGAAAACCGCGTATGCTATTTTTTGATAGTGTGGGTATCGGGATTTGCATGGGGTTAGGACCGTGGATACGTAGTAAACCGGCTTCTGGAGCGGGAATTTGTATCCGTCAGCCTCTCGTTCAACGACGAGCACTGCGCTTACAAGTTGATATGTTGCAGGTATGTACAGCAGCATAGGTTCGTCAATATTCGGCGCTGTTAGTACTGGGTTACTGGCCAATAAGGTCTTTATTTCATCCAGTCCGGCCGCGGCCGCATCCGTCCACACGAAGTGTTCGGTGCGCCGAAGAAGGCGGTAAAGAGGTAATGCCTTTTCCCCTAACCTGGAGATAAAGCGGCTTAGAGCAGCCACACATCCGGCTAGTTTTTGGATGTGCTTGAGGTCTGTTGGTACAGCCAACTGTGACAGAACTCAGATCTTTGCCAGATTCGCTCCAGTTCCTCTGTTGGAAACGATGAAGCCGAGTAGTTTCCCCGAGGGGACGCCAAAAATGCATTTTTTCGGGTCAGCTTGATGTCGTATGTTCGGAGATTGTCGAATGTAAGCCTCAAGTCATCTATTAGGGTTTCGACATGTCTAGTTTTTACGACCACGTCATCCACATATGCCTCCACTATTTTGCCGATTTGCTTTTCCAAGCATGTTTGAATCATGCGTTGGTAGGTTGCACCGGCGTTCTTAAGCCCGAAAGGCATAGTGTTGAAGCAAAAAGGGCCATATGGTGTTATGAAAGCAGTTGCAGCTTGGTCAGACTCTGCCATCTTTATTTGATGGTATCTAGAGTATGCGTCGAGGAAACACAGCGAGTCGTGTCCTGCTGTGGCATCGATGATTTGATCGATGCGAGGGAGGGGAAAGGGATCCTTGGGGCAAGCCTTGTTGAGGTCTTTAAAGTCGACACATAGGTGCCAGGATTTGTCCTTCTTTGGTACCATTACCAGGTTTGCCAGCCAATCCGGATGCTTAATATCTCTGATGAATTTGGCCTCATGTAGTATGGCTAGCTCTTCCCCCATGGCCTGCCGTTTGGGCTCTGAAAACCGTCTTAGAGTCTGCTTGACCGTTTTGTATCCTTTTAGTATATTGAGGCTGTGTTCGGCCAATCTGCGTGGGATCCCTGGCATGTCCGATGGGTGCCAAGAGAAGATGTCCCAATTCTCGCGTAAGAAGTCTCGTAGTGCGGCGTCCATCGCGGGCTCAGCTGTGTCCCGACGGAAGCTGTCTTCGTGGGGTCCGTTGGATGGACTTGGAATTTGACTATCTCGTCTATGGGTTTAAATGAGGTGGACTTGGGTCGCTTGTTGAGTATCACATCGTCCCTGTCCACGGTGGTCCGCAGTGTTGTTAATTCTTCGGCTGCTAGGGCCTCAGATAATGTCTCCAGGGCTAGTGATGCGGTTTTGTTTTCGGCGCGAAGTGCGACGTCGCATCACTGGTTAGATTGATGATTCCATTGGGCCCGGGCATTTTAAGTTTCATGTACCCGTAACGGGGTATAGCTTGAGAGCTTGCAAACGCGTCCCACCCTAAAAGGGCGTGGTATCCGCTGCTAAAAGGGGCCACTTGGAATGTGATTTCTTCGGACCTATAATTTTCCGGGGTGCTGAATACCACGTCGAGTGCGATTTTTTCTCCACACCGCGCTTCTCGACTAGGGATAATTCCCCTGAAGGTTGTGCCGCTTTGTTCAGTGCGTCCTTTGTCAATTTCCATCTTGCTAAGTGTCTCTTCATAGATCAAGTTTAATCTGCTTCTGCCGTCCATGAGCACTTTAGTGAGCCGAAAGCCGTCCACGATTGGGCTAAGAACCAGAGCGGCTGGTGCCCGGACAGTCCGGGATCGAGGTTCGTCAGTGGCATTAAAAGTTATAGCAGTGTCGTTCCAGGGGTTTATTTTGGCCATATGGCGAATTTCCGTGGAGCTTCGATGAGCTCACCTGCGCCTACTGTTTGAGGCAAAAGTCTCGAAGACTGTTAGTACCGCATTGTGCTCGTTGGCGGGATGTTGTTCTGTAAGAAGATCCTCGCCACTTTTTGCAACTTGCCGGACTATCCAACATGCCCTAAGGCTATGAGTTGGTGCTGTGTCCGGAGTGCCGTGGAGTTTACATGGCCCATTGGGCCATTTTTCCAATACGGTTCCCCGCCCTAAGGTGGGCTTTAGTTTCTTGGGGATTGGATCGGCCGACTTACGAGAGTTCACCCGTTTAGTTCGTACAAAGGTTTTGGTAAAAGCCGGACTGTCCCAAAATTCAGCTTGAGTTTTCTAGACGCTTACCATCGCACAGTACTTCTATACTATGATTCCTAAGTCCGCAAAGCGTACTATGTCACAGCGACTTATAGCATTAAGGATTCCGTTGTCCGTGCAGTTTTTGCAGAAGAGCGAGACTACGTCCTCCTCGTGGCAGTCCTCGACTTTGTTTAGCGCAAGGAGGAATTTGGCCCAGTAATGATGTACTGTCTCCTGGGGCTCTTTCCTGATATGGGAGAGATGATTTAAGTCTGCGTGGGTGGTTGTAGCCGAATCCGGATTCTGATCCCATCTAGCACCCCGGGGCATGGAAGCTTCCGAGTTCAACAGCTAGAGATTCGGGACGCTACCCAATTTTTTCGGCTCCGTGCCCGGTTCTAAGTCCGGGACCCGGGTCATATCCTCCCCCGGGCGGGTGTCCGGCTCCGGGAGCTCGGCGATCCGGACATAATTAAATCCTGAAAATAGAGGATACTCCTTGTGTGGTTCCTCCGATACCGCTGTCTCATGGGTGGCCGGCGGGGATTTAATGTCCCTTTGGTCGGGTTTAAGCCCGATCCGGTCGTAGTCCGTTGCAACTCCCAAAGTGGCGATGCGATCCAAGAGCTCATTAAGAGAACAGAGCTCTATTGGATCCATTTGTTCGGCGAGTTCCGAATTGATGTGAAGTTTATGCGTGATGACCCGAGAGGCCATCGTCGGCGCGACAGGCGATGGGGCGGCCATGATGAAGCCGCCTAGTCGGAGAGTTTGCCTACAGCCAGAGCTCCCCCCGTGGTAATATTGTCCCTGACAACGAGAGGAGCCATCGAGCCTTGCAATGACGACATAGAGGAACTCTCGATGAAAGCACCAATGTCGGTGTCAAAACCGGTGGATCTCGGGTAGGCAGTCCCGATCTGTGCGTCTAGGCTGATGGTACCAGGAAGCAAGGGACACAGATGTTTACCCAGGTTCGGGCCCTCTCGATGGAGGTAAAACCCTACTTCCTGCTTTATTAATATTGATGATATGAGTAGTACAAGAGTAGATCTACCACGAGATCATAGAGGCTAAACCATAGAAGCTAGCCTATGATGGTATGATTGTAATTGTGATTGGCCTTCTAAGAACCAACCTTTCCGGTTTATATAGGCACCGGAGAGGGGTAGGGTTTACATGGAGTCGGTCACAAGGAAGGAAATACAATATCCGGATGGCCAAGCTTGCCTTACACGACAAGGAAAGTCCCATCCGGACACGGGTCGAAGTCTTGAGTCTTGTATCTTCACGCTTCAATAGTCCGGACGATGTATACAGTCCGGCTGTCTGGATACCCCCTAATCCAGGACTCCCTCAGAGACCTCGAGGAAACGAGCATGTTTCAAGGGGACAATCCGGGGAGGAGCCAGCCGAAGGGAAAGGTCACACTGCCCGTGACTTTTGGAGGAGAGTTGAACTACAGGACGGAGAGGATCGTCTTTGATGTGGCCGAGATCCCCTTGCCCTACAACGGGATCCTCGGCCGCCCGTCACTAGCCCAGTTCATGGCGGCGTCACACTACGCCTACAACATGCTAAAGATGCCCGGGCCATTGACCATCATCTCCGTCCCCTCCGACAAGAAGGACATGCTGATTTGCGCCGACCAACTCTACCGGGAGGCAGTTGCAGCAGCTGCCGCCAAGGCACCTGCTCCTGCCGTTAAAGCCCCGGGAGGGAGGAAGAAGCCCGGCAAGACCTCTCGCACCCACTCCGGCAAGCGCACCTCCTCGTAGTGTTGTGCTGCCGTCGAGGACGTGCTAGAGAGCTCTACCGACAAGAGCAAGAGATCCAGAGCCGAACCACCACAAACCAAGAAGGTGTCCGCCAAGGAGGATGGCACGGTAGGGGCCTTCACCATAGGCTCCAGCCTCGGCAGCAAATAGGAAGGCGCGCTCATCACCTTCCTGCGGGCGAATGTCGACGTGTTTGCATGGCAAGCATCCGACATCCCCGGTGTTCCCAGGGAGGTGATTGAGCACCTCCTAGTTGTCTGTCCCCATGCGCGGCCCGTCCAACAGAAGGTCAGAAAGCAGGCCCTGGAGAGGCAGGAGTTCATCACGGAGGAGATCAGGAAGTTGGAAGCGGCAGGTTTGGTGAGGGGAGTGCTCCACCCAAGGTGGTTGGCCAATCCGGTAGTGGTGCACAAGGCGAATGGGAAGTGGAGGCTGTGTATTGGTTACACAAATATCAATAAGGCTTGTCCTAAGGACCCCTTCCCATTCCCGCGCATCGACCAGATGGTTGAGTCCATGGCCGGGTGTGATCTGTTGTCATTCCTCGATGCCTACTCAGGCTACCACCAGATATTCATGACAAGAGAGGATGAAGAATAGACAACGTTCGTCACCCCATGTGGTACGTATTGCTTTTTACGTATGCCTTTCGGGTTGAAGAGCGCTGGCTCAACATTTGCAAGAGTAGTCCAAATTGGTTTTGAACCTCAGCTCCATAGAAATATGGAGGCCTACATGGATGACGTAGTGGTTAAAACCGAGGAAGGGCCAACTCGCTTGCAAGAGCTGGAAGAGACATTTTCCAACCTGCACAAGATCAACCTCAAGCTGAACCCTGAGAAGTGTGTCTTTGGCGTTCCATCCGGCAAGCTTCTCGGGTTCTTTGTGTCACAGCGCGGAATCGAGGCAAAATCAGACAAACTCAAGGCTATTGAGCAGATTGAGGCGCCCAAGCGGATCAAGGATGTGCGTTGGCTCACTGGCTGCGTTGCCGCCATGAGCCGATTCATATCCAAGTCCGCCGAGCGCGCCCTTCCTTTCTTCAAAATATTGAAGAAGGCGGGCCCAATGGAATGGACCCCAGAAGCCGAGGCAGCATTGCAGGATATGAAGAAATACCTTTCCTCCACGCCAATACTGGTTGCGCCTAAACCACAAGAGTCGTTGCTGCTGTATCTGGCGGCGACGAATCAAGTGGTCAGCGCCGCGCTAGTGGCACAGAGGGAGGTCAATGAGGAGGCAGTGACGGCGAAGGAACCATCGGATGGCAAGCCCAAGATTCCCCCGGCAGGGCCTGGTGCCGGCAAGGCGAGGCCCCCGACAGAGTCTGATGCCACTGAGGCAGTGCCCGCGTAGTCAAGTGAGGTGGTGCAGAAGAAGAAGATGATGCAGCACCCGGTTTACTTTGTCAGCTTCATCTTGCAGGGAGCTAGATCGAGGTACTCCGGTGTGCAGAAATTGCTCTTTGGCCTCCTTATGGCCTCGAGGAAGCTGCGTCATTACTTCCAAGCCCACGAGATCACTGTCGTCACCTGCCTCCCTTTGCAACGGATACTGCATAACCCGGATGCAACTAGGAGGATTGTGGAGTGGGCCTTGGAGTTGTCAAGTTTCAGTTTGAAGTTTGAAAGTACCTCGACAACTCAGAGCAGAGTGGCGGAGTTCATTGCAGAATGGACCTCCACGCCTGACGAAGAAATCCAAGAGACCACTCTCCCCGGCAAGGAGGAAGATCGCGACTGGATCATGTACTTTGATGGGGCTTTCTCGCTGCAAGGCGCCGGTGCCGGTGTGCTACTCGTCGCACCTACCGGGCAGCACCTCAAGTACGTGATCCATATGCACTTTCCCCAAGAGATGTCCACCAACAATACTGCTGAGTACGAGGGATTGCTTGCCAGTCTCAGGATCGCGGTGGACCTCGGGGTTAACAAGCTCATCGTTAGGGGTGACTCCCAGCTTGTTGTCAGGCAGGTCAACAAGGATTACCAAAGCCCATTGATGGAAGCCTACGTAGATGAAGTGAGGAAGCTGGAGGAGCGCTTTGACGGTATCCAACCGGAGCACGTCTCTCGAATGGAGAACGACACCGCCGATTACCTGTCAAAGCGTGCCGCATTCAAGCTACCTGTGGAACCGAGTACCTTTTTGCTCTGGCTAACTCAACCATCCGTCAAACCATCAACTTGGCAGAACAAGCGATGGAAGTCGGATCCCGACAAGTACTTTCCTACCGAGCCCTCTGGGGCTGCTGGCAAGGTTGCCACCATGGATGCTGAGCCTGCCCAAGAGCAGCTACCTCCAGCAGGGCGTCAAGCCCTAGCCGTAGAGACAGCCGCTCCCACGGCGGAAGAAAGGCCTTTGGTCCTTGCCATCGAGCCCCGGGCTCCAGCATTGGCGCAGTGTACCGTCCGATTCCTCCAAACAGGGGAGCTTCCTGAGGAGCAGGAAGAAGCAGAGAAAGTAGCCCGTCGGTCTGCCCTGTACCAGTTCATCGAGGATGTCCTCTACAGGAGAAGGCCGAATGGCGTGAAATTGAAGTGCATCCCCCAGGAGGAAGGACTGGAGCTGTTGGTGGAGATACATGGAGGAATATGTGGCTCCCACATAGGGTCAAGGGCCCTTGCCCGGAAGGCGTTCCGACAAGGTTTTTTCTGGCCCACCGCCCTCCAGGATGTGACGACGCTAGTAACCAAGTGTGAAGCGTGTCAGTTCCATTCAAAGAAGCTTCATCAACCAGGCCAAGCCCTTCAAACAATCCCTCTCTCCTGGCCATTCTCTGTCTGGGGGCTCGACATACTGGGCCCTTTCCCCCGCGCGGGCGGGGGCTTTGAGTACTTGTATGTTGCAATCGACAAGTTCACAAAGTGGTCGGAGGTGGAAGCAGTGAGAAAGGTGACTGCTCAGTCAGCTGTCAAGTTTTTCAAAGGACTAGTATGCCGTTTTGGTGTGCCAAATAGAGTCATCACCGACAATGGCACGCAGTTCACGAGCCACACCTTCATGCAATACATTAAAGACCTTGGCAGCAAGGTCTGTTTTGCTTCCGTGGCACACCCAAGGAGCAACGGCCAAGCGGAGAGGGCGAATGCTGAAGTGTTGTGAGGCCTAAGGACAAAGAATTTTGACAAGGTGCGCAGCGGAAGGCGCTAGATTGATGAATTGCCGGCTGTTCTTTGGTCGATCAGGACGACGCCAAATCGAGCCACCAGCCAGACACCTTTTTTTCTGGTCTACGGGGCAGAAGCAGTTCTCCCCACGGAAATCATATACTGGTCACCTCCAGGGCTCGCTTATGATGAGCTTGAGCAAGAGCAGTTGCACCAAGATGACGCGACGCTCCTTGAGGAAGATCATCTTCGGGCGGCTGTGAGAGAAGCGCGCAACCAACAAGCCTTGCGCCGCTACCATAGCCGCAAGGTTCATGCCCGAAGCTTTGAGGAAGGCGACCTTACTCTTTGGCGTGTTCAGTCAGCCAAGAATTCCAACAAGTTGACGCCAAAGTGGGAAGGCCATTATCGGGTAATACGAGTCACGAGGCCCGGCGCAGTCCGCCTGGAGACCGAAGATGCCGTCCCAGTGAGCAACTCCTGGAACATCGAGCATCTTCGCAAGTTTTACCCATAAGGCGTGGCTTGCCGGACCTCCCGGCAAGCCACCTTTTGTACAAGCTTTGCCGGCAAGGCATGTAACCCTTTGTACAAAGCCAGGCGCAGACCCCGAGCATAAATAAATGAAGCGCTGGCGCCCTAGGTCGTAGCATGCATGCTAGGTCGAGTCTCTTCCTTGGTTAGGGTTGATAGTGCTCAGTAGCGACTAACCCTTAGCTTAGAGTTCGAGTGCGCGTCTATCTGTTTCTCTTATACCCTCCTTTGGTTCGTAGGGCAGATGAGCACTTCTGCCGGGCTACATGGAAGAAAGAAAACGGATTGGCGTCCCAACCCCGGATAACCAGAGTTGCCGGGGGATGCAAGCACAAGGATCCAACCACGGCAAGATGAGATTGCCGGGGGCTGCAGATCCAGATAAGTCTTTTATCCTCTTTCAAGCATTTCGGAACAGGACTGGGGCATGTGAAACCTCGTTTTTATCTCTAGGCTGCCGTGCTCCCCTTTTTCCTATACCGAAGGATTATTTCCTGGGTCTGGATTTGGTTGTAGCCGCGGCGGCAAGGAGGTAGAACGGGGAGCCTAAAGCCCGCTTCATCCCTGCCTCCCCCAAGAGCGCGAGAACGATCGAGTGGAGTGGGGGGACGGCAAGGCCTGTTGCCGGGCGAAAAACGTTTATCTTAAACAATAACAAGGATTCGCTCCTTGTCGCGGGATTTACCCACGAACGAAAAACCCGGCAAGCATCCCTTTTTCATTAAAAACATCCCATACAGGTATAGTTCGTACGAAATGAAAAACATGAGCAAGGGGATTACAAGTTCTACATCTAACAAAGGCCCGCAGGCTTACAAACTAAAGAGGAAGGATAAGATGCCCGTAATCCCTTTGTTGTCCCTCTCCTCAGGAGGCAGGTCAAGGAGGCGAGAGGAAAAAGGGGTGCCTAGGAAAGCTACGAGCAGCAGAAAGCACCAAGAGAACACCTCGGTGACCGCCCAGGGGCGGGCCGGTGATGACGGTGCCGGGAAAGTTGCTGGAAGTCGAGGCGGCAGGACCCGCAGTATGCGACGAAGGCGTCGGTGCCCGCGTACTCCGAGTTGACTGTTGGGGAATGTAGTAATTTCAAAAAATTCCTAACGCACACGCAAGATCATGATGATGCATAGCAACGAGAGGGGAGAGTGTTGTCCACGTACCCTCGTAGACCGAAAGCGGAAGCGTTATATCAACGCGGTTGATGTAGTCGTACATCTTCACGGCTCGACCGATCAAGCACCGAAACTACGACACCTCCGAGTTCTAGGACACGTTCAGCTCGATGACGATCGCCGGACCCCGATCCAGCAAAGTGTCGGGGAAGAGTTCCGTCAGCACGACGGCGTGGTGACGTTGATGATGTTCTACCGACGCAGGGCTTCACCTAAGCACCGCTACGATATGACTGAGGTGGAATATGGTGGAGGGGGGCACCGCAGACGGCTAAGGAACGATCACGAAGATCAACTTGTGTGTCATGGGGTGCCCCCCTGCCCCCGTATATAAAGGAGGGACGGGGAAGGTGCGGCTGGCCCCTAGGGGCGCGCCTGGAGGAGTCCTACTCCCACCGGGTGTTGTACTCCCCCCTCTTGCCTTGTTGGTGAAGGAAAGGGGGGAGGGGAAAGAGGAAAGGGGGGGTGCCCCCCCCCTTCCTTGTCCTATTTGGACTAGGGGGGAGGGGGCGCACGGCCTGCCTTTGCCGGCCCTCCTCTTCTCCCTTAGGGCCTATGTAGGGCCATTAACCCCCGGGGGGTTCCGGTAAACCCCCGCTACTCCGGTAAAATTCCGATTTTACCCGGAACGATTCCTATATCCAAATATAGGCTTCCAATATATCAATCTTTATGTCTCGACCATTCCGAGACTCCTCGTCATGTCCGTGATCACATCCGGGACTCCAAACAACCTTCGGTACATCAAAAAGTATAAACTCATAATATAACTGTCATCGTAACGTTAAGCGTGCGGGCCCTACGGGTTCGAGAATAATGTAGACATGACCTAGAACTGTTTCCGGTCAATAACCAATAGCGGAACCTGGATGCTCATATTGGCTCCTACATATTCTACGAAGATATTTATCGGTCAAACCGCATATCAACATACATTGTTCCCTTTGTCATCGGTATGTTACTTGCCCGAGATTTGATCATCGGTATCTCAATACCTAGTTCAATCTCGTTACCGGCAAGTCTTTTTACTCATTACGCAATGCATCATTCCGTAACTAACTCATTAGTTACATTGCTTGCAAGGCTTATAGTGATGTGCATTACCGAGAGGGCCCGTAGATACCTCTCCGACAATCGAGTGATTTAATCCTAATCTCGAAATACGTCAACTCAACAAGTACCTTTGGAGACACCTGTAGTGGACCTTTATAATCACCCAGTTACATTGTGATGTTTGGTAGCACACAAAGTGTTCCTCCGGTAAGCGGGAGTTACATAATCTCATAGTCATAGGAACATGTATAAGTCATGAAGAAAGCAATAGCAAAATAATAAATGATCAAGTGCTAAGCTAACGGAATGGGTCAAGTCAATCACATCATTCTCCTAATGATGTGATCCCGTTAATCAAATGATAACTCATGTCTATGGTTAGGAAACTTAACCATCTTTGATTTACGAGCTAGTCAAGTAGAGGCATACTGGTGACACTATGTTTTGTCTATGTATTCACACATGTATTATGTTTCCGGTTAATACAATTCTAGCATGAATAATAAACGTTTATCATATTATAAGGAAATAAATAATAACTTTAGTATTGCCTCTAGGGCATATTTCCTTCAGTCTCCCACTTGCACTAGAGTCAATAATCTAGATTACATAGTAATAATTCTAACACCCATGGAGCCTTGGTGTTGATCATGCTTTGCTCGTAGAAGAGGCTTAGTCAACGGGTCTGCAATATTCAGATCCGTACGTATCTTGCAAATCTCTATGTCTCCCACCTGGACTTGGTCCCGGATGGAAGTGAAGCGTCTCTTGATGTGCTTGGTTCTCTTGTGAAATCTGGATTCATTTGCCAAGGCAATTGCACCAGTATTGTCACAAAAGATTTTCATTGGACCCGATGCACTAGGTACGACACCTAGATCGGATATGAACTCCTTCATCGAGACTCCTTCATTTGCAGCTTCCGAAGCAGCTATGTACTCCGCTTCACATGTAGATCCCTTCTGACGCTTTGTTTAGAACTGCACCAACCGACAACTCCACCGCTCAATAAAAACACATATCCGGTTTGCGATTTAGAATCGTCTGAGCAAAGGTCAAAGCTTGCATCGACGTAACCATTTACGACTAGCTCTTTGTCACCTCCATAAACGAGAAACATATCCTTAGTCCTTTTCGTATTTCAGGATGTTCTTGACCGCTATCCAGTGATCCACTCCTGGATTACTTTGGTACCTCCCTGCTAAACTAATAGCAAGGCACACATCAGGTCTGGTACACAACATTGCATACATGATAGAGCCTATGGCTAAATCATAGGGAACTTCTTTCATTTTATCTCTATCTTCTGCAGTGGTCGGGCATTGAGTCTGACTCAATTTCACACCATGTATTACAGGCAAGAACCCTTTCTTTGCTTGATCCATTTTGAAATTTTTCAAAACTTTATCAAGGTATGTGCTTTGTGAAAGTCCAATTAAACGTCTTGATCTATCTCTATAGATCTTGATGCCTGATATGTAAGCAGCTTCACTGAGGTCTTTCATTGTAAAACTTTCATTCAAGTATCCTTTTATGCTATCCAGAAATTCTATATCATTTCCAATTAATAACATGTCTTCCACATATAAAATCAGAAATGCTACAGAGCTCCCACTCACTCTCTTGTAAATACAGGCTTCTCCAAAAGTCTGTATAAAACCATATGCTTTGATCACACTATCAAAGCGTTTATTCCAACTCCGAGAGGCTTGCACCAGTCCATAAATGGATCGCTGGAGCTTGCACACTTTATTAGCTCCTTTAGGATCGACAAAACCTTCTGGTTGCATCATATACAACTCTTCTTCCAGAAATCCATTCAGGAATACAGTTTTGACATCCATTTGCCATATTTCATAATCATAAAATGTGGCAATCGCTAACATGATTCGAAAAGACTTAAGCATCTCTACAGGTGAGAAGGTCTCATCGTAGTCAACCCCTTGAACTTGTCGAAAACCTTTTGCAACCAGTCGAGCTTTGTAGACAGTAACATTACCGTCGTCGGTCTTCTTCTTGAAGATCCATTTATTCTCTATTGCTTGCCGATCATCGGGCAAGTCAACCAAAGTCCACACTTTGTTCTCATACATGGATCCCATCTCAGATTTCATGGCTTCAAGCCATTTTGCGTAATCTGGGCTCACCATCGCTTCTTCATAGTTCGTAGGTTCACCATGATCTAGTAGCATGACTTCCAGAATAGGATTACCGTACCACTCTGGCGCGGATCTTACTCTGGTTGATCTCTGAAGTTCAAGAACAACTTGATCAGAAGTTTCATGATCATCATCATTAACTTCCCCACTAATTGCTGTAGGTGTCACAGAAACCGGTTTCTGTGATGAACTACTTTCCAATAAGGGAGCTGGTACCGTTACCTCATCAAGTTCTACTTTCCTCCCACTCACTTCTTTCGAGAGAAAACTCCTTCTCTAGAAAGGATCCATTCTTAGCAATGAATGTCTTGCCTTCGGATCTGTGATAGACGGTGTACCCAACTGTCTCCTTTGGGTATCCTATGAAGACACATTTTTTCAATTTGGGTTCGAGCTTATCAGGTTGAAGCTTTTTCACATAAGCATCGCAGCCCCAAACTTTCAGAAACGATAACTTTGGTTTCTTGCAAAACCATTGTTCATAAGGAGTCGTCTCAACGGATTTTTATGGTGCCCTACTTAACGTGAATGTGGCCGTCTCTAAACCATAACCCCAAAACGATAGTGGTAAATCAGTAAGAGACATCATAGATCGCACCATATCTAGTAAAGTACGATTACGACGTTCGGACACACCATTACGCTGTGGTGTTCCGTGTGGCGTGAGTTGCGAAACTATTCTGCATTGTTTCAAATGTAGACCAAACTCGTAACTCAAATATTCTCCTCCACGATCAGATCGTAGAAACTTTATTTTCTTGTTACGATGATTTTCAAATTCACTCTGAAATTCTTTGAACTTTTCAAATGTTTCAGACTTATGCTTCATTAAGTAGATATACCCATATCTCCTTAAATCATCTGTGAAGGTGAGAAAATAACGAAATCCGCCACAAGCTTCAACATTCATTGGACCACATACATCTGTATGTATGATTTCTAACAAATCTGTTGCTCTCTCCATAGTACCAGAGAACGGCGTTTTAGTCATCATGCCCATGAGGCACGGTTCGCAAGTACCAAGTGATTCATAATCAAGTGGTTCCAAAAGTCCATCAGTATGGAGTTTCTTCATCCGTTTTACACCGATATGACCTAAACGGCAGTGCCACAAATAAGTTGCACTATCATTATCAACTCTGCATCTTCTGGCTTCAACATTATGAATATGTGTATCACTACAATCGAGATTCATCAAAAATTGACCACTCTTTAAGGGTGCATGACCATAAAAGATATTAGTCATATAAATAGAACAACCATTATTTTCTGATTTAAATGAATAACCGTCTCACATCAAACAAGATCCAGATATAATGTTGATGCTCAACGCTGGCACCAAATAACAATTATTCAGGTCTAAAACTAATCCCGATGGTAGATGTAGAGGTTGCATGCCGACCGCGATCACATCGACTTTGGAACCATTTCCCACGCGCATCGTCACCTCATCCTTGGCTAGTGTTCGCTTAACCCGTGTCCCTGTTTCGAGTTACAAATATTAGCAACAGAACCAGTATCAAATACCCAGGTGCTACTGCGAGCTCTAGTAAGGTACACATCAATAACATGTATATCACATATACCTTTGTTCACCTTGCCATCCTTCTTATCCGCCAAATACTTGGGGCAGTTCCGCTTCTAGTGACCAGTTTGCTTGCAGTAGAAGCACTCAGTTTCTGGCTTAGGTCCAGACTTGGGTTTCTTCTCCTGAGCAGCAACTTGCTTGTTGTTCTTCTTGAAGTTCCCCTTCTTCTTCCCTTTGCCCCTTTTCTTGAAACTAGTGGTCTTGTTGACCATCAACACTTGATGCTCCTTATTGATTTCTACCTCCGCAGCCATTAGCATTGCGAAGAGCTCGGGAATTGTCTTTTCCATCCCTTGCATATTATAGTTCATCACGAAGCTCTTGTAGCTTGGTGGCAGTGATTGGAGAATTCTGTCAATGACGCTATCATACGGAAGATTAACTCCCAGTTGAATCAAGTGATTATTATACCCAGACATTTTGAGTATATGCTCACTGACAGAACTATTCTCCTCCATCTTGCAGCTATAGAACTTATTGGAGACTTCATATCGCTCAATCCGAGTATTTGCTGGAAATATTAACTTCAACTCCTGGAACATCTCACATGGCCCATGACGTTCAAAACGTCTTCGAAGTCCCGATTCTAAGCCGTTTAAGCATGGTGCACTAAACTATCAAGTAGTCATCATTTTGAGCTAGCCAAACATTCATAATGTCTGCATCTGCTCCTGCAATAGGTCTATCACCTAGCGGTGCATTAAGGACATAATTCTTCTGTGCAGCAATGAGGATAAACCTCTAATCACGGGTCCAATCCGCATCATTGCTACTAACATTTTTCAACTTTGCTTTCTCAAGGAACGCATTAAAATTCAACGGAACAACAGCATGAGCCATTTATCTACAATAAACATAGACAATCAAAATACTATCAGGTACTAAGTTCATGATAAATTTAAGTTCAATTAATCATATTACTAAAGAATTCCCACTTAGACAGACATCTCTCTAATCATCTAAGTGATCACGTGATCCAAATCAACTAAACCATAACCGATCATCACGTGAAATGGAGTAGCTTTCAATGGCGAACGTCGCTATGTTAATCATATCTACTATATGATTCACGCTCGACCTTTCGGTCTCAGTGTTCCGAGGCCATATCTGCATATTCTAAGCTCGTCAAGTTTAACCTGAGTATTCTGCATGTGCAAAACTGGCTTGCACCCGTTGTATATGGACGTAGAGCTTATCACACCCGATCATCACGTGGTGTCTGGGCACGACGAACTTTGGCAACGGTGCATACTCACTTTTATCTTGAAATTTAGTGAGAGATCATCTTATAATGCTACCGTCAAACAAAGCAAGATAGGATGCATAAAAGATAAACATCACATGCAATCAATATAAGTGATATGATATGGCCATCATCATCTTGTGCTTGTGATCTCCATCTCCGAAGCACCGTCATGATCACCATCGTCACCGGCGCGACACCTTGATCTCCATCGTAGCATCGTTGTCGTCTCTCCAATCTTATGCTTCTACGACTATCGCTACCGCTTAGTGATAAAGTAAAGCATTACAGGGCGATTGCATTGCATACAATAAAGAGACAACCATATGGCTCCTGCCAGTTGCCGATAACTCGGTTACAAAACATTATCATCTCATACAATAAAATATAGCATCACGTCTTGACCATATCACATCACAACATGCCCTGCAAAAACAAGTTAGACGTCCACTACTTTGTTGTTGCAAGTTTTACGTGGCTGCTACGGGCTTAGCAAGAACAGTTCTTACCTACGCATCAAAACCACAACGATAGTTTGTCAAGTTGGTGCTGTTTTAACCTTCGCAAGGACCGGGCGTAGCCATAATCGGTTCAACTAAAGTTGGAGAAACTGACACCCGCCAGCCACCTGTGTGCAAAGCACGTCGGTAGAACCAGTCTCGCATAAGCGTACGCGTAATGTCGGTCCGGGCCGCTTCATCCAACAATACCGCCGAACCAAAGTATGACATGTCGGTAAGCGAGACGACTTATATCGCCCACAACTCACTTGTGTTCTACTCGTGCATATAACATCAACGCATAAAACCTAGGCTCGGATGCCACTGTTGGGGAACGTAGTAATTTCAAAAAAATTCCTACGCACACGAAAGATCATGGTGATGCATAAGAACGAGAGGGGAGAGTGTTGTCCACGTACCCTCGTAGACCAAAAGCGGAAGCGTTATATCAACGCGGTTGATGTAGTCGTACGTCTTCACCGCTCGACTGATCAAGCACCGAAACTACGGCACCTCTGAGTTCTAGCACATGTTCAGCTCGATGACGATCCCCGGACTCCGATCCAGCAAAGTGTCGGGGAAGAGTTCCGTCAGCATGACAACGTGGTGACGGTGATGATGTTCTACCGACACAGGGCTTCGCCTAAGCACCGCTACGATATGACTGAGGTTGACTATGGTGGAGGGGGGCACTGCACACGGCTAAGGAACGATCACGACGATCAACTTGTGTGTCATGGGGTGCCCCCCTACCCCCGTATATAAAGGAGGGAGGGGGGAGGTGCGGCCGGCCCCTAGGGTTGTGCATGGACGAGTCCTACTCCCACCGGGAGTAGGACTCCCCCCCTCTTGCCTTGTTGGAGAAAGAAGGGGGAAGGGGAAAGAGGAAAGGGGGGCGCCCCCCCCCCCCATCCTTGTCCTATTCAGACTAGGGGGGAGGGGGCGCGCGGCCTGCCCTAGCCGGCCCTCCTCTTCTCCCTTAGGGCCCATGTAGGCCCATTAACCCCGGGGGGGGGGGGGGGTTCTGGTAACCCCCCGGTACTCCGGTAAAATTCTGATTTTACCCGTAACGATTCCGATATCCAAATATAGGCTTCCAATATATCAATCTTTATTAATCGGCCATTCCGAGACTCCTCGTCATGTCCGTGATCACATCCGGGACTCCGAACAACCTTCGGTACATCAAAAACAATAAACTCATAATATAACTGTCATCGTAACGTTAAGCGTGCGGACCCTACGGGTTTGAGAATAATGTAGACATGACCTAGAACTGTTTCCGGTCAATAACCAATAGCCGAACCTGGATGCTCATATTGGCTCCTACATATTCTACGAAGATATTTATCGGTCAAACTGCATATCAACATACATTGTTCCCTTTGTCATCGGTATGTTACTTGCCCGAGATTTGATCATCGGTATCTCAATACCTAGTTCAATCTCGTTACCGGCAAGTCTTTTTACTCATTACGCAATGCATCATTCCGTAACTAACTCATTAGTTACATTGCTTGCAAGGCTTATAGTGATGTGCATTACCGAGAGGGCCCAGAGATACCTCTCCGAAAATCAGAGTGACGAATCCTAATCTCGAAATACGTCAACTCAACAAGTACCTTCGGAGACACCTGTAGTGGACCTTTATAATCACCCAGTTACATTGTGATGTTTGGTAGCACACAAAGTGTTCCTCCGGTAAGCGGGAGTTACATAATCTCATAGTCATAGGAACATGTATAAGTCATGAAGAAAGCAATAGCAACATAATAAATGATCAATTTCTAAGCTAACGGAATGGGTCAAGTCAATCACATCATTCTCCTAATGATGTGATCCCGTTAATCAAATGACAACTCATGTCTATGGTTAGGAAACTTAACCATCTTTGATTTACGAGCTAGTCAAGTAGAGGCATACTAGTGACACTATGTTTTGTCTATGTATTCACACATGTATTATGTTTCTGGTTAATACAATTCTACCATGAATAATAAACATTTATCATGATATAAGGAAATAAATAATAACTTTATTATTGCCTCTAGGGCATATTTCCTTCATTGACAGCCTTGCTGCCCGCCCTCTTCCTCCTCCGCAGCCTCCCGACGCCAGCCGCCCAAGGAGACTGCCCCGAGAAGTTCAAGGAGCTGGCCCCACCCCTGACAAAACTCTACCAGAGGAGCGGCCAGGTACAGATGTTGCTGCTGCCGCACCTGCCCAGGCGCGGGGCGTCCGACGCCTAGTCGGACTCGTCTAGAGCCGCACTGACAGGCTATGGATGCGAGCGAACGTCTTCCACCCACAACGGAGGTACATGACCGTGGAGCCGGGAAGTCGACGTTGACCTGCGTGCCCCCATTCCCACAACCCATCATGTGCAATATGAGGGATCAAGGGAGTCACGCCCATCTCCCAGCGGCGAAGGCGGGAAGACGAAGACGGCGACGTGGAGGCCAGCGCAGCCTGATGAAAAACTCACGGAGCTGGTCTCCGACATGGCCTTCTATTGTAAAAGGCATCATTGGCGGGGGCGAAGCCGGCTCGCCACCCCGTCCAACTCTTCCCCGACTACTACGACCTCTGCCCCGGCCTCGCCCACGACCTCGCCCCTCCCCCTTCCCCTCGCGGCCGGTTCCACCACCGCGGGCTCAGGAAGAGGAGGGACGCGCTATCGGGCAGCGACCCTCGCCGCAACCGCCGAGGGACCAGGATTCCCCTTCTCCATGGCGAGTGAGAGGAAGAATCAGAAGCGAGAGGAGATAGATGACGGAAGAGTGTGGGACGCCATTTCCCCCCTTCCCCCTCTTTATAAGGAGGCGGGGACAGGGCTCGGCCGCCCCGCTCTGCCAATCCAGTCACCATAGGCACGGGGAATCAGGACCGCCCGCTGCCCCAACCAGCGACGGCCCGGTTTCCCGCCTCCACCGCTTGCCACCCCAGGTGCATGGAGGACACGTGGCGGACGTGCAGAACCGAGGGGACGGGCGAAGTGACCTCTCCCCACCCGTGATCGTGGGGAGTGGACGCCTTGAAGACCGCGCCCCGGCCCCGCTCACTAAATGAGTCGCGCCTCCACGCCTCCCTCTTTTTACGGGGAAGGCGTGAGCCGCCTCTTTACTGCGATGTGACGCATGCGTGTGGAAACCGCCCCACGCATGCCTCCCATGTCACGCACACCCCTCCATGCCGCGCCGCGCGCGCGGGTCATGGGAAGCGCAACGCGTGAAAAGTTCTACTGTGGTAAAAACCGCCCTGCCTGCCCGCGCACTGTTTTGGGCCTAGCCCAACAACGTGTCGCGCTTATGTATGGCCCAGGACCGGGGGCTCCTGTCGGTGTACAAAAAGAGGGGTGCGTTTTTGTACCCCTATACCTGTGCACGGGCAGCCGGAGCCGCGCCTACGGTCACGACAAGCAGAACAGGGGAGGTGAGCCAAGGTAAGACCAAAGCCCAAGATAATAAGAGCAACACCAAGGCCAAGACCAGAAAGAGCAGAGGGACGAAGCAGGTTCCCCGGGCAAGATCCTTGCCCGGACATGTAACACCCCAAAAATTTTGATTTGGCTTTTATTAAAATTCTTTATTGATTTAAAAGAGGTTATTTGAATTTCTCTAAAAGGGGGACTCTCCTTCTCAAATCGTTTATGACAAATATTTTATGCGTTCTTCTCAACCTTGACTTTTGAGTCTTGAGGGCTTTTCATATAGTGTTGACTCATCACAAACTATTTTTGGAAAGTTTTTGAGATTCTTTCTATTAAAAAGAAACCCTATGGATTATAGATTTACTCTTTTCCCATTCAAATTTTTTCTCTTGCCATGACCTAGGTTGAAAATTTTCTTCCAAAACCCACCCTCCATTCTGGGTCAAGTCAAATATCCAGTTCCAGCAAGTTTCAACCCATTTTAGATTTTTATTCTATTTATTTTCTCCTCAAAACATTTCTGTCATTTATTTTGGATCTTGGTGACTTACAAAGGAACTACCAGATTCCTTTTGAGTTTTTGTTCCAAATAAAATCCTATGGCTAGTCCTTAGTACCCTCAACCTAGATCCATCAAGATCCACTGGTCCACAGTTCAAATTTTTCAAAATATGATTGCTGCATGTTTGGACCAAATTTGCCATTTTTGGTGAAATTCATTATTTTTCTTCTCCTAAAAATCTGAGAGAATTCAGGCAGTCCCCAGATGCATCAAGAGACCCCCTCACCAAGCCCCAACTCCAGCAAAATTTTCCACATGCCAAAAACATTTCGTCGAACACCTGGCGTGCACTGTTCCTGTCAAAATTCAGAAAGTTCTGTGATTCAGTTACATGTCGCTGTCGTTTCTTGAGCCTTGGCGTCAATCTCTTGATGCCGCATTGGCCTCTTGCTACATGCTCCTCCTCCTTATCAAGTGCGCCGCACGGTCGTTTGGACGGACGCAAGCGTTGGTGGCGACGTGTCCTGCCAACGCTGGCGTCTTCTGCGGTGGCAGAACCACCCGTGGCGGCCAACAGGGGCCGGCCCTGCCTTTCGGCGCCGAACAACACCGCCCAATCCACACGGAGGCTCCGCGTGGCCATCCCCTCCCCTGTGCACGCTGCAGCACAGTCACCGAGGCCAGAGAAGCGCAAAGCGCGCTCTCTGCCGCTGATGAGCCCGTGAGGCCGTTCCGTCGAAGACTTAGAGTGTCGCCCAAGTTTTGCCAAGTTTTGCCCTTGAACGGAACCAGTGGACCAACGCGATGATGCCCAAGCACCTAAACCGCCTGCCCGACCACTGCCTCGCCGTAATCACTCGCCGGAATTATCCCGTTCTTGGCAACCGCCTCGGGCCGGCTATAAATAGCGACCCCGAGCTCGCCTTCGACCAAGCACCACCCCTCCACCTCTCAGAACCGCGCCCAGCCACTAGGAGGGCCTCGAGGAGGACTTCTTCCCCGACTCCGGCTGCCCCGATCCGCTTCGGGCTCCGGCACAATTCTCTCCGGTGAGGGCACCCCTGCCGCCCAAACCTTGCCAGTAACCTCCTAGTGCACCCACTCTTCTGACCCCAGCCTCAGTTTGGCGTCTGTAGCCCTCCCCAGCGAGATCCACCAACACCCGAACCACCGTTCGCCGGAGTAGAGACCGTCGTCGACGTGGTGCTCGCCGACGATCAACTCCACCACCCACAGGTGTGGAAGAGCCCTGTGAACCCGTAGGTACCCTCCTTTCCCCCTACCTCGCCGTGGATCGACGCCGGCGACCACCGCGGCCCTCGGGCGCCGGTGTGCTCTGTTTTGAAATTCTAACCTGACGGGTGGGACCCCCTCGCTAGCTTTTTCTCTTTTTCGAACCGTTTTCTGAAAATGCCTTCGGGAAAAATACGCTTAATAACTGAGACGTTTTCTATCTCTTTTATAAACTAACCCCTGGAAAATTTATGTTTCATTACAGATGAGTCCCTGGACTAAAACCTTAATAAATTTTAAACAAAAGATGATTTTTAATGGATTCTTTTTCTGTCATCTTTGTTTTTCTTTCTAATTGTTTATCATATTTATTTGAAAAAATTTGGAACAAGTTTTATGCACACACACGGTATTTATGTTAGTATGCGATTTATTTATACCGTAGATACCGGAGGAGGTGACGGAGCCGCAAACTTCGCCGAGCTAGACTCCGACTACTCATGTTTGAACCTTTGATATGATGAGTGTTTTGCATGTTTGCTTGAGTAGTTATTTCATGGCATTTTTGTATAAGCATCAGTGAGTGTTATATTGCATGCACGACAACTACGAGTGAGCTTGGAAACTTGATGTGTTCATTTGATGGGAGAATATATGATCATGTGGTGACATGTAGGTGGCAAGCTGGTATTGTTGAGGCATGCCAGTCTTACGTCAACCGTTTAACTCAGTGTTAACGTGGATCAAGTCTCGATCCCGTTTGTTTTTTCCACTTCGTGCTGCCACATGTTTTCTGCAAAGAGTGCGGTTTAGTAAGTTGCAAACCTCTTTCCTTGTACACACCAAACAGAGGGACCGCGATGAGGGTTCCATGGCCCTGGATTAAAGCTCGTCATCCGGTCAGGGGGCATGGGTGTTTCTGGTTGGGACCGAGAGGGGGGCACCCCTTAGACCGCGCGATACAAATTTGATCCCATGCTATTCGAGGTTGTGACCTCCCCGTCTTAGATTTTTTCTTGAACGTTGCCTAGGGTGATTCCTGGCAGCGGATTGTGGAATGGGTGTGTACTGGTTAGATGTGTTTCTTCTAAAATACCGTAACGGAACTAGTCCTTGGTGACTACTGAATTCCGTTAGCTGTGGTTAAAGAGTACAAACTCTACAGAGTCAAAACCATTCAAGTAACTGTGTCCATGGTCAAGGACTGTAACCAACATATCATTGTCAGTATCAGTGCCAGTCTCAACGTCCGTCTCAGTGTCAGTCTCAGTGTTAGTCTTATTGACAATCTCCGATGAATAAACAAGGGTGGTAAACTTGGCTGAATCTTATTCCCGTGGATGGACTAATCAGTTTATTTTGATGTACTGAGTATTTCCTTGGGATGATTTAAATTCATAAGCTACTTGAGTTTGAACGATGAACTATAAGCCCTTTATGTGATGTTGCTCAGACGTCCGACTGTGGCACTCTTGTTATTTACTTTCGATATAAGCCCTTTATGAGATGTCGCTCAGACGTCTGACTGTGTCATTCTTGTTATTTACTTTCAATATAAGCCCTTTATGAGTTGTCGCTCAGACGTCCGACCGTGGCATTCTTGTTATTTACTTTCGATATAAGCCCTTTATGAGATGTCGCTCAGACGTCCGACTATGGCATTTCTTGTTATTTACTTTCGATATAAGCCCTTTATGTGATGTCGCTCAGACGTCTGACTGTGGCATCCCTGTTATTTACTTTCATTATAAGCCCTTTTCGAGATGTCGCTGAAGTCGTCCGACTGTGGCATGCACTGTCATTTACATTTCAATATAAGCCCTTTACGCGGTGTCGCCCTGACGCCCTACTGCGTCATGTTAAATTCCTTTTTTACCTTTCGAGGCATCGCTTCAGACACCCGATCGGCCTTCAGCTATTTTATTGGGATTTCGGGAGGACTACCGCCTGACTTCCTGTTCATTTTTCTTGCAGTGCAAATTTATTATCTGAGTGTGCATTACTAATCTGCTCATGTGCATCATGTTTGCATTTGTTATATCTTATGTCCAAACTGTCTTGCGAGTACATTCAAAGTACTCACCTGGCTTGTTGATTTGGCCAGATGTTGACAAAGGCGATCTTATGGATGAAGAGTACGATAGCGAGTCCGACGCCTAGAGGAGTCCCAGTCAGTCCCGTGCGATCCTTGGTCACTTGTATCATATACGCTTCCGCTACCCGAATAAAATCATCGAGCCTCACTCCGGCGCTCGATGAGCTGTAAAATTAGGAGTCATGTCACCCACTTCACTGTGACATATCCACCACCACATTTATTACGAGTCAGTAGTTATGCCACCACACTCCTTGTGTCATATCCGCCCTTATGTATTATATCGGGGTGCTTGTAATAAATTGTTGAGCAGCCTCAGCTCAACCTTGTATAATATTTAGTACTTCTGGATTTCTTTATCTAGGATTTTTCTACCATTAAGGAGGATTCTCCTATACTGGATTGATATAAGGGTCGGTTTCTCAATAAATGTTTTATTGGAAAACCGGTCCTGACAGGACAGCTCGCCCCGCACCAACAGAGCGGGCCACCCTTGAGCCCACGGTCTCCAACATCACGTTGGGCCAGGGCTCGGGAGGCACCTCCGTGGCGCCACGCAGATCTTTGTGAACACATATTCAAGATCAGATGAGGATTAGAAGACGACGATCCTCGGCAAGATCCTTGCCGAGGAAGGCCACCAGACCCCTGGCAAGGCCCTTGCCGGGGACGACAGCGCGCCACGGCAAGACCCTTGCCGGGCTACTCACCGAGGACGCCAGCAGGGTCACCACCTCAGCCTCCATGGGCTACTGTTCATCCACCGTCGACCTCCTCCAGCCTCCTCCTGCGACTGTTCATTAACGGGCTCCTGATCATTAAGGCTCCACCGCGCGCTACTCCACCGGCTACTGTTCAACCAGCCCTCTCCACGGGCTCCTGTTCAACCACCCCTCCACGGGCTACTGTTCATCCAGCCCTCCACCGTCTACTGTTCATCCTGCCCTCCACGGGGTCCTCTTCATCCAGCCCCAACCGGCTCAAACGATCGGGGTCATGTTCATCCAGAGGCAACGCCACGGGGTCCTGTTCATCCACCCCCACTGGGAACTGTTCATCCAAACCCCCCAGCAACGCTCACTGTTCATCCAGAGGCAGCATCGATCGGCTTCAGTTAGCAGTAGTAGCGAAGAAATCGCTCGATCAGGTTCATTTAACAGCCATCGCTCAATCGGTCGGGTTAAGTAATGCGTAGCCTGCAGTGCAATCGCTCGGGTTCAGTTAGAGCCCAACGCCTTGCTCGGGTTAAGTTAGAGCCCAACGCCTCGCACCCACGCGTGTGCGTGTACGAGATAAACGCGCATCGCTCGGGCCCGTCCATCCACCCTAACCGGGAACACCCCGATATTCTCCTCGCCCTCGCTTCTACCATGGTTTTTCCGTCATGGACGGCCCAAAGAATGTCATGCAGCTGCGTCTCCGGCCCGCCCAGGACGAAAAGCCCATTTTCTATCATGATTTTTTGTCATAGAGGTAGGACCCCACCACATCTATGATGATACCGTATTTTTTCACAATTATCGTCATAGAAGTGTCGTAAGTATGACAGAAAAGATTTTCGTTCGACCCAAAATGTCACGGATGTGCCTTTTTTTGTAGTTAGTGGTTTGCCCATTAAGATGCAACATGCGTAACAATGAGCCGTAGATGTGCTACCTAATTATATGTAGGGTGGGTCTATTATGATAACACCCCTTAAGAGTCTTATTCTGCACATCACTTTCCGCTAACACCACCACTCGCGCAGCCCACCTCCATCAAACCCTACCTCCTTCTCTCGTGCAGCCCACCTCCATCTTCCACGATTCCCCTCCCCCCCCCCCCCCGCCACCTTCCTCCCCCCAGTGCTGCCTTCCTCTGCCCGGCCCCGCGGCCTCCTCCTAGGCGCCGCCGCGCACCCAGCCGTGCATCACTAGGGAAGAGACCCCACGCCGCCCTCGCCGCCACCGTAGGTCAAATCCTCCTCCATGGCGTCCGGATCCGACACCCCCAATGCATGGCCCGCCCAACCTCCACTACTAGGGAAAAGGCTAGCGACAGCAGGTTTTAGGTGTGTCGATGGCCTTGAGGGAGTGGCGCTACTAATAAGGCGCTACAGCTAACACATAGCAAGATCGCGTGCTCACCAGCCATCTTGCTACACAAGTGTAGCAAGCAGCGCTTAGTGGAAGCTTCGCTCTTGCTAGTAGCTCTAGCGCGCTCTGGCTGACGGCCGCTCTTTGCTATCGCGGCGCTGCTGCTAACTTTCATACACTCGCTACTGCTAATTTTAGTAGTTTTTTGTTTTTTTTGGCATATTTGTTTTGTATTTGAACATGCTTTATAGAAGAATCTTTAGCACATACAAATGTCGTCATAATACACATACCAATACCTGCAAGACCACAAATGTAATCATAGCATATACATACAAATAGTCTCATCATAATCATCATCCAACACAAAGTGGTCTCTCGTCATCATCTCGAAAATAGCAATACAAGTCTCGATTAGTTGCAAATACATCGTCATCCATCTAAACAATGATATACGTGAGAAGAGCTATCACTTTGAGTACATGAGTTCATATCCCTCTCTCGCATTAGCGTGAACCTAAACTAACTACTTTGTCACTTTCGGAACCGGACACCGGTACACTGGGCCTGACACTCCGGCCACTTGTCGTATATATACTCCTGGCGTAGCAATTATTCACCATCGATGATCTATGCACCTGCATCGTCACATGAGTCGATGATATGCAACATATATATATAGTTGAGCAACAGAAAGAGATAGACTTGGCAAAAATAGAAACAACATATCATAAGCATAAATAACAAAGTTCATCGTACCCCAAAATGCCCTAACTAGAGTGATTTTAGCTAGTCGAGGAGGAGGACGGTTTAATTACATGACAAATAAAGTTTCACTGTGCATAACTCAAAGTTTTGTCATACAGAAAGTATGGACTAAACGGACACATTGTCATATATCGACAATCACTCCAACATGTCGTTCCATCCATCCATGTCAGGGAGATAGTCCCCGAGCCTAGTGAAAGGCTTCAGGTCGAGACGCTGAGCGGCTACCCATGTTCGGACGTCTTCCCACGACATTTGTCCTTCTTCGTTGAACATCCCTGTTTTTCCAACGACGTCCTTCGTGATGATTTGGGCAAGTTCGCGCTGGATGTGATAGAACTCGGCTCGAAGTCGATGATCCTCGATATCTCCTACATTCTTTGCCCATTGCAGAATATGGGCATCGCCGGATGTAGGTGTCATGCGAAGGTTCTGGTGATCCCGTCAGCACTCCAGCATGTGGTGTAGGACATAGAATCCATCATTAAGAGAATTGTTCGGTTCTTTGGATGCAGCAGAAGTCGGTCTTATGGCGAAGGCGAGCCTGCCGCCCTTCTCTTCTTTTCCCTAACCTCTCCACCCCTTGCTTGGTAGTAAAACATAGCACTGTCGAGAACATCCTTGATGTGGGTGTAATCCTTTTTGTGAATGTTCTTCGACGAGTCTAAGTAAAGAGCGTGGGAAAATCGGGGGTATAGGATGATGAGGACGGCGCGCCCGCTGCTGCGCAAAATAACTACACCTCAAATTACTTAGCCTCCACCGTGCAAATGAATGATTGAAATCGAAGGAAGGATAGCAGCGCGGATGACTTACACGGGATGATAAGGCACGAGAATCGTCTCCTTGTCCTTATTGGCGAGCATGAAATTGACGATGTATTCCCTCGCGTATACACGGTGCTCTGCGCAAACT
Organism: Aegilops bicornis; assembly: GCA_021605145.1. Classification (NCBI taxonomy): domain Eukaryota; kingdom Viridiplantae; phylum Streptophyta; class Magnoliopsida; order Poales; family Poaceae; genus Aegilops; species Aegilops bicornis. The sequence continues at coordinate 33,886,572 of CM038673.1, forward strand.
CCCAAGAAGCGCTCGTGCATGTAGTACGGGTCAGCGACACAGATATGAGATATCTTCTCAAACCCGATGATGTAGTTCATGTGCAAGGCATAAAGGCGGACAAACGTAAAGTCCAGCTTCTTCACGTGAAACATGTCGAATATGTAATCGAATCAGAGGAAAAACTTATCCGCGGGGAAGCTGTCGACGTACGACATTTGCTGCGGAACGTTAACCACGTACAGTGGGTATCCTGGATCTGTCGAGGCGATGAGGGCTTTTTTCTACCCGCAGCACATTGTCATGAAGTCTCCTTAGATCGCCGAATATGGCCCCTAGCGCTCTGGCAGGTAGGATTGGTTGACCGGGGATATTCCATTTATCCGCATCGGGGATATCTATACGGTCCTGAAGCCGAGGCTGCTGAGGCGGCTGGATCATAGAATCAGCTTTTTTGCCTTTCCTCGCTCTCTTCCTAGACTTCTTTACTACCGGAAGGTCGTCCATAATACGTTGAGACGGCAATTCAGGCACCGACTCATGACGCTCAAACCCTGAGGAGGCGCCCGGTATGAACATCTTTGTTCAGCGCCACCGTCGTCCTCATCCTCATCCATGGCGACGTCATCAGCGACTAATGGAGCCTCCTCCTTACCCCGTCTGCTATCACCAAACCTGACACCCGACGATAATTGGGTAGGTGGGGTGTTGATGTTCATACCTTGCTGAGGCTGCGTGCTCGTGGGTGTGCTCCCGACCGCCCCCAGACGAAGCAGACTCTTTGGCCACAACAGGACCCACCCATTGCAACAATCACCAAGCCGCCGCGGTGTCTCCTCGTCATCCACCAGTAGTATTGGAGGAGGCAAATTCTCGTGGCGCGGTTCGACACTGGCCACGGAAACCTTGAAGACGTTCGGGGGGATCGGCCGGCTGTGGAACAATGGTTCCTTCGGCTCCATTATCGTCGCCTTCCCCACGTCAACCTTCTGGTCGCCGATGGTGTACAATATGGTGCACGGGGTTTCGTCGGCCTGCAAAGAAAAGTCAGCGGCGCGAGACATCCGAAAGGCAACGAAAACGGGAGATTATACATTTATATTGAAGGGGGCCGGTGTGACAGATACCGTGAGGGCGTCGAGCTCAGCCAAAGACGAAGCACCGCCGAAAGCACGTCCGGTCTTGAGGAGCAGTACCGAGCGGTCTGCGGGAGCAGTGCGGAGCGGTGCGAAGGCGAGTGCAGGCGGTGGTCCCAAGAAGTCAGCAAGGGGAAAGTCCTCTGCGTTTGCTTCTGGATTTTGCCTTGTCCAAGTGAAAACGCCCGTCACCATGGAAGTAGACAAATCTTCAACCACCTGTTTTGCGGCAGCTACCGCTGTTGCGACTGTCTGAGGATATTTGTTCTCAACCGCAATCTCAACCTTCTTGTCGATCTTTTCTTCAGTTAACCTCCGTCTTTCCTTTCACTCCTCCGTGGTCTCACGGTAGTACTTCTTCCATGTGGCGCCGTCTCTGACACCGTACACGCGTCCATACGACGGTCAAATATCCACCGGTTGTCATTTCAGTATGTTCAACGCCCGGATGAATGGACTGTCCCACTTGGGCCTCGCCAATGCCTCAGACGGCGAGTCTCTTTCGGCCGCAATCAAGTGCTGCTCTCTCTGCAAAAGGCACAAGGATCGTTTACAAATATGACTAACGTGTGCAGTCGAATTGATCAGAAACTAAAATTAGCAGCAGTCTCATGAACTCCGTAATGACAGGTGTTGTCTCGTAAACCTTCTTCACTGGGTCCCAACAGTGCCGGGCCCTCAGGACGTCACGCTCCTGCGGGACGGTGAAATCCGCCAAGGGGTCTGGGATGCCCAGACTCGCGGCTTCCGCCTCCTCCTTGTCCCATTTGGACCTCTTTCCGCGGAAACCACGACTTCCGAGGTGGTGGCTCCCAATGTTCCTCTCTTGAAGCCCCTTCATGTACTTAGACTTTTTTTGGCAGCTTCGGCCTCGCAAGCCTCCTTGAATATTTGAAACTGCTCTTCCGTGATTGTCGAATTATCCTTGCTTTCACTCGGAGTAGGGTTCCTTCTTGTCGATGATCCTTGCTTTCACTCGAGTTTTCCAGGCGGCCAACGCGTTGCTAAACTTGGTCATGGCATGTTTGTTTATCTTCTTCATTGCCGGGTCCTCGTCTGGATGTTCATAATCCTTCTCATTCCGGCCCGGGAACAAGAATATCAGGTGAAACTTCTTTAGGAGGGAGCTCCTCATATTTTCTATCTTCCGTAGTTTCTCATCGTTGATGGTGGCGGTTGTCCGTACGATGCAGCCTATTTGATTGCCGTAGCATCGACGCGCTTCCTCGGGTGCCTTTGGCTCAAAAATGTCGTCGTCCACCTCCGTGACCACCAATCTAGTAGTCCTGAGTTTGTTAGGAAGCCGTTGCCTCTTTGCTTTCGGTTCTACAGTACTGGCTCTGCTCCCCGAGGCAGCACCGGTCTCAGTCTCAGCGCTGGTCTCGATGCCGGTCTGAGTCTCAGTGCCGGTCTCAGTCTCAGCACCGGTCTGCGTGTCGGTCTCATTCCCCGATGCCACCGGTAGGCCCTGCAACAACATCGGTTGATCGTCGGTAAGGCTAAAAAATTTGTCTGCCGCCCGGTAGACGTCATCACAATCACCAGAACCCTGTCCTTCATCATTGCTAGCCATGTTTCCTATGATTAATTCTAGTCAATTAATTCTAGACCTAATAAAATGAATAATGACATAAAAAGGCCTATTGTTTTGCAGGAACGTTGACTCCTTCCTGGTGCGGCAAATCCCGGGCACTCGATATGTCCTAGTTTGTAGCACAATTCATGCCGAAATTCACGGAAAATTTCGGCATGACCTTTGCTAAAAAGTGGACAAATCGAGAACCTGAATTTGCCGGAACGGAAATGAATCAACATTCCGGCAAAACATATATAGGCCACTCAGCTTCATTTAAACAACAAAGCTACTTGGGCACAATCGAACCACTTCAATGAAAAGATATAACATGACCACTTCAATGAAAAGATATAATCAACAATAAAACTCTAGGAAGGGATCATCTTTAAAATAAAACTTGCCTAAATAACCTAGATAATTAACCTAATAAAACTAGTTCACCTGACTAGTTCTCTGTCAAAGACCTAACTAAATTTTTGCCTAAATAACCTAGATAATTAACCTATGCATGAGAGCGAGAGCCCAGGCGTGGGGGCTTACGGAGGATTGCTCCGGTGGTGGCGAGGGAGGCAGGGGCGTCTCCCGTGACTGCGAGGGAGGCAGTTGTGGCGAGGGAGGATCCGGTGGCGTCGACGGCGGCTCCGGTGGCGTTGATGAGGTCGTGCGGCTCCGTGGCGTTGGGGGCGGCTCCGGTGGCGTCGACGGCGGCTCCGGTGGCGTTCATGAAGCCACGCGGCTCCGTGGCGTTAGAAGCGGCTCGGTGGCGTCGGCAGCTCCGCACGGCTGGTGGCTCGAAGCGTCGACGTCGGCAGGAGATGGCGGCGAAGTGGGGCGACGGTGAATCGGGGAGATGGCGGCAGGGTGGGTCGAGAGATTTGGGGGGCAAGTGGTGGCCGGGGGGAAACAGTTTTTTGGTTAAGTCAAAATTAGCGGTAGCGCGTTTCGCAAAACGCGCTACTGCTATAGCTATGTAATTTTCTCCCTTCTTTTATTTCCTTTTCTGTTTCTATAGCGGGGTCTAGGAAACGCGCTGCAGCTACGTTAGCTATAGCGCCTCTTATGAACACACGCTACAGCTATGCCTTTCTCTGTTTTTTCGCTTTTTCATTTATTTTGCTTTACATTTTATTTTTTTCTTTCTCTTTTTTCTGTTTCTTTCATTTTCATTTACTTTTATATATGTTTTTCATTTTATTGTATTTCCATTAGCAGTAGCGCTCTTCTTAGGAAACACGCTGCTACTCATGCCCTAGCGGTAGTGCGCTTCCTCCAAGCCCGCTACTGCTACCCGTAGCCTATCGTTCCACCAATGGGAATATTAGTAGTAGCGCTTTTACGACCACACGCGCTACTGCTACAATTGTATCTGTAGCGCGGTTTTTTCTCAACCGCTACTACTATCTAGCACTAGCGCCCTTTTTTGACCCGCGTGTTGCTAAATTTCTGTGTATAAGGTTTTCCCTAGTAGTGCTCTCCCAGCCCACCCCACAGCGGCGCCCCCAACCCCGCCCACCTCCCACCTTCCGGCAGGACACATCGCCACTGGCACTTCCAACCCGTGGCGGCGCACCACACTACCTTGGTCGCGTGTCAATGATGGATCCAAGCTCTACTGGTCCACGCGGTGATGGATCCGAGCTCGATGGTCCCTCCTGCATGGCCCGCCGCCGGATCTGGGCGTCGCCAGGCCTGGGCCACCCGTCGCTGGCAGCCCTGGCTTCCTCCCCTTGCCGTGGGAGGTTATGCTCCGGCCTCAAAATCCTCCTGCCCGCTGCCTCGACGAGCTCCTCCCTCCCTTCCCACCATATGATTCCTCTTTTTCATCCCGTAGTGTGCAGTTCGCGGGCAGATCTGGTCGGATGCCTCTTGGATCTCGTGGGATCCCTGAACGTACATTGTGTGGCGGCCGCAGATGCATGGCTAGCACCAGCGGTTGTGTGCTCTTGCTTGAGAGTCGGAGAGAGATTGAGAGGAGAAGGAAGGCAGCAGAGTTCAGGCCGAATTCGAGCCGCCCCACCATGTTGGATTCATCTATGGTTCATTATATCTTCTTTTTGCTCACGATTGACATTCTTGCATTTTTCAGATTTTGGTTGTAGTCCCATGGCCACACAGGTGCAGTGCTATGAGTTTCGACATGCAGTGCACCGGTGAAACAATTTGTGGATTTATCTTTTATGTCCCCGCCATTGTAATTTGTATGTATTCGTAATGTGGATTAAAAAATGAAGCATTGCAGTTTGTTTCGCCCATCTCGTAGTCCAGAGACGTACAGCTCTCCCAAAACGTGCATTGAGGAAAACAAACAGTACTTTTTTTGAAGTGCAGCTCATTTGTTTTCTTCTTTGCTTTTTGCAGTATGTTGTAGTAAAGTTAAAATGCGGGTGTGCTCCAGTGCAGATCAGATGGAGTTGTCCTCATTGTTCAGTTAACTATATTTGGCTAGACAAGACGGACACACAAAAAAATGATGCATATCATTAACTTTGACCATGTAGCTTAGATGTCCATTGGATGTGTGGGATGCATCCTTCTGTGTTGAAGTTTTTTGCCCACCCCCCTATGATGAACGTGTGATAATGTGTGTTTTCAGTATTTTTGCATTTTAGGTGCAGTGCACATGTGCCGCCCCCTATAATGCACTAGTCTTGTTCGTGCAGTGCAGAACGTGCGCCAATTAAAAATATCATGGAGGAACTTATATGAAATAAGTACTCTCGTCCTTGCAGGTGCAGAACCTACGATAGAAAAAAGAAAAGAAAAACTTCCCAACAAGTAATGCGGTTCACTTGACCATTTTGATGCAGTGCGGTTTTCAGTCTGAAAGCACTACGATCGGGCGTCTGATGTTGTTCATCTCGTAAGTGCAAAGAAAAATATGTTACCGAAATGACAAAATAAATAATGAGGTTCACTGCTCGATAGTGTTGTGGTTCACTTACGCCCCACGTGAAGTGCGGTCCACTTCCTCGCCTGAGAAAAATTTATGTCTAAATAAAAGAAATCATGTAGTTCACTGGCCCATATGATGCGGTTTGGTCTGCATTTCGGTAAATTAAAAAATGCTCTTAAACCATAAGGGATTAGAGAGCGTGTTCTACATGAAAAAGTTACACCTCGTCAATATCTTTTCAACAACGCATAATTTGAATCATTCTGATTGGCTCTTTGTAAAAAAATTCTGAAAAACGGCCGCTGCCTCTCGTCGTCAGCCGCACGATTTTCAAAATTAACTAAAAATCATAAGGAACCTCAAAAGCATTTCAACATATGAAAGTTGCGCCTCATCCATAGCTTTTCAATGATATATTACAATCCTAGTCTCGACATACAGTTAGAAAACTTGAGCGAAAACACTATCAAACATTTGAAAAAAATTGAAAAACAGAATTCCGTGATTTAGTAAATTTGAAACTGCTCTTAAACCGGGATGAATTACAGAAAATAATAGATATGAATAAGATGCGCCTCGAAGATATCTTTCCAACGGTGTATCATTTGCTTCATTTCGATGAGCCATTTAGAAAAAACACGAAAAAACGCTCGCTGCCACTGGTCGTAGGCCGCACCATTTTAAAAACTGCTCTTAAACCGTGAGGAATCTCGAAAAGTGTTGAACATGGTTAAGTAGCGCCTAATCCATAGCTTTTCAACGGTATATTAAACACCTCGTTCCAACAAATAGTTAAAAACTAGAGCAAAAAAGGTATCGAAAAAAACACAGCCTGGTGTTTTTCGCGATGGGACGTTCACGCGCTTGAGTACTGCAGCACACTTGGTTCAAACAGTGATGTGCACTTGCGTTGAGTGTGCAGTGCGGAAGTGTTATCAGAATAGTTATTCTGCTAATATTATATATATATATATATATATATATATATATATATATATATCTGTGTGTGTGTGTAATAAATGGACATATTGATTTCATTTAATAACGGGACCAAGTCATACCAAGTTTTGTTATACTACTGTTTAAATGTTATTTAGTAGTGGGGATGAAGTATTCTCAATGTAAAGGTTACTTCTAGTCTGTATTATTACCGCATAAATGATAGTGGCATATGTGTGGAAAAATAAAAACCTAATTTTATTACATATGTTTGGTGTTTAATGGATCCGTTCACACATTTTGTCAATAATATTAAAGTATTTTATTATAGTAGCAATTGAAAAAATAAATATTTTATATAGTTTCTTTTGTAAAAGATTTATCAGCAAACGTTGAAAATAATTCTATGTTTATAAAGTTCAATTGCTATATACTTCTGACATGTAATTTCATAACCAACCATATTTAGGAAATAACTATTCAATGTTAACTATAGAAAAACAATTCATCTCATCTTGAATCAATAATAATTGACTCAACTTTAATTTTACATTTATGAAAGAGTGCGAAAAATATCACTACTGTAAGCCGAAGACGAATGCTGGACAAAAGTAAGCAAGCAGGAGAGGCGTCGAAACAGATGCGCTAACGCGCAATAGCTTCACCCTAGTTGCTCAATCCGTTGCTTGTTCGGAAGAATCTGCAAATGAATATTCTTTATTTCTTCTCGGACAGACCCTCTTTTTTCATAATTCTTTGATTTTTTTCATAAGTTCAGACCGGTCTTCCTTGGACTCTTATAGTCACGGGTCGCTACCATCGTACAATTGGTTATTTTAGTAGGGCTGGACGAATACAATATTGAGCTATTAGCACATGGAGTAGTGGTTTGCCCATTAAGAGGCAAGAAGCATAGCGGTGAGTTGTAGATGTTCTAGCTTGTTATAGATATCTAATAAATGCACATATTGATGTCATTTAATAACGGGACGAGGGAGTAGCATGTTTGGTCATAACATTTAAAATGCTATTTAATAGATGGACAAAGTATTCTCGATGCAAAGGTTACTTCTAGTCTTTATCATTACATACATAGGCGGTACTGTCATAGGTGTAAAAACATAAAAACATATGTTTATTGCACAAGTTTTATTTTTATTGGATCAGTTGACACAATGTTAGTTAAGCAATATTAAAGCATTTCGTCATAGTACCAATTGAAACAAATATAATACATCTTTTGATTAGTTTCTTTTACAAAAAGTTTATCACCAAACATTAAAAAATAATTTCTACCTTTGTGCACAGAATTTAATTGCTATATTTTCTTAGCTATTATTTTTAAATCTATCAATATTTGGGAAACAACTATTCAATGTTCAATCATACAAAAAATTCATCTGGACTCAATTTGAATTTTATATTCACGAAGAAGTGCATAATATTTTTGCCAATTTGACAAGAGAGATGATTGACTAGTTTAATTTTTTTTGTATGCTCTTTCAGACTTTGAGAGAGCACAATCTTCTTCAATTTCTTTCTATATAGTGTAAGAAATTTCTGTCATTTTTTCATAAGTTCGAACCACCCTTCCTTGAACCCTTATAGTCATGGGTTGCTACCATCGGATTGTTGGTTTTTTTACTAGGGCAGGACGAATACAATATTGAGTGGTTGGCACATGGACTGGTGGTTTGCCCATTAAGTGGCGACATGCATAACAGTGAGTTGTAGATGTGCTAGATCGATATTTACATAATAAATGGACATATTTATAACATTTAATAACAGGACCAAGTCATAGTAAGTTTGTTCATAGTGTTTAAAATGGTATTTAGTAGTGGGGAGAAAGTATTATCAATCCGAAGGCTACTTCCGGTCTATATTATTACCTGGATAAATTATAGTAGGTGTGAAATATATAAACCTAAGGTTATTACACACATTTGGTTTTTAATGGATCGGTTAACACATTTCTTGTCAAAAATATTAAAGTATTTTTATCATAGTACCAATTGAAATAAATATAATTCATCATTTGAGCAGTTTCTTTTATAAAAGGTTTACCACCAAACGTTGAAAATAATTCTACCTTTCTACACAAAGTTTAATTTCTATATATTCTTGACACGTAATTTCAGAACAAACCATATCTAGGAAAAAAACTATTCAATGTAAATTGTAGAAAATAATTCATCTCGTCTCGAACCAAGAATAGGTGACTCAACTTCAATTTTTACACCTATGAAAGAGTTCATAAAATGTTTAGTAACTTAGCAAGAAGGAGATATGATTGACTAGTTTAATTTTTTTATGCTCTTCCAGATTTTCAGAGAAAAATCAGGTTCGATTTCATTATAAACTAGTCATCAACACATGCAGCTGCACGGGCTAGCTATTTTAAGGTATACTCCCTCCGTCCCGAAAAACATGTCGTGAGCACAGTTCATTCGCAATTTTACAGAAACACCCTCGTGGTTTTAAAACCGTATCAAACAAGTCCCCGCCCCCGTATTCCTCCTCCGCCGTCGCCAGCGGCTGGCGTCGCCCAGCTGCGCGATTCGCCGCCCACCAGAAAGTGCTCCGCCACCATCGTGAAGTACCTGCTCCGCCGCCTTCGTCGCCAGGTACTGCTCCGCCGCCGTCGCCCAGACCTACGCCGCCGCAATTACCAACGGGCGTCGCCGGAACCTCCTGACACGTCCTTCTCGAGCTCGCGCGCGTCCTCCTCGAGCTCCCGCACATCCTCCTTGAGCTTCGCGCGTGCGCCGCCGCAATTCCTCCTGGCCGCGATCCTCCGCGCGTGCGCTGCCGCAATCCCTCCTGGTCGCGATCCCCTACTGGCTTCGCCGGAAACTGCCTCCACAATCCGGTGGACTAGGAGTTTGCGCGCTTCCTCCTCGATCTCCAGCTCGTCCTCCTCAATCTCCCGTGCGAGCCCGTGCTGCTCCTTCTTCCCTGCCCGCGCGCCCACCAGTGGAGCTCCTCTTCCCATATTGCTGCTGCTTCTCCCCCGCCGGTGGAGCTCCTCTGCCCATACTGCTGCTGCTCGTCTGCCCAGCTGCCGCCACAACTCCTGTTCATCATGAAGAAGAAAGGTACTATAAGGAGTTGCTCCTCTGCTCCTTGTGTTCCGTCAGGAAGAACAATGTTAACTGAATACTGTACTCTCCAATGTTAACTGAAGAACAAAGAACAAAATGAAAGTAGCTTGAAGATTTCAGGTTACAAGTCAATCTGGGCGCTACTGAATTATGCTTGTGTGGATCAGCCGCTAGACATCATTTTTATTGTGGGTTTGCAAGTGCTACATCGGCTGGTTCACTATGTGGGGATCGGCCGCTCGATCCAAATAAAATTGTGAATTTGCAAGTGCAGACTGGCTACTTGTGAAGTTCTCTGTTTCAGTTTCAGAACCTGAAATCTTCTTGCTGACTTCTCCATGGAGTTATTTGCTTACTTGTTAGAGCAGAGTAAGAATATTATTTGCTAGTGCAGACTGGCTACTTGTGCAAGTGCAGACTGGCTACATTTCACATACATTTTGGAGGCCTCTTACTAGCTTCTTGTTAAATCTGAATGAATGATCTGTCCTGAATATTTGGAGTACATGCTTAACTGCCATTTACTATGCCATTTCATCAAGTGCTAGTAGAATTTTCCCTGACATGTCTGAATGTCGGATGTATTTCTGAAGCTGGCTTATCAAGCTATATCAAGGAATGTAAGCTTTTCTTTAAAAAAAAAAGGAATGTAAGTTGAATAGCATGAACCAAAGCAAAACTCTAATAGAATTGTCCAAAACATGACACATGAAAGATGTCTAATAATCTAATGCAGGTCACAAACTCCATTGTTAGGTTTACATACAGGAACCCAAATGATGCTGAATTGCTTGCTGACTACGGTGATTATCAATTGCGAAAATCGAATCACAATCTGAAGAGTCGATCAGTGTTTGTATCTTGAAGGAGTAGGATGAAGATGATTACAGTTTACATACAAAGACAGGAAATCACAAGCTTGCACAGGCTCAATAAGGCACCACCTCACAAGATGTCATAATTTTGTTAAATATCTAAAGTCGGCCATAATTCAGTTGAACATGCAAGGAAACATTTAACTTGTGATGTCAGTGAAAACATCACTGCATCGTTAAAATTCAGTTAAAAGATCTGTACCTTGATGCATACTAATGGGAGCAGGTTAACTGATTTGGTCCTGTGGCTGGTCAAACTGTACCATGCCAAAGTATTTCCTGTAGAGAGAAAAAAAATAAGCAAACATAAATTGATTGGAATGTGTTGTAGTTTCACTAGGAGTATTTTATATGCAAACGTAATAAATCAGTTTTGATTATATTGACAGGAGTATATTTTTCTTGACACTTTTCTACCATAGGCATGGTACTATGAGCAAGTAAAATTCAGCAAAACTACTCTAACTAGAGTAAAATTCTGTGAACTACTCTAACTAGAGAAAATGGCTTATGGTTAGAGCAAAGTGTTTGGCTGCCATGGCAGCCTTTATATAAATGATGCCATGGCAGTTATTTGTAGAAATGGTCCCATGGCACCATTTCTTGTTTGGTATCAGGCAACCAAACTAGAAATGGTGCCATGGCACCTATTTCTTGTTTGACTTGCATACTCATTTTGTCTGTGTATATTCTTGTTTTGGTACCATTGTGTACTCATCTTTTGTCATTGATGGCAGGAACACATAAATATGGATTTGAACTTGATGCCTCAAGAGGAAGAACATGAAACCATTGATTTGAACTTGATGCCTCAAGAGGAAGACGATGAAGGCATTAATTTGAATTGGGTCCCTGGAGAGGAGGAACCTCAAGTGGCGTAGAATGGAGATATGGATTTGAACTTGATGCCTCAAGAGGAAGACGATGAAGCTATGAATTGGATGCCTCAAGAAGATGAAGCTCAAGAGGATGAAGCTCAAGAGGAAGAGGATGAAGTTATGAATTGGATACTTCAAGAGAAAAGAAGAGAATTATCAGATAAGGAGAGGCGTGGTGTTTACTTTGCCTTGCTGGTAATCGAGCTCAATGATGGGTCTATTCAACCAGACGACAAGCTGCTAGTATCAAACCTGTTGGACATAAGTGTACGATCTGTTAAAAGAATCTGGGGACTGGCTAAAAAGCAAATTGCCGATGGCAAAGAAGTAGATGTCTCAAGCAAGAAGCCAGGAAGATCCGGCCGAAAGAGAAAGGAGCTAGATCTAGAGAGGACCTCAACAATCCCACTAAATAAAAGAAGGACAATTTGATCTCAGGCACGGTATCTAGGTGTGGCCCGATCGACCCTACATAAGAGGTTCCAGTTGAATGAGCTCAACCGCATCACAAGCACCGTGAAGCCTCACCTCAAGCTAGAGAACAAGCTTGCAAGATTGAAATTTTGTATGTCCATGGTCGATGACAATTCAATCTCAACTTCTCGGGCTATGTTTAAACCAGTGACGAATATGGTTCACATCGATGAGAAATGGTTTGACATGACGAGAGTGAAGAATAGTTACTATCTACTTCCAGGAGAACCTGAACCGAAGCGCACCGTCTCAAACACTCACAACATTGGGAAGGTAATGTTCCTAACAGCTGTTGCCAGGCCTCGATATAACAATGAGGGGGAGCTAACATTCGACGGGAAGATCGGCATTTGGGCATTCGTCGAAGAGACTGAGGCAAAGCGGACAAGTCAAAACAGAACAAAGGGAACAAAATGGTTGACATCAGTGAAAGTAACTAGGCCTGTGTGCAGAGATTATCTAATCAATAAGGTTATCCCAGCAATTCAGGATAAGTGGCCTGACGATGACGAGGGAGCAACAATATTCATCCAACAGGATAATGCAAAGCCCCATGTCCTTCCCAATGATGTAGCTTTTCGAGAAGCTGTGGAACAAACTGATCTTGACATCCGATTGCTACAACAGTCCCCAAATAGCCCTGAAGTTAAATTATGCGGACCTCTGCTTCCATACCTCTCTCCAGTCTCTAACCAATTGCAGGTCACCTAAAACATCCAGGAACTGGTACAGGGTGTGGAAGAGGAATTCGAGAACTACGATCCCGACAAGTTGCACAGAAGCTTTATCACATTAGAAGCAGTTATGTTTGAAGTTATGAAAGACAAAGGAGGAAATCAGGGTGGCGAGCCCGCGACGAGGCAGGGGCGGCGAGGAGGCCCGCAAGCTCTTGACGTTGACCGACTGGAGGATCTCGCCCTCGCTTCGTCGGCCCGCACCATCGCTCGACGGGCGAGGGACGACACCCGACTGCTCGTTGGCCTTTAGGTTGTTGTTGTTGGTCCGAATCCGGCACCTGCGGGCTCTCCGACGGCGCTTCCGACGCAGCCGAAGCATAGCGTGGCGGTAGCTGTGGGTTGGACTAACATGGGATCTAAATCAAGGATTTTTTTTGAGAAAGAGGGAGCTTGGGGAGGCAGGCAAGCGGTAGCTGCGGCAGCGGAGCAGGAGGCAGCTGCGGTGGGAGAGCGGGGAAGAAGGGGAGCTGCGGCGGCGGGGAGCAGCGAAGCAGTGGCGGCGGAGAGCAGCGCAGCTGCTGCTTCTGTCGGAGGAGGAGAACGAGGAGCGCGGGTTTGGTCGGGAAAAACGAGAGGGTTTTTTTGTAAAAATGCTGGCGCGACATGTTTTTCAGGATGGAGGGAGTACATGATTATAGAAAATCAAATTATCTCATTATTTTAGCATATCTTTATACTTGGAATGTCGAAAATATTTTGCATGCACTTTTGGGTGATTCCTACAAAACAGTGATAATTGTCATAAGGTTGGAATATCCTTCCTTGGACCCTTATAGTAATGGGTTGCTACCATCGTACTGTTTGTAATTTTAGTAGGGCATGACGAATACAACGTTGAGTCAGTTTGAAAATGCATGGTCTAGTGGTTCGCCCATTAAGATGCGACGTGCATAACTGTGAGTCGTAGATGTGCTAGCTCGTTATATATCATGATAGTGTCATGACAAAATTTCCTACTAACAGGTGTAGTTACTCCCACTTTTGTTTCGTACGTTATAGGTAGTATCTATCATTGTTGGTGTAAAAAAGTAGGGGCCCTCTTTGTACCCCTTTACTTGTGCACGGGCAGTCAGAGCTGCACCTATGGCCATTCTTAGCGGGGCAGAGGAAGGAAGCAAAGATATAAGACTACCGGAACAACGCAAAAACCAGGGGCGCAGAAGGGCGAAGCGACAAGACGGGCTTCCCCCGGAAAGAACCTTGCCGGAGCGGCCTACGTAGCCCCGGCAAGAGCCTTGCCGGGATAGCTGATCCAACACCAGCATAGCCGCCACCCTTCAGCCTGAGAGTTCCGACATCATCGACAACATTGGAAGGAAGGCTCGGTAGGTGCCTGCATGATGGCATGCAGATCTTTGTGAAGACAGAGGGCCTGCGAGGCCTAGATGAGAACCAGAAGGCAAGACAATAGCGAGGCTCATTGCCGAGGATGCCATGATGCCATGAAAAGGCTCCTGCCGAACATACCCACGAGGCCCCGGCAAGACCCTTGCCGGGAATATCAGCAAGACTGTTGCAAGACCTTCCCGCCCCGTCACAGCCCCAGCTCAGCAGCCGACCCACCAACTAAGCAAGCACTCACGTGTTAGTACATGGCTCATAAGCCAACTAGTCAAGCACCTGCGTGGTGGCATGCAGAACTTCATGAAGACCCTGCCACCACACCAGCTCAGCAGCCTGCCAACCTACATGGCGCTGCATGCCTCGTTGACCTGGACGCGTTTCGAAGCAAGACGAAACGGCGACGGACGGGACGGGCTTCATTGCCATCCCCGATAAAGCAAGAGGACACCTAAGTAGCGCATTTCATGTGTTTTATCCTGTGATGTCAGGCGATAAGCTTGTACACTGTACATACTTTCCACCTCCTATGCGCCACTGTGGTAACCCATTTTGACCTATAAAAGGAGGCCCGAGGCGTGCAGAGGGGGAATTCGGACTTTTTGGACTATGCACGCACCGTAGCTAGTTCAAGTGCACAAGAACACTCAAGTATACACCAAAGCATGACTAGGGTATTACGCATCTACGCGGCCCGAACCTCAGTAAAATCTCCTTGTGCTAACTACTAGACCCGCTCTTCGCACAACCCCGCGCCCGCCAACTATAGAAGGGATCCTCGTGATCCCATAGGTGTCGTTTCCACCGACATATTTGGCGCGCCAGGTAGGGGCGTAGGTTGTGAAAATCCAGTCTAGCAGTTAGTATAGCAGCTCCTTCGTCGCCATGGCCCCCAAGAAGAACACGATCACAGCGATCTGATCGTCCGGAGCCGGACCACCCGTGCCAACGCGGGCGGGGGACGGGGCCGCTGCGAATGGCGACGGAGGAATGGCCCGCGAGCATCCACGACACTCTGTTGATCGGAGCCAGGCGAGCGGCGTCATTCCCGTCCGGAACGACGAGCCACGCGCGACTGGGTCGAGGAGCGAGGCCCTGCTGCCCATGGGCGGCACGGCGACCTCCAGGACGCCCGAGCCGGCGCCCATGTTGTGACCTTCACAGGTCGAACATAACGAACAACACCGCGACGTCGGCGCCCCCGGGCACCGCCGTGGGAAGAGCCCTCTGCATCACTCACAAGATGCCTCGGGCCAGCATGCGCATCCCGCAGCAGAAGAAATGCCTTTGGTCCTCGTCGTCGAACCTCAGGTTTCGGCATGGGCACAGCGTACCGTTCGATTTCTCTAAACAGGGGAGCTCCCTGAGGAGCAGGAAGAGGCGGAGAAACTAGCTCGTCGGTCTGCCATGTACCAGCTTGTGGACAATGCCTTATATAGAAAAAGACCGAACGGTGTGAAATTGAAATGCATTCCCCGGGAGGATGGACTGGAGCTGTTGGCAGAGATACACGGAGGCATATGTGGCTCCCACATAAGTTCAAGGGCCCTTGCCGGCAAGGTATTTCGGCAGGGTTTCTTATAGCCCACTACCCTCCAGGATGCAACTGCACTAGTAACCAAGTGTGAAGCGTGTCAGTTCCATTCAAAGAAGCTTCATTAACCAACTCAAGCTCTCCAAAAAATCCCTCTTTCCTAGCCATTCTCGGTCTGGGGGCTCGACATTCTAGGCCCCTTTCCCCGTGCTGTCCGGGGCTTTGAGTACTTGTACGTTGCAATCGACAAGTTCATAAAGTGGCCGGAAGTGGAAGTAGTGAGAAAGGTAACAGCACAATCAGCCGTCAAGTTCTTCAAGGGGCTAGTCTATTGTTTTGGTGTGCCAAACAGGGTCATCACTGACAACGGCACACAATTCACAAGCCGCACCTTCATGCAGTACATTCAAGACCTCGGCAGCAAGGTATGTTTTGCTTCTGTTGCACAACCACGAAGCAACGGCTAGGCAGAGAGGGCAAATGCTGAAGTACTTCAAGGCCTCTGGACAAAGACTTTCGACAGGCTACACAAGTGCGGAAGACGCTGGATTGATGAGTTGCCAGCGGTTCTGTGGTCGATCGGGATGACGCCAAATCGAGCCACCGGCCAGACACCCTTCTCCCTCGTATACGGGGCGGAGGCAGTTCTCCCCACGGAACTCACACATGGGTCACCTCGAGTGCTTGCTTATGGTGAGCTTGAGCAAGAGAGATTGCGGCAACATGACGCAACGCTCCTTGAGGAAGATCGTCTTCGGGTGGCTGTGCGAGCTGCATGCTACCAGCAAGCCTTGCACCGCTACCATAGACGGAAGGTTCATGCCCGAAGCTTTGAGGAAGGCGACCTTGTTCTTTGGCGTATTCGGTCGGCCAAGAATTCCAACAAGTTGATGCCAAAGTGGGAAGGCCCTTATCAGGTAATACAAGTCACCAGGCCCAGCGCATTTCGCCTCGAGACCAAAGATTGTATTCCAGTGAGCAACTCCTGGAACATCGAACATCTTCGCAAGTTTTACCAATAAGGCGCTGTTACCAGGCCCCCCACAGACCACTTTTTGTACAATCCTTGCCGGCAAGGCATGTAACCCTTTGTACAAAGCCAGGCGCAGACCCTAAGCACAAATAAATGAAGCGCTGGCGCCCTAAGTTGTAGCATGCATGCTAGGTTGAGTCTCTCTCTTTGTTAGGGTTGATAGTGCTTAGCGGCAACTAACCCATAGCATAGAGGTCGAGTGTGCGTCTCTCTGTTCCTTCCAGTCCTTTTTAGTTCGAAGTATGCGCAGGCGTTTCTGCCGGGCTGTTTGGAGGAAAGAAAATAGGCTGATGCCCCAACCCTGGCAAGCCAAGGTTGCCGGGGGCTGCAGATCCAGATATCTGACCACGGCAAGCCAAGGTTGTCGGGGGCTGCAGAATCAGATAAGTCTTTCATCCCTACTCTACACTTCCGCATGGAACTTGAACGTATGAAACTTCGCTCACTCTTAAACCACCGTGCTCCCTCTTTCCCGTGTCCAAAAACCTTACTTTGCGCCGGAACTTGGTTGTAGTGCGATGAGAAGGGACTGAGCGAAGGGCCTGATCCTACTTTTCCCCTACCTCCGCCAAGGGCGTGAGTGTAGTCTGTTGCCGGGTGACGATGTTTATCTTAAGATAAAAAGGATTCATTCCTTGGTGTGAGCCTCACTAACGCACAAAAGAACCCGGCAAACACCATTTTCTTCATTAATACATTGATAACAAGTACAATTCATACAGAATGTAAACATGAGCAAGGGTATTACAAGGTTTAAATCTGACAAGTGCCCGCAGGCTCAAAAACTAAAAAAAGATAAGATGGCCGTAATCCCTTTCTTGTCCCTCTCCTCAGGAAACGGATCTAGATTGCGGTAAGGCAAAAGGAGTGGAAGCAACGACAAGTTCACAAAGTGGCCGGAAGTGGAAACAGTGAGAAATGTAACAACACAATCAGCCGTCAAGTTCTTCAAGGGGCTAGTCTGCTGTCGGTGTCAAAACCTGTGGATCTCGGGTAGGGGGTCCTGAACTGTGCGTCTAAGGTCGATGGTAATAGGAGACAGGGGACACGATGTTTACCCAGGTTCGGGCCCTCTCTATGGAGGTAATACCCTACTTCCTGCTTGATTGATCTTGATGAATATGAGTATTAAAAGAGTTGATCTACCACGAGATCGTAATGGCTAAAACCCTAGAAGTCTAGCATGTATGACTATGGCTATGAGTCTCTGCCTCTACAGACCTAGCCCTCCAGTTTATATAGACACGAGAGGGATCTAGGGTTACATAAGGTCGGTTACAGAGAAAGGAATCTTCATATTCGGTCGCCAAGCTTGCCTTCCACGCCAAGAAGTGTCCCCTCCGGACACAGGTAGAGTCTTCGGTCTTTGTATCTTCACAGCCCATTAGTCCGGCCCATGGCTAACAGGCCGGGCGCCCGAGGACCCCTTAGTCCAGGACTCCCTCAGTAGCCCCCGAACCAGACCTCAATGATGAGGTGTCCGGCGCGCAGATTGTCTTCGGCATTGCAAGGCGGGTTCCTCCTCCGATGACTTCAAAGTGATGTATTCGGCCTTCCATTTAATGTCGTACCCCTCGGCTTTTGTGTATCAACAACTTCACCTTCCAAGTGTCGAGTGAATGCGAGAGGTCAGGGTATTTTTGCAGATAACACCCCGGCTAGGGCCTTCCATTTAATGTCATACCCCT
Organism: Aegilops bicornis; assembly: GCA_021605145.1. Taxonomy (NCBI): domain Eukaryota; kingdom Viridiplantae; phylum Streptophyta; class Magnoliopsida; order Poales; family Poaceae; genus Aegilops; species Aegilops bicornis. The sequence goes on from CM038673.1 coordinate 33,904,759, forward strand.
CAGATCCATTTGGCACCACGCGGAGAAATTCTCAGAGATGGCTAGGAAAGACCACTCCAACATGGCTAGCACCCCCAGCTCCTCCTCCCGTCCCCGCGGCCCAGAAAAAAGGCGAGTGGGAGAGGTACTTTGTATCCCCTGGTCAGCTGGAGAAGCTGCAAAAGCAGGGATTTCTTCCTCCTACGGATTTGGTCCCTGTCCGGGCAAGGTTCACCTCCTTCAATGGTGAGGCCCAGGCGGAGAATTTCCCCAATCCATCTGCGGGGGAATGGGTGTGTTTCGTCCCCTACCTACTAAGAGGCATCAGGTTTCCTATTCATCCGTTCCTTAGAGGGCTTCTGGAGTACTATGGCGTCCAACTGCACAACTTCACTCCGGCCTCCATCCTGCATATCGCGGGTTACGTCGCCCTTTGCATGCTATTCCTGGGTTGTGAGGCCCATTTTGAATTGTGGAGAAAGCTATTCTGTCTCGTCCCGCGCAACCACGAGGGATCAATATTTGAAGTGGGCGGAGCCGAAATATGGCACATCGCCGAGACCAGATACCTATCTGGCACACCAAAGAAGGCATCTGAGAGTGGCCTTCCGAATGGTTCTATATTGAGGAAGTCGCACTTGCAGACCCAGCTCGGAGGGGTCTTCCCGAGTTCACAAGCGTTCCTTTGAAGAAACGCCACAGCTCCGCCCCCGGAGCCTCGAGGTGGAAGATAGTGCGGATGTTCATCAACTCATGAGCAAGATAAGGACGCTTGCTCAGTCCGGATTATCAATAGTCAAAGTAATTGTGACTTCCATAGTACGGGGGGTTCAGCCACTCCAATACAGAGGGCTTCCCATGTGGCACTACAATGGGGAAGATGATGCCTCCTGCTGCGGCAGGAAAGGTTCGGACACCCCCGTCGCTCTGGCCAAAATATTGGCCGAACTTTTCAAAGGGGAGGAAGAGGAATTTCTACGTATCAAGCGCAGAGATGGATTTTCCATGTATAGTCATCCTAGCTGGGCAAGTCCCAACTCCTCTGCTCTACTCACTCCACTCCCTGAGCTACTTTCAATAAATATTCATCCGTCCATTTATAACAACACTTGAGAAAGATTTCCGAAGGGCTTCATAGCCCTGCCCCGCAACCAGAGGGCCATAATCGGGACCTTGACCCCGGATTCGAAGAGGATCCAGACATATTTGTGGTGCTTGAGGACGGGGTATTCTACCAGGCGAGTTATGACGGCACGGAAGTGGCCGTCATCACCGATTATCCCGGGCTTCTCCCTGCTTCACACATAAGTAATCAGGAGACATCTCCTCCGAAAGAGTGCCTCAACCACCGCACTGTCTCATGCTCAAAAGGGGAGGCGGTCCGCACGCCCTGCTACCCAAGAGGCAACTCCAAAGAGAGCGGCGCCCACGCCGGGCAAGTCTTCGAAGAGGAAGGCCAACGAAGATACGACCGAGCCTTCATCGAAGATGTGTGGCTTTTAAATATGCCCTTTGGCAGTCCCATCCAACCGTGACATTATCTATCGCGTCCTATCAGGAAAAGCATTCGACGGACTATGTCCGGAAATCCTACCGGCCGCGCCTCCACAAGTCAAGTTCCCGACCCCTCTTTACAGGCAAGGGATGATACGGGAGTGACCCCGGATTGTCCTTTGGCGGGGGAGTCGGATGATGTATCCGTCACAAACTGGGAAGTGGAAAGCGCCATGAATCATCGGCGCCGGAGAGCCGTTCTATGTGACCCTGGCTTTACGAATGAGGATTTTAATGCCTTCAGCTCGGCTGATGCATATATTCAAGCTATTCGGGACAGGCTTGCCAGAGCCACAAGACAACATGTAGAAGATATACCGGTAAGTTTATTGTAAAAAACTGATAATTATATACCAATAGCCCCTGAGACTTGAAGTAGTTGATACAACTGATTTAAGGATCCTTGTATAACCAGGTGTTATCGAAGAAAAACAATATGTTGTCTTAGAAACTAGAAAAGTGTCTGACCCAGCTAACTGCTGCCTCCACCGAACTGGAGAAATCCAAGAAGGCATCACCTGGTAATGTTTCCCTCCATCGAGAAAACATAATTGGATACCGGCAATGCTAACACTGTTGCTCAACTTATGGCAGGATCGTCAGATCAACTGAAGGTGCAACTCAAAGCCGCCCAAACGGAAGACCAAGAAGCCAAAAGACTACTGGCCGCGGGCGAACGTGTGCTGACACGATTCAGAGATGAGAAAAACAAGCTGCAGGATGCCCAGACCCAGCTGGGCGAAGAACTTAAAGATGTACGGGCCCAGCTGGCTGATTCCGTGAAGGAAAATAAGAGTCTGTGAGGCGGCATATTCAATATGTATTCAAACTTACCTTCGAATATTTCGGAGATAAAAGGGACTGACAGAGTTATGTCTGCAGGTATGCTGACCGGTCGCACCGAAGAGGAGATGTCCGGATTCTCGGGCGATCTACTACAAGAGCTGTTGCACATGCACGAGCAGGCTCGGTAGGCGATGCGAAGCGTTGCCAAGGCCTTGTGGCCATCTGCCTCTCCTCCAGGAAATATGGAGGAGCTCATATAGAGCTATTCAAGGGAGCGTGGAGGCGCTTTCGATTGTGGAAGATATTGGCCTGCCGGGAAGGTGCCCGAGAAGGCTGGGCCATGGTGGAAGCACGGTACACCAAGCTTGATCTGAATTATATGGCTCGGGTCGGACATCTAGGGTCATATGGGAAAGAAGTTCCCGTTAATTTGGTATACGACCAAGTAAAAATAGCCGCCAAGTATTCCCAGCAGGATTGTAAGTTAGACAGCCTGCTGGACGGTATAGAGGAGGAAATTTTTGAGTCCAAGTGACTATGTACTTTCCTTCTAGCTGTATTTTAAAATGATTGTCATGGCAGACCTTTTCGTTTCGACCTCTGGACATGTAGGTGCAGAGTGTTTCTGAATACTTGACCGGTAAAATAGATCGTGGTATGCGTGGAAACCAGGTGTAGGGTCATAGTTGCTTGAACAGACAATTTGTATCCAGCTAGTTATGTTATATTACATTATGATTGTAAGAAACATCTTCCAGGGAGAATAGTTCTATTAAGGGTTCCTTTCCCTGGGTGTGCATGCGTAAAAATGCATGTCCGAACTGTGATTGGAACAATCGCAGTATAAGTAACATCTGGGGGTTCACAATGGGGAGAATGCAAAAACATATTTAATCCACCGACCGAATATTCCCTTAGAACGCTAGCTTTCGGCTTCACCCAGTCTGAGGTACACATCCGGATGACCCTGCAGTAATAATCGCAGAGGTGCTCCCTATATGAACTTGCCGAACTAATGGGAACGTAGGGCATAAGCACAGGAGCCAGGCAACCCAGCTTGGCCAAAACTTAAGTCATATCGATGCATATAATTGTGAAGAAAAGGTACATATGGGGAAAACACGCATATGTGATGAGCTTGATACTCGAAAAATAACATTAACAAGCTTCTGTCAAAGAAGCCCCCAGGTATAATGGACGTACATATTTGAGTATGTGTATGTCACGGGTGTACGATTGAGCCGCACAAAAAGCTTTAAGGCTAAAAAAGGAAAAGGCGAAAAGAGAGGAAAAAACAATGGGAACAATAGGGAGAAGGAGATGAACAAAGAGTTCAGCGCTAGGCATAGAATCTTCGGAGTCTAGCCGCGTTCCAAGGGTTCCTCTCGAGGCGATTATCTGACGCATCACGCAGGCGGTACGCTCCTCCAGTGAGAACTTCGTCAATGATGAAAGGACCCTCCCATCTGGGCTTGAGTTTGTCCTTTTTCTTCTCTGGCAAACGTAGAACGAGTTCGCCAACATTATAAGTCTTGGCCCGTACTTCTCTGCTTTGATATCTGCGGGCCTGTTGTTGATAAAATGTGGAACGGGCTTTTGCAACATTGCGCTCCTCCTCCAGGGCATCTAGGTTGTGCTGTCCATCGAGCCCGGCTGCTCTCTCTTCGTACATGCGCACTCGAGGTGAGTCCTGAATAATGTCGCAGGGTAATACAGCCTCTGAGCCGTACACCATGAAGAAAGGTGTGTATCCGGTAGTGCGATTGGGCGTGGTCTGCAGCCCCCAGAGTGCGGAGTCGAGCTCCTCAACCCAGTGCTTGTCTGATTCCTTCAAAGACCGCACCAGCCTAGGTTTGATGCCGCTCATAATAAAACCATTGGCCCATTCGACTTGACCGTTTGTTTGCGGGTGGTAGACGGAGGCGTAATCGAGCTTAATGCCCAGATTGGCGCACAAATTTTTCACCTCATCGGCTATGAAGTTGGAGCCGTTATCGGTGATGATGTTGTGTGGAACACCATAATGGTGTACAACGCCGGATATAAAGTCTATTACAAGTCCAGCTTCTGGCATTTTAACTGGTTTGGCCTCTATCCACTTAGTGAATTTATCCACCATGACTAGCCGATATTTTTTCTTACGGCTTCCTCCTTTAAGGGGTCCGACCATGTCAAGCCCCCAGACCGCAAAAGGCCAAGTGATGGGGATTGTTTGCAAAGCGGTAGGTGGCATATGGCTCTGGTTGGCGAAAAGCTTGTTGGGGAACGTAGCAGAAATTCAAAATTTTCCTACGTGTCACCAAGATCTATCTATGGAGAAACTAGCAACGAGGGAAGGAGAGTGCATCTACATACCCTTGTAGATCGCTAAGCGGAAGCGTTCAAGAGAACGGGGTTGAAGGAGTCGTACTCATCGTGATCCAAATCACCGGAGATCCTAGTGCCGAACGGACGGCACCTCCGCGTTCAACACACGTACAGCCCGGTGACGTCTCCCACGCCTTGATCCAGCAAGGAGAGAAGGAGAGGTTGAGGAAGACTCCGTCCAGCAGCAGCACAACGGCGTGGTGGTGATGGAGGAGCGTGGCAATCCAGCAGGGCTTCGCCCAAGAACCACGGGAGAGGAGAAGGGAGAGAGGTAGGGCTGCGCCAAGAGGGAGAGAAACTCATCTGTTGGCAGCCCCAAAACCTCAAGTATATATAGGAGGGGAAGGGGGCTGCACCCCCTTTAGGGTTTCCCACCCCCAAGGGGTGCGGCCAGCCCTAGATCCCATCCAAGGGGGGCGGCCAAGGGGGGAGAGAGGGGGCGCCCACCAGGTGGGCCTTAAGGCCCATCTGGACCTAGGGTTTGCCCCTCCCCACTCTTCCCACGCCTTGGGCCTTGGTGGGGGGGCGCCCCAGCCCAACTAGGGCTGGTCCCCTCCCGCACTTGGCCCACGCAGCCTTCCGGGGTTGGTGGCCCCACTTGGTGGACCCCCGGGACCCTCCCGTGGTCCCAGATGCGTCTACAAAAACCGAAACTTTTCCGGTGACCAAAACAGGACTTCCCATATATAAATCTTTACCTCCGGACCATTCCGGAACTCCTCGTGACGTCCGGGATCTCATCCGGACTCGAAAAACATTCAAGAACCACATACGAACTTCCTTTATAACCCTAAGCGTCGCCAGACCTTAAGTGTGTAGACCCTACGGGTTCGGGAACCATCTTGCGACATGACCGAGACGTTCTCCGGTCAATAACCAACAGTGGGATCTGGATACCCATGTTGGCTCCCATATGTTCCACGATGATCTCATCGGATGAACCCACGATGTCAAGGACTCAATCAATCCACATACAATTCCCTTTGTCTAGCGGTATTCTACTTGCCCGAGATTTGATCGTCGGTATCCCGATACCTTGTTCAATCTCGTTTCCGGCAGAATCTCTTTACTCGTTCCGTAACACATCATCCCGTGATCAACCCCTTGGTCACATTGTGCACATTATGATGATGTCCTACCGAGTGGGCCCAGAGATACCTCTCCGTTTACACGGAGTGACAAATCCCAGTCTCGATTCGTGCCAACCCAAGAGACACTTTCGGAGATACCTGTAGTGCACCTTTATAGTCACCCAGTTACGTTGTGACGTTTGGTACACCCAAAGCATTCCTATGGTATCCGGAGTTGCACAATCTCATGGTCTAAGGAAAAGATACTTGACATTAGAAAAGCTTTAGCATACGAACTACGATCTTTGTGCTAGGCTTAGTATTGGGTCTTGTCCATCACATCATTCTACTAATGATGTGATCCCGTTATCAATGACATCCAATGTCCATGGTCGAAACCGTAACCATCTATTGATCAACGAGCTAGTCAACTAGAGGCTTACTAGGGACATGGTGTTGTCTATGTATCCACACATGTATATGAGTTTCCTATCAATACAATTATAGCATGGATAATGAACGATTATCATGAACAAGGAAATATAATAATAACCAATTTATTATTGCCTCTAGGGCATATTTCCAACAGTCTCCCACTTGCACTAGAGTCAATAATCTAGTTCACATCGCCATGTGATTAACACTCACAGGTCACATCGCCATGTGACCAACATCCAAAGAGATTACTAGTGTCATTAAACTAGTTCACATCATCATGTGATTAAGACTCAATGAGTTCTGGGGTTTGATCATGTTTTGCTTGTGAGAGAGTTTTTAGTCAACGGGTCTGTAACATTCAGATCCGTATGTACTTCGCAATTCTCTATGTCATATTGTAAATGTTGCTTCCACGCTCCACTTGAAGCTATTCCAAATGGTTGCTCCACTATACGTATCCGGTTTGCTACTCAGAGTCACTCGGATAGGTGTTAAAGCTTGCATCGATGTAACCCTTTACGCCGAACTCTTTATCACCTCCATAATCAAAAAACATGTCCTTATTTACTCCAAGGACAATATTTGACCGCTGTCCAATGATCCATTCCTGGATCATTCTTGTACCCCTTGACTGACTCATGGCAAGGCACACTTCCGGTGCGGTACACAGCATAGCATACTATAGAGCCTACGTCTGAAGCATAGGGGACGAACTTCGTCCTTTCTCTCTCTTCTGCCGTGGTCGAGCTTTAACTCTTAACTTCATACCTTACAATTCAGGCAAGAACTCCTTCTTTGACTGATCCATCTTGAACAGTTTCAAGATTATGTCAAGGTATGTGCTCATTTGAAAGTATTATTAAACATTTCGATCTATCTTATAGATCTTGATGCTTATTGTTCAAGTAGCCTAATCCAGGTTTTCCATTGAAAAACACTTTTCAAACAACCCTATATGCTTTCTAGAAATTCTACATCATTTCTGATCATCAATATGTTAACAACATATACTCATCAGAAATTCTATAGTGCTCCCACTCACTTCTTTGGAAATACAAGTTTCTCACAAACTTTGTATAAACCCGAAATCTTTGATCATCTCATCAAAGCGCACATTCCAACTCCGAAATGCTTACTCCAGTCCTTAGAAAGGATCGCTGGAGCCAGCATACCTTTTAGCATCCTTAGGATCGAGAAAACTTTCTGATTTTATCACATACAACCTTTCCTTACGAAAAACTGGTAAGGAAACTCATTTTGACATCCATCTGCCAGATTTCATAAATGCAGCTTATGCTAACATGATTCCGACGGACTTAAGCATCGCTACGGATGAGAATATCTCATCGTAGTCAACTCCTTGAACTTGTGAAAAAACTCTTCGCCACAAGTCGAGCTTCATAGACGGTGACATTACCGTCCACGTCCGTCTTCTTCTTAAAGATCCATTTATCTCAATGGCTTGCCGATCATCGGGCAAGTCCACCAAAGTCCATGCTTTGTTCTGATACATGGATCCTATCACGGATTTCATGGCTTCTAACCATTTGTCGGAATTTGGGCCCACCATTGCTTCTCCATAGCTCGTAGGTTCATTGTTGTCTAGCAACATAACCTTCAAGACAGGATTGCGTACCACTCAAGTAGTACGCCTCCTTGTCACCCCACGAGGCACGTTAGTGACTTGACCCGAAACTTCATGATCACTATCATAAGCTTCTACTTCAATTGGTGTAGGTGCCACGGGAACAACTTCCCCTGCGGCCTGCTACACACTAGTTGAAGTGACGGTTCAATAACCTCATCAAGTCTCCACCATCCTCCCACTCAACTTTTCGAGACAAACTTTTCCTCGAGAAAGGACCCGATTTAAGCAACAATCCCTATTGCTTTCGGATCTGAATTAGGAGGTATACCCAACTGTTTGGGTGTCCTATGAAGATGCATTTTATCCGCTTTGGGTTCGAGCTTATCAACCTGAAACTTTTTCACATAAGCGTCATAGCCCCAAACCTTTAAGAAATGACAACTTAGGTTTCTCTAAACCATAGTTCATACGGTGTCATCTCAACGGAATTACGTGGTGCCCTATTTAAAGTGAATGTGGTTGTCTCTAATGCCTAACCCATAAACGATAGTGGTAATTCGATGAGAGACATCATGCTACGCACCATATCCAATAGGGTGCAACTATGATGTTCGGATACACCATCACACTATGGTGTTCCAGGCGGTACCAATTGTGAAACAATTTCCACAATGTCTTAATTGTGTGCCAAAGCTCGTAACTCAGATACTCATCTCTATGATCATATCATAGACATTTTATCCTCTTGTCACGATGATCTTCAACTTCACTCTGAATTACTTGAACCATTCAATAATTCAGACTTGTGTTTCATCAAGTAAATATACTCAGTATCTACTCAAATCATCCGTGATGTAAGAACATAACGATATTCACTGCATGCCTCAGCACTCATTGGACTACACACATCAAAATGTGTTGCTTCCAACAAGTTGCTATCTTGTTCCATCTTACTGAAACCGAGGCTTTTCAGTCATCTTGTCCAAGTGGTATGATTTGCATATCTCAAGTGATTCAAAATCAAGTGAGTCCAAACGATCCATCTGCATGGAGTTTCATCATGCATATACACCAATAGACATGGTTCGCATGTCTCAAACTTTTCAAAAAGCAGGTGAGTCCAAAGATCCATCAACATGGAGCTTCTTCATGCGTTTTATACCAATATGACTTACATGGCAGTGCCACAAGTAAGTGGTACTATCATTACTATCTTATATATTTGGCATGAAAATGTGTATCACTACGATCGAGATTCAATAAACCATTCCTTTAGGTGCAAGACCATTGAAGGTATTATTCAAATAGCGTAACCATTATTCTCCTTAAATGAATAACCGTATTGCGATAGACATAATCCAATCATGTCTATGCTCAATGCAAACACCAAATGATAATTTTAGGTTTAACCCCAATCTCGATGGTAGAGGGAGCGTGCGATGCTTGATCACATCAACCTTGGAAACACTTCCAACACGTATCGTCAGCTCACCTTTAGCTAGTCTCCGTTTAATCCGTAGCTTTTATTTCGAGTTACTAACACTTAGCAACCGAACCGGTATCTAATACCCTGGTGCTACTAGGAGTACTAGTAAAGTACACATTAACATAATGTATATCCAATATACTTCTATCGACCTTGCCAGCCTTCTTATCTACCAAGTATCTAGGGTAATTCTGCTCCAGTGGCTGTTCCCTTTATTACAGAAGCACTTAGTCTCGGGTTTGGGTTCAACCTTGGGTTTCTTCACTAGAGCAGCAGCTGATTTGCCGTTTCGTGAAGTATCCCTTCTTGCCCTTGCCCTTCTTTAAACTAGTGGTTTCACCAACCATCAACAATTGATGCTCCTTCTTGATTTCTACTTTCGCGGTGTCAAACATCGTGAATGCCTCAAGGATCATCATATCTATCCCTGATATGTTATAGTTCATCACGAAGCTCTAGCAGCTTGGTGGCAATGACTTTGGAGAAACATCACTATCTCATCTGGAAGATCAACTCCCACTCGATTCAAGTGATTGTTGCACTCAGACAATCTGAGTACAAGCTCATCGATCGAGCTTTCTCCCTTAGTTTGCAGGCTAAGAAAATCGTGGGAGGTCTTATACCTCTTGACGTGGGCACGAGCCAGAAATCCCAATTTCAGCCCTCGAAACATCTCACATGTTCCGCGACGTTTCGAAAACGTCTTTGGTGCCTCAACTCTAAACCGTTTAACTGAACTATCACGTAGTTATCAAAACGTGTATGTCCGATGTTCACAACATCCACAAACGACGTTTGGGGTTCAGCACACTGAGCGGTGAATTGAGGACATAAGCTTTCTACTGTCCGCATAATCGCTACTTTCAACTTTCAACTATATTTTCTCTAGGAACATATCTAAACAGTGGAACTAAAGCGCGAGATTACGACATAATTTGCAAAAGGTCTTTTGACTATGTTCAGGATAATTAAGTTCATCTTATGAACTCCCACTCAGATAGACATCCCTTTAGTCATCTAAGTGATTACATGATCCGAGTCAACTAGGCCGTGTCCGATCATCACGTGAGACGGACTAGTCATCATCGCTGAACATCTTCATGTTGATCGTATCTACTATACGACTCATGCTCGACCTTTCGGTCTCTGTGTTCCAAGGCCATGTCTGTACATGCTAGGCTCGTCAAGTTAACCCTAAGTGTTTTGCATGTGTAAAACTGTCTTACACCCGTTGTATGTGAACGTAAGGATCTATCACACCCGATCATCATGTGGTGCTTCGAAATGACGAACTTTAACTTTAGCAACGGTGCACAGTTAGGGGAGAACACTTCTTGAAATTGTTGTAAGGGATCATCTTATTTACTACCGTCGTTCTAAGTAAACAAGATGCATAAATATGATAAACATCACATGCAATCAAATAGTGACATGATATGGCCAATATCATTTTGCTCCTTTTGATCTCCATCTTCGGGGCTCCATGATCATCATCGTCACCGGCATGACACCATGATCTGCATCATCATGATCTCCATCATCGTGTCTCCATGAAGTTCTCTCGCCAACTTATTACTTCTACTACTATGGCTACCGGTTAGCAATAAAGTAAAGTAATTACATGGCGTTTGTTCAATGACACGCAGGTCATACAATAAATTAAGACAACTCCTATGGCTCCTGCGGTTGTCATACTCATCGACATGCAAGTCGTGATTCCTATTACAAGAACATGATCAATCTCATACATCACATATCATTCATCACATTCTTCTTGGCCATATCACATCACATAGCATACGCTGCAAAAACAAGTTAGACGTCCTCTAATTGTAGTTTGCATGTTTTACGTGGCTGCTATGGGTTTCTAGCAAGAACGTTTCTTACCTACGCAAAACCACAACGTGATATGCCAATTGATATTTACCCTTCATAAGGACCCTTTTCATCGAATCCGTTCCGACTAAAGTGGGAGAGCGGCACCCGCTAGCCACCTTATGCACCAAGTGCATGTCGATCGGTGGAACCTTTGTCTCACGTGGAAATGCGTGTAAGGTCGGTCCGGCCGCTTCATCCCACAATACCGTCGAAACAAGATTGGACTAGTAACGGTAAGCATATTGAACAAAATCAACGCCCACAACTACTTTGTGTTCTACTCGTGCAAAGAATCTACGTAATAGACCTAGCTCATGATGCCACTGTTGGGGAACGTAGCAGAAATTCAAATTTTCCTACGTGTCACCAAGATCTATCTATGGAGAAACTAGCAACTAGGGGAAGGAGAGTGCATCTACATACTCTTGTAGATCGCTAAGCGGAAGCGTTCAAGAGAACGGGGTTGAAGGAGTCGCATTCGTCGTGATCCAAATCACCGGAGATCCTAGTGCCGAACGGACGGCACCTCCGCTGCTCAACACACGTACAACCCGGTGACGTCTCCCACGCCTTGATCCAGCAAGGAGAGAAGGAGAGGTTGAGGAAGACTCCGTCCAGCAGCAGCACAACGGCGTGGTGGTGATGGAGGAGCGTGGCAATCCAGCAGGGCTTCGCCAAGAACCACGGGAGAGGAGAAGGGAGAGAGGTAGGGCTGCGCCAAGAGGGAGAGAAACTCATCTGTTGGCAGCCCCAAAACCTCAAGTATATATAGGAGGGGAAGGGGGCTGCGCCCCCTTTAGGATTTCCCACCCCCAAGGGGTGCGGCCAGCCCTAGATCCCATCCAAGGGGGGCGGCCAAGGGGGGAGAGAGGGGGCGCCCACTAGGTGGGCCTTAAGGCCCATCTGGACCTAGGGTTTGCCCCTCCCCACTCTTCCCACGCCTTAGGCCTTGGTGGGGGGGGGGGGCGCCCCAGCCCACCTAGGGCTGGTCCCCTCCCACACTTGGCCCACGCAGCCTTCCGGGGTTGGTGGCCCCACTTGGTGGACCCCCGGGACCCTCCCGGTGGTCCCGGTACGTTACCTATAAACCCCGAAAATTTTCCGGTGACCAAAACATGACTTCACATATATAAATCTTTACATCGGACCATTCCGAACTCCTCGTGACGTCCGAGATCTCATCCGGGACTCCGAACAACATTCGGTAACCACATACAAACTTCCTTTATAACCCTAGCGTCATCGAACCTTAAGTGTGTAGACCCTGCGGGTTCGGGAACCATGCAGACATGACCGAGACGTTCTCCGGTCAATAACCAACAGCGGGATCTGGATACCCATGTTGGCTCCCACATGTTCCATGATGATCTCATCGGATGAACCACGATGTCAAGGACTCAATCAATCCCGTATACAATTCCCTTTGTCTAGCGGTATTCTACTTGCCCGAGATTCGATCGTCGGTATCCCGATACCTTGTTCAATCTCGTTTCCGGCAAGTCTCTTTACTCGTTCCGTAACACATCATCCCGTGATCAACCCCTTGGTCACATTGTGCACATTATGATGATGTCCTACCGAGTGGGCCCAGAGATACCTCTCCGTTTACACGGAGTGACAAATTCTAGTCTCGATTCGTGCCAACCCAACAGACACTTTGGGAGATACATGTAGTGCACCTTTATAGTCACCCGATTACGTTGTGACGCTTTGGTACACCCAAACCATTCCCTACGGTATCCGGAGTTGCACAATCTCATGGTCTAGGGAAAAGATACTTGACATTAGAAAAGCTTTAGCATACGAACTACGATCTTTGTGCTAGGCTTAGTATTGGGTCTTGTCCATCACATCATTCTACTAATGATGTGATCCCGTTATCAATGACATCCAATGTCCATGGTCGTGAAACCGTAACCATCTATTGATCAACGAGCTAGTCAACTAGAGGCTTACTAGGGACATGGTGTTGTCTATGTAACCACACATGTATATGAGTTTCCTATCAATACTTTTATAGCATTGATATTTATCGATTATCATGAACAAGGAAATATAATAATAACCAATTTATTATTGCCTCTAGGGCATATTTCCAACAGTCTCCCACTTGCACTAGAGTCAATAATCTAGTTCACATCGCCATGTGATTAACACTCACAGGTCACATCGCCATGTGACCAACATCCAAAGAGTTTATTAGTGTCATTAAACTAGTTCACATCATCATGTGATTAAGACTCAATGAGTTCTGGGGTTTGATCATGTTTTGCTTGTGAGAGAGTTTTTAGTCAACGGGTCTGTAACATTCAGATCCGTATGTACTTTGCAATTCTCTATGTCATATTGTAAATGTTGCTTCCACGCTCCACTTGAAGCTATTCCAAATGGTTGCTCCACTATACGTATCCGGTTTGCTACTCAGAGTCACTCGGATAGGTGTTAAAGCTTGCATCGACGTAACCCTTTACGCCGAACTCTTTATCACCTCCATAATCGAAAAACATGTCCTTATTTACTCCAAGGACAATATTTGACCGTTGTCCAATGATCCATTCCTGGATCATTCTTGTACCCCTTGACTGACTCATGGCAAGGCACACTTCCGGTGCGGTACACAGCATAGCATACTATAGAGCCTACGTCTGAAGCATAGGGGACGAACTTCGTCGTTTCTCTCTCTTCTGCCGTGGTCGAGCTTTAACTCTTAACTTCATACCTTACAATTCAGGCAAGAACTCCTTCTTTGGTGATCCATCTTGAACAGTTTCAAGATTATGTCAAGGTATGTGCTCATTTGAAAGTATTATTAAACATTTCGATCTATCTTATAGATCTTGATGCTTATTGTTCAAGTAGCCTAATCCAGGTTTTCCATTGAAAAACACTTTTCAAACAACCCTATATGCTTTCTAGAAATTCTACATCATCCCGTGATCAACCCCTTGGTCACATTGTGCACATTATGATGATGTCCTACCGAGTGGGCCCAGAGATACCTCTCCGTTAACCGGAGTGACAAATCCCAGTCTCAATTCGTGCCAACCCAACAGACACTTTCGGAGATACCCGTAGTGCACCTTTATAGCCACCCAGTGACGTTGTGAGGTTTGGTGCACCGAAAGCATTCCTACGGTATCCGGGAGTTGCACAATCTCATGGTCTAAGGAAAAGATACTTGACATTAGAAAAGCTTTAGCATACGAACTACGATCTTTGTGCTAGGCTTAGTATTGGGTCTTGTCCATCACATCATTCTACTAATGATGTGATCCCGTTATCAATGACATCCAATGTCCATGGTCGTGAAACCGTAACCATCCATTGATCAACGAGCTAGTCAACTAGAGGCTTACTAGGGACATGGTGTTGTCTATGTATCCACACATGTATATGAGTTTCCTATCAATACAATTATAGCATGGATACTAAACGATTATCATGAACAAGGAAATATAATAATAACCAATTTATTATTGCCTCTAGGGCATATTTCCAACAAAGCTGGCATCCGACGCAACATTGGACAAGGTCTTGTGTGTCTGCTCGGGTCGTCGGCCAATAAAAACATGTACGGAAGGCCTTGCTAACCAGGGCCCGAGCTGCGGCATGGTGACCGCCAAGACTGGCATGCATTTCAGCCAAGAGCTACCACCCCTCTTCCTCGGAGATACATCTTTGAAGGACTCCTATAGAGCTTTTCTTGTAGAGCTCTCCGTCGTGAACCTTGTAGGAGTTCGAATGCCGAACAATGCTGCGAGCCTCATTCTGATCCTCAGAGAGTTCTCTCCTATTAAGTTAGGCCAAGAAGGGTTCAGTCCATGGGGCAATGAATTCCATGATGAGATGCCTGACAATGTTATTTCGGTGGCTGAGCCTCCAATGATATCGGTGTGTTCGGAATCTGGTGTTGTGTTCGGATCCGGACTGGTGCTGCCGCTCTCTCCTTGCCACACCACTGATGACTTTAAAAGCATTTCCAGGAGGATGTTAGGTGGGACGGGGTCGCGCTTGGTGCCGATGTGAGCAAGTACGTCTGCCGCTTTATTACTTTCTCGAGCCACATGATGGAACTCGAGCCCCTCGAACCAAGCTGACATTTTCAGGACGGCATTGTGATAAGCCGCCATCTTCAGATCTTTGGCATCAAAATCTCCACTTATTTGAGATATTGCGAGGTTTGAGTCCCCGCGCACTTCCAGGCGTTGTATGCCCATGGAGACGGCCATCCAAAGACCATGCAATAAGGCCTCGTATTCGGCAGCGTTGTTGGAGTCTGTGTATAATATTTGGAGTACGTACTGGACTATGTCTCCAGCGGGGGACATTAAAACAACGCCCGCTCCTAATCCTGCCAGCATTTTGGAGCCATCGAAATACATAACCCAGTTGGAATATGTGACGTACTCTTTAGGGAGTTCGGCCGCTGTCCATTCGGCGACGAAGTCCGCCAGTACTTGGGATTTAATGGCTCGACGCGGTTTGTATGTTATGTCGAATGGAAAGACCTCAATGGCCCATTTGGAAATCTGGCCCGTAGCGTGGCGGTTGTTTATTATATCATTGAGAGGTACTTCGGAAGCCACCTTGATCGAACACTCTTGGAAGTAGTGTCGTAGCTTCCGGTATGCCATGAAGACCGCATATGCTATTTTTTTGATAATGGGGGTACCGGGATTTGCATGGTGTGAGGACAGTGGATACGTAATATACCGGCTTCTGAAGCGGGAATTTATGTTCGTCCTGCTCTCGCTCAACGACGAGCACGGCGCTCACCACCTGGTGTGTTGCCTATATGTATAATAGCATGGGTTTGCCGCCGTTTGGCGCAGCCAGGAATGGGTTGCTCGCTAGAAGGGCTTTTATTTCTTCCAGTCCGGCCATTGCCGCGTCCGTCCACTCAAAGTGACCGGTGCGCCGGAGGTAGGCGATACAGTGGCAATGCCTTTTCTCCCAATCTGGAGATAAAGCGGCTTAAAGCTGCCACGCATCCGGCGAGTTTTTGGACCTCCTTAAGGTCCGTTGGTATAGACAACTATGACAAAGCTTGAATTTTGGCTGGATTTGCTTCGATTCCTCTATTGGAAACAATGAAGCCCAACTGTTTTCCAGCAAGGACGCCGAAAACACACTTTTTCTGATTGAGCTTGATGTCATATGCACGGAGGTTGTCGAATGTGAGACGTAAATCGTCTATCAGTGCCTCGACGTGCCTGGTTTTGATGACGACGTCATCCACATATGCTTCACCTGTCTTGCCGATCTTCTTCTCCAGGCATGTTTGAATCATGCGTTGGTAGGTGGCGCCAGAGTTTTTGAGCCCAAAAGGCATAGTGTTGAAGCAGAAAGGCCCATATGGGGTAATGAATGCCGTTGCGGCTTGATCGGACTCCTCCATCTTGATCTGATGGTATCCGGAGTACGCATCGAGGAAACAGAGTGAGTCGTGCCCTGCGGTAATTTGTTCGATGCGAGGGAGGGGGAAGGGATCCTTAGGGCTAGCCTTGTTGAGGTCTTTGAAATTGACACATAGGCGCCAGGATTTATCCTTCTTTGGTACCATCACCAGGTTTGCTAGCCAGTCCGGGTGTTTTATTTCTCTGATGAATCCGGCTTCGAGTAACTTGGCTAGCTCTTCTCCCATAGCTTCTCGTTTAGGTTCGGAAAAGCGCCAAAGTGTTTGTTTAACCGGTTTATATCCCATTAAGATATTGAGGCTGTGTTTGGCTAGCCTGCGTGGGATTCCTGGCATGTCGGAAGGGTGCCAGGCGAATATGTCCCAGTTCTGACGTAGGAACTCTCGTAGCGCGGCATCGACCGTTTGGTCGAGTTGTGCCCCGATGGATGCTGTCTTGTTCGGGTCCGTTGGATGGATTTGGAATTTGACTATTTCTTCTGCTGGTTTGAAGGAGGTGGATTTGGGTCGTTTGTCCAGGCTTACGTCATCCCTATCAGGACCCCTTTAAATTTGAACCCTGACCCGATTTGGGATCCGGAGTTTGTAAATCTTCTAAGCTTAATGGTTCGGACTCCAGGATTTCAACTGATGTTTTAGGCCCGTCGCCCGATTTTAGTTTCGATGGGCAGGGCACGTTGTTCCGCAGACAATTATCCGGCTCATCGAGCTTGGAAATCCGAACATAGTTCGTCCTCAATATAGAGGAGGAGTTATTGTCTTGCTCCTCCACTACCGCTATCTGATGGGTGATCGGTGGAGATTTGATTTCTCTCTGTTCAGGTTTAATCCTGATCCGATCATAGTTTGTAGTGACCCTCAAGGCGGTGATGCAATCTAGGAGTTCGTTTAAAGATGACAACTCCATGGGATCCATCCGTTTGGAGTATTCAGAGTCAATGCGGAGACGATTTTCAATGACTTGAGAGGTCATCGTCGGCTTAACGGCTGAATAGACGATCATGGTAAAGCCGCCAAGTCGGACGGTTTGGCCCGGAGCCAGGGCCCCTCCGTAGGGGATATTGTCCTTGACAACAAGGCAAGCCATCAACTCTACTTTCGACGTCATAGCGGAACTCTCAATGAAAGCAGCAATGTCGGTGTCAAAACCGGCGGATCTCGGGTAGGGGGTCCCAAACTGTGCGTCTAAGGTCGATGTTAATAGGAGACGGGGGACACGATGTTTACCCAGGTGTCACGCCCAATATGCGATACTATCCTAAAGAGACTCGAAGGTCCCACCAAGGATAGAACCGCATATTGAAACGCTTTGCAGGGTCAACATCATTACATCAACATTACATAATAGATGGGGATACATACAAGAGGCATACAATGACACACGAGTACATCAATACAACTTACATAAGATCAACATCCGACTACGGATGAAACACAAACAGAAACTCAAACGACATCCACCCTGCTAGCCCAGGCTGCCGACCTGGAACCTATCCCCTGATCGAAGAAGAAGCAGAAGAAGAACTCCAAAACAAGTAAACATCGCTCTCGCGTCATGATCATCGCAATACACAGCACTGCAATCATTGTTGTAGTAATCTGTGTGCCACGAGGACTCAGCAATCCCATTACCATGGGTATCAAGACTAGCAAAACTTAAGGGATAAGGAAGGGGTAAAGTGGTGAGGTTGCAGCAGCGACTAAGCATATATGGTGGCTAACTTACAAAACAAGAGCGGGAAGAGAAGCAAAGCAAGCGGTCGTCAACTAGTAATGATCAAGAAGTGATCCTGAACTCCTACTTACGTCAGACATAACCCAGAAACCGTGTTCTCCTCTCGATCAACCCGAAAAGAGACACTCACGATTACGCATTACGGTTGGTGTATTTTAGAAGAGTTTACTTCAAGTTTACTACAACCGGATATTAACAAATTCCCATCTGCCACATAACGGCGGGGACGGCTCTCGAAAGTTTATACACTGCAGGGGTGTCCCAACTTAGCCCATGATAAGCTCTCGCGATTAACGAAGGATATTCCTTCTCCCGGGAAGACCCGATTAGTCTCGGAATCCCATTACAAGACATTTCGACAATGGTAAAACAAGACCAGCAAAGCCGCCCGATGTGCCGACAAATCCCGATAGGAGTCGCACGTACCTCGTTCTCAGGGCACACCGGATAAGTCAAGCTACGAGTAAAACCAGGCTTCGAAGTTTCCCCGAGGTGGCCCGCAGGTTGCTCGGTTCGTACCCGGCACTCGAAGGAGCACCGCCCGGGGGCTAAAGTAAAGATGACCCTCGGGCTCCGGAAACCCAAGGGAAAAAAATGGCATAGATGAGGCAAATGGTAAAACCAAGGTTGGGCCTTGCTAGAGGAGTTTTATTCAAAGTGAACTGTCAAGGGGGTCCCATAAATCACCCAACCGCATTAGGGCCGCAAAGTCCGGGAACATAATACCGATATGACGGATATTAGGGTGGCAAGAGTGGAACAAAACACCAGGCATAAGGCCGAGCCTTCCACCCTTTATCACGTATATAGATGCATTAATAATATAAGAGATATTGTGATATCCCAACATAAACATAATCCAACATGAAGCAATCTTCATCTTCACCTGCAACTAGCAACGCTATAAGAGGGGCTGAGCAAAAGCGGTAACATAGCCAGGCAACGATTTGCTAGGAAGGGTGACAAAGGTTAGAGATTCGTGGTAATTTGGGAGGCTTGAGCAGCAAGTGGTAGGTAATGCAGCATAGCGATAGAACGAAGCAACTAGCATAGCAATGATCGTAATGAGATCAAAGGTGACGGTCATCTTGCCTGAAATTCCGCAAGGAAGAAGAACGAGTCCATGAAGAAGACAACCGGACGTAGTCGAACGAATCCTCACAACTCCGGAACGAAACCAAAGCTAACGAGAGAAGCGACCCGGAAAGAAGCAAACAACATGGTAAACGCACAAGCATAATCATGGCATGATGCAAAATCAAGTATGATGCATGTCCGGTTTAATGAGGCATGGCATGGCAAAGTACAACAAACAATACTACAAGTTAAGTGGAGCTCAATATGCCATGAGTTGCATATTGAGAAAACACCACATGCAATTATTTAGTTTGATCTCGTTATAAGCTACTCAACAATATTAAATGTTGTTAAACATGGCAAGAAGTGAGGCATAAGTAAACTACCTATCTAGGCAAGTTTAAATGAGGCCAGAACAACGAACAACAATTCCGGAAAATCCTCATATGCATATTTCGAATTTGGTACTGTTCTGCCCTAAACCATATTTTATTATTGTTAAACAGGAAAATAAACTACACCATGTTAAACTAGGCATTTTTCCACGCCATTTACATATAAAGTTTATTTAAAATGGAGCTACGGTTATTTAGTTATGAAATAACTCATTTTAGCATGGCATTTAAGCAAAATTAAACAAACATCAACTTAAACATTTTAACATGGATGAAAAAGGCATGTTATGAAAGTACATGAAAAACTGAGCATATTTCATATATAGTTTATTTAATTCTGATGCATGGTTTGTGAATTATTGATGCATGAACATTAAGGGGTTTTCTGAAAACTGCAGTCTCTGGATAATTAGCAAACACGCAGAGCAGGAAAAAAAACATGACACGGGCCAAATCTGGAGCACTGCTGGGCTGGACAGAGAGGAGGGTTGTGGGGAGCTCACCCATGGGCTGAGGCCAGTCGGTGAAGGCAGCAGTCGAGGCGGCGCGAGCGAAGCCGGGCCTTGGATCGAACGAGGAGGGAGGCGCCGACGATGCTCGCACGGTCAACGGGCGTTGAACGAGGCATCATCCTCCTCTCGCCGGGCGAGAGAGGCTGGACAGCGCCAGCGATGGGACTTGGGCATCGGCATGTTCAGGAGGCCGTCGGCCACGGCGTGGAGATCCTCGATCGAGGCGGTCGTGCACGCATGAGCACGAGGAGGGCCTCGCCGGGTTTGTGCAGGAGAAGTGCAGGAGGCGCGCGAGGCTGGGGTGCTGCAGATGAGGACTGGCATCGGGGATGGCTTGCGGGAGCTCTGGCGTCGAAGGAGAACGGCAGGACGCCGGTGCTTGCTGGAACCGGGCGGAGGAGGAGCGAATCCGGGGGCCGGGGTGCCAGATCCAGGCTCCAAGGGAACTTCGAACGCCGGTGGAGACAGATCAGCGCGGCGACGAGCTCCTATCCATGGCAACAGAATGTAGAGAGGATTGAGAGAGAGAATCCAGAGGAAGGAGAAGAACGGAGGGAGGGTGGGCGCTCATCTTGCTAGCTGCAGGTTACGGGCCGGACCGGGAGGAGGTCGTGGCGGCGGCCGTCCCCACTGGCTCCGGGGCGAACACAGGGACGAGGAGGAGCTCGGGGCTCGGGCGAGGAGTGGATCGAGGGGTCTGGGGTTGGTTCGATGCTGAAAACAAGGGAGGCGGTCGGTGCGATCTGGAGGGATCCCGATGGAGAGAGTGGGTTGGTGGCGGCGATGGGACAAGCTCCCAAAGAACAAGAGTGGGTGGCGGCGGCGGGTGAGGGGATGGATGGATGGGACAGCATAGGGTCTAGGGTTAGACTATAAATATGAGAAAGACAGGAGTTTGGATCATCTGACCGAAATCCGATGGATAAGAATAAATAGGTAGGGAAGGCCAAATAAGAAAACGGAGACAATTTATAGATGTTTGGGGATGATCCGGACCCATCGGTCACGACTGCCCGGGTCGGGTTCGGGACAGCTTTCGGACGCGCACAAGGGGTTTGACGAAAGGCCATGGAGATAAGGGGGTTTTGACGGGCTCAGAGAAGAGAGAGAAGAGAGCGGTCCGGTTGATATGACACGTCAACAGAGATAAGGAAGAAGCGGCAACTACGAGCAGAAGCAAGTTTTATGAAAAACATGCGGATGCAATGCACATGATGCCATGAGATGAGATGCAAGACATGAACAAAATGCAAAACAAAAGACAAAAACCCAACCACAAAGTAAATAATATATCGCATCTCCGGAAAAGGCAAGAGTTGGAGTTATGAATATGGAAAGTTGTATCCGGGGCGTTACAACACTCCACCACTACGAGAGGATCTTGTCCCGAGATCTAGGATGGCACCGGAGGTAAAAGGAAGAGGAAGATAAGAGGTAAAACTAAGTTGCTTCTTCGACAAAAGAGTGAAACCAAAGAACCTTGAGAGGTTGATCAAATTGAAAGAAAGAGTACCATGGAGATGAACAAGATTGCAAACACTCCGTTAGCAAAGAGAAACAAGGAATATTACAAGAACCTTGTAGGTTGAAAGCCATAAGAAAAGGGTTACAATGGACAAGAAGTACATGCAAGCACTCCGGTTGAAACGAAATGTACAAGGAACGGTAGGAACAATTACGACAACATTCCGGTTGAAAAGAGATGCAAGACTTGATAAGATGAAAAGAACTTGAGCGGAGGACATAACACTCATGTTAAACGGATAAGCAAGGAAAAGAACATGATATTGGCAAAACGAGATGATGGGACGAAGAGAGCAACATCACAATGCCTCCTGAAGAAAGAATAGAAGATAGATTATTGGAATAATGTAATGTAGGAGAAAATGCCAACTTCTGCCACAAATGAGCTTGGAAAGCACCCTTCCCAGAAGGTTAGAACGGAGTTGTTGGAAAACCAACAACGAAAGGATAAGCTTGTAGTGGGCTTATGGAAACATCTCAAAATTATGAGGTGAGCTTCTGCCACCAACGGAAACAAATGATTGGATTGATATCAACAAGGAGACGAGAAACTTATATCACCGGGAGGACAAATGAAGAACTTGGGTCATTTATAAGCACCATAACTAGCAACAATCCTTAGGGAAGGTTGTAGGTGAAATATAACCCAATATAATTCCAACAAAAAGATTGATTGGTTGAAAAGATCTCTTGAACGAAGAGAAAATGATGGATATAAAATACCTCATTCTTGACAACATATGAATCATGAAACATGAAGGAAATTGTCAAGAGTGACATAACACCACCTCAAAAGATAAGATAGAAAGAATTGCACTTTGGAATGCAAGAAGAACAATACTTGAACTCCTCAAAACAAGACATGTGTTGAACACCATGTTTGTTTTTAGAGTATCGCTTGGCTGATCATAACTTCGAGAGAAACCTTGAAGAACAATTGAATAATTAGAAGAATCCTTGAGCCATCATGTAGAGCCTCCATGAAGAACTCTGGTAATGAAAAGATGATAAAAAGAAAGAGAAGTTGAAAACACAGGGTGAAGACTTGCGATGATTTAGAAGGAGCTTTGTGACGAGATAAAGCGGAAAAAACTTGGAACTCCGGAAAAGAAAAGATGAACAACTTAGAACCGAGAAATGATATCATGAACAACTCCAGAAAAAAGAATTGAATTTATTAGATGAAAGAAGAATATGAACTACATTATGCTCATCCTTCACCAATTAAATTGATGACAAGCAATGGATTTGGCATACTACTTATTCTCGTAGAAAGGATTAAGATAGATATGGCGAAAACTTGAAGAAGTCTCCGACGAATCACCGAGAGGATTGGAAAGGACGAATGAAATGATACGGTAATAAAGGAAGAGGAATCTTGAACGAACCACCGTAAAAATTGAAAATGAAAGTAGCAAAGGCACAATACACCGGGAAGAATTGGAAAATGAATGAAGATACTTAAGGGGATTTAGATACAAGAGAATGAAGAGATCATGAACTGATTAGAGGATATTTGAATTATTCACCGGTAAGATTTGGAGAACGGTAGCTACACACTGAGAATGAAGAATTATGACATGATGGCCTTCGGAGGAAAGAAATGGAAAAACTCATGAAATGCTCCGGATGGGTGAAAAGAATTCCCACAATCGAAAACAATTATGAGAGGACGGCATCAAACTTGAACTACGCATCTTTGGAAGAATGGGTAAGGATTTAAGAGGAACTCTTCTTCGGTCTTCACATGTTGAGAATGACGATGAGAAACATCACCATGAATTGTTGAGGCACTCCAGAATGAAAATTGGAAAGGTTGAACCAACAATGAAAAGAATTTGAAACCGGCCTAGGAGAAGGCATGTGACTGATGAAAATTCATTCTTACGTCAAACTTTGAAAGGAACTAGAGAATACCTCCGGGAAAATAGAAGAGTCAGGTAAGATCCTGGGAAAAGACCTGTGGGTTAGGGCCCACTCGAAAGAAACATCGTTGAAGGATTTTAAAGAGAGATTGCACCGGTTGAATTAAATTACTCGAATGAGATAACAACCTCAAAATAACTTGAATGGATCTAGAATGAAAAGACGAGCCTTCTGAGATATCTTCAACACTCCAGAACAAATGAATAGCGAGAAGTGAATGATTAAGAGGTGCATCGGCAAGAGAAAGCATTTGCAACAAGGAAAGGAATATGATCAACACTGAAATCTTGAGTTAAATCCACCGGAAAAGAATACAAGAATGAAGAATGATGAACTTGGAGCTGTTGAGCATCTTCATGAGGGATCACTGGATCAGAACATTGATTGAAAAGAGTGAAGAGACTTCACATGAATAAATGCATACTTGATTAAAATATGTAAGTCCTTTCAAAAAAGGGTGGGAGGGCGGGAAAACAAAGACAACTTGGGACGGATGAAACAAACACTGTTGAGAAAACTTAGAATTAATCTCGCAAATGTTGAAATGATCGGATCCACTTAAAGAGAAGCACGCCGGTTGGAAAAGAATTAGCATGACGACCTCGATGATTAAGAAGGATTAGTATTCACATAGCAACATGAGAACACCGTCTAGGGAAGGTATGGATCAACACTTGACATCGAAGCAACTCGAATACCACAAATAAAACAAAACAAAGGATTTGGCTTGCAGAATAAGCCGGAACAAATACATATGATAGAGATTTACCCAATCTCATATCATGCATCTGTCGGAAAGATATTCTAGGAGCTACTTGAATACCCACCTATAAACTCCCGAAACTTTCTGGTTATGCAATAAGGTGTTGGAGATACAGGGGACACAAAATATACACCCAAACTAACAATACCTAGATCTAGCTGTATCCATCCTTCAACACATAACCAAGAAAACTCCGGAAATCATGTACCTCAACCTTCGAAAAGAATCTGTTATACGAGTTATGGCAATACTCCCAAACTCCCCAGTACTGGGTGGCGTCGAGGTTATCTCACCAACAACTGCATAAAAGAGATTTTCGATGTCGGCAAAACTCAGGTATTCCAGAACTGCAACGATAAAATTGTCACATCCCTAGAGTTTGTTTGTAACTAGTGGCTGTCGGGGGTTGGGTGCGACATATGCCAAAGGATGGCTTATCATGGAGGGGGCGAGTAGAACGTTGCCGGTGCCTGGAAACGGGATGAGGCGAAGGCATGCACGCCGGCGAAACTTACCCAGCTTCAGGGCTCTCCGTGGAGATAACACCCCTACTGCTGCTCTGCGGGGTTTCCGCATTATCACTATGGCAAAGTGAGTACAAGGTTGCTCCTTGAGCTGTTCGGGGTGAGGAAGGAGAAGGGCATGGCTAGCTCTTCTCTTCCTCCTATGTGTGTGTCAAACTACTAGGGTCCAACCCTTTGCATGGGTGCCCCGGGGGGTTTATATAGGCCTACCCCTCGGGGGTACAATGGTAATCCGGTGGCGCAGTCCCGGCCGTCGATCTCTTAAGTCGCCGTCTTCTCCGCCGACTTAGGGCCCGCCGACTAAGCGGGCCCCGCCCGGTCCAAGATGGGGCCGATAGCCCTTGTCCGCCGCGGGCGGGTCTTGCCGGCTGCGGGTTACTGTAGTCGTGCTTCTAATGACGCGAGCTTGGTCATGGGTTCATGGCAACAGTGCCGCCACCTCACGGGCGATCACCGTTGCCACTCCCTGTCTTGTCTAGTTAATGGCACACGGAGCCCGTGGGAGGGGCCGGCCGACTCTCGGAGGCCGACTCCCAGCGGGTCCGTCTTGGGGCACTCTCACCGTCTTACAGATTCCCGCCGACAAGCGGGACCCGCCGTCTTCGGGTCGCATGCAGGCCATGGTGGGCACAGGGATCCGCCACGGGTCGACGTTGTGGCAGCGTGGCAGGTTGCCGCGCCGGACGGAGATCTCCGTCGGCCACGGCGTTACGTAGCCATGCACATCGCTATGAACGGGGCAGGACGGGCTGCGGCGGCCCCATCCCGCCCCGTCCGTAGTCGCATTAGCAGGAGGCGGTGAGTCGCGGGCCGACTCCCGTGGCACGCCAAGTCATGGCCGGGAGTAGGCTTATCTTGGGGCCGTCTCTAGGACTTTCGGTGGGAGGAAGCGTCGGCGGCTCTGTCGCCGACTCCCGAGGCGGCTCTTGACTTGGGGTCTTGAGGCGCGATCTGCCCCGATGTTTTGAAAGGTCCAGGGGCTCGGGTTTGCCTACCCGCGGCCCATTACTCCGACAGTAGTCCCCGAAGCTGGTGAGGCGCCGAGGGCAACATGTCGAGGAGCCTCAACAGTTTCATCCTTCTAATGGAAGAATCTGGGCTCGGCTCGCCGTCTCTCTCTTGAGCCGACTAGCCGGAGTCGGCCTTGCGGGAGGCCGTCTTGCTCCTCAAAGGTTTCGAAGGTCGTGGCGGGATCTGGGCGGCGTGCCTGATAAGCTTCCAAGCAGCTGCCCGTTGCGGGCCCGCCACATGACGCCACGCGGCAAGGCCAGTCTGCCCGCCCACGCGCGTGACTAGACAGGCCCGTCAGGCTGGGCCCGCCACTACCGCGCCTCGGCGCACGGGCGAATCCGTTGCGGCCGTGCGGGCGGTAGGGCCCCACGCCGTTCTATCGCGATAATGTCGTGGGTTAAATCGTGGGGGCGTGGGGGCGTGGGCGCAGTTAATCCCACGCCCGCCCCCTCGGCTTCTCAGCATAGGCGCCTATAAGTAGGTGGGAGGGGGGGGGGCGACGCACATGCACCCACTCTCCCCGCTTCCTCTCGCTTCCTCTCCTCCCTCTCTTCGTCTTCCTCTTGCCTGTGCCGCGCCGAACCATGCCGCGCCGCGGAGATGAGCTCCTCCTCCGCCGCCGCGCGCTCCGGCGTGTGGGATGGCTCCATAGTGGACGACGACATCATCGAGTTCCTCCGCCAGACGCGCCGCATCCCCGGCACCAACCTAGTGCGGACCCGCACCGCGCCGGCGGGCGAAATAACGCTGGCGCCGGAGGAGGGCGAGCGGGTCATATTCCACTCACACCTCATGCGCAGGCTCGGGCTGCCGGCGAGTGGCTTCTTCCGCCCGTTCCTGGAGTTCCACGGGCTCCAGCCGCACCACCTCAGTCCAAACACGGTGGTGCTGCTGGCCGCCTTCGCATCTTTGTGCTAAGGCTTTCTCGGCGTTCTCCCCACCATTGAGCTATGGGGGGAATTCTTCCAAGCCATGCTCGGAACCCACGTTTCTCGCGTGCCGGCTCTGTGCGGCGCTTTCATCGCCATGAGGAGGCCGGTGCCCGACAACCCCTTCCCTGCCATCCCACTCATCAAGTCGGTGAAGATGTGGCAGCGTACGTATTTCTACATGAAGAACGTCGCCCCAGAAGGCGACTGGGTCAACCTACCGCCTTACGTGGCCGGCGAGTTGGCGGGGAGAC
This sequence comes from Aegilops bicornis, assembly GCA_021605145.1. Taxonomy (NCBI): domain Eukaryota; kingdom Viridiplantae; phylum Streptophyta; class Magnoliopsida; order Poales; family Poaceae; genus Aegilops; species Aegilops bicornis. Next base: position 33,931,971 of record CM038673.1, read on the forward strand.
TCCCCAGCTAGTCCCATCGGGCCAGGACGCTGACTCCCGCAGGCGCCGCCGCCGTCGCGCGGCTTCGTGTGATGACGCAGTCGGAGGGCCTGACTGGGGCCGACTTGCTGGCCGCCGTCGTGGCGCGCCGAGTTCTTCCTCTCCAAGGCCGACCTCATGTGATCTATCAGATGAGTGGCCGCCGGGACCCCAGTCGGCTGTGCTCCAAAGATATGCCCCACACGGAGGTGGTGGACATGGTGAATTTCCTAGCGAACCGCGGCCTCACGGAGGAATGGTAGTTCGGCAAGGAGCCGTACTCGCGCGCCAACCCCCCGCCTCTGGTAAGTCATTTCTCTTGCTTTTCTGTTTCCTTCTTCAGCAGAATCCGACTTTGATTTTCTTTGGTCTTTTCCGCGTCAGAACCCCCTCATGCAGCCCTCGGCCGGCACCCGCGGGGCCAGCTCGTGAATTCATCCCCGACTGGGCGGAGAGCGACGCCGACGACCCCGACTTGGGGGTGGCGGCGATGGAGACCGACGCCGAGGGAGGAGGAGGGGCCGACGACTTCAGGCCTTCGGCAACCTTCGCCGACTGGCCTGATGACGATGGCGAAAGGGAAGTCGTCCCTCGCCGCCAACCGAAAGCCGGCCATCTAGGCGCGAGCTCCTCCACCGTCTTGGGTGGTCGAGGCGGCACCAAGAAGCGCCGGGCCGGGCCGAGCTTGCCAGGCGGCCGGGCGAAGAAGTTCAGGGGGACGGCCGCCGCGACCCAGCGCGAAGAGGCGGTCGCGAAGGCTAACCGCTTCCGCAAGGAAGTGAAGAAGCCGCCGCTGGTCTCCGCGTAAGTACTTCTTGTTTTGTCTTGTATCCTTCTGGTCCGTCTTGTCCAAGTCTTTATATGTCTTTTTCTCATCAGGGCTCCTCTCACCTTGGAGAGGGTTTCCGTCGCCTCCGTCATGGGGTCGGCAGAGACGTCCGCCTAAACTCGACGGATTGACCCTGCGGCCGACCTCCAGGAAGCGACGGAGTGGAACGTGCAGGAGAAGCGCGACGAGGAGGAGGCCGCCAGTCTGGAGAAGGCGGAGGTCGAGAAGGCGGCGGCTTCCGCCCAGAATAAGCTGGAGGAGACCGAAGCCGCTGTTGCAGCCAAGAGGTGAGCCGAGGAGGCCGCACGCCTCCAGTCGGCGCTGCTCGTCACCCTGCTGAGCTCTGCACCGCCGCCGTCGGAGTTCATGGGGCAGACGGAGGGAGTCGCGGTGAGTTCCCCGTTGCGGAGAACGAAGGCGGCGAGGCCTCCCTGTCGGGCACGGCCGAGCCACCCCCGCTGCCTCCACCGCAGTCCGAGAGCGCCGCGAGGCAAACAGCCGGTGGACCGCCCTTTGTCTGCCGCCGACCGACGACGAGGCCGTGGCGAGGCTGCTTCTTCAAGTCGCCGCGCCAGCGCGACGCCGTCTTGAGAATGCGACTTCGGCGCCACGCCCCTTGGAGACCGGCGCCGCCAGCTCGGCCATTCCAGACGCCGAGGCGTCGAGCGCCGCGCCCGTTGGGTGATGCGGAGGCGAGCACAGTTCGAACACGGCGCTTCGACATCCGTGCTGTGAGCCGAGGGCGACGCCATCCAGAACTGCTCAAGGCGCACTGGCGTCGCGAGCCGCCGTCTTGGGTATGTTTCTTCTTTGAATTTTCTCGCTCTTCTCTGTGAGGCGGCGCCTCCACTGGAGTGTAGTCCTCGAGTTTCGGCCGAGGCTGTGCAGCGGCTCGAACTCTATTTGCCGACTTCCAAATTTTTACCTTTTGTGAAATTCTTGTCGCGGGAGTATCACAACCTCACGCGCCACTGCCTTCAACCGCATAGCGTTGAGGAGCTGGGCAAGCGGATCGCCGACTTGGCGAGGAGCCAAGGTGAGTTTTCTTCTTCATTCGTGGCTGGCGCACTTCATGGGTCAGTAGTCCCGAGATTCGAGCCGACTGCTGCGATCGAGCCGGATCTTCTGGCGACCTTCTTAGCCGGCGACTTTGCGTCCTTCTTCTTTTATTCTTCAAAGGCCAGCGCCACTCTTGGCGGCAGCTGGTACGGCCAACACCGCCTTTGCGCACCAAGGAGGAGGAGTGCAGCAAGCTCGCCCATGAGCGCGGCCTCAGGCTACGCAAGTGGCGGAGCGAGAGGGGAGCGATTTAAGGCGGCGCGGGGACGAGGCGGAGAAGAAAGAGGCTGCTCTCTGGCCGAGTTTGAGAGCGAGCGCTCCTCCTGGACCGACAAGGAAGCGCTGCTGACCTCCGGCTTCCATGAAATCGAGGACATCGTCGATGGTGAGTTTGTTTTTACTTCTTCCTTTGGGCCGCCGACTATAGGTCGGGCAGCCAATCAAGCCATCGAGGCTCATCGCGAGGCGCGAAGGGCGGGTGGTGCTGAGATCACTGCCAACGCCCCCCGGACCCTTGACGAGCAGCTCCTAAGCATTGAGGCTCGTCTGCGGTCGACCCATCGGATGCTGCGCCGGCTTCAGCGTGTCGGCTCCCAGGCGATCGATGCTCTGTGGCCGGACATGCCGATTCTGCGCACTCCCAGCCGGACCGCCGACTAGCTGGAGGTCGCGGCTGGCCGTCTTGAGGCCTGGAAGGGTTCCGCGGCCCGGGCTGGAGCGCGCCGGGGCCTGGAGTTCGTCAAGGCGTGGTATCCCGGGCTGGATCTGGACCGGCTGGCCGCGTTCCGGTCAGAGGCCCAGGCGGAGTTGCTGGCCGCGGAGGACGCCCTCGTCGAGCGTGCGGCGGCTATTGCCGACTACACGGACACCAGCGTCTTTTCGCCCTCGGCGGGCCGAGGATTTATGGGGAGGCGCCACGAGTGGTTCAGATGAACCTGGACTACGATGAGGACTCGGTGGAGGGGATCGACTCCAGCGCCGAGGAGGAAGACGAGGCGGAGGACGGAGACGAGATGGAGGCGCCAGAAGACGGAGTGGGCGACCAGCCTCAGCTCGACCGCGCCTCCAGCAACGAGCCGCGCCCGTCTGGGCCGGCTATTGCCGAAGACGATCAAGCCGAGACCGCCCAGCCGGCCGCCCCGGCGCCTGACGCCACCATCGCCTCCGGCCTTCCGACCCCATCTGCCACTTCCTAGGCCGCTGTCTCGCCTTTATTTTATCTGTTTTGATAGTCTTTGAAAGAACTTGTTAATTCGCACAATTCCACCATGGGTGTATTACGAACCTCTGTCCAAGATCCGCCAAGGGCCTAAGCTGTGTAAATATTATCCTAATTTTATCTTTCCTTGCTTATTGCTCACGAGTTGCCGCCTTCCACTGAGTTGCCGCCTTGCCCATCGGGCAACCGTCTATGGACTGCCGTCTGGGTCAAGTGCTTGGCTACCTTTGAGAAGGCAAGTACTTGGCCATTTTTTAGAGTCTTTAAGCAAGTTGGGTAGAAAGCGGCAAGCCGACTACTTAAGAGTCGGTTTTTGCAAAACGGGGCTGGAAGCCGACTTAAACTATGTTTATGCTTTGGGTCCTTAGCCATTTTTTCGTGTGGGCGCCCGTTCTTCATTACTCCTGCTCACCAAACAGTCGCTCAGCGAGCTGCGACTTCTGATAGGAGACGGCTTAGGCACCGCACGTTACTTGTCTGACTGCAGGAAGCATTTCATAGCCCAAGGCGGCGAGTCCCCGGGCCGACTAGTCGAGCCCGGTGCCAAATAGCATAACAAAGAGTAACATACTCGAAGGCATAATTCTTATCATACAGATAACAAAAGATGGCAGTCCCCGAGCTCGTCTCGGGGAGCCTGAAGTCTTGGTACTTTAAACACAAAGGGTAGCGTGGTACATACTGCATCAACTGTAAAATCTTCGGAGGAGATTCGCATTCCATGGCCGTTCCGTCTCTTTCTTGCGAGTCATCCTCTTGCATGCTCGGGGCTTCTCGAAAGGCGTCGATCGAGTAGTAGGAGTCGTTTCCAGCACTTTCTAATGATGAATGGGCCTTCCCAAAGCATACCGGCCGGCTTGCTGGCGGCTGTTCATTGGATCGGCCGAGCACAAGGTCGCCCTCTTGGAATGATCTTGGCTTGACCTTCTTGTTGTAGTAGCGGCGCAGGCTCTGCTGGTAGATGCTGGACCAGCTGAGTGCCAGCAGCCGGCCCTCTTCCAGCAGATCGACGCCGTCTTGACGTGCTTCCTCTCCTTCCTCTTCGGTGTACATGGTGACTCGCGGGGAGTCGAACTCTATATCCGTTGGGATGACGGCTTTGGCACCGTAGACGAGGAAGAAGGGTGTGAAGCCAGTTGACTTGTTTGGAGTCGTGCGCAGACTCGAGGAAGGGCCGGTAGCAACTCCTCAAGCGGCCGGCCGAACGCTTCCGGTGGTTCGACCGATCGAGGCTTGATGCCGAACGAGATGAGGCCATTTTCTCGCTCCACCGCCGTTTGATCGCGGATGGGCAACGGACGCCATTCGATCGGATGCCCTGCATCGCGCGAAACGGGCTGTGGCGCCTTTGGCAAAATTTGTGCCATTGTCGGTGATGATGTTGTGTGGTACGTCGTACCGAGTCGTGATGTCGGAGATGAAAGTCACTGCAGTAGGACCATTCAACTTCTTGATGGTTTTTGTTTCTATCCACTTGGTGAACTTGTCCACCGCGACAAGTAAGTGATTTAGGCCACCTCGTGCCGTTTTGAATGGTCCCACCATGTCCAGGCCCCAAACAGCAAAGGGCTAGGCAATGGGGATAGTCTTGAGTGCAGAAGCTAGCTGAAACGGCTTGGAGCGGAACAGCTGGCACCCCTTGCATTTCTGAACTAACTCCTTGGCTTCTTCTAGGGCGGTTGGCTAGAAGAAACCGTGTCGGAAGGCTTTGGCGACGAGCGCTCTTGAGGCTGCATGATGGCCACACTCGCCTTGATGAATGTCTTCGAGGATTGTCTGGCCCTGCTCTGGCTCAACACAACACTGGTATACACCAGTGACGTTGCGCCTGACCAGCTCTCTGTTGACTATAGTGTAGGACGCGGCTCGGTGTTGTACTTGCCGAGCCAAGGTCTCATCGGTTGGTAGCTCTCCGCTTACTAAGAACTTCAAGATGGGCTGGGCCCATGAGGGTGCTCCTATTTCTTCGACTATCAGTACTGCTACTTGGACGAGGGCGGCTGGGCTAGGAGGCGGCGGGTTGGAGTCCGCAGCCGCTTGCTGGGTTGATGAAGTCCCCGGGCCGACTGCGCAGTCCCCGGGCCGAGTACTGGAGTCTTCGCAATGGTCGCCGTAGTCCCCGGGTCGGGTTCTGAAGTCCCCGGGCTGGCTTCGACTGCAGCTTTCATTGGGCCGTCTGCAAGAATTCTTGTGCCGTCTGTTGAGGCTTTGGAGTCGGATCCGACTTCTTCAGGGGGAGCCGGCACAAAAATGGAGTCTGATTCTGGTGATGGCTTGACAGATGGCTTGAGGAGGCGCTGAAGGGCGACGCCGGATGGTATTGCCTGGCGGGTGGAGCCGATTCTTGCTAGGGTATCTGCTTGGTCGTTGTTGTTTCTTGGCACATGGAGGAACTCGCACCCCTCGAAATATCCACTCAGTTGCTGTACCAGGAGACGGTAGCTCGCCATGTTTGCATCTTTGGCGTCCCAGTCGCCGGATGACTGCTGGACCACCAAGTCGGAGTCGCCATAACACAGGATCCGGCGAATGCCAAGCTCTTTGGCAAGCCAGAGCCCGTGAATGAGCGCATCGTTGTAACTCTTTGGCTGCCTGGGGGATGGTCTGCAAACCAAAGTGCAAAGGTGGATTGGGGGTCATCGATATTAAAGTCCGTAATGATGCCCTCTTGTTGAAATTTTTACACAAGTTCTATAACAAGCTTGACATTCCCTGGGTCACCATGACTTGGGCAAATCAATATGTTGGCCAAGTGCCTCACGCTGTGGATTCGGTGGGATCCTTCTGGTGGAAAGATGTCCTGAAACTGACGCCAGTTTATCGAGGAATCTCGCGTGTGCAAGTGGTGGATGGCTCGACTACGTTGCTCTGGAAAGATTTGTGGTCCACCGATGTGCTCCAGGTGTCACATCCTCGAGCCTTCTCTTATACTCTGCATGAAGACATGATGGTGGCTGACTTCTGGGCCACCACGGATCTGCATGAAACCTTCCAGCTTCCGCTATCTCCTCAGGCTCATGCTGAGGCACTAGATGTCCAACGGGCTTCTTTCGAGCTAAACCCTCCAACAGCAATGACTGACATCTGGCATTACATTTGGAGCAAAGCAGATTACAGGCCAAAAGATTACTACAACAACTACTTTGACACTGCAACATCCCATCCAGCATTCCAAAAGCTTTGGAAATCCAACTGCACAATGCAAATAAAAGTGTTCGGGTGGCTGCTTCTGCAAGATAGGCTCAACACGCGTGATATGCTCCGAAGACGACACTATAACATTGGAGATGACTATGACTGTCTTCTCTATGGGCAAGAAGATGAGACTCTCGATCATATGATCTTCACGTGCCCCTTTAGCAAGATGTGCTGGGACAAAATACACATTGTTTGCGGTGATTTCCACGATAGGTTCACTGCTCTCCACAACGAACAAACATGTTGGCCAAACACGTTCTTTGTTGAAGACTTTTACACAGCTGCATGGAGCATATGGAAGGAAAGAAATGACAAGCACTTCCGAGGCGTTGTCCCCAGCGTTGACTCCTGGTCTGCACGCTTCAAAAAGGATCTACGACTTCTGCAACATAGAGTTAAAGTGGCACATCGAACGTCCCTGCTCTCGTACGGTGACACGCTTGGTTAAGTCACCTATATTTTTTCCTCTTTATCTTTGTAATATACAGTTAGCATACCGCTTACCAACTTGTATGGAGTAGCTGCACCACCCCTCTGGTGTACCAACCAGGAGTTGTGGGGATGATTTGTCTCTATATGTCTATGTAAACACCCCATTTATATAGATATGTGAAAATACAGTGGGAGTTCTCTCCCACTGTCAGTACCTCAAAAAAATGAGCGCCTCGTATTCGGCGACGTTGTTGGAGGCGGCGAAATGGATCTGCAGCGCGTACTTGAGCTTGTTGCCTTTGGGGGAAGTGAGGACCACGCCGGCTCCCAAGCCGGTGCGCATCTTGGAGCCATCGAAGTGCATCCGCCAATGGATGGAGTCAGCACCTTGGCGGTAGTCGGGTCTCAGCCCAGTCGACGAGGAAGTCGGCCAGTGCTTGCGACTTGATGGCGATGCGGGGCTGGTAATAGATGGTGTCGGGAGCCAGCTCTATGGCCCATTTGGCCACTCGGCTAGAAGCATCTCGGCTTCCGATGATCTCTGCTAGTGGGGCCGTGCAAACCACGGTGATTGGATGCTCTTGAAAGTAAGGCTTCAACTTCTTGGCGGCAAAGTGCACGTCGTAACACATCTTACGGTAGTGGGGTAGTTACGCTTGGAGGTCGGCAGATTGCCCGCTCGGGTAATATCTTGGTCTCACGGACAGGTTGCGCCTTGCCTTCCTCCTTGCATTCAACTACAATGACTGTGCTGACTACCCTACTGGTGGCGGCAATATACAGGAGCATGGGCTCCTTGGGAGTCGGGGACGCAAGCATGGGGGTAGTAGTCAGCATTTTCTTCAACTGGAGAAAAGCTTCGTCCGCCTTGGGGTTCCATTCGAGGAAGGTGGTCTTCTTCATGAGCTGGTACAGAGGAAGAGCTTTCTCGCCCGGTGGTGATGAATCGGTGATGGACGTAAACAGCCGGTGAACTTTTGCACATCTAACGATCGGCGGGTACTTCCATCCTTTCGATTGCCTCGATCTTTCACAGGTTGCACTCTATGACGTTCGAGACCAGAAACCAAGGAGCTGGCCGGGTTTGGTACTCAAGACGCACTTCTACTGGGTTGAGATTGATCTCGAATCGGGCGCAGATTTTCAAAGGTCTCCTTGAGGTCTTCCAACAGCGTTCCTCGCTTCTCCGTCTTCACCACCACGTCATCCACGTAAGCGTGGGCGTTTCGCCAAGCTGCTTGAGGAGGCACTACGCATGCAACGCTGAAAGGTGGCGCCGGCATTCCTTAAGCCGAGCAGGCGTGGTCGAATGGCGTAAGGCTCCAAAGCGGCGTGATGAAGGCGGTCTTCAATCTGTCGGCCGGGTTCAGCTTGATCTGGTGATATCCTGAGTATGCATCTAAGAAGCTCAACAGCTCGCATCCGGCTGTGGAGTCTATCACCTGATCAATTATCGGCAAAGCGAACGGTCCTTGTTGCAAGCTTTGTTGAGGCTTCTGTAGTCAATACACATCCGCCACTGCTTTTTCTTCTTTAGTACCAAGACTGGGTTCGCTAACCACTCTGGAAAGAACACTTCCATGATGAAACCGGCTGCGAGGAGCCGGGCTATCTCTTCTCCAACAACTCTTCTCTTCTCTTCTGACAAGCGGCGCAAGGGCTGCCTGACGAGCTTCACATCAGATCGGACATGTAACTTATGCTCGGCGAATTCCGTCAGTACACCTGGCATGTCTTTAGGGGACCATGCAAAAATTTCCCGATTCTCACGGAGGAAATCGACGAGCTCGCCTTCCTATTTACTGTCAAGGTTTGCACCTACAACAGCGTACCTCTCCGGGTGCTCCGGGTCCAAGGGTATCTTCTTTGTCTCTTTGGCCGTCTTGAACGAGCCCTCAGGTTCCGACTCCTTAGGGTTGGGCGACATCTCTGGCTGCTTGCCGGCCATTGCCACAACCCGATCAAGAAGCCGCTTCTCAGCTGCGATCACCAGGGACTCGGCCACCGACCGCTTTTTGCTGCAGTGAGACCAATTTCTGTAGTCGCCCGGCTCACGGTCGAGAATCCCCTTGGTACTCGGCATCTTCATCTTGAGGTAGGCGTAGTAGGGGACCGCCATGAACTTGGCCAAAGCAGGTCGGCCAAGCGAGCATGGTATGGGCTTTCGAGGTCCACCACTTGAACCAAACTGGCTCTCGTGAAAGTGATCTTTGTCCCCAAAGAGGACGTCTATTAGGATCTTGCCAATCGGTGGCAGGAAGGCTGTACAATTACGTGGAACACAGTCCGGCTGTTACAGGCTGTCTTTGCTTGATTCCTAACTTCTCCATTGTGTCCTTGTACGGGATGTTGATCTTGCCGCCTCCGTCTATCAGCACTCGCGAGAAGCGAGCGGCCCGCCTATCCGTGGCAAGGGTGGCTCCCAAGACCAGGGCGTAGGAGCCCGGATTCGGCATCACCTCTGGGTGATCATCTCGGCTCCAACTGATAGGTTTCTCGGACCAGTGCATGAATTCTGGAGTATCTGATGCTACTGCATTCACTTCTTGTTGTTGCACCGCTTTCTTTGCGGCGATCGTCAGTACACTAGTGAACACCACATAAACTCCATGCTCTTACGGATACTGCGTCTTGTACTCGCCGATCGCTCGACAAGCTCTTTGGGCGGTGGTGGAGGCGGCGGCCGAGCAGGCGGGGGAGGTACGAGGCCGTATCCCTTGGCGATCCTGGTGAGCCAGTGGCACTTCCGGGTGGTGTGGTTCGACGGCTTCACGCCGCTATGGAATTTGCAGGGTCCATCTAGAGTCTGCTCGTAAGAGAAGGCCGGAAACCAGTTGGAGTTGCCGCCTTTCTGCCGCTTGACCGGAGGCTGCCCCTCTGGCTGTTGGCCTTCGACTGTCGCCACCGGCTGTTGGAAGGCACTGCGGGGCCTTGCTTGTGATCATTCTGCTGCTATAAATCGCTGCAGTGTCGCCGGAGTTACAGGAGCTGAGGAGCCACCTTGCGGTCGCCGACTTCGATCTCCGTCTTCATGGAGGAGTCGGTGTGGCATATTTATGCTGCTATGATCAGCTGACTCGTCGAGGGTCTCCGGCTCGTCGCAAAGGCGCTTGTGCTTGAGGAGGTGCCTTCTGCGCACCCGGCGGTGAAGTACTCGATAGCACTGCACCTCCTGCACTCCCTCGCAGGAGTTCCGGAGCTCGACCCAGCGCGTGAGGTAGTTGCGAGTGGACTCGTTGGGGCCTTGCACGCACAAGGAGAGCTGGCGAGGCTTGTGAGGTCGCCTATACGTGCTCGTGAAGTTGCGGACGAAGGCCTCGGTGAAGTCAACCCAATTTGTTGATCTTTGCGGGGCTTCAAGTGTTCAACCATGTCCGGGCCATGCCACAGAGCATGAGGGAATATACTTTACGACAGCGCTTGTTGCCGTTTGCTATCTTGACGGCCGTGGAGTAGTCCACAAGCGATCCTCCGGCTTCACGCAGGCCGGTGTATTTGGGTGTATCTCGGGGAGTGTGAACCCTCAGGGAAGGGCTCGTCTCGGATGCGAGGTGCAAACGGGCGGACCCACTTCGTCTTCTTCTTCCAGCGCCGAGGATCGGTGGAGTCGCTCGATCCGGTGGCGGGCGTCGTTCTCCGACTCCTCTCGGCGGCCAAAGGCGGTCGCCGAGTTTGATGTTCGGCAGCGGCGGGAGACTTCGCCTTTCTCTGCGGGGAGGAGGTGCAGATAGTCGTCCCGCCGCTTCCACCGCTCTTGGGCGGCCGTCTTAAATCACGCTCGATGGAGATGTGGAGTCCGACTATGGTGACAGCCCGATCCTTGTTTTTTCTTCCACGGACACCGCCGATCGGCGTCAAGGACGTCAGCGCCTATGATCTCGGCGGGAGGCAAGTCGCCGTGTTGTCGTCGCGGCGCCCCGTCTGGCGGGCGGTCTTCTTGCGCGGCAGCGTCGAGGAGCCTTTGGACTCGCTCCATCATCGGCGGCGCTCCTTGCCGTCGAAGTTATCCAGCTCGTCGCCGCGCTTTGGCGCGCGGATGTTCTCCGCGGCGTGGCGTACAGGCGATTGGCCCCAAACAGGTTGGCGATAGCTACGCCACCTTCTTTGGACCGCGCCTAGGAGGCTAGGCTCGAGCCGAAAGCCGCGAAGCGCCCAGCGCGATCCATTTCGTCTTTGGTAGGCTTCGACAAGCGTCTAATGCTTGCCGGCTTCTTGGCGCCTACGAGGAGCTGGAGGCGCGCGCCTCCGGCGTCAGCGTCGGCGTCTTCCGGAATAAGCGCGTTAGGTCTTGCGAACCGCATCGAGAGGGTCATGAGTCCCTTCGCCGGAAGGCTCGCTATGACCAATGACGAGCACTTCCGTGACGGTGCTTCCGCCACTCTCCGCGCGAGGGAGCGGCTCATCGTAGACCACCACGTTGGTGGGGAACGCGTTGAGCGACGCGGTGTCAGAGTCGACCAGCATCGGGTCGGTGGATCCTACGGACTCCAGGTTGGCGGCGGGCTCGCCGGCAACATGGAGCTGCTCGAGGAGGCCCGCGAGGAGGCTCTCTGGGCCGTCCGTGCACATGCCGGATCACGGGCTCGCGGAGAAAGCGAACCGCCGACAAGTTCGGTGAGAGCAGCTTCGCCCCATGAGCGACCTCGGCATCATCACAGTAGCGTTAGGCGCTGACTCCGTCTGAATGTCTTGGGCTGGCTGCGCTTCGCCGAGGGAGGAAGAGGGTTCCCGTCGAGCGAGTCTCGAGCGACTATGCACCTAGCCCCACGGTGGGCGCCAAATGTCGAGGTTGGAGTGCGACATATGCCAAAGGATGGCTTATCATGTAGGAAAGTAGAACGTCGCCGGTGCACAGAAGCAGGATGAGGCGAAGGCATGAACGCCGTGAAACTTACCCAACTTGGGGCTCTCCGTGGAGATAACACCCCTACTGCTGCTCTTCGGGGTTTCCGCATGATCACTATGGCAAAGTGAGTACAAGGTTGCTCCTTGAGCTGTTCGGGGTGAGGAAGGAGAAGGGCACGACTAGCTCTTCTCTTCCTCCTATGTGTGTGTCAAACTACTAGGGTCCAACCCTTTGCATGGGTGCCCCGGGGGGTTTATATAGGCCAACCCCGAAGTACAATCAATAATCCGGTGGAGTCGAGTCCCAGCCGTCGATCTCTTAAGTTGCTTAGTCTTCTCCTTGCCGACTTACAGGGGCCCGCCCGACTAGCAGCCCGCCGGCGGTCCAGCATGGGGCCGACAGCCCTTGTCCGCTAGGCGGGTCTTGCCCGGCTGCAGAGTTCTTATGCCGTGCTTCTAATGACACGAAGCTTGGTCATGGGGTCATGCAGCAGTGCCACCGCTGACAGGCGATCACTGTGCCACTCCCTCTCTTGTCTGCAGTTAATGGCGCCGCGGGCCGTGGGAGGGCGGCCGACTCTCGGAGGCCGACTCAGGGTCCATCTTGGGGCACTCTCGCTGTCTTCAGACTCCCGACAAAGGTAGAACCCGCCGTCTTCGAGTCGTGCAGGATGCGCCCGCAGAGGTGGCGTCGAGGCAGCGTGGCAGCAGCTGGACGGATATCTCCGTCGTCTGGCGTTACGTGGCCATGCATCCTTTATGAGCAGGCGGGGGCGGAGCGAGGCAGCCCCATCCTGTCCGTCCGTAGTCGCGATTAGCGAGGCGGTGGAGTCGCCCGACTCCCGTGGCAACCAGCCGGAAGTCGGGGGAGTCGGCTTATCTTGGGGCCGTCTCGACGGGACTCGGTGGGAGGCGATCGGTGGCTCTGTCGCCCGACTCCGGAAGGCGGCTCTTCGTCTTGGGGTCTTGAGGCGCGATGCCTGATGTTTTGAAAGGTCCGAGGCTCGGGTTTGCCTACCCATGACCCATTACTCCGACGATGGCTTTGCATCCATGCATCATGTTTAAATTTCATGAAAATTTGAATTGAGGAATTTTCAAAAGCCTCAGAAAACCTCTAAAACTAACCAACATTTAAATCCCATCAAATGAGTCCAAGAAAATGTTCCTGTTATTCTGTAAAAAAATATTGGCATGAGGTAAAATGCAAACCAATATTTTTGGAGTGACTGAAATGTTTATTTAGGGCCTTTTGAATTAAATCAATGACATATTTGAGTTGGATTTATTTCAATTATATACAAAATAAAGCCCAAACATTTTTGTAAGTTGCATGTGACCTTGGGCTAGTCCTGAGATCACATAACAATTTACAGAAAGTTGCATGTGACCTTGGGCTAGTCCTGAGATCACATAACAATCAAAACAAAATAACAGAAATAGAAAAAACAGGAAAGAGAGATAGAGAGAGTTCCCTTGGCAGTAGGCAGGGGCGCGTGCTCGGCGCGCGTGGCCACACGCCGGCCACCTCCTCCCTGCCTGGCTGCCTCCTCCTCCCCCTGGACGTCTCCCGCAACGCCACACCACCCCCTGGAAATCTCTCGCTCTCCCCCCTGCTCTCTCCCTCGCCGTTCCCCATCCTACCCGAACGGGTTCGTCGCCGCCGTTCACCACCACCGTGGCCACCGCCTCCCCCACGCCTCTCTGACACGCGCAGGAGCTCCGCCTCCTCGCCCTGAAGCTCTCCGCCAGGCCACGCAAGCCAGAGCGCCCCATGGAGCCGTCGCCGTCGTCATCTTCATCTCCGGTGCCGGAGATCGTCTTCACCGCCCCGTCTTGTGCGTCCCGAGCTTCGCCGACAAGCCCGTCGCGTCCCTCGTGAGCTTCACTCCGTCCCCTCCCTCCATTTCTCCGTTCTCGCGTCGTAGCTCCCTTTCCCGCCATGGCGTAGCTTCGCCGCCCGTCCATGTCGCCGCCGTTCGCTTAGCAAACAGTAGCTCACGCCCACAAGACGTCAACATGCTCACTGTCTCCCGGCAAAGCCAACGCCATCGCTCGTAGCACTGCCGTGCACCGTAGCCCTTCTCCTCCTCTCGCCGAACTCGGGCGCCCATGTAGCTCTGCTCCTGCGAGCTCTGGCCTCCCCGGCTCCTCCCACCGGCACCACTCGATGCGCTCGAGCTCCAGCTCCATGTAGCCGCCCTCACTTGACCATTTGGTCACGGAGGAGAAACCCACCTCTCCGCCGTCCACAGCCTGCGGCGTCGAGCCTCGGGTCAACTCAGGCGAGTTTGACCCGGTTTGACCCTAGTTTGACTTTCCCTGAGTCACTGACAAGTGGGCCAGGCCCCAGCTAATCCTAGATTAGTTTGTTTTAATTAAGTTTAGTTACTCCACTGACATTTTTGTTAGTAGTAGTTTAACACTAATTATTTTAGATTAGTTAATTAGTCACTGACGTGTGGACCCCACACGCCGGGTTTGACCTAGACCCAGCTTCATTGACCTATGACATCAGCATGACGTGTTGCTGATGCAGTAATGTTTTCTGGGATTTTAAATAAATCATAAATGATTTATAAATTCCAGAAATTTGCCTAAACTTCTAAAAATCATAGTAAATCAACCGTAGCTCCAAATCAAACAAATTATATATGAAAAATTATCATAAAAATCCAATCTATCCATCTGTACCATTTTCATGTATGTTGGAACAACTTAAAGTTGCTGTTTAGGACAATTCAAATAAGGGGCATTTAAATAATCATATATGGAGTTTGAATCTGAATCATGTATTCAAACCAACTTCATTTAAATCATAGCTAGGTGCATTAGCTCAAATCACAGCATATTGCCATGTCATGATCATGCATCATATTGTGGCATTGCATTGATTGTGTTCTTTCTCGATTGCGGTGTTTGTCCCCTCTCGATAGACATGGTTCCGGACGATGAGTTCGATGGCGGCGATGAAGAACTATAATATCTTCGAAGTGCCGTGCAAGCAAAACCCCTTATTCATTCCGATACAATCCCACTCTCTCGCTCCTGCTCCCTTTTCTTTGCTTTAGGACAACAACGATTCATCATTACTTGCTGCGGTAGCTGAACCCCTTTATCCTCTGCATGACTGTCATTCCACAAGATATAGATGAAACCCACTAGCATGAGTAGGAGTTGTTTGAGCCCTGTTGTGCCTACTTAGTCATGCTTGTTTGTCATGCACTGCTCTTGCTTAGAGTTGAGTCAGTGCGATTCGCCGGGGATGAATTGGAATGTGGTGAACATGTCCTACTATGTGGGAGCTAAGTATGTGAACACGATTTGGTAAAGGTAGCGGTGAGAGGCCATGTAGGAGTACATGGTGGGTTGTCTCATTGAAGCCGTCCTTAGGAACTGAGTTCTGTGTTTGTGATCCATGATTCAGCTACTACCATGCATTGGGCCACGAAATATGACCCTTTCGACTTCTTAATCACCCTTGTCCTCTGTCCGGGAGTTGCAACTAGTTTACGGTGTTTGTAGGATATGTGTTGGAGGTCGTATGTGGCCCACCCTTGGGTGGGCTATGATGCGATAGATACACCGTGGCGGTGTCTGGAATGCCGTTTGGTATCTCGGGAACCCTGCACACATCGTTCGGGGCGTATGTGAAACCTCGGCGGACTCCTGCGGATGGAACTGAATAGGTGATAAACCTGGACTAGAGACTTGAGTGTTTAGCTAGGTCGTGGTCTACACCCACGTCGGCTTTAAGCTTGAAGTCTGCCGAGCACATGTCGTGTCTGGGCACGCTAAGTGGTGGAAACATGTATGAAGAAGTACACCCTGCAGGTTAACATCATCTATTCGAATAGCCGTGTCCATGATAAAGGACTTACAGGTTGCCTCTAGCAGTTCATAGACAAGTGAAAGTGGATACTCTAAAATGCGCAAGATAAGAGTGAGTGCTATGGATGGCGTTCTCGTGGGAAGGCAGAGGCGGATCCATAGTGGTGTATTGATATGGTGAATATGTGGACTGCGTGTAAGCCACATCAAAAGAGTTACTGCGGTCGTGGTTTAGGATAGCCACCGAGTCAAAGGCTGGCTTGCTGGGTCAAACTCCACCACCCCTTTGTTGACAATGATGCATATGTAGTTAGATCTGATGTAAGTCTTGCTGAGTACATTTGTACTCATGTTTGCTTATTTTATGTTTTGCAGAGAGACGTTAGTCTCGCTAGTAGTTCCGCGTGGACTTTGATGTTTAGCTTGTTACCTCAGCTACGATCTTGTGCCCTCGGTAGGATCTGGTAGATAGTCAGGTTTCTAAGCTTTTTCATTTATAGTTGTCTGTACTCAGACATGTAAAGTTTCTGCTTGTGCTTTGACTTGTATGCTCTGAATGTTGGGTCGTGAGACCCATGTTTGTAATATCTCGCGCCTCGGAGCCTATTGAATAAATATTTGAGTCGTATAGTTATGTTGTGATGCCATGTTGTATTTACACATATTGAGCATATTGTGTGTATGTTTGAAATGCTTGGTATGTGTGGGATCCGAGAATCTAGTTGTTTATCCTTGGCAGCCTCTCATATGGGGAAATGTAGTCTAGTGCTTCACGAGCGATAGTAGTCCGCTTCTGACCGGTTCAGCGGAGTCCTGCTAGCCAGACTACTCTTTGCTCTGGACATTTGTTGGCCGGCATGTGTTTCACTTCGTTCTGTGTGTCCCTTGAAATGTCACGCGGATGACACCCGAGTCCCGCCTAACACCTTTCTGACTGGGTTCCCGGAGTCCTGTTAGCCCATTCTTCGATCTTGATTCACAGCTGGCGAATCGACATGCTCGATGTGATTCATGTACTGTCCCCATGGGTTAGTGCCGCTTTGGGTTCACGACTAGCCATGTCGGCCGGGTTCTCTGTCATATGGATGCTAGCGACACTATAATATCGTGAGCCAAAAGGCATAAACGGTCCCGGGCCATGGTAAGGCGACACCCATAGAATACCGTCGTGAGGCCAAAAGTGATATGAGGTGTTACCGGCTAGATCGATGTGACTTGGAATCGGGGTCTGACAGCGTTGGTATCGAACTTTGTTGCTGTGGAGATTACCAAGCCAAACTGGTCGAAGTTGTGTCTAGAAATGTGTTAGTTATGTAAGGGAATTGATTGTGGAAGGGAACGTAAGGCTCTTTTTACTCCTTATACCTCATGGCCTTCTGATCTGAGTCATCCTCTTCTCTTCTACGGGAATTAAGAACTAGGCTTCTCATCTATCTATTCGGATGACGTGTTACTAATCCATAAACTTTTAAGATTGTTGGTTTTTAAGCCCCAGTTCAGTTTCTACTACTTCCCTGTGTTCATAGTTGGTCTCAGAACCTTGCTATTGTGATGTTCGGTGGTTATGTCACCATTTTTGCAGGATATCTCAAATCATTTTGAGCATTTACAGCCGTTATGCTGTCCGAGTCATCCTAGATTTCTATATAGTCTGATACATTTGCAAATCCCTTCTATCCGTTTCTAATGTTCATTTGGGCCAGATTAATCATATAAATTAGTGTGTTGAGTTACTCCGCTGCCTCGGCATATATGTTGGAGCTATTATTATGACTATAGGTGTCTTAGGGGATCATCTAGTAATCTAGCCATGCCTTATATTCCTAGTGTGATGATTCTGGCCATCATTCTCGAAAGCATCCCGTGATGCAATTTAGTTAGTAGGCATTCTATTCCTGGGTTCTTGAACCCGAGATTCACCCTACTTCATGTTGTTAGTATTTGCTAGTTCCTTTAGGATATTAGTAACCTTGCGACAGTCCTCAAGGCCCGTGGTATCTCATTCTTCCATATACCATGAACCATCCTTGGCAGGAGTTCCTTTGAACCAAAATGTCACAACAAGAGTGCTCTCGATGAGTTCCCCATTATATATTGTGACTCTGCAAGTTCTACCTTCTCCGCATGGGTTATCCGGGAGAAATGTTGAACTTTGCTCGACATACTAATCCATGCCTCCACAACTCGAAAATTTATATGTTCCTTTGAGTTGTCCCTCTTCAGTTGTATTCCGACCTTCGTCTATCAATTGATAGTCAGGAGTAATTGTGGACTCGTGTTCATCAATGCCTATTATTCTTGTGGTCCGTCAAGCCATTCTATTCTGGAATGACTAGAAGAAACAAACTCCAGTACCTCATCCATTTATAGGATTGGGTCAAAGTAGTTGTATCCCGCAGATCAAAATACCAATTCAGTTTTGTTCTGTTCTACCTCGGAGTATTACCCCCTTTATGTCAGAATTGTCATGAGAACTGCACCAACTCTCATGAATTCTTGACGTAGTGATACTTCTCACCATCATCATTCATTCCTTGGTCCTCGTGTTGTTGTAACCGGAATGCCAACAAGTGAATTGTGATGTGTGAAATCAATACTCCGAGCAACTCGTTGCTTGGTAGTAAATGGACAATATTCTCATTCTTACCGTGTTGGTTATTAAATCATCATCCTAAGATTGATCGTTCTACCTAGTCCTTATTTCTGGTGCGCTCTTCGATCAATAGTTAGGATTGTGTCAATCCCTCGCTCTATTGATCATATCATCTTGCCCTGAAAAGCAAGATTGTTCTCGAGCTTGGTAACATATCGGTGGTTCGTGATTTTCCGAATTTCTTCTCGGAAGTGTCACCAGGTTGTTTCCTGACTATTATGTTGAGCTCGTGATCATGTTGGTTTTCTTCTAAACCACCCTTTCTCCAAGAATATGTGCCGGATACCCTGAGTTAGTTGGTTAAGCTAAACAACAACTTGGAGAGTTGGAAGATAAAAGCTTACCTGACTTAGTTCATCTCCAAGGGATATCCTGGTGTGTGGGTGTTGAAGAAAGATGATATCTTCATCGATTGGTCCCTTTGACCTGTTATTGGATCTATTGCCTTGTCAAAACTTTGACTTGAGTATGGGCTATCGTCAAGTCAAATCAGAACCAACGATGTTCGTAATGTTGTCTTACTCGTGGTTGACCCCTCGAGCATACACCATTACATCTGTTGGTGCGACCAATGCTATCACCGTGTTCACATGATGGTGGAAGTCCAGTGATATGGAAATTCCGATGAGTTGTTGTTGAGCCCATCAGCAGCATTTTGTGTCCCCCGTGATTCATGTTGAACATCAACCTAGTGTTGAAAACTTTGTAAGCAATGCCTTCGTGTTCCATTCATGAAGCCTATGCTTGGATGGAAGAAGTGACTTCCTCGAATTCATGTGCTTTAGGTGTAAGTTGCCGCCATGAATTTGAGAAAGGTTTGTTTTGCTTCCTTCGGAATCATTCCAAGTCATTCATGCACGTGCGAAGTATTCTATGGTCTGATAGACTGATCATCTTCATTCCATATGAATTCCATAGCACACTAAGCTACTGATTGACTTGTTCTAGGAAAAGGAGTTAAGTGCTAATCCACGGTAATGCACAAGACTTTGTTATCCTCGATGATGGTTCCCAACTTTGAACTTCGGTAGTGTTTTATTATAAGACTACTAGGTGGTCATGCTTGTCTAGGACAGCATGTTCACATGTGTGTAGCAGAACCAGCTCATGTTTTGGAGCCTACTATCGTAGTTCATATCCCAAGAATATCACAACATCATCTCGTCGATTTGTGTTGCAACCTTTCTTTCGGACATGCCGAGTCTGAAGTATCATGTTTCTAACCAGATCTGAATCTCAGGAAAATATGATGGTTGGAACATTCTCAACATTTGCATTTTGTTCCCAGCTTGCACCCCATCGTGCCAATTTTCCATGGGTTGTCCTTCTCGTGATTCTTTGTCCAAGATAATCTTTAATAGTGGACTTGCCATAGGTCCCATTCATTTCCGATGATAAGCAAAATCATCCATTGCGTTGTCTTCAACAATGTAGTCCACATCATCCATTCTAGTTCGGGTATGCCATTCCTTCATACTACGTCAAACGATCGTTTGTGATTGCCTTAGGCTGGTATAAATAGTTTCAATGACCTAGATATCAAAAGTAATTCTTTTTGCCACTTAAGGGAATAGTCCTTCGAGTCACCTTCTTTGAGGTGCCCCGTTATGGGTCATGGCAATTTTTCCTTGCTACCCTGTCACCTCGTCAAATTGTTTATTCTGTCCCTCCTAATGCATGTTTTGCCTCTCAGCTCCAGAGATGTTTCTGCGTCTCATTCCGTGAGTTGATCCTGTGATCATTAAGATGATCCTAAATTGTTCGAACCTCAAGAAGATCGATTCTTCTAAAATCCCCCCTTTCTTATCGTTGTCATGTTGGATGTGGTTCTCAAGCCAAGACGTCAAGACAAAGATGGTGATCATGTCAACGTTCTTATGAAGTGCAACCTGCATCGCGAAGACCGTGTTAGCTTGTGCCCCATCTGTCTTCTTACCTCACGTCTTGAATCTCGGGACAAGATTCTTGTTTAGTGGGAGTGAGTTGTCACATCCCTAGAGTTTGTTTGTAACTAGTGGCTTTGCATCCATGCATCATGTTTAAATTTCATGAAAATTTGAATTGAGGAATTTTCAAAAGCCTCAGAAAACCTCTAAAACTAACCAACATTTAAATCCCATCAAATGAGTCCAAGAAAATGTTCCTGTTATTACGTAAAAAAATATTGGCATGAGGTAAAATGCAAACCAATATTTTTGGAGTAGTGAAATGTTTATTTAGGGCCTTTTGAATTAAATCAATGACATATTTGAGTTGGATTTATTTCTATTATATAAGAAATAAAAGCCCAAACATTTTTGTAAGTTGCATGTGACCTTGGGCTAGTCCCGAGTTCACATAACAATTTCTGAAAGTTTACAAAATGATTTGATATTCTAAATCAAATCAAAACAAAATAATAGAAATAGAAAAAAGCAGGAAAGAGAGATAGAGAGAGAAGTACTGGCGCTCACCTCTCAAACCACCGCCCAGCCTCTGCTTTGACCCACCACCACCGCCTGCCTCCCTGTCGCCTTCCTCCTCGCGCCAGTAGGCAGGGGCGCGTGCCCGGCGCGCGTGGCCACACGCCGACCACCTCCTCCCTGGCTGGCTGCCTCCTCCTCCCCCTGGACGTCTCCCGCAATGCCACGCTACCCCCTGGAACTCTCTCGCTCTCCCCACTGCTCTCTCCCTCGCCGTTCCCCATCCTACCCGAACGGGTTCGTCGCCGCCGTTCGCCACCACCGCGGCCACCGTCTCCCGCTCGCCTCTATGACACGCGCAGGAGCTCCGCCTCCTTGCCCTGAAGCTCTTCGTCGGGCCACGCAAGCCGGAGCGCCCCATGGAGCCGTCGCCGTCGTCATCTTCATCTCCGGTCGCCGGAGATCGTCTTCACCGCCCTTAGTCTTGTGGCGTCCTCGAGCTCGCCGACAAGCCCGTCGCGTCCGATGTGAGCTTCTGCTCCGTCCCCCTCCCTCCATTTCTCCGTTCTCGCGCCATAGCTCCCTTTGCCCGCAATGTCCTTAGCTCCTCGCCGCCGTCCATGTCGCCGCCGTCGCGCTAGCTGCCGTAGCTCACGCCCGCGCACGTCAACATGCTCAGCTGCCTCCCAGCAAGCCAATGCCACTGCCCGTAGCCCCTGCCGTGCACCGTAGCACCTTCTTCCCTCCTCGCCGAACTCCGGCCGCCGCCGCGAGCTCTACTCCGGCGAGCTCTGGCCTCCCCGGCTCCTCCCACCGGCACCACTCGACGCGCTCGAGCTCCAGCTCCATGTAGCCGCCCTCCGCCGGCCATTTTGTCGCCGGAGGAGGAAACCCGCACCTCTCCGCCGTCCCTGGCCCTGTCGGCGTCGAGCCACGGGTCAACTCCGGGGAGTTAGACCCGGTTTGACCCTAGTTTGACTTTCCCTGAGTCACTGACAAGTGGGACAGGCCCCAGCTAATCCTACATTAGTTTGTTTTAATTAAGTTTAATTACTCCACTGACAATTTTAGTTAGTAGTAGTTTAACACTAATTAATTTAGATTAGTTAGTTAGTCACTGACGTGTGGACCCCACACGCCAGGTTTGACCTGGACCCGGCTTTGTTGACCTATGACGTCAGCATGACATGTTGTCGATGCGATAATGTTTTTGGGATTTTAAATAAATCATAAATGATTTATAAATTCCAGAAATTTTCCTAAACTTCTAAAAATCATAGTAAATCAACCGTAGCTCCAAATCAAACAAATTATATATGAAAAATTATCAGAAAAATCCAATCTATCCATCTGTACCATTTTCATGCATGTTGGAACAACATAAAGTTGTTCCTTAGGACAAATCAAATAAAGGGCATTTAAATAATCATATATGGAGTTTGAATTTGAATCATGTATTCAAACCAACTTCATTTAAATCATAGCTAGATGCATTAGCTCAAATCACAGCATATTGCCATGTCATGATCATGCATCGTATTGTGGCATTGCATTGATTGTGTTCTTTCTCAGTTGCCGGTGTTTGTCCCCTCTCGATAGACGTGGTTCCTGCGATGAGTTCGATGACACCGATGAAGAACTATAATATCTTCAGAAGTGCCAGGCAAGCAAAACCCCCTTGTTCATTCTGATACAATCCCACTCTCTCGCTCCTGCTCCATTTCTTGCTTTAGGAAAACAACGATTCATCACATTACTTGCTGCGGTAGCTGAACCCCTTTATCCTGTGCATGACCTGTCATTCCACGGTAAATAGATGAAACCCACTAGCATGAGTAGGAGTTGTTTGAGCCACTGTTGTGCCTACTCATTCATGCTTGTTTGTCATGCACACTCTTGCTTAGAGTTGAGTCGAGGTCTAATTCATCTGGGATGAATTGGAATGTAGTGAACATGTCCTACTATGTGTGAGCTAAGTGTGTGAACATGATTTGGTAAAGGTAGCGGTGAGAGGCCATGTAGGAGTACATGGTGGGTTGTCTCATTGAATCGTCCTTTGGGCCCGAGTTACGTGTTTGTGATCCATGATTAAGCTACTACCATGCATTGGGCCCTGAAATATGACCCCGCTCGACTTCTTAATCACCCTTATCCTCTGTCCAGGAGTTGCAACTAGTTTCTGGTGTTTGTAGGATATGTGTTGGAGGCCGTGCGTAGCGCTGACCCTAGATGTGGGCTATGATGCGGTAGATACACTGCGTGGCGGTGTCTTGCAAGAATGCCCATTTGGTATCTTGGGAACCCTTCACACATCGTTCGGGGCCGTATGTGGTAACCTCGGCCAGACTCCCTGCGGATGGAACCTGAATAGGCGATAAACCTGGACTAGAGACTTGATTGTTTAGGTAGGTCGTGGTCTACACCCACGTCGGCTTTCGCTTGAAGTCTGCCGAGCACATGCCGTGTGCAGACGCTAAGTGGTGGAAACATGTATGAAGAAGTACACCCCTACAGGGTTAACATCATCTATTCGAATAGCCGTGTCTGCGGTAAAGGACTTCTGGGTTGCCTATAACAGTTGATAGACAAGTGAAAGTGGATACTCTAAAATGCGCAAGATAAGAGTGAGTGCTATGGATGGCGTTCTCGTAGGGAAGGCGGAGCGGATCCATAGTGGTGTATTGATATGGTGAATATGTGGACTCGTGTGCGCCACCTCAAAAGAGTTACTGCGATGTAGTTTATGATAGCCACCGAGTCAAAGTTGGCATCTTTGCGGTCAAACTCCACCACCCCTTTGTTGACAATGATGCATATGTAGTTAGTTACGATGTAAGTCTTCTTTGAGTACATTTGTTCTCACGTTTGCTTATTTTATATTTTGCAGAGAGACGTCAGTCTCGCTAGTAGTTCCGCGTGGACTTCGATGTTTAGCTTGTTACCTCAGCTACGATCTTGTGCCCTCGGCAGGATCGGGTAGATAGTCAGGCTTCTAAGCCTTTTCATTTATAGTTGTCTGTACTCAGACATGTTAAGTTTCCGCTTGTGCTTTGACTTGTATGCTCTGAATGTTGGGTCGTGAGACCCATGTTTGTAATATCTCGCTCCTCGGACCCTATTGAATAAATATTTGAGTCGTAGAGTTATGTTGTGATGCCATGTTGTATTTACACATATTGAGCATATTGTGTGTATGTTTGAAATGCTTGGTATGTGTGGGATCCGACAATCTAGTTGTTTATCCTTGGCGACCTCTCATATGGGGAAATGTAGTCTAGTGCTTCCCGAGCGATAGTAGTCCGCTGACCGGTTCACGGAGTCCTCGCTAGCCCAAAGACTACCGCTTCGACGCTGATCGTCGACATGTGTTTCACTTCGCTCTGTTCTGTCCCTTCGGGAAATGTCACGCGGTGACACCCGGAGTCCTGTTAGCCCAAAGTTACAGTTCCGGATTCACACGCCGCCGATCGACATGCTCGATGTGATTCATGTATGCTGTCCCCATGGGTTAGTGCCGCTTTGGGTTCACGACTAGCCATGTCGGCCGGGTTCTCTGTCATATGGATGCTAGCGACACTATCATATACGTGAGCCAAAAGCGTAACGGTCGAGGCCATGGTAAGGCGACACCCGTGGGAATACCGTGCGTGAGGCTGCAAAGTGATATGAGGTGTTACCGGCTAGATCGATGTGACTTGGAATCGGGGTTCTGACAAAAATTTTGACGACAACACCTCGGAGCTCAACTCCCCGGGACACTGCCACAACCCCTAATTTCAGGAGGCACCAAGAACAATGTTCTCGTCACAAGAATATCGGAACGATCCCAAGATACCCGCGTGATCCTAAAAAAAAAATCGTGAAATTTGAGGAGAGGAAAGACAAAACATCTACATCATTAGGCCTCACCAGAGCGACGAAGGGGGCTGAGGAGTAAAAAGAATCCTACTCTCCGATATATATAATCCTAAGACTCAAAATAGTTTTCTTCTAGACTCAACAACGGCCAACAAATAAGGGGGCTCCTATGGTCGGTCGAGGCTCTTATACCAACTTGTCACGCCCAATATGCGATACTATCCTAAAGAGACTCAAAGGTCCCACCAAGGATAGAACCGCATATTGAAACGCTTTGCAGGGTGGATATCATTACATCAACATTACATAATAGATGGGGATACATACAAGAGGCATACAGTGCCGCACGAGTACATCAATACAGCTTACATAAGATCAACATCCGACTACGGATGAAACACAAACAGAAACTCAAACGACATCCACCACCTTTAGCCCAGTGGCGACACGGAACCTATCCCCGATCGAAGAAGAAGCGGAAGAAGAACTCCAAAACAAGTAAACATCGCTCTCGCGTCATGATCATCGCAATACACATGCACTGCAATCGTTGTTGTAGTAATCAGTGAGCCACGAGGACTCAGCAATCCCATTACCATGGGTATCAAGACTAGCAAAGCTTAAGGGGTAAGGAAGGGGTAAAGTGGTGAGGTTGCAGTAGCGACTAAGCATATATGGTGGCTAACTTACGAAACAAGAGCGGGAAGAGAAGCAAAGCAAGCGGTCGTCAACTAGTAATGATCAAGAAGTGATCCTGAACTCCTACTTACGTCAGACATAACCCAGAAACCGTGTTCTCCTCTCGATCAACCCCGAAAAGAGACACTCACGGTTACGCATACGGTTGGTGTATTTTAGAAGAGTTTACTTCAAGTTTACTACAACCGGATATTAACAAATTCTCATCTGCCACATAACTGCGGGCACGACTCTCAAAAGTATATACCCTGCAGGGGTGTCCCAACTTAGCCCATGATAAGCTCTCGCGATCAAGGAAGGATATTCCTTCTCCCGGGAAGACCCGATCAGTCTCGGAATCCCGTTTACAAGACATTTCGACAATGGTAAAACAAGACCAAAGAAAGCCGCCCGATGTCTTGACAAATCACGATAGGAGTCACACGTACCTCGTTCTCGAGCTGCCGGATAAGTCAAGCTACGAGTAAAACCAGCTTGAAGTTTCCCCGTGGTGGCCCCGCAGGTAGCTCGGTTCGGACCAACACTCGAAGGAGCACTGGCCCGGGGGGGGGGGGGCTAAAGTAAAGATGACCCTCGGGCTCCGGAAACCCAAGGGAAAAAATGGCATAGGTGTGGCAAATGGTAAAATCAGGGTTGGGCCTTGCTGGAGGAGTTTTATTCAAAGCGGTATCGAGGGATCCCATAAATCACCCAACTGCGTTAGGGACACAAAGTCCAGAACATAATACCGATATGACGGAAATTAGGGTGGCAAGAGTGGAACAAAACACTGGGCATAAGTAAGAGCCTTCCACTCTTTACCAAGTATATAGATGCATTAAAAATATAAGAGATATTGTGATATCCCAACATAAACATAATCCAACATGAAGCAATCTTCATCTTCACCGCAACTAGCAACGCTATAAGAGGGCCGAGCAAAAGCGGTAACATAGCCAAGCAACGGTTTGCTAGGAAGGGTGACAAAGGTTAGAGATTCATGGCAATTTGGGAGGCTTGAGCGACAAGTGGTAGGTAACGCAAAGATAGCGATAGAGCGAAGCAACTAGCATAGCAATGATAGTAATGAGATCCAAGGTGATGGTCATCTTGCACGAAATTACGCAAGGAAGAAGAACGAATCCATGAAGAAGACAATAGGACGTAGTCGACGAATCCTCACAACTCCGTAAGCTAAACCGGCTAACGAGAGAAGCGACCCGAAAGAAGCAAACAACATGGTAAACGCACAAGCATAATCATGGCATGATGCACAATCAAGTATGATGCATGTCCGGTTTAATGAGGCATGGCATGGCAAAGTGCAACAAACAATACTACAAGTTAAGTGGAGCTTAATATGCCACGAGTTGCATATTGAAAAAACACCACATGCAATTATTTAGTTTGATCTCGTTATAAGCTAATCAACAATATTATATGTTGTTAAACATGGCAAGATGTGAGGCATAAGTAAACTACCTATCTATGCAAGTTTAAATGAGGCCGGAACAACGAACAACAATTCCGGAAAATCCTCATATGCATATTTCGAATTTGATACTGTTCTGCCCTAAACCATATTTTATTATTGTTAAACCGGAAGATAAACTGCACCATGTTAAACTAGGCATTTTTCCACCCCATTTACATATAAAGTTTATTTAAAATGGAGCTACGGTTATTTAGTTATGAAATAACTCATTTTAGCATGGCATTTAAGCAAAATTAAACAAACAGCAAGTTAAACATTTTAACATGGATGAAAAAGGCATGTTATGAAAGTACATGAAAAACTGAGCATATTTCATATATAGTTTATTTAATTCTGATGCATGGCTTGTGAATTATTGATGCATGAACATTAAGGGGTTTTCTGAAAACTACAGTCTCTGGATAATTAGCAAATACGCAGAGCAGGAAAAAAACATGACACGGGCAAAATCTGGAGCACTGCTGGGCTGGACAGAGAGGAGGGCTGTGGGGAGCTCACCCATGGGCTGAGGCGCAGTCGATGAAGGCAGCTTGCTGAGGGGCGGCGCGAGCGAGCTGGGCCTTGGCTGGATCGAACGAGGAGGGAGGCGCTGACGATGCTCGCGCGGTCAACGGGCGTTGAACGAGGCATCATCCTCCTCTGCTCGAAGCAGAGGCTGGATAGGCGCGGCGCGATGGGACTTGGGCATCTGCAGGTTCAGGAGGCCGCCGGCCACGGCGTGGAGATCCTCTGATCGAGGCGGTCGTGCACGTACAGGCACGAGGAGGGCCTCGCCGGGTCCGTGCGGGAGAAGTGCAGGAGGCGCGTGAGGCTAGGGTGCTGCAGATGAGGACCGGCGTTGGGGATGGCTTGCGGGAGCTCCGGTGTCGAAGGAGAACGGCAGGACGCCGGTGCTTGCTGGAACCGAGCGGAGGAGGAGCGAATCTGGGGGCCGGGGTGCCAGATCCGGGCTCCATGGGAACTTCGAACACCGGTGGAGACAGATCAGCATGGCGACGAGCTCCTGTCCATGGCAACAGAACGGAGAGAGGATTGAGAGAGAGAATCCAGAGGAAGGAGAAGAACGGAGGGAGGGGTGGGCGCTCATCTTGCTAGCTGCAGGTTCTGGACGGACCGGAGGAGGTCGGCGGCGGCCGTCCTACTGGGCTCCGGGGCGAACATAGGGACGAGGAGGAGCTCGGGGCTCGGGCGAGGAGTGGATCGAGGGGACATGGGGTTGGTTCGATGCTGAAAACGAGGGAGGCGGCCGGTGCGATCTGGAGGGATCCCGATGGAGAGAGTGGGTTGGTGGCGGCGATGGGACAACTCCCGAAGAATAAGGAAGAGTGGGTGGCGGCGGCGGGTGAGGGGATGGATGGATGGGACAGCCTATGGTCCAGGGTTATACTATAAATATGAGAAAGAGAGGAGTTTGGATCATCCGATCGAAATCCGATGGATGAGAATAAATAGGTAGGGAAGGCCAAATAAGAAAACGGAGACATTTTATAGATGTTTGGGGATGATCCGGACCCATCGGTCACGACTGCCGGGTCGGGTTCGGACAGACTTCAGACGCGCACAAGGGGTTTTGTGAAAGGCTATGGATATAAGGGGTTTTTGGCCTCGGACAAGAGAGAGAAGAGAGCAGTCCGGTTGATGACACGTCAACAGAGATAAGGAAGAAGCGGCAACTACGAGCAGAAGCAAGTTTTATGAAAAACATGCGGATGCAATGCAGATAATGCCATGAGATGAGATTCAAGACATGAACAAAATGCAAAACAAAAGACAAAAACCCAACCACAAAGGAAATAATATATCGCATCTCCGGAAAAGGCAAGAGTTGGAGTTATGAATATGGAAAGTTGTATCCGGGGCGTTACACCAGGTTCAGGCCCTCTCTATGGAGATAATACCCTACTTCCTGCTTGATTAATCTTGATGAATATGAGTATTAAAAGAGTTGATCTACCACGAGATCGTAATGGATAAAATCCTAGAAGTCTAGCCTGTATGACTATGGCTATGAGTCTCCGCCTCTACAGACCTAGCCCTCTCGTTTATATAGACACCGGAGGGATATAGTGTTACATAAGGTCGGTTAGAGAGAAAGGAATCTTCATATTCGGTCGCCAAGCTTGCCTTCCACACCAAGAAGAGTCCCATCCGGACACAGGTTGAGTCTTCGGTCTTTGTATCTTCACAGCCCATCAGTCCGGCCCATGGCTAATAGGCCGGACGCCCGAGGACCCCTTAGTCCAGGACTCCCTCATCTGTCGTTTTGGTGTGCCAAAAAGGGCCATCACCGACAACGGCACACAGTTCACAAGCCGCACTTCATACAGTACATTCAAGTCCTCGGTAGCAAGGTCTGTTTTGCTTCCGTTGCACATCCACGATGCAACGTCTAGGCGGAGAGGGAAAATGCTGAAGTACTACGAGGCCTCCGGACGAACACTTTCGACAGGCTACACAAGTGCAGAAGACGCTGGATTGATGAGTTGCCGGCGGTTATTTGGTCGATCAGGACGACGCCAAATTGAGCCACCGGTCAGACACCCTTCTCCCTCGTATACGGGGCAGAGGAAGTTCTCCCCACGGATCTCACATATGGGTCACCTCGAGTGCTCGCCTATGATGAGCTTGAGCAAGAGCGATTCCAGCAAGATGACACAACGCTCCTTGACGAAGATCATCTTCGGGCGGCTGTGCAAGCTGCATGCTACCCGCAAGCCTTGCGCCGCTACCATAGCCGCAAGGTTCGTGCCCGAAGCTTTGAGGAAGGCGACTTTGTTCTTCGGCGCGTTCGGTCGGCCAAGAATTCCAACAAGTTGATGCCGAAGTGGAAAGGCCCTTATCGGGTGAGGCGAGTCACCAGGCCCGGCGAAGTCCGAGACTGAAGATGGTATTCCAGTGAGCAACTCCTGGAACATTGGACATCTTCACAAGTTTTACCTATAAGGCGCAGTTGCCGGCCCCCGGAAGAACACTTTTTGTACAAGCCTTGCCGGCAAGGCATGTAACCCTTTGTACAAAGCCAGACCCAGACCCTGAGCACAAATAAATGAAGCGCTGGCGCCCTAAATTTTAGCATTCATGCTAGGTTGAGTCTCTCTCTTTGTTAGGGTTGATAGTGCTGAGCGGCGACTAACCCCTAGCATAGAGGTTGAGTGTGCGTCTCTCTGTTCCTTCCAGTCCTTTTTAGTTCGGAGGATGCGCAGGGGTTTCTGCCGGGTTGTTTGGAGAAAGGAAACAGGCCAATGCCCCAACCCCGGCAAGCCAAGGTTGCTGGGGGGCTGCAGAACCAGATATCCGACCACGGCAAGCCAAGGTTGTCCGTGGCTGCAGAATCAGATTAGTCTTTCATCCCCACTGTCGGTGTCAAAACCAGCGGATCTCGGGTAGGGGGTCCCGAACTGTGCGTCTAGGCGGATGATAACAGGAAACAACGGACACGATGTTTACCTGTGTTGACCCTCTTGATGGAGGTAAAACCCTACGTCTTGCTTGATTGATATTGATATAGTGGATGTTTACAAGAGTGGATCTACCACGAGATCAAGGAGGCTAAACCCTAGAAGCTAGCCTATTGTATGATTGTAAGGGTTGTTGTGATTGTTGTCCTATGGACTAAAGCCATCCGGTTTATATAGACACCTTAGGAGAGGGCTAGGGTTACATAGAGTCGGTTACAGCGGTAGGAGATCTACATATCCGTATCGCCAAGCTTGCCTTCCACGCCAAGGAAAGTCCCATCCGAAGCAGGGTGAAGTCTTCAATCTTGTATCTTCATAGTCTTGGAGTCCGGTTGATGATGATAGTCCGGCCGATGATAGTCCGGCCGATGATGGTAGTCCGCAATCCGGACACCCCTAATCCGGGACTCCTCAAGAGCCCCTGAACCGGGCTTCAATGACGATAAGTCCGGCGTGTATATTGCTTGGCATTGCAAGGCGGGTTCCTCCTCCAAATGATAGAAGATTGTGAACACCGAGGATAGTGTCGGCTACGCAAAATAAATTCCACATTCCACCATAGAGAGAATAATAATATATACACGAGTTCAATCTGGCGTTTTCCGTGGTAGGACGTCACACCACTACCAAGCCATTACTCGAATTGTTTTTACTTTACCACCTCGGTAGCATTTAGCGAAGCGGTTTCCTTGGCACGTCTTGTTGAAGCAGAGATCGTGTTTCCCCATAATCCGGGATTCTCATCAATACGGGCGTGGGTAACCCAACCGCGTTATTGATGGTGACGCTTGGGAGATAATCGAGTTTTACCAGGCCGGTGGGGGACGCGTAAGACTTCGCCCGCCCATATAAGGGATAAGGATTCACCTTCTCACCTACGCCTTCTTCCTCCTTTGCATTTTTTCCATCTCCGCGCTTTTCGAGCTCCGATTGCCCAAGTTCGCGCATCTCGTCTCAACCTTCTCCGACCAAGTCCGGAGCGGGAGGTAAATGGTTGGCCTCCACCGTTAAGGAGGAGCAAATCACCAAACAAGCTGCGCCGGATACCTTTCGGCGACATATCGCCACCGGCCTGCCGACGAGGGCAGCTCATCCCCACCCCAGGCCCCATGAGAGGGTTGTCTTTCTTTCCCACTTCCTCCATGGATTGGGCTTTCCATTTCACCCCTTTGTCAGGGGCTCATGTTCTACTACGGCCTGGATTTCCATGATCTGGCGCCGAACTTCATCCTCAACATCTCGGCGTTTATCGTCGTGGTGCGAGGCCTTCCTCGCATCCAGCCCCACTTGACTTGTGGCTCAAAACCTTCAATGTCAAGCGAAGGTAGTGAAGGGCATTCAAGCGGAGTCTTGAGGCGCCATGTTGGGCAAGATGCCCAGCGTCCTTTAGTTCAAGGGGCCTTCGTGGAATCCGTCAAGGGTGGCAATCGGGGTGGTTCTATATCACCGAGCAGCGTGACCCTAAATCGTGGCGGCCCCGAAGTTTAGATCTCTGGTATCCCCACGCAGCTCACCTCCGGAAATAGAAGGGCTTCTTTGTGGGGTAGTTTGAAGGAGCCGACGGGACTCCAAGCCTGTATCAAGAAGGTCGTGAAGAAGCTCAGGCTGATTAATGTGGTCCAGTCATGCTCGTCACGGATTCTCCCATGCCAAGAGCGGGCATTCAATCTATGGGAGTTCGATCCGAACAGCACCGGCGCTGAACAAGCTCTTCGACACAACGCACGAAGGTGCACGGAAGGTGCTGTTCAAAGCGCCGGTTTCCCGCATCCGCCGATCAAGATCGCGGATTTCGCTCGCAGCGCCGGGCTGACGAGGTAAGTGATTCTACCCCTTTACGTTTGACTCTATGCGGGTTTTAATTTCCCCTTTTCCTTTGACAGGACTGGATGAGGAAGGCGGAGCAGATTACCTATCCGGCTCCTATGCCAGAAGACCCAGTAGACGCTCGTCTAGCAAGGTTGCTGGTTCCGGCACCGCACGTGGTGCCGGAGAAGAAGTCCAAGAAGGAGGCCACGGGTGCTCGAAAGAGTGCCCGTTTTCAGGTGTCCGACGACTCCGGGGCGGACTCCTCTCCCGAAAATGAGGAGGACGACGAGGACTCTCTCCCGGAGGAGGAGAGAGGAAGAGGAAGGCTTCCCCAACAGGGGAGGTCGGAGGATCCAAGAGGGGAAGGACTATTCCCCCGGACAGCTCTGCCAACATCAATGTTGGCGAGGAAGAATGGCCTTCAAGGGCCAGGCCTCTGGCGAGATCGTAAGTATCCGGATTCCTGAATGATTTATAGTTTCTTTTTCTGCGTCACATAGTGTCATTCTAATGCCGCATACTGCCTGTAGTCCGGCCGGTGATGATCTCCCGCTTCTTGGCGGGTCGTTGGCTCCGTCAGATGTAGACTCCATCCCGACCGCCTCCACCCCTCGCGTCACCGAGGACGCCGAGGTGGGAACCCAAGAAGGGACCCATCGGGGGGAGGCTCCGGAGGCGCCACAAGGCGTCCTCCCGGACTTTGCGCCGGACTCCAAAACAGAACCCGCAGTGGTTCCGGAGTCCGGCAGGCGGCCCCTTCGATCGAAGGGCACGACCGTGACACCGGCGGCTTCCGTCCAACCAGAGGCACCGGGAAATTTGTTGGAGGCGCTGCAGAGCGCTTCCATCGAGGAAGAACACCACACTATTATGAGTGCGGTGATTCAGAAGGTGCAGCTTGCCAAAGGCGGGCTGACCGAAGCCTGCAATAGCCTTCTATCAGGCTTTGAGGTAAGAAGTTAAAAATATGCAATGTAATACCGCATAGACAGTAGCCCACGATGCTCGGTTCGGTGTTAGGAAAGAAAAGCCGGATGAGGATCTTAAAAAGATATACGCAGGGTTGCTAAAAATTATGTCAATATGGGTTGCAGGCTGCTTGACCTCTGCCGACCTTGGCTGCGGAGGTCGGTGCGTTGAAGGAGGAGCTCGAGCGGTCCGGGCAAGAGCTCGGCCACGCCAATAAGCAGCTCCAAGACAAAGAAGGTGAGTAACACCACTTTGAATTTGTACCTTACAGAAAAGGATTTAGGTTGCGACAAAAAATAACAAGGATAACATGGGTACTGCAGGGGCCACAAACGAGGTGGCGGCCTCAAGGAGGCCGTGTCCGCGACCAAACGCATAATGCGGCCCGCAGGCAGGGAGCGAGAAAGCAGGGAGGCGGCTGGCGGTGGTTCAGCAAGAGCTCCGTGCTCTCATGGAAAAGCATGAGAGTTTGGAGCGTGACTCAAAGACTCGAGAGTCCGAGCTTGCCTCGGCTCTCGAAAAGTGCCAAAACCGCCAAGGCGAAGCCCATAAGTCCCTTCAGGAGGTTGAATTGATGAAGAAGATAGCGGCGGGTAAGGCATTTTTCATGCAAAGCAAGCATGTGAATGTAAATTACGTGTTACTTACCCGGATTCGGAGCTCTCCAGGGGCGTTTGCAGATCCGCCTCGCAGCGTGTCTGATGCCGCCAAGATTCTACCGAGCCGAGGAGGGAGCTCAACGGAGAAGGTCTTCTGGTCTCGATATCTTTGAGGCCGGCCATCCGGTGCCCCTAGCGACCAGCTGAAGCAGCTAGTCGAACTTCACAAGGTGGCCGAGCAGGCCATGAAGGGCCTCATAGTCCTTTGTGGCACAGAGGCCATGCACAGGAGCTACTTCGCCGGCCTCGTCTGACGGCTGGTGGATGCGTGCCCCTGGTGGAGGTTATCAAAGCGCTCACTTTGTATTGAAGGTGCTCGTCGGGCCCTTGCCCGCGCAAAGGTGCATTGGGGCAAGATGGATGCGGAGAAGCTAATCACCGACGCGCCACCAGCGGGCAAGGAGCATCGTACGCCCGAAATTTACTATAAAGCAGTCCTGAAGGGTGCCCGCAAGATTGCAGATGAGTGCCCCAGGGATGTAATTTTTGAGTGAATTTGCAATGTGTTATCCTGTGCACTGAAAACTTTGTTCATATGCGCTAAGCAACGCTTGTTTAATTTAAAATATTACCTTCTGTGCGGCCGTTTATTAAATCTAAGAGATGGCAAGTCGTCGGTTTCGGCCCCCATGCCACGAGTGCTGGGGTGTTCAGGATAAACTTGAGCACTCTTGTTCCCATTTTTGGGTCCATCTAGGGAGGCGCTCAACACAACGAACAAGGCAATCGGACTTATAGTGCTTGAACACTCTCACTTAGCCATAGAATTCTATAATTTTAAATTTCGGTGAAGCCCCTAGTATTCGGAAGACCGAATTGGGGCGCTATCCACGCCTTCATCGGACATAATCCGGAACTTCGCTCGAAGCGGCCTAGGTCTTTAAAGACCCGAAAGGACCTCTCGAACAGCGACCAGTCTCTCGCCATATCATGCCGGTCAGTTTTAGCTTTCTCCACTGAGGCGTTAACCCGGCTCAACCGGGGCGCAATCGCAGTGGTTCTCCCAGTGCTACCTTAGCCGATAGAACGGAACGTAAGGTGCCGAACATGGGAGCCGGGCAAACCCAACTATTGACCCAAGGCATGATTCGGAGGTGATTCATATAATGCTATAAATTCGGGGTGCCGCACTTGTGAAAGTGTGTGGACTTCATCACACCATAAAGCGGAGGACATAAGCCCCTGGTGTGTTTGGCCGTACCAAGATGCACGGGTGCAACATGTCGTAAATGAACATATATATATATAAAGTAATGCAATTATAGGCAAAAGTGCTGCATTTTATTCGAGAAGATATGCTATCAGTGCGGAATGATACAAATAGTGCGGAAAGCAAGGGATTGGACGAATTAAAGGCGTCTCCCCGAGGTAGGCAGCGGAATGTTGTATTTTAACAAATTTAATGCTCGTGATGGAGACCACCGAGTGTTAAATCATGACCTTTGTCCTTCCCCTGGCTGTTGCATCATGAGTTCGGCAGGTTCGCCACGGACGAGTTCTCAGAGTAAAAAGAGAAAAATAAAAGAAAAAGAGCGACACACTTGGGAGCCCTGGTGTGGTCGAACCGCACTCTGGGTCTGTTGTGGTTGTGCCCTTCCCCTATGCCCATGGTATCTCGGGCGTAATTATGTCTGTGGAGAGTTTGTCTTGCAATTTTGCAAGGGCTGGGGTTAGCCACATTGCTACGCGATGCACGGAACGTGCTGTGGTCTTGGTTGATGTTGCTTGAGCGCGTTTGGTCGTGTCCGGTCGTTTAACGGCCGGACTCGAGAATTGCCTGAAAAGGCAGCTCTGTACTTCTGCCGCGGGAGCCGCTGTATGTTCCTCCCTTCGGAGGGAGCGTTCCGTGTTTCCATTGACCGTGATGACTCCACGAGGGGCTGGCATCTTGAGCTTAAGGTATGCATAATGCGGCACCGCATTGAATTTTGCAAACGCGGTTCGTCCGAGCAGGCGTGATAGCGGCTGCGGAACGGGACTATGTCGAAGATTAACTCCTCGCTTCGAAATTATCCGGGATCCGAAGACCACTTCGATGTAATCGAGCCTGTACAATTGGCCTCGACACCTGGTATGACGCCTTTGAAGGTCGTCGTTGTAGGTTTAATCCTTGAAGGTTCTATGCCCATCTTGCGCACTGTATCCTGATAAAGCAGGTTCAGGCTACTACCGCCGTTCATCAGGACTCTCGTGAGGTGAAATCCATCAAAGATTGGGTCTAAAACCAATGCGGCGAATCCGCCATGGCGGATACTGGTCGGATGGTCTCTTCGATCGAAAGTGATCGGGCAAGAGGACCATGGGTTGAATTTTTGGGGCGACCGCTCCATAGCGTATACGTCCTTAGTGCACGCTTCCGCTCCCTCTTGGGAATATGCGTTGCGTATATCATGTTTACTGTCCGAACTTGAGGGGGAATCCCTTTTGTCCTCTGTTGTTCGGCGGCCGGGTCTCTTCCTCGTCATCGCTGTGTAGCCCCTTGTCACTGTTTTCGGCGATTAATTTTCCTGCCTGCTTGAATACCCAAGAATCTCTGTTGGTATGGTTAGCTGGCTTCTCGGGGGTTCCATGTATTTGACAAGAGCGGTCGAGTATTCGGTCAAAATTGGACGAGCCCGGAGTGGTTCTTTTGAATGGCTTCTTCCGTTGACCGGGTTTGGAGCCTCGGAATCCGGCGTTGACTGCCGTATCCTCCTTGCTGTCGCCGTTAATGCGGCGTTTGTTTTTGTTTCGACGCAACCTGCCATTGCGGTCCTTGGTATCCGGACTGCCAGCGTTTTCTTTGAGGTTATTCTTTGCGAGCGAGCCAGCTATCCTCTCCCGCACAGAAGCGGGTCATGAGGGATGTGAGGGCTGCCATGGATTTCTGCTTCTCCTGTCCTAGGTACCGGGCCAGCCACTCGTCGCGGATGTTATGTTTGAAGGCAGCGAATGCCTCTGCATCCGGACAGTCGACGATTTGATTTTTCTTTGTTAAGAACCGTGTCCAGAATTGCCTGGCCGATTCGTCTAGCTGTTGGATTATGTGGCTTAGGTCATCTGCGTCCGGTGGTCGCACATACGTGCCCTGGAAATTGTCGAGGAATGCGGCTTCCAGGTCTTCCCAAAGATCCAATTGACTCTGCGGGCAGGCTGTTAAGCCAATGCCGAGCTGTTCCTTTAAGCTTGAGCGGGAGATATTTGATGGCGTGAAGATCGTCGCCGCGGGAAATGTGTATATGGAGGAGATAATCCTC
Organism: Aegilops bicornis; assembly: GCA_021605145.1. NCBI lineage: Eukaryota > Viridiplantae > Streptophyta > Magnoliopsida > Poales > Poaceae > Aegilops > Aegilops bicornis. The sequence goes on from CM038673.1 coordinate 33,968,619, forward strand.
AATCTAGACCGCGGGGTCTGTTGTGCCATCGTAGGATTCGATATTAACGGGTTTGAACCCTTCAGGATTTGATGATCCATTACTTCGTCAGTGAAGCATAGTGGGTGTGCGGCGCCTCTGAATTGAGCAATATCGCGACGTAGCTTGAGAGAGCGTTATGCTGTGTTCGGCCCGGCGGAGTAGTTGTATCCGATCTGACGGTATTAAATGCGTGGGTCGTGGGGCGTCCACGTGATCCATAGATAGATCTGGATTGTCTTGCCTTGTCCTCCAATATATCTCGCCAAGTCCGGTAGCGTTCCCGTGGCTTCACGCTTTTAGAGCGATCTTTGGGAATGCGGTTTTGGTGGAGGGCTTGCACGCCTCTCTATCGTGGCCACGAGGTGGTTGGTCTACCGTATTGTGCGCTGGTGATTCTGCCTCCTCTAATCGGGGGAGCAACTTGCGTTTTGGGTAATTTTTGGAGGGGCATTCGAGTTCATACTCTTCGTCCGCGAGGACCTCGGTCCATCTGTCGGCCAGTAGATCTTGATCAGCTTGAAGTTGTTGTTGCTTTTTCTTTAAGCTGTTTGCCGTGGCCATTAGCCTGCGTCTGAAACGCTCTTGTTCGACGGGATCCTCAGGCACGACGAATTCGTCGTCATGAGGCTTGCCTCGTCTCCGGAGGGAGGTAAATAATTGTCATCCTCGACCTCTTGGCGCCGCCCTCTCCCGAGGGCTTGCTTCCGCCTCCTCCTGCTGGATCGTCTTTGGAGGGAGTTGTCTTCGGCACTTTCTGGGGTGTTATTATCTCCTGTGCCGGAATCTCCATTCTTGCCGTGACGGGATTTAGAGCGGGCGCTGCTGACGTCGGCGCTTGGGCTGTTTCTTTAAGGAATCGGCCTCTGCTGCTTCTTCGCCGTCCCCATCTTTTGGGGTGTCCACCATGTATATGTCGTATGACGAGGTGGTCTTCCAGTGTCCTGTAGGCACTGGTTCTTGGTAGTCTCCGGCATCGTCGTCCATACCGTCGATGTCTTCGGAGTCGTAGTCAAGTATGTCGGTTAGATCGTCGACGGTGGCTACGAAGTGGGTGGTGGGTGGGATCTGAATTTCTTCGTCATCCGCGTCCCAACCGTCCTGGCCATAGTTCGGCCAGGGCTCTCCAAATAGCGAGAGATGCTTCAATGGATTTATGATATCGCCGAAGGGCGAGTGCCGAAAGATGTCCGCGATGGTGAATTCCATGACCGCGCCCAATCGGATTCGATCGGCAGGGCGCAGGAGGTGCGGAGTCCGCAGGAGTCCGGCACCTTGGAGTCATGGGCTTTATGTGGGACAAGGTAAGTGTTCGGCTCCATCGCCATAGGAATTGCGGCTCCCGAGGCGGTGTCCAGCCATCCGTCCTCGATTCGAGCGATCGGCTCCGGACTATGGGTCGGAGAGGATTCGTGGGCGGCCTCCAAGGTGCTGTCCGGCGGCAGAGTTAGGTCATGCCCATCGAGACAATGGCAGCACGCTTGGTTGTGGCTCGAGATCCATCGAAGATCAAGTCCGCGGATGTCGGCCGTGAAGTTTAGGCTTCAAACCTGACTGACGGCCAGGGCGTAGCTTTCGATCTGCTCCAGATGGCCAAGGGAGTTGGCCAGCGGTCTGAAACCGCCGAATCTGAAGATCTGTCCGGGAGAAAGGTCTCACCAGGACTACGTCGTTGTTGATTGAAGAGGCCATCAAGCCTATCGGTGGCGACACGGAGGAACTCTCAATGAAAGCACCAATGTCGGTGTCAAAACCGGCGGATCTCGGTAGGGGGTCCCGAACTGTGCGTCTAGGCGGATGATAACAGGAGACAAGGGACACGATGTTTACCCGTGTTGGGCCCTCTTGATGGAGGTAAAACCCTACGTCCTGCTTGATTGATATTGATATTGTGGATGTTTACAAGAGTGGATCTACCATGAGATCAAGGATGCTAAACCCTAGAAGCTAGCCTATGGTATGATTGTAAGGGTTGTTGTGATTGTTGTCCTACGGACTAAAGCCATCCGGTTTATATAGACACCGGAGAGGGCTAGGGTTACATAGAGTCGGTTACAACGGTAGGAGATCTACATATCCGTATCGCCAAGCTTGCCTTCCACGCCAAGGAAAGTCCCATCCGGACATGGGGTGAAGTCTTCAATCTTGTACCTTCATAGTCTTGGAGTCCGGTTGATGATGATAGTACGACCAATGATAGTCCGGCCGATGATGGTAGTCCGGCAATCCGGACACCCCCTAATCCGGGACTCCCTCACCCACTCTACACTTCCGTACGTAACTTGAACGTATGAAACTTCGCTCACTCTTATACCTCTGTGCTCCCTCTTTCCCGTGTCCAGAAATCTTACTTTGGGCTGGAGCTTGGTTGTGGTGCGGTGAGAAGGGAACGAGTGAAGGGCCTGATCCTACTTTGCCCCTACCTCCTCCAAGGGTGTGAGTGTAGTCGGGCTATAGAGCGGGAGGACGGCAAGGTCTGTTGCCGGGTGATGATGTTTATCTTAAGATAACGAGGATTCATTCCTTGGTGTGAGCCTCGCTCACGCACAAAAGAACCCGGCAAACACCCTTTTCTTCATTAATACGTTGTTAACAAGTACAATTCATACAGAATGTAAACATGAGCAAGGGGATTACAAGGTTTAAATCTAACAAGTGCCCGCAGGCTTAAAAACTAAAAAAAGATAAGATGCCTGTAATCCCTTTCTTGTCCCTCTCCTCAGGAAACGGATCAAGATTGCGAGAAGGCAAAAGGAGTGCTGAGGCGAGGTACGAGCAGCAGACGACACCAAGAGAACATCCCGATAGCCGTCCGGAAGAGGGCTGGTGATGATGGTGCGAGGAGAAGAGCCGAAAGGTGAGGCAGCAGGCCAGCAATATGCGATGAAGGCGTCGGTGCCCGCGTACTCCGACTTGACGGCCCACCACCCGCCATCTTCGTCTTCTCCGGCTTTCCAATGCCAGCCGCCCAAGGAGACGACCCTGAGAAGTTCAAGGAGCTGGCGTTTCCCCCGGCAAGTCCCTTTGCTAGGGGAAAAGCCAGGTGCAGATGATGGTGCTGCTGGTGTCGCCCGAGGATGGCGTGTCCGACGCCTAGTCGGACCTTTCCCCGTCGTCCTCCCCACCGGTGTCCTCCTTGTCACTGTCGCTCGAGGAGGAGCATCGTCATCGGTCGATCTCTCCGTGCAGCACCCTAACTGTCAGGACCCCGATCCTAAGTCACACCGATCTAGCATGTAACACATCATATCACTTTGCGGCCTCACGCACGGTATTCCCACGGGTGTCGCCTTACCATGGCCCGGGACCGTTTGCGTCTTTTGGCTCACGATATGATAGTGTCGCTAGCATCCATATGACAAAGAACCCGGGCCGACATGGCTAGTCGTGAACCCAAAGCGGCGCTAACCTATGGGGACAGGCATACATGAATCACATCGAGCATGTCGGTCATCAACGTATATATTCGGCTGTAGCACTGGCTAACAGGACTCCGGTATCCCGGCTGTAGCAGGCTAAGGCAGGACTCCGAATAACATCGCGTGACATTTCCCGAAGGCGATGTATATAGGAACGGCAGTGAAACACATGCCGGCCGATCAAGTGTCCAAGCAGTAGTCTTTGGGCTAGCAGGACTCCGGTGAACCGGGTCAGAAGCGGACTACTATCGCCGTAATCACGAGACTACATTTCCCCATATGAGAGGTTGCCAAGGATAAACAACTAGTTTGTCGGATCCCACACATACCAAGCATTTCAAACACACACACATTATGCTCAATATGCGTAGATACAACATGGCATCACAACATAACTCTACGACTCAATATATTATTCATTAGGCTCCGAAGAGCGAGATATTACAAACATGGGTCTCATGACCCAAAACTCAGAGCATACAAGTCAAAGCACAAGCGGAAGCTAACCATGTCTGAGTACAGACAACTATAAATGAAAAAGGCTGAGAAGCCTGACTATCTACCAGATCCTGCCGAAGGCACAAGATCGTAGCTGAGGTATCAAGCTAAACGTCGAAGTCCACGTGGAACTACTAGCGAGACTGACGTCTCTCTGCAAAACATAAATAAGCAAACGTGAGTACAATTGTACTCAGCAAGACATACATCAGAACTAACTACATATGCATCATTATCAAAAGGGGGTGGTGGAGTTTGACTGCAGCAAGCCAGCTTTGACTCGGTGGCTATCCTGAACTACGACTGCAAGTAACTCTTTTGAGGTGGCGCACACGAGTCCACATATTCACCATGTCAATACACCACTATGGACCCGCTCCCGTCTCCCTACGAGAACGCCATCCATAGCACTAACGCTTATCTTGCGCATTTTAGAGTATCCACTTTCACTTGTCTATGAACTGATATAGGCAACCCGTAAGTCCTTTTCGCGGACACGGCTATTCGAATAGATCATATTAAACCTGCAGGGTGTACTTCTTCACACACGCTCTCACCACTTACCGCCGTTTACACGACATGTACTCGGCAACCTTCAAGCGGAAGCCCAACGTGGGTGTCGGCCACGGCCTACCTAAACACTCAAGTCCCTAGTCCAGGATTATCGCCTATTCGGGTTCCATCCGCAGGGAGTCCGGCCGAGGTTTCACATACAGCCCCGAACGAAGTGTGCAGGGTTCCCGAGAAACCAAACGGGCACACGGTACACCGGGCCACGGTGCCTACCGCAACACAACCCACCCCTAAGGTCAGCGTTGCGTGCAGCCCCCAAAGATACTACAAACACCGTAAACTACTTGCAACTCCCGGACCGGGGAACAAGGGTGGTTAAGAAGCCGAGAGAGTCAATTAAGGATCCCAATGTGTGGTAGTAACTGTTTCATGGATCACAAATACAGAACTCAGTTCCTGAGGACGGTTTCAATGAGACAACCCACCATGTACTCCTACATGGCCTCTCACCGCTACCTTTACCAAATCGCGTTCACACACTTAGCTCACACACAATAGGACATGTTCACACAACCATTCCAATTCATTCCCTACTAATCGGACTGACTCAAACTCTAAGCAAGAGCGGGCATGACAAACAAGCATAAATGAGTAGGCACAACATGGCTCAAACAATTCCTACTCATGCTAGTGGGTTTCATCTAATTCTTGTGGAATGACAGTCATGCAAAGGATCAAGGGGTTCAGCTACCGCAGCAAGTAACACATGAGTCGTTGTTGTCCTAATGCAAGAAAATAGAGCAGGAACGAGAGAGTGGGTTTGTATCGGAATGAACAAGGGGTTTTGCTTGCACAGCACTTCAAGATAATATAGTTCTTCATCGGTGTCATCGAACTCATCGTCGGTACATCGCTCTACGGGAGGAAACAATTACCGACAAACAAGAAAGAACACAATCAATGCGATGCAACAATATGATGCATGATAATGACATGGCAATATGCTGGTGTTTTGAGCTAATGCAGCAATAAGCCAAGTTAATTGAAGTGGAATTAAATCAAGGTTAAACTCCAACTCCAAATGCTAGTTCATAAATTACCCTAATCATGATTCATCCTATTCAGTGAGGTTAACTTGTTCAAACATGCATGATCATGGCATAAACAGATTCTTCGTATTTTTCTGATCATTTTTCATATATAAATTATTTCAATCCGAGTTACGGTTGAATTTCTATGATTTATTAAAGTTTAGGGCATTTTCTGAAATTTCCTGAATTATTATAAATCCAGAAAATGATTATGGCGTCGACACCGTCCACTGTGACGTCGGCCAGGTCAGCTAGGCGCCCAGGTCAAACCTGACCTGTGGGTCCCAGCGTGTCGATGGCACAACTAGTTAACCCAGCTTATTCAGTCTTAAGTTAATTCTAACTAAAGCTGTTTGTGGGGCGGGGCCCACTAGTCGATGACTAACTAGCTAACTAACCTAGGTTAATTAGTGTTAAGCTAATACTAACTAAAATGTCGTGGGTGGCCCACACATCGCTGACGCATGGGGAGGTCAACCCATGGTCAAACCCGCCAACTCGCCGGAGTTGACCCATGACTCGTCGCCGGGCGTGAGCCAGAGACGGCAGCGGAGGGTGCGGGTTTCCTCCTCCCGTGACCAAATGGCGGCGGAGGGCGTCTATGTGACGCGGGCGCCGTCCGTCGAGTAGTGGCAGCGGCTGGGCCTAAGGTGGCGGAGTCGTCACCGGCGTCGACCGTGGTGGTCGCCGAGCTCGAGCGAGCTTCGGGTCGACGCTTCTGGTGGCGGGAGGCTCGTCTGAGGCACCCACGGGACCTATGCAGCGGGAGGAGGCCGAGCACGACAGCCGGGACACTAGGTGGCCGGAGGCACGCCGGCGGCGGTCACAAAGGGCGGCGGGGTTTTGGCCACGATGGGGATCGGGCTAGAGGACGAACGTCGGACGGGAGAGGGGCGAGGGGCGCAGGAGCTCACCGCGGTTCCTTGAGGTGGTCACTGGGCTCGGGAAGGGCCGGAGCAAGCGGGCGGCGATGGAAATTTCCGCGACCCGGGGGATGAAGGGTCGGGAGGGTGCTTGAGGCGTCTGGCGGGCGCGGCTCGGTGGGGAGGAAGAGGAGGTCGAGGCGGAGCTCGTGGGCATGTCGGGGAGGAGAGAGAGGGTGGCGGTGGCAGCGGTGGAGCTCGTCGGTGGCGGCAGCTCCGTTCAGTGAGCTCGGGGAAGAGGGCCGGGAAAGAGAGAGGAACAGCGAGTGAGGAAGAGGAGCGAGGGGGTTCGGGAGGCGCGTGGCGTCTCCGGGCGTCGAGGAGCCAGGCGGTGCGAGGGAGGAGGTGGCGAGCTCGGCGGATGTGCCAGTCCTCCCTCGCCTCTTGGCAGAGGTAGGCGACGAGCCGGCGTGGCGGTTGGTGGGCTGGGCCACCAACTGGGCCAGCGAGCGAGAGGGGGGGGGGAGTTGGGCCGGATCGGACGCCTGGTAGGTGGGCTGTAGGTAAATGGCCAGGTACAGTTTCTCTCTCCCTCTTTTATTTCCATTTCTATTTTCTGTTTTGTTTTAGTTTAGTAAAATACTAAACCATTTAAATAAATCCTGAAAATAATTGTGGGCATTAACTGAATTATTACAGAGGCCCTTAACTATTTTTCAGAATTGTTGGAGCATTTTTTTTAAAAAAATATTAATAGTTTTTTTTAAATGCCCCAATTCAAATACAATATGGTTTATTCAAATATCCAAAATGTCTTGGAAAATTATCCATCATCTCTGGATATGGTTTTCACCCTTTTCCATTAATCATGAATATTTTTGCAAACCAATTTGGGTTTTTGAAAATATTTTTGAATTTGAACCTATGTGAATTGCTTTAGTGCTAGGGCTTGATCATCCCCATTTCAAATTTCATGGAAATTAAACATGATGCATGGATGCAATGCTACTAGTTACGAGCAAGCTCTGGGGCTGATCTGGGGCTGTGACAGCTCACCCCCACTAAACAAGAATCTCGCCCCGAGATTCAAGACGTGAGGTAAGAGGAAAAGGGAAGTCACAGACTATCACAATCTTCATGATCCAATTGCCTTCTCGAAGATGTTGGTTCACTCCATCATCTTAGTCTTGACGTCTTTGCTTTTGAGATCTTTACCCGACACGACAACAGAAAGAAGGGGGAAACCCTACATGATTCGATCTTCACGAAGATCAAGTAAACATGATCGACTCATGGACTGAGACGGTGACACATCTCGAGTTGAGACACAAAACACATCGAGAGGGATGGAGGAACAAACGATGGGGTTTGATTGGTGGCAACAATTCCACGCTTAGAAAGATGGTGGATGGTGTCAAGGTGGCGAGAAGATATTTACCATGATTCAATAACGGGCCACCTCGAGAAAGGTGACGCGAGGAACTATTCCCTTAAGTGGCAAAAAGAATTACTTTTGATCCATAGATCATTGGAACTCTTTATACCAGCCTAAGGCAATCATGGCGATCATTTGGTGGAATGCAAGGAATGGTACACCCGGACTAGAATGGATGATGTAGACTACCTTGTTGAAGACAACGCAATGGATGGTTTTTGCTTATCGTCGGAGGTGGAGGGGACCCATGGTAAGTCCACTTTTGAGGATGATCTTGAACAGAGATTACTAAGAAGGCAGCCCATGGTGAAATGGCACAAGGATGGTGCAAGCTGGGAACGAAATGCAACTGTTGGAATGTTCCAACCATCATATCTGCCTGAGATTCAGATCCGATTGGTAATAGGATACTTCAGACTCAGCATGTCTGAAAAGGAAGGGTTGCAACACAATTCGACGAGATGGCGTTGCGAGATTCTCGGGATATGAACTACGATAGCAAGCTCCAAAACATGAGCTGGTTCTGCTAGACATGTGAACACATTGTCCCAGACAAGCATGACCACATGGTAGTCTTATAATAAAACACTACCGAGTTCAGGTTGGGAACCATCATCGAGGATATCGGAGTTTAACATAAGTCATATGATTAGCTCTTATGAAGAAACTTCTTTTCCTTGAACAAATCAGTCAGTGGCTTGGTGTGCTAGGAATACATACGGAATGAAGATGATCAGTCTGTCAAACCATAGAATACTTTGCACATGCATGACGGACTTGGGATGATTCCACAGGAGGCAACAAGCTTTCTCGAATCCACGGCGACAACTTACATCAAATGCACGTGAGTTCGAGGAAGTCACTTCTTCCATCCAAGCATAGGCTTCATGAACGGCACACGAAGAAATGCTTACACAAATTTCCAACACTAGGTTGATGTTCAACATGACTCATGGGGGAGACAAATGCTGCTGATGGGCTCAACAACAACTCATCGGAATTTCCATATCACTGGACTTCCACCATCATGCGAACACGGTGATAGCACTGGTCAAACCAAAAGGTGTAATGGTGTATGCTCGAGGGATCAACCACGAGTAAGACAACATTACGAGCACCGTTGGTACTGATTTGACTTGACAATGGCCCGTACTCAAGTCAAAGAATTGATAAGACAATAGGTCCAAAGAATCGATCACAGAACCAATCGATGGAGATATCATCTTTCTTCAACACACACTACACAAGAATATCCCTTTGGAACGAACTAAGTTGGACAAGCTTTTATCTCCCAACTCTCCAAGTTGTTGTTTGGCTTAACCAACTAGCTCAGGGGTATCCAACACAGATTCTTGGAGAAGGGGTGGTTTAGAGGAAAACCAACTTGATCACAAGCCCAACATAACAGTCAGGAAACAACCCAGTAACACTTCCAAGAAGATATTTGGAAAGTCACGAACCACCGGTATGTTACTAAGCTCGAGAACAATCTTGCTTTGAGGCAAGACGATATGATTCAATATGTGAGGACTTGACACAAACCTAACTCATCAATCGAAGTGTGCACCAGAAATAAGGACTAGGTGGCACGATCAATCTTAGGATGACGATTTAATAATCAACACGCTAAGAATGAGGATATTGTCCATTACTACCAAGCAACGAGTTTCTCGGAGTATTGATTTCACACATCACGATTCACTAGTCGGCATTCCGGTTGTGACAACACGGAACCGAGGAATGAATAATGATAGCGAGAAGTATCACTGCGTCAAAAATTCATGAGAGTTGGTGCAATTCTCATGACACTCTTGACATAAAGATGGTAACACTCCAAGGTAGAACAGAACAAAAGTTGAATTGGCATTTTGATCTGCGGGATACAACTACTTTGACCCAATCCTGGATATGGATGAGGTACTGGAGTTTGTTTCTCCTAATCATTCCAGAACAGAATGGCTTGACGGACCACAAGAATAATAGGCATCGATGAACACGAATGCACAATTACTCCTGGCTATCAATTGATAGACGAAGGTCGGAATACAACTGAGGAGAGCAACTCAAGGAACATATAATTTTCTGAGTTGTGGATGCATAGATTAGCATGTCAAGCAAAGCGCAACATTTCTTCCAGATAACCCATGCAAAGGTAGAATTGGAAGATTCACAAATATGAATGGAGAACTCCTCAAGAGCACTCTAGTTGTGATCTTTTGGTTCAACAAGGAACTTCTGCCATAAGCGGTTTGTAGTATTTGGAAAAAGGAAATACCACGGATCTCGAGGACTAGTGCAAAGGTTACTAATATCCTATAGGAACTAGCAACACTATCAACAGGAAGTAGGGTGAATCTCGGGTTCAGAAACCCAGGAGTAGAATGCCTACTACTAAATGGCATCACGGGATGCTTTCGAAAATGATGGCCAGAATCATCACACTGGGGATACAAAAGCATTGCTAAATTGCTAGGTGACTCCCTAAACACCTAGGGTCATAATAATAACTCCACATATATGTCGAGGCAATGGGGTACCTCGACTGACTGGTTGGTGTGCTTAATCCGCCCAAAAAGGACATCGGAAACGGAAGGGAAGGACTTGCAAATGCATCGGACTATTTAGAGACCAGGATGACTCGGACAGCATAACGGCTGTAAATGCTCAAAATGATTTGAGACATCCTGCAAGAATGGTGGCATAACCACTCAACAACATCATAACAAGATTACGAGATCAAGCTATCATACCGAAGTAGTAGGAACTGAATCGGGATTAAAACCAACAATCTTAAAAGTCTAGGGATTAGTAACACGTCATCCTCGATAGATAGATGAGAAGCCTAGTTCTTAACCCGTAGAAGAGAAGAGGATGACTCGGATCGTAAGGCCATGAGGTATAAGGAGTAAAAGAGCCTTATGTTCCCTTCCACAATCAATTCCCTTACATAGCTAAAGCATTTCTAGACTCAACTTCACCAGTTTGGCTTGGTAATCCTACAGCGATCGGGGCTCGATACCAACGCTGTCGGGACCCGATCCTAAGTCACACCGATCTAGCATGTAACACATCATATCACTTTGCGGCCTCACGCACGGTATTCCCACGGGTGTCGCCTTACCATGGCCCGGACCGTTTGCGTCTTTTGGCTCACGTATATGATAGTGTCGCTAGCATCCATATGACAAAGAACCGGGCCGACATGGCTAGTCGTGAACCCAAAGCGGCGCTAACCTATGGGGACAGGCATACATGAATCACATCGAGCATGTCGGTCATCAACGTATATATTCGGGCTGTAGCACCGGCTATGAGGACTCCGGTATCCCGGGCTGTAGCAGGCTAAGGCAGGACTCCGAATAACATCGCGTGACATTTCCCGAAGGCGACGGACATAGGAACGGCAGTGAAACACATGCCGGCCAGTCAAGTGTCCAAGCAGTAGTCTTTGGGCTAGCAGGACTCCGGTGAACCGGCTGTGGCGGACTACTATCGCTCGTAATCACGAGACTACATTTCCCCATATGAGAGGTTGCCAAGGATAAACAACTAGTTTGTCGGATCCCACACATACCAAGCATTTCAAACACACACACATTATGCTCAATATGCGTAGATACAACATGGCATCACAACATAACTCTACGACTCAATATATTATTCATTAGGCTCCGAAGAGCGAGATATTACAAACATGGGTCTCATGACCCAAAACTCGGAAACATACAAGTCAAAGCACAAGCGGAAGCTAACCATGTCTCTGAGTACGCATAACTATAAATGAAAAAGGCTGAGAAGCCCGACTATCTACCGAGATCTGCCAAGGCACAAGATCGTAGCCGAGGTATCAAGCTAAACGTCAAGTCCACGTGGAACTACTAGCGAGGACCGACGTCTCTCGCAAAACATAAATAAGCAAACGTGAGTACAATTGTACTCAGCAAGACATACATCGTAACTAACTACATATGCATCATTATCAAAAGGGGTGGTGGAGTTTGACTGCAGCAAGCCAGCTTTGACTCGGTGGCTATCCCGAACTACGATCGCAAGTAACTCTTTTGAGGTGGCGCTGCGAGTCCACATATTCACCATGTCAATACACCACTATGGACCCGCTCCGTCTCCCTCACGAGAACGCCATCCATAGCACTCACGCTTATCTTGCGCATTTTAGAGTATCCACTTTCACTTGTCTATGAACTGATATAGGCAACCCGAAGTCCTTTTCGCGGACACGGCTATTCGAATAGATCATATTAAACCCTGCAGGGTGTACTTCTTCACACACGCTCTCACCACTTACCGCCGTTTACGACATGTACTCGGCAACCTTCAAGAGGAAGTCCAACGTGGGTGTCGGCCACGGCCTACCTAAACACTCAAGTCCCTAGTCCGGGTTTATCGCCTATTCGGGTTCCATCCGCAGGAGTCCGGCCGAGGTTTCCCATACAGCCCCGAACGATGTGTGCGGGGTTCCCGAGATACCAAACGGGCACTTTCGGTACATCAGACCACGGTGCCTACCGCAACACAACCCACCCCTAAGGTCAGCGTTGCGTGCATTGACATACTACAAACACGAAACTACTTGCAACTCCCGGACCAGGAACAAGGGTGGTTAAGAATCCGAGAGGGTCAATTAAGGAACCCAATGCGTGGAAGTAACTGTTTCATGGATCACAAATACAGAACTCAGTTCATGAGGACGGTTTCAATGAGACAACCCACCATGTACTCCTACATGGCCTCTCACCGCTACCTTTACCAAATCGCGTTCACACACTTAGCTCACACACAATAGGACATGTTCACACAACCATTCCAATTCATTCCCGACGAATCAGACCTGACTCAAACTCTAAGCGATGGCAGGCATGACAAACAAGCATAAATGAGTAGGCACAACATGGCTCAAACAATTCCTACTCATGCTAGTGGGTTTCATCTAATTACTGTGGAATGACAGGTCATGCAAAGGATCAAGGGGTTCAGCTACCGCAGCAAGTAACACATGAGTCGTTGTTGTCCTAATGCAGTAAAATAGAGCAGGAGCGAGAGAGTGGGTTTGTATCGGAATGAACAAGGGGGTTTTGCTTGCCTGGCACTTCTGAAGATAATATAGTTCTTCATCGGTGTCATCGAACTCATCGTCGGTACATCGTCTACCGGGAGGAAACAATTACCGACAAACAAGAAAGAACACAATCAATGCGATGCAACAATATGATGCATGATAATGACATGGCAATATGCTGGTGTTTTGAGCTAATGCAGCAGTAAGCCAAGTTAATTGAAGTGGAATTCAAACAAGGTTAAACTCCAACTCCAAATGCTAGTTCATAAGTTACCCTAATCATGATTCATCCTATTCAGTGAGGTTAACTTGTTCAAACATGCATGATCATGGCATAAACAGATTCTTCATATTTTTCTGATCATTTTTCATATATAAATTATTTCAATCCGAGTAACGGTTGAATTTCTATGATTTATTAAAGTTTAGGGCATTTTCTGAAATTTCCTGAATTATTATAAATCCAGAAAATGATTATGGCGTCAGCACCACGTCACTGTGACGTCAGCAGGTCAGCTGGGCGCCCCAGGTCAAACCTGACCTATGGGTCCTGCGTGTCAGTGGCACAACTAGTTAACCCAGTTATTTAGTCTTAAGTTAATTCTAACTAAACTGTTTGTGGGGCCGGGGCCCACTAGTCAGCGACTAACTAGCTAACTAACCTAGGTTAATTAGTGTTAAGCTAATACTAACTAAAATGTCATGGGGTGGCACACACATCGCTGACGCACGGGAGGTCAACCCATGGTCAAACCCGCCAACTTCACGGAGTTGACCCATGCTCGTCAGCCGTGAGCCGAGACGGCGGAGGGTGCGGAGTTTCCTCCGGCGACCAAATGGCCGGCGAGGGCGTCTATGTGACGCAGGCGCTCGTCCGCCGAGTAGTGGCAGCGGCTGGGCCTAAGGTGGCGGAGTCGTCACCCGGCGTCGACCGTGGTGGTCGCCGGAGCTCGGGCGAGCTTCGGGTCGACGCCTTCTGGTGGCCGGGAGGCTCGTCTGAGGCACCCCACGGGACCTATGCAGCGGGAGGAGGCTGAGCACGGCAGGGACACTAGGTGGCCGGAGGCACGTCGGCGGCAGTCACAAAGGGCGGCGGGTTTGATCACGATGGGGATCGGGCTAGAGGACGAGCGCGTCGACGGGGAGAGGGGCGAGGGGCGCAGGAGCTCACCGCGTTCCGCAGGGGTGGTCACTGGCTCGGGAGGGCTGGAGCAAGCGGGCGGCGATGGAAATCTCCGCGACCCGAGGGGATGAAGGGTCGGGGAGGGTGCTTCGAGGCGTCTGGCGGGGCGCGGCTCGGTGGGGAGGAAGAGGAGGTCGAGGCGGAGCTCGTGGGCATGTCGGGGAGGAGAGAGGGTGGCGGTGGCCGCGCTGGAGCTCGTCGGTGGCGGCAGCTCCGTTCGGTGAGCTCGGGGGAAGAGGGCCAGGGGGGGAAGAGAGGGAACAGCGAGTGAGGAAGAGGAGCGAGGGGGGTTCGGGGAGGCGCGTGGGCGTCTCCCGGGCGTCGAGGGGAGCCAGGCGAGCAGGAGGAGGTGGCGAGCTCGGCCTTGATCGCCGTGTCCCTCCTCTGCCTACTGGCAGAGGTAGGCGACGAGCGGCGTGGCGGTTCGTGGGCTGGGCCACCAACTGGGCCAGCGAGCGAGAGGGGGGGGGGAGTTGGGCCGGATCGGACGCCTGGTAGGTGGGCTGTAGGTAAATGGCCAGGTACAGTTTCTCTCTCCCTCTTTTATTTCCATTTCTATTTTCTGTTTTGTTTTAGTTTAGTAAAATACTAAACCATTTAAATAAATCCTGAAAATAATTGTGGGCATTAACTGACAGAGGCCCTTAACTATTTTTCAGAATTGTTGGAGCATTTTAAAAAAAAATATTAATAGTTTTTTTTTAAATGCCCCAATTCAAATACAATATGGTTTATTCAAATATCCAAAATGTCTTGGAAAATTATCCATCATCTCTGGATATGGTTTTCACCCTTTTCCATTAATCATGAATATTTTTGCAAACCAATTTGGGTTTTTGAAAATATTTTTGAATTTGAACCTATGTGAATTGCTTTAGTGCTAGGGCTTGATCATCCCCATTTCAAATTTCATGGAAATTAAACATGATGCATGGATGCAATGCTACTAGTTACGAGCAAGCTCTGGGGCTGATCTGGGGCTGTGACACTAACCTGATTCCCGAGCGCCCGAAGACCTTGACGGACAGCAGATCGCTCTCCACTAATTTGAAGTGGAGAACATGCCACTTCATCAAGCATTGGGCGCGTGCAAAGGTCTTCCAACCCGATGGAGGAGCATCACATGAGGGACGGGGAACATTGTGTTCGCCCACATGTCGTCGTTGCAACACCCCTTCATGTGAAGTTTCAACCTCGGTGGTTGGTCGATCTCCAGCACTCTCGCGAACGCCTTGGGAAGATGAAGGCGGCTACGCGGTGGCTCGCGCAACTGTAGGATAAACTCCAGCATAGAGTCCCCGACATGGCCGCTCGATGAAGCAGGAGGAGATGGTGGAGGAGAAGGTGACGGAGATGGTGATGATGCGTGTGTCCCCCTTCCGGCCCACCTCTGCCTCGGCCACCTCGCCGAGCGCGGCCCCGTCCGGCGCCACTGCCTGGAGTGTGGCCCTCACCTTGGGCGTCCGGCTCTTCCTTTACCGCCGTGACTCTCTGACGGGAGAAAGACCTAGTCGCCTCCACAGAAGGATGGCCATGACCATGCCCTCTCGCCATGGCAAGGGAATGGAAGGGATCGGAGTAGAGGAAGATGAATACATGAAGACGCTATCCCTCTCCCCTTTTTATAGGGTGACGGGGCTGAACGAGCCGAAGGGCGGCCGCCTTAATCAACCAAACCAGCCGCCGGTGGCGCGAGGAGA
Source organism: Aegilops bicornis (assembly GCA_021605145.1). Lineage (NCBI taxonomy): Eukaryota > Viridiplantae > Streptophyta > Magnoliopsida > Poales > Poaceae > Aegilops > Aegilops bicornis. Next base: position 33,984,416 of record CM038673.1, read on the forward strand.
CAGGACCGACCCGCGGCTCCAATCAGCGGCGCCCGGCTCCCCGCCCCGGCATCAAAGCCCGTGCCCTCTGGGTCCATCGCCCGCCCTCCCCGAAGCATGTGGGACACATGTTGGGCGAACCAGGATTCGGATGGCACGTGGAACGGCCATTTCACGCCCCGTGATCGTGGGGGCGAGGGTGCCATAATGGCCACGACCCGAGTCCACTTGGTAAATGAACCGTGCCCCTGTGGCTTTCCTTGTTTTTATGGGGAGGACGCTGACCGCCTCTGTACCATTAACCACGAGGTGACGTAAGCATGATGCGGTCACTCCATGCATGACCCCCATGTCACGCATTCAACACGGGTCATGGGAAGCACAGCTGGCAAGGGAGTTACTGCAGTAAAACTCTACCACGCGTGCCCGCACACCATTCTGGGCCTAGCCCAACAACGCATCGCGCTTATGTGTGGCCCAGGCCCGGGGGCTCCTGTCGGTGTACAAAAGTAGGGGCCCTCTTTGTACCGCTTTACTTATGCCCGGGCAGTCAGAGCCACACCTATGGCCATGCTTAGCGGGCAGAGGAAGGAAGCAAAGATATAAGACTACCGGAACAACATTCAAACCAGAGGCGCAGAAGGGCGAACCGACAAGATGTGCTTCCCCCGGCAAGACCCTTGCCGGAGTGGCCTACGTAGCCCCGGCAAGAGCCTTGCCATGACAGCTGATCCAAAACCAGCATAGCCGCCACCCTTGAGCCTGAGAGTTCTGACACCATTGACAACATTGGAAGCAAGGATCGGGAGGCGCCTGCATGATGGCATGCAGATCTTTGTGAAGACAGAGGGCCTGCGAGGCCTAGATGAGAACTAGAAGACAAGACAACAGCAAGGCTCCTTGCAGAGGATGCCCACGAGGCCCCGGCAAGGCTCCTGCCGAAGATACCCACGAAGCCCAGGCAAGACTCTTGCCGAGGGCGCCCGCAAGGCCCCAACAAGACCCTTGCCGGGAATATCAGCAAGACCGCGGCAAGGCCTTGCCGCCCCGTCACCGCCCCAGCTCAGCCGCTGACCCACCAACTAAGCAAGCAACCATGTGGCAGTACGTGGCTCCTAAGCCAACTTGTCAAGCACCTTCGTGGTGGCATGCAGATCTTCGTGAAGACCTTGCCACCGCACCAGCTCAGCAGCCTGCCAACCTACATGGCGTTGCATGCCTCATTGACCTGGACGCGTGTCGAAACAAGGCGAAGCGGCGACGGACGGGACGGGCTTCGTTGTCGTCCCTGATAAAGCAAGAGGACACCTAAGTAGCGCATTAATGTGTTTTGTCCTGTGATGTTAGGCGATAAGCTTGTACACTGTACAGACTTTCCACCTCATGTGGACCACTGTGGCAACCCCTTTTGACCTATAAAAGGAGGCCCGAGGCATGCGGAGGGGGATTCAGACGTTTTGGACTACGCACTCACCGTAGGTAGTTCAAGAACACTCAAATATACACCAAAGCAGGACTAGGGTATTACGCATCTTCGCGGCCCGAACCTGGGTAAAATCTCCCTGTGCTAACTACTAGACTCGCTCTTCACACAACCCCACGCCCACCAACCGTAGAAGGGATCCTCGTGATCCCATAGGTGTCGTTTCCGCCGACAATCATATCGGAGAGTATGTATGGGTAGTATGTACTATATAAAAATGTTTAGGTAGTATATATACTACTTTTTGGTAGTATGTATTTTATTTTATGCATACACCCTTTCACTTACAAATATGTACGTATTTCACAAATACAATAAAACTATGAGCTCACTTGCAATTTTTTCATATAACTCGCTTTGAAGTATCTTAAATATAGTGTATGAACATACTAAAAATAATAAAGTAGAGTATGTACTATATATTTATAATAAATGGACATGTTGATTTCATTTAATAACGAGACCAAGTTATACTAAGTTTTGTCATAGTTTTTAAAACACTACTAGTGGGGACGAAGTATTCTCATTGTAAAGGTTGCTTCTAATCTGTATTATTACTTGCATAAATGATAGTGTCATAGGTGTGGAAACATAAAAACCTAATTTTATATCATGCGTTTGGTTTTTAATGGATCAGTTCACACATTTTTTATCAAAAATATTAAATTATTTTCTCATAGTACCAATTGAAAAAAAAACTTTTGAATAGTTTCTTTTATAAAAGGTTTATCAGCAAACACTGAAAATAATTCTTTGTTTCTAGACAGAGTTTACTTGCTAAATATTCTCAACACGTAATTTCAGAACCAACCATATTTAGGAAAACAACTATTCAATGTTAATTATAGAAAAATAATTCATCTCATCTTGAATCAAGAATATTGACTCAACTTGAATTTTACATTTATGAATAAGTGTGTAAAATGCTTAGCAAATTAGAAAGAAGGAGAGATGATAGACATGTTTAATTTATATTATGCTCTTCCAGATATTGAGAGAGAAGAATTAGGTTCAATTTCATTATATGTAGTCTAAAAAAATTTCTTTGATTCTTTCATAAGTTCGGACAAGCCTTCCTTGGACTCTTATAGTCACATGTTGCTACCATCGTACAATTGGTTATTTTAGTACGGCGGGACGAATACAATATTGAGCTGTTAGCACATGGACTAATGGTTGGCCCATTAAGACCAAGAAGCATAGCGGTGAGTCGTAGATTTTCTAGCCTGTTATAGATATCTAATAAATGGACATTTTGATGTTATTTAATAACGGGACGAGGTAGTAGTAAGTTAGGTCATACTATTTAAAATGCTATTTAATAGTTTGTACAAATTATTCTCAATGCAAAGGTTACTACTAGTCTTTATCATTACATACGTAGGTGGTACTGTCATAGGTGTGAAAACATAAAACCCTAAGTTTACTACACAAGTTTGATTTTTATTGGATCAGTTGACACATTGTTTGTCAAGCAATATTAAAGCATTTCATCATAGTACCAATTGAAAAAATATAATTGATCTTTATTAGTTTCTTTTTCAAAAAGTATATCTCCAGACATTAAAAATTAATTTCTACCTTTCTGCATGAAATTTAACTGCTATATTTTCTTAGCAGTGAATTTTAGAAAAACCCAATATTTGGTAAACAACTATTCAGTGTTTAATCATACCAAAATACGTTGGTCTCTAATCAAGAACAATGGGCTAAACTTGAATTTTTAATTCACGAAGAAGTGCATAATATCTTTGAAAATTTGACAAGGAGAGATGATTGACTAGTTTAATTTGTATGTATGCTCTTTTAGACTATGAGAGAGCACAATCATCTTCAATTTCTTTCTATATAATGGAAGAAATTTCTGTCATTTTTTCATAAGTTTAGACCACCCTTCTGTGGACCCTTATAGTCATGGGTTGCTACCATCATAATGCTGGTTATTTTAGTACGGCAGGATGAATACAATATTGAGTGGTTGGCACATGGACTGGTTATTTGCCCATTAAGAGGCGACATGCATAACAGTGAGTTGTAGATGTGCTAGATCGTCATATAAATAATTAATGGACATATTTATGTCATTTAATAACAATACCAAGTAATAGTAAGTTTTTTCATACTGTTTAAAATGCTATTTTGTAGTGGGGAGAAAGTATTATCAATGCAAAGGTTACTTCCGGTCTATATTATTACCTAGATAAATGATAGTGTCATAAGTGTGAAACATAAAAACCTAAGTTTATTACACATGTTTCGTTTTTAATGGATCAGTTAACACATTTTTTGTCAAAAATATTAAAGTATTTATCATAGTACCAATTGAAATAAATGTAATTCTTTTTTTAGTAGTTACTTTTATAGAAGGTTTATCACCAAACATTGAAAATAATTCTACCTTTCTAACCAAAGTTTAATTCCTGTGTATTCTTGACACGTAATTTTAGAACAAACCATATCTAGGTGCCGGTGTACAAAAGTGGGGGCCCTCTTTGTACCCCTTTACATGTGCACGGGCACTCAGAGCCACACCTATGGCTATGCTTAGCGGGGCAGAGGAAGGAAGCAAAGATATAAGACTACCGGAACAGCGCTCAAACCAGGGGCGCAGAAGGGCAAAGCAACAAGACGGGCTTCCCCGGCAAGACCCTTGTCGGAGCGGCCTATGTAGCCCCTGCAAGAGCCTTACCGGGACAGCTCATCCAACACCAGCATAGCCGCCACCCTTAAGCCTGAGAGTTCTGACACCATCGACAACATTGGAAGCAAGGCTCTGGAGGCGCCTGCATGATGGCATGCAGATCTTTGTGAAGACAGAGGGCCTGCAAGGCCTAGATGAGAAACCGAAGACATGAAAATAGCGAGGCTCCTTGCCGAGGATGCCCACGAGGCCCCGATAAGGCTCCTGCCGAAGATACCCACGAGGCCCCGGCAAGACACTCGCCGAGGGCGCCCGCAAGGCCCCGGCAAGACCCTTGTCGGGAATATCAGCAAGACCGCGGAAAGGCCTTGCCGCCCCATCACCGCCCCATCTCAGCAGCCGACCCACCAACTAAGAAAGCGCCCACGTGGCAGTACGTGGCTCCTAAGCCAACTAGTCAAGCACCTGCGTGGTTGCATGCAGATCTTCGTGAAGACCCTGCTACCACACCAGTTCAGCAGCCTGCCTACCTACATGGCATTGCATGCCTCGTTAACCTGGACGCGTGTCGAAGCAAGGCGAAGTGGCGAAAGATGGGACGGGCTTCGTCGCCCGTACCCAATAAAGCAAAAGGACACCTAAGTAGCGCATTTAATACGTTTTGTCCTATAATGTCAGGCAATAAGCTTGTACACTGTACATACTTTCCACCTCCTATGTGCCACTGTGGCAACCCCTTTTGACCTATAAAAGGAGGCATGAGGCGTGCACAGGGGGGATTCGGACTTTTTGCACTACGCACGCACCGTAGCTAGTTCAAGAGCTTAAGAACACTCAAATATACACCAAAGCAGGACTAGAGTATTACACATCTTCGCGGCCCGAACCTGGGTAAAATCTCCTTGTGCTAACTACTAGACTCGCTCTTCGCACAACCCCGCACCCGCCAACCATATAAGGGATCCTCTTGATCCCATAGGTGTCGCTTCCACCAACATCTTTGGCGCGCCAGGAAGGGGGCGCAGGTAGTGAAAATCCGGTCTAGCAGTTAGTATAGCAGATCCTTCGTCTCCATGGCCCCCAAGAAGAAGACGATCACAACGATCGGATTCTCCGGAGCCAGACCACCCACGCCTGCGCGGGCGAGAATGGGGCCGCCTCGAATGGCGACGGAGGAATGGCCCGCGAGCACCCACGACACTCTGGTGATCCGAGCCAGGTGAGCGGCGTCGTTCATGTCTGCAACGACGAGCCATGCGCGGCTGGGTCCAGGAGCGGGGCCGTGCTTCCCACGGGCGGCGCGGCGGCCTCCAGGACACCCGAGCCAGCGCCCACGCCGCGACCTTCACAGGTCGCGCGTGACGAACAACACTGCGACGTTGGCACCCCCAGGCGCCGCCGCGGGAAGAGCCCTCTGTGTGACTACCAAGACGCGTCGGGCCAGCATGCACATCTAGGCGCTGGCGGGGATGGCGCGCGACCGCGAGACCTTGATAGAGCTCCTTCTAACGTGGTTAGAGGTCGCAGCGCGTCACGGTCCATGTAGCTTTCACCGCCACCCACGCCAGCAGAAGCACTAGCGCGCGTACAATTGCTCCTCGACTTTCCTCCTGCTACGGAGAAGCTCGACGAGTGGAGAGCCACTATTCGAAGCCTCGTCAGTGTCACCAACAAAGATGAGCTATGACCAGCGGGGCCCTCAAGCCGGCGCTCCGTCAAGCCGGCGCGGCCAGTGGTGGAAAAACCGGAGGCGCTGCAACCACGTTGCACTCTCCTACTCCACACCGGCGGCCACGGTCGCCGGCTCATCGGGTCGATGCCTATGATAATGTTTCCACAGCGTCGTCCGACCCACGAACCCACCGTGATCAGCATCAAGTTCTTCGAGAGTGAGCCCATGAAGATGCTCGAACCACCATCGAGCGGCGGCGCGAAGCGCGCCACCAGTCAGATAGGCGGGCAGGGCCCACTATGGACCACCCAGCGCCGGGAGGTCCTGGTGGCCTACCATACGAGGTGGGTTTTCTAGCCTTTACCCGTGAGCTGCAGCCGTTCTAGTGGCCCACTCACCGCACATTCAAACCTGATGTCAGCGAGAAGTACAATGGCAAGACTCACCCATCTTCCTTAGCATCTACACCATCGAGATGCAAGCTGTCGGAGCTCGCGAAGACAAGGTGCTCGCCAATTATTTCCCGTTGGCACTTAAACCCAACGTCATGTCATGGTTGATGCACTTGCCAGCGAATTCCATTTCTTCTTGGTCCGATTTGTGCCATGAGTTTGTTGGCGCCTTTACTGGATGCCAACAAGCTCATGGCCAGGCAAGCGATTTGCATGTCATCCCCCAGAAAGAAGGCAAAAACATGTGCAAGTACATACAAAGGTTTAGCCGGGTGAAGTACAACATCCCAGATGTTCATCCCGCCTCTGTAATCAGCGCATTCCATCAGAATGTGCGCAACCGCAAGATGCGTGAAGAGCTGGCAATGAACAAGGTCAAGGATGTGGCCGAACTTTACGTTCTGGCCAATAGATGTACTCGGGCTGAAGAGGGGAGGAAGTACCTCGGCAAAGATGTGGTGCGGAAACCGACTCCACAGATGAAGACACCGTCGCCCCAGCAAAGAAGGGCCGACATCACAATAGGAAGCGTAAGGGCAAGACCATGCTTGCCGTCGAGGGATCCGACGACGCCGGCACCACCAAGAAGGCCAAGGCTGGCGACCCCGGCAAGGAAGTTGCCGGGTGCGCCTGGCGGGCCTTGGCGGCTGCCAACAAGCCAGGAAGCTCCGACAAGCAGTACTACAAGATCCATCGCACCAAGGGCCATGACCTCCAGAACTGCCGACAGGTTGAGCAGCTTGCGGAGAAGAAGAAAGTTGAGTACGAGAGGCGGGACAAGGAGAAGGGCCAGGAAGATGCTGAGGGGTCCGGCAAGAAGCGTGGTGGCCAAGGTGGTCGCCGTGGCAAGGATAATCAACAAGAAAGGCATGCTCGGGGCCGTGATAAGAAGAAGGAAGACGATGATCACGATGAGGCTGACGAGTCCGGCGAGCACGAGTTCCAGAAAGCCACGGAGGCCATGTGCGTCAACGGCGGCGCCTCGCTACACACCTCTCACCGCCAACTCAAGCAGTGGGCACGTGAGATCACTGCGGCAGAGCCATCATTTGATGCCCAGAGGCCGTTGAAGTGGTCCGGCACGCCTATCATTTTTTACACCGAGGATCACCCTGATTGCACAACTACGATCGGGTGTTTGCAGTTATTGGTTTCATCAACAATACACAACCTCAAGGTGACAAAAGTGCTAGTTGACGGCGAGGCCGGTCTGAACTTGATCTCGCCTGTTGTGGTCAAAAGGCTGCAGATTCCTGATGGAGACCTCAAAGAGACGGGGACGTTTCACGGGGTCAATCCAGGAAGGAGTCAGCCGAAGGGTAAGATCACACTGCCCGTTACATTTGGAGGTGAGCTGAACTATAGAACAAAGAGGATTGTTTTTATGTCGTTGAGATCCCCTAGCCCTACAACGTGATCCTCCGGCGCCCAGAACGAGCCAAGTTTATGGCGGCATCACACTACGCCTAGAACATGCTATAGATGCCTGGGCCGATGAGCATCATCACCGTCCCCTCCGACAAGAAAGACGCGTTGATCTGTGCCGACCAACTCTACCGGGAGGCAGTTGCAGCAACTGCTGCCAAGGCACTTGCTCCTGTCGTTGAAGCCCCGGGAGAGAAGAAGACCGGCAAGACCTCTCGCACCCACTCCGGCAAGCGCACCTCTTTGGAGTGCTATGCTCCCGTCGAGGACGTGCCAGAGAGCTCCACCGGCAAGAGCAAGAGATCCAGGGCTGCACCACCAGAGACCAAGAAGGTGCCCATCAAGGAGGATGGCACGGGCGGAGCTTTTACTATAAGCTCCACCCTCGACAGCAAATAGGAAAGCGCGCTCGTCACCTTCCTGCGGGCGAATGTTGATGTGTTTGCATGGCAAGCATCCGACATCCCCCGCATTCGCAGGGAGGTGATTGAGCACCATCTTGCTGTCTGTCCTCATGCACGGCCCGTCAAAGAGAAGGTCAAGAAGCAAGCTTTGGAGCGACAAGAGTTCATCACAGAGGAGACCAGGAAGTTGGAAGCGGCAGGTTTGGTCAGAGGAGTACTCCACCCAACGTGGTTGGCCAATCCGGTAGTTGTGCGCAAGGCAAATGGGAAGTGGGGGCTATGTATTGATTACACTGATATCAATAAAGCTTGTCCAAAGGATCCTTTCCCTTTGTCGTGCATTGACCAGATTGTGGAATCCACTATCGGGTGTGACTTGCCGTCATTCCTTGACGCTTAATCGGGATACCACTAGATCTTCATGACAAGAGAAGATGAAGAGATGACCACGTTTATCACCCCATGTGGTAAGTATTGTTTTATACGAATGCCTTTCGGGTTGAAAAGCGCTGGTTCATGAAGTCTACTACGCAACCTTCTTCTTGTAGACTTTTTTGGGCCTCCAAGTGCAAAGGTTTGTAGGAAAGTAGCAAATTTCCCTCAAGTGGATGACCTAAGGTTTATCAATCCGTGGGAGGCGTAGGTTGAAGATGGTCTCCCTCAAACAACCCTGCAACCAAATAACAAAGAATCTTTTGTGTCCCCAACACACCCAATACAATGGTCAATTTTATAGGTGCACTAGTTGGGCGAAGAGATGGTGATACAAGTGCAATATGGATGGTAGATATAGGTTTCTGTAATCTGAAAATATAAAAACAGCAGGGTAGCAAGCGATAAAAGTGAGCGTAAATGGTATTGCAATGCTAGAAAACAAGGCCTAAGGTTCATACTTTCACTAGTGCAAGTTCTCTCAACAATAATAACATAACTGGATCATATAACTATCCCTCAACATGCAACAAAGAGTCACTCCAAAGTCACTAATAGCGGAGAACAAACGAAGAGATTATTGTAGGGTACTAAACCACCTCAAAGTTATCCTTTCTGATCGATCTATTCAAGAGTCCGTAGTAAAATAACGCGAAGCTATTCTTTACGTTCGATCTATCATAGAGTTCGTACTAGAATAACACCTTAAGACACAAATCAACCAAAACCCTAATGTCACCTAGATACTCCAATGTCACCTCAAGTATCCGTGGGTATGATTATATGATATGCATCACACAATCTCAGATTCATCTATTCAACCAACACAAAGAACTTCAAAGAGTGCCCCAAAGTTTCTACCGGAGAGTCAAGACGAAACGTGTGCCAACCCCTATGCATAAGTTCATAATGTTACGGAATCCGCAAGTTGATCACCAAAACATACATCAAGTAGATCACGTGAATATCCCATTGTCACCACAGATAAGCACATGCAAGACGTACATCAAGTGTTCTCAAATCCTTAAAGACTCAATCCGATAAAGATAACGTGAAAAGGAAAACTCAATCCATTACAAGAGAGTAGAGGGGGAGAAACATCATAAGATCCAACTATAATAGCAAATCTCGCGATACATCAAGATCGTCCCAAATCAAGAACACGAGAGAGAGATCAAACACATAGCTACTGGTACATACCCTCATCCCCGAGGGTGAACTACTCCCTCCTCGTCATGGAGAGTGCCGGGATGATGAAGATGGCCACCGGTGATGGATCCCCCCTCCGGCAGGGTGCCGGAACAGGGTACCGATTGGTTTTTGGTAGCTACAGAGGCTTGCAGCGGCGGAACTCCCGATCTATTCTCCTCCCCGATGTTTTTAGGGTATATGGATATATATAGGCGAAAGAAGTCGGTCAGGGGAGCCACGAGGGGCCCACGAGGGTGGGGGTGCGCCCAAGTGGGTAGGACGCGCCTCCCTGCCTCGTGGCTTCCTCAAAGCTTCCCTGAAGTCTACTCCAAGTCTCCTGGATTGCTTCCGTTCCAAAAATAATTCTCTCGAAGGTTTCATTCTATTTGTACTCCGTTTGATATTCCTTTTCTTCGAAACACTGAAATAGGAAAGTAGCAATTTGGGTTGGGCCTCCAGCTAATAGGTTAGTCCCAAAAATAATATAGAAGTGTTTACTAAAGCCCATAAACATCCAAAACAGATAATATAATAACATGAATACTTCATAAATTATAGATACATTGGAGACGTATCAGCATCCCCAAGCTTAATTCCTGCTCGTCCTCGAGTAGTTAAATGATAAAAGAAATAATTTATGAAGTGTGAATGCTAGCAGGTGCACAAGTTTGATCAATGATAATTTCAATCACCTTTTCTAGCATCATTATAAGTCATAGCAGTAGCTCAACTCATAAAACTTTTCATGATCAAGTAACAAGCTATTCACATGTTAAAGCATAGACCATAAACTTTCTTGAAAACTAACAAAATGTGTTCTCACTCATCAAACAATTGCAATTCATCTTATTTTCAGGAAGGGTCTATGTAAGAGCTTTGATTTAGCAAATCCCACATACGCAACTATCATATAGTCTTCCATGATTGTCACAACTCAAAGCATATTTTTGGAACAAATAGCATCCATTGAACACAGAGAAAGATAGGGGCTTAATGTTTCGCCTCCCAACTTATTTATCATATAAATAATTGTCAACAATAATAATTCATGATCAAATATATTTGAATGGCCATATATGCTTAGATCTTTCTCCACCACATGATGCTTGCCAACTAAAGAGTAGGTTGGAATGAGAAGGAATACTACTGACTCTTGCATAAAAGTAAAAGATAGACCATTCGCAGAGGGAAGCAGGGATTTGCAGAGGTGCCAGAGCTCGAAGCTAAAACATAGATGAAAATAATTTTGAGACGTATGCTTTCATTGTCAACATAACGACCAAGAGTCCCAATATCTTCCATACTAGATAAAATATAGGCGGTTGCTGAACAGAAAGGTAAAGATTTTACTCCCCTGACACCAACAATCACACTCCACGGCTTGTCTGAAACAACGGGTGTTGTCCAACTATCAACAATCCTAGGGGAGTTTTGTTTAAATTATTTGCGTATTTGTTTTTGATCTTTTGATCATAGGACTAGGCATCCGAGTTACCAGCCATTTTCTCGTGAATGATGAGCAGAGTCCACTCATCGTGAGAATAACCCACCTAGCATGGAAGATACTGACAGCCCCTAGTCACTACATGAGCGATTCGGGCATACAAAAAAGATTATTATTTGAAGGTTTAGAGTTTGACACATGCAAATTTACTTAGAACGGCAGGTAAATACCGGATATTAGGTGTAGGGGAACGTAGTAATTTCAAAAAAAATCCTACACACATGCAAGATCATGGTGATGGCATAGCAACGAGAGGGGAGAGTATTGTCCACGCACTCGTGAGACCGTAAGCGCGTTATGACAACGCGGTTGATGTAGTCGTACGTCTTCACGATCCGACCGATCCAAGTACCGAACGTATGGCACCTCCGAGTTCAGCACACGTTCAGCTCGATGCCGATCCCCGGACTCCGATCCACCAAAGTGTCGGGGATGAGTTCCGTCCGCACGACGACGTGGTGACGATGATGATGCTCTACCCGCGCAGGGCTTCGCCTAAACTCCACGACGGCTAAGGAACGATCCGTAGATCAACTTGTGTGTCATGGGATGCCCCCCTGCCCCCGTATATAAAGGAGGGAGGGGGAGGTGCGGCCGGCCCCAAGGGGTGCGCCTGGAGGAGTCCTACTCCCACGGGAGTAGGACTCCCCCTCTGCCTTGTTGGAGAAGGAAGGGGAGTATAAAGAGGAAGAGGCGCCGCCCCCTCTCCTTGTCCTATTCGGACTAGGGGAGGCGCGGCCTTCCTGGCCGGCCCTCCTCTTCTCCCTCATGGCCCACTAAGGCCCATAATCCCCGGGAGGTTCCAGTAACCCCGGTGTTCCGGTAAAATCCCGATTTCACCCGGAACCATTTCGATATCCAAATATAGGCTTCCAATATATCAATCTTTATGTCTTGACCATTTCGAGACTCCTCGTCATGTCCGTGATCACATCCGGGACTCCGAACAAACTTCGGTACATCAAAAACTTATAAACTCATAATAAAACTGTCATCGTAACGTTAAGCGTGCGGACCCTACGGGTTCGAGAACTATGTAGACATGACCTAGAACTATTCTCGGTCAATAACCAATAAGCGGAACCAGGATGCCCATATTGGTTCCTACATATTCTCTGAAGATCTTTATCGGTCAAACCGCATAACGACATCGTTGTTCCCTTTGTCATCGGTATGTTACTTGCCGAGATTCGATCGTCGGTATCCAATACCTAGTTCAATCTCGTTACCGGCAAGTCTCTTTACTAAATCCGTAATACATCATCTCATAACTAACTTATTAGTTGCAATGCTTGCAAGGCTTATGTGATGTGTATTACCGAGAGGGCCCAGAGATACCTCTCCGAGCAATCGGAGTGACAAAACCTAATCTCGAAAATCGCCAACCCAACATGTACCTTTGGAGACACCTGTAGTACTCCTTTATAATCACCCGATTCGTTGTGACGTTTGGTAGCACCAAAGTGTTCCTCCGGTAAACGGAGTTGCATAATCTCATAGTTACAGGAACATGTATAGGTCATGAAGAAAGCAATAGCAATATACTAAGCGATCAAGTGCTAGGCTAACGGAATGGGTCATGTCAATCACATCATTCTCCTAATGATGTGATCCCATTAATCAAATTACAACACATGTCTATGGTTAGGAAACATAACCATCTTTGATTAATGAGCTAGTCAAGTAGAGGCATACTAGTGACTATATGTTTGTCTGTATTCACACATGTATCATGTTTCCGGTTAATACAATTCTAGCATGAATAATAAACATTTATCATGAAATAAGGAAATAAATAATAACTTTATTATTGCCTCTAGGGCATATTTCCTTCATTAGGTAGATATGATGGACACTCATGGAATAAACTTGGTTCAAGGGATTTGGATGTACAAGCAGTATTCCCACTTAGTAAAGATATTTTGGCTAGCAAAGGATTCTAAATAGCAAGCACTACATGTTAGAGGATCCATAACAATATAACTTCTATACAAATATACCCAAGCAAAACTCATTATGTTGTCTTCCTTGTCCAACTTCAAGTAATTTGCTCAGGTTTGAAACTAATTAATGGAGATCACAATCATAGAAGATGTCCAAGATAGTATATTTGTATGTGAAATCTCTCTTCCTTAAATATTCTTTCATGAATTGTTCAAGTGACCAATACAATGTTTGCTAACCTTCAAAAAAATTACCAGCTCTACTTCTTATATGTGAAGTCATTACTCCCCATGGGATAAGCATATGAAACATATATAATTTCTGATTTATGACATTAAAATCATTAAACCATTTACTCATAGGATATAAGTGAAGCACATGAGTAAATGACAAACTACTCCAAAAAGATATAAGTGAAGATCAATGAGTAGTTAAATAATTATGTAGCTATGTGAAGACTCTCTCTCATTTAAGAATTTAAGATCTTGGGATATTATTCAAACAGCAAGCAAAACAAAAGAAAATAAAATGACGCTCCAAGCACAACACATATCATGTGGTGAATAAAAATATAGCTCCAAGTAAAGTTACCGATGAACGAAGACGAAAGAGGGGATGCCAAGCTTAGGCTCTTGGTTGTACTTGAATATTACATTGGGGTGCCTTGGGCATCCCCAAGCTTAGGCTCTTGCCACTCCTAATTCCATAGTCCATCGAATCTTTACTCAAAACTTGAAAACTTCACAACACAAAACTCAACAGAAAACTCGTAAGCTCCGTTAGTACAAGAAAAATAAATCACCACTTAGGTACTGTTGTGAACTCATTTTAAATTCATATTGGTGTAATATCTACTGTATTCCAACTTCTCTATGGTTCATACCCTCCAATACTACTCATAGATTCATCAAAATAAGCAAACAACACAATTAAAACAGAATCTGTCAAAAACAGAACAGTCTGTAGTAATCCGTATCAAACGTAAACTTATGGAACTTAGAAACAATTTCCCAAATAGGAAGACCTAGATAATTTGATTATTGATCTACTGCAATTGGAATCAGTATTTTATCTCTTTCTGGTGATTTGTAACAATTGTTTTCGTGAGCAGAAAGTTTCTGTCTTATTCAGCAAGATCAAATAACTATCATCCAAGAAGATCCTATAGATTTTACTTGGCACTATATTAAAACAAAATCTATAGAACATGATTACTACGGTAGCTTAATCATGTGAACACACAAAAACAGTAGGGGTAAATATTGGGTTGTCTCCCAACAAGCGCTTTTCTTTAATGCCTTTTAGCTAGGCATGAAGATTTCAATGATGCTCGCATAAAAGATAAGAATTGAAACACAAAGAGAGCATCATGAATAATATGACTAGCACATTTAAGTCTAACCCACTTCCTATGCATAGGGATTTTGTGAGAAAACAACTTATGGGAACAATAATCAACTAGCATAGGAAGGCAAAACAAGCATAACTTCAAGATTTTCAACACATAGAGAGGAAACTTGATATTATTGCAATTCCTACAAGCATATGTTCCTCCCTCATAATAATTTTCAGTAGCATCATGAATGAATTCAACAATATAACTCTCACATGAAGAATTCTTTTCATGATCTACAAGCATAGAAATTTTATTACTCTCCACATAAGCAAAATTCTTCTCATTCGGAATAGTGGGAGTATCATAAGAGACTCGAATACTATAAATTGTTTCCACATTAAAAGAGTAATGTTCAGAAAAAGGGAAATCATAATCATGACAAGTTTTATAAATATAATCATCACTACTTTTTTCTGGACTCGTGTGCGCCACCTCAAAAGAGTTACTTGCAGTCGTAGTTCAGGATAGCCACCGAGTCAAAGCTGGCTTGCTGCAGTCAAACTCCACCACCCCATTTGTTGATAATGATGCATATGTAGTTAGTTCTGATGTAAGTCTTGCTGAGTACATTTGTACTCACGTTTGCTTATTTTATGTTTTGCAGAGAGATATCGGTCTCGCTAGTAGTTCCGCGTGGACTTCGACGTTTAGCTTGTTACCTCAGCTACGATCTTGTGCCCGCGGCAGGATCTGGTAGATAGTCAGGCTTCTCAGCCTTTTTCATTTGTAGATGTCTGTACCCAGACATGTTAAGCTTCCGCTTGTGTTTTGACTTGTTTGCTCTGAATGTTGGGTCATGGGACCCATGTTTGTAATATCTCGCTCCTAGGAGCCTAATGAATAAATACTTGAGTCGTAGATTTATGTTGTGATGCCATGTTGTATTTACACATATCGAGCATATTGTGTGTATGATTGAAATGCTTGGTATGTGTGGGATCCGACAATCTAGTTGTTTATCCTTGGCAGCCTCTCTTATGGGGAAATGTAGTCTAGTGCTTCCATGAGCCATAGTAGTCCGCTTCTGACCGGTTCACAGTCCTGCTAGCCCATCACTACTGCTCGGGACACTTGGTGGCGGCATGTGTTTCACTTCGTTCACAATATGCATCCCTTCGGGAAATGTCACGCGGTGACTCCGAGTCCTGCCTAGCCTGCTACAGCCCGGGTTCCCGGAGTCCTGTTAGCCAGTACAGCCCAGATTCACACGCTGCTGACCGACATGCTCGAAGTTGATTCATGTATGCCTGTCCCCATGAGTTAGTGCCGCTTTGGGTTCATGACTAGCCATGTAGGCCCAGGTTCTCTATCATATGGATGCTAGCGACACTATCATATACGTGAGCCAAAAGGCACAAACGGTCCCGGTGAAAGTGCGTTATATCGACTAGAGGGGGGGTGAATAGGCGATTTTTATGAATTTTACAAATTCTTCACTGAGGAATTTGCCGGTGAGGAAATTTCTTAGCGAAGAAATACATGCAGCGGAATAAGTACTCAGAAGTAAGCATAGCAGATTACAGGCATAGTCATCATGATGAAATGAAGACAATCACAGAGTACGTAAAGCGTAATCACGAGGATAACACAAGATGAAGACAAAGCGGTGAAGAAATTGAACTGAGGAAATTGAGAAAGTCTTCAGTCAAAGTCTTCAAACACAGATATGAACAAAACGCTCAACACAGCAATGAGGAAATGAAAGGGTTGAGGAAATAGAACCAGTTAGGTTGGTGAAGACACTGATTTGGTAGACCAGTTCAAGCTACTTTGTCTCGGTTATGCGTCTGGTTGGAAGCGGTGAGTATTTAAACTCGAGGACACGCAGTCCGGACACCCGATCCTTGAGCACGCAGCTCGGGACACCAAGTCCTCACCGTATTCTCCTTGAACTAAGGTCACGCAGACCTCGTCCAATCACTCGTGGTAAGTCTTGAGCGACTTCCAAACCTTCACATACTTGGTCACTCGGCAATCCACAATTCCTCTTGGATGCTCTAGACCGTGACGCCTAACCGTCTGGAAGAAGCACAGTCTTCAAAGGTAAAAGCGTCGGATCCACGGGATCAATTTCTTGATGATACTCAATCACTTTGGGTTTGTTGGGGTTTGGTTTTGGGATTTTCCTCACTTTTGGGTTTTCCTCACTTGATGATTTTCGCTCAAAGTCCTCGGAGGATGGGTTGCTCTCAAATGACAAGTGTCAAGTTCTCTCGGAGCAGCCAACCAACTAGTGGTTGTAGGGCCCGGCTATTTATAGCCTAGGGAGCAACCGACATGATAAGACATAAATGCCCTTCAATGATATGACCGTTAGGTGGAGATATTTTGGGGACAAATGGCGCAAGAAGACAAAGAACGGTCGGAAACTGGAATGTCAAATTCTTGAGGCTATCATGTTCCTCACTTTGTGTAGGCAATTAAATCTTTGGCGAATTCCTAACTCCTCGATCGAACAAATTCCTCGGTGACGGAAGAGCTTCGTCTCATCCTTTGAAGAAATTGACTGAACTGTATGAGATTTCCAAAAGCTTCACTCGAAGGGATTGGTAGGTGTAGGATTTTGAGTTGAGCATCAAATGGAAATTTTTCCTTAGTATTTCCTCGACCCCCTTTAACAGTACGGTGTTTCCTATGACTCAAGAAAGAGAAAATGAAACTACGAAAACAAAAGTCTTCACGCTTCATGTTCCTCAAGCGAATACCAAGTCTTCAGAATCACATCAATTTCTTCACTTTCAAAGTCTTCAGAAAGTCTTCGTAATATCAAATTCTTGATTGAAGAAATTCATTTTTAGAATTCGACTTTCTCTGTAAATATCAAACTCCTCATAGACTTATAGACCTGTTTACACTCACAAACGCATTAGTTGCTTAACCTATAAGTCTTCAATACACCAAAATCACTAAGGGGCACTAGATGCACTTACAATCTCCCCCTTTTTGGTGATTGATGACAACATAGGTTAAGTTTTCAACGGGGATAAACATATGAAGTGTAAATACTGATAATGAGGATTTTGATTGCAAGATATAGAAGAGCTCCCCCTGAAGATGTGCATAGTGAGGAATTTGCTTTTGAGGCAATGCACATTTGAAGAATTGAATCATGGAGATCTCCCCCTATATCTTGTAATTCATACACGCATTTGACATATAATATGAGGAATTTGAAATGCATGATGAAATATGGTGCTTGAAGGTATGCAGAGCATGCAAAAAAAATGCATATCAACACTACTGTAATCAGAGCATAGAGCAAAAGCATAGTGCATCAAAAGTATCAACGCACCATCGGGTTTAAGATTACAACTCGATCCAATAAAAGGTTTCAGAAGAACGAGAGTTGTAACTTAATAAAAAATATAGACAAATACGAGACCCGCTTGAAGACTAACTCAAATTTCTCCCCCTTTGTCATCGAATGACCAAAAGGATCGAAACTGAGGATTAACGCTCTTGAAGAATTTCAAGTTGAAGACGGAGCGCCAGCATTGTCGGGGTTGTTCGTTGAAGCGGGACCAGCAGCAGTGTCTTCCAAATCTTCATTTTCATCGATGGCGAGATGAAGAATAGGAGCTGGCCACCAAGGAAGGAACTTTGACCTTCTTGAATTTCTTGGAGGAGGTGCAGACCAGTCAAATTCTTCCTTGAGTCCCATTGATTTCAGTTCTTCTTCATTGTAGACATGTGAAAGAACAGCCCGAGCGCTTGAAGGTTTCATGAAGATAGTAGTGGTTTTTCTTCTTTGCATTGTGAGTTGAGGTTAGGTTGTAAAGAAGAGTGCCAAAGCGGCGTTTGACCCACTTGTGATTGCGATCAACCTTCCGATGAAGGCGAGGAGTAACTCACGATCGGTCATCACCACAGGTGCGATAGCTTGAGGACTATGCTTAAGCGAGGTATTTGCTCTTTGAGTCATGTGTGGCGAGTCATCATTGGTGGAGTAAGATCTTTGCTGCGGCTGTCCATCCAATGGACGAATGCCTTCATCTATCACAGCAGTAGCCTTTCCCTTTTCATCGGTGAGGCAATTGGCCGTTTGAGGACTT
The DNA here is from genome assembly GCA_021605145.1 of Aegilops bicornis. Classification (NCBI taxonomy): domain Eukaryota; kingdom Viridiplantae; phylum Streptophyta; class Magnoliopsida; order Poales; family Poaceae; genus Aegilops; species Aegilops bicornis. Next base: position 34,002,991 of record CM038673.1, read on the forward strand.
CAATCGGGGCGAGTAACTGCGGTGGTTCAAAGTATCAGCCTTGTAATTCGGTGAAGATCTTGATCGATGAATCTCATAATCCAAAGGCGCATAAGGCTTCAGCTCAAAAGGTGACATGGCAATGTTAGCGAGTCCTCATGAAGAAATCATGGAAATTGACGGGAACGCCATGGATGATGTTGAAAAGCATATTCTTCATGATGCCCACGACTTCTTCATCATTCGAGTCGTGGCCCTTGATAGGACTCATAGTCTTCGTCAAAATTCGATAGACTGTTCGAGGCACATATAATAATTCCTTGACGAGGAATTTGGTCCTTGGAGCTTGCCTTGGTTTCAAAGGCTTCATCAGCACTTGCATATAGTGATTTGAAAGTTCCTTTTCTTCATAGATGCGTGAGCTCCATCAATCGGAGGATCGAGAGGAAGGGCACGAAGCAATTCAATTGCAGGTGCCTTGTAGTGAGTGTTTTCGGTCATCCAATCTAAGACCCATGAGGTTACATCTTGGCGTCTCCGGTGATGTGCGGTGTTGCATAGAACTGAAGAATTAGCTCTTCGTTCCAATCACAAATATCGGTCACGAAGTTGAGAAGACCTGCATCGTGAAGAACACTTAGGACAGGCTCAAAGCACAGCGGCGACTCCATATCCACATGAGGAATATGAGCATGATCGAAGATTTTGTCCTTGTTGAAAAGCTACCGAGGATAGAAGTTTGCTTGGTGGCAGTCGAGCGCCTCTTCCTAATCCGAGCAGAGTCATAGGGATTATATTCAGTGAAGAACACGTGCTCAGCAAAGAAATCTTCAGCCTTGAACTTTTGCTTGGTTGAGAACGGATTCTTCTGTTTTGGCAGAGGGGTGTCAGTCAGTTGCATCACCACCTCAGGAATCGTAAGTTCAGGTTCTTCAGCTTGAGGAATTTTTTGATCCTCAACTTGTGCAGTCTGAGGATTTTCAGCAGCATCAGCAGTTTCATCAGCGCTAGTGGCTGGAATTTCATCATGCACAGAACCAGCAGGTTGATTTCCTTCAGAGTCTATTTGGACAGTCTGTGCAGGGGAGTGAGGAACTTGTTGAAGTGGGGTGAAGAGAGGAGTATTGGGATGCTGACTTTCCCAAAAGTCATCATTGATCACTGGAGTGGTACATCCAATATCCACATCTTCATTTTCATTTTCCTCAGTACCAGCTTGAGGAATTTCATGGTCTGATGAGGGAATTCTTTGGGGTTGAAGTGATAGCTTCCACTTCAATTTCTTCATCAATTTTCTCTGACGAAGCAGGAGATTGATGTTCTTCATCAGATCCGGTTGGCACCACATATTCTTCTCCAAAAGGAACCACTTCCTTTGATGGTATGGAGGAAATTGGAACAGCATCAATCGGGTTTTCAACAGAGCTGGTCATTGGCTTCATTTTCTTCGCAGTTGAAGAATCTGACGCAGCTGATGCTTTCCTCTTCTTCACAGCAGCTCGTTCCGCAGCCTTGGTTTTCTTCACATCAGAAGCAGATGGAAGAGTTGGAGCTGGAGTTGGCGCAGGAGGAGCTGAGGAATTTGGTGCAGTGTCTTCAGGAGCAACTGATGCAGTTCCCCTGTCTTGAACAATTTCTTCAGGCGCACCACTAGTGGGTGCCCTGGCAGTTTCTTCAGCGGCTGGAATTTCTTCATCAGCCCTGGAATCAGCATTTTCTTCAAGAAATTTGAGCTTGGCGTTGCTGGCATTTTCTTCATTAGGCTGAGCAGAAGCTTCAGCCTGAGGATTTTCATGTTGCACAGATGCAGCAACAGTTGTGATTTTCTTCGTCAGATCGACGAATCTGGTCTTGACTCCTTTCCACTCAGCATAGTAGGAATCGAAGTTCTTGCTAAGGTCCTGAATTTCAGTTTGGATTTGAAGGAGTTCCTCAGGTGTCATCTTTACAACATTTTTCTTCAGGAACCTCTCCTTCCTGTATTGAGCCTTCTTGATTTCCTTCGCCTTCTCAAACTTCCATTTTTCTTCAGCGATGAAGTGAGTCAACGCATGACTTTGACCTGGTGTCAAAGGAAGATCGTGCGAGAGGGTATTTGGATCATTATGCGGTCGATGAAATCGAGGACTTTCTTCGGGTCCAAAAGCGATGTACGGATGTTCCCTTGGCTCTTGCGGCTCTAACTTGGCGGTCTCGATGATTTCTTCAAGTTCTTCATCGGATGCCTCATCATCGAATGTACGTGGGCGACAAGCTGTTTCTTCCTTGGGCTAGGCCGAGGACCACGTCCAATTGTTGCTTTTGTCTTCAGCGTCGGGCGGATGAAGAATTGAGAGCAGGTGAGAATTTGCAGAGATGCCTAAAGGCAATTGAGAAACCAGCAGTCCTTTGACATGTGGCAGTGCACAGAGGCGAAGGTTTGGGCCAGGCGATTGAGGACTTTGATGGAACGAGTAGCTGTGTGAGGAATTTGCTCTTTGAGAATTTACTGGAGGAGCTGTTGAGAACTTGGCCATGAGGGTACGGATGATGAAGTACTTGGCTTATTAGCAGACTTCTTTTGCATCGATTTCCTCGGCTTGACCGAGACTTACGTGGCAGCGGCGGCAGAATCCTCATTGAATTTCCTCACCGCTTCCTTTGCTTGCTTAGCCAACTTTGCTTGGCGTTTAGCCCATTCATCAGGAAAGTCCTCACCGCGTTTGACGCTAGTGGGATCAGCTATTTGGCCTGGTGCCAAAGGAGCTCTTGGGCATGGAGGATTTAACGCGAATTTCTTCATGTACTTAGGTGTTACATATCGGTATTCCTTCCATTCCCGTGCCCATCTCCGTTCAATCTTACGTATCGCACCTTGCGTTGATTTTGCTCTCCTCATCTGGTGTCTGATGAGTCGACATATATTTCCTCGAGGATTTGAATCTTTGTCATGACCTCGGGTTTCTTTCCTCCTTCTGCGGCTTCTTACCATCTGCCATTTTCTTGATTGAGGAAATTGAACAATTGAGTTCTCTGAAGAAGTGTGCAGTTTTTCTTCGAGGAACGCTGCAAATGAGTTAAGTTGATGAGAACCTAGGGATTCAGCAGCGAGACATTTGTACCTGTGAGCAGTATAGGTGCGAGGAATTTGAAGAGGTCATATCTCGTTCTCGGAGGGTTTTTCAAAAGAACAAGTTTGAGGATTTTGACCAGATGAGCCTTGAAGAATTTCAATAAGCGTTCTTTGCCTTAGGTTCGAGTTGTATAGATCGAAGATCCACACAATTGAGGAATCTTGAAGAAAATCATTGCTTAGAGAAATGAGTCAAGAGATTTGAGGTGTTCATATGTGGGAAGATATGAAGAATAAACACCTTTGAAGAATTTGAAGAAAATTTGAGAATCAAAGCAAGTAATAAAAGAAACTTTTAATTTACCCGAAGTGAAGAACACGACGAACTGAGATGAACAGTTGGGAAGTTCGTCCGTTCAGATCTTCTCCGCCCTAACTTGGCAGAGGAAATCAGCTACGGCGACGACGGAGAGAAGAAATTCAGCGATCGGTAGCGATACGTCGGCGAAGAGGTCAAGGCAGTGAAGCTTTTCCTCACCGGCGACGATGGAGTAGCGGCGGCGCTAGGGTTTCGAAGAGCTCGAGCGGGAGAGAGAGGTCGAGCGAGGTAAAAGAGTGAGGAAGGGAGAGAGGGGTATTTATAGCCGCGGTGAAAAACGACTCGTCCGAAGATTTAGGATGAACGTGCCCCTGACCGCTTCCCTTCTCACGACATGTGTCACCCACGTACTGTGTAGTGGAGATCGTGTACGATCGTGGGCGAATATAATAATGCATCATGGGATGCGGAGCGGTTTAATGGTAAAATCGAAAGTTTGGATAAGTTTCGTTTTAAAGTTCCGTTCGCAATTTCTTCACTATCAAAGACACAAAGTGAAGAATTTGAGCGAGTTTCAAAGTAGAACGCACATGAAGAATTTGTGAATGGATTGGGTTGAGTATAGCATAGAGGGAAGGGTCCGATCACATTCACTTAGCGAGAAAAAGCGACTTGAAGAAATAGCCATAAGTGAATGCTGTAGAGGACATAAATCCATATATATATATATATATAGCCAATGAAGAAAGACAACGGAAATAGTGAAGAATTTGCAAAGTTGAAGAATTTGAAAAACTGAAGAATTTTAAAAATTGAGGAAAAACTCAAATTGAAGATTTTCAACTTTGGTGGTGGCGTGACCCACCGTATAAGAATGATGATTTCAGACACCGCGTACAATTGTCGTGAGGGTTACGAGAATCAAATTCTTCATTAATTTCTTCACACTTAGAGTGTTATTCTTCATTGATTGAAGAAAACGTTTCTTCATGTGTTGCACATCTAAGTCATCAATTTTGCATAAGTGTTAGGATGTGTGTCCTTTTCAAAGAACATTCAAGATTCTAAGATATTTAGCTCACACCGCAACTTGCTAAATCTCTTCTCATCCAAGGGCTTAGTGAAGATATCAGCTAGTTGTTCTTGGTCTTCACGTGCTTTCGATGGAGATGTCGCCCTTGAACACATGATCACGAAGAAAATGATGACGAATTTGAATGTGCTTTGTCTTCGAGTGCTGAACTGGGTTGTGAGCAATCTTGATGGCACTCTCATTGTCACAATAGAGAGGCACATTCTTCACGTTGATGTCGTAGTCCTTGAGGGATTGCTTCATCCATAGTAATTGAGCACAACACGAGCCAGCAGCAATGTATTCAGCTTCCGCGATTAGACGGTGATCTGTGATTCTGTTTCTTCGAGGACCAACGGACCAAAGATCGTCCGAGGAAATGACAAGTACCGGATGTTGACTTACGGTCCACACGATCACCAGCATAGTCGAGTCGAATATCCGATGAGATCAAAAGTAGAGCCCTTGGGGTACCATAATCCTAGTGTTGGTGTGTGAGCTAGATATCGAAGAATATGCTTCACAGCCTTATGGTGTGATTCCTTGATTGTAGCTTGAAATCGGGCACACATGCAAACACTAAGCATTATATCTGGCCTAGATGCACATAAGTACAATAAAGAACCAATCATGGAGTGGTATACCTTGTGATCGAAGTCAATACCATTTTCATCGATTGCATAGATGGCCATTTGTGGGCATAGGAATTTTGACACCTTTGCAATCTTGCATGCGAATTTCTTGAGGACATCTTTGAGGTATTTCTCCTGAGATATGAATATGCCATTGTGTTGTTGATTTAATTTGAAGACCTAAAAAGAATTTCAACTCTCCCATCATAGACATTTGATATTCTTCACTCATCATATAGGCAAATTCATCACTATAACGTTGGTCAGTATAGCCAAAGATAATATCATCAACATATATTTGGCACACAAAAAGTTCACCATCATAAGATTTAGTAAAAAGAGTAGGGTCGAGTGAACTGGTGTGAAGCCATTCTTCACGAAGAATTCCTTCAATGTATCATACCACGCTTGAGGGGCTTGCTTGAGGCCATAGAGGGCCTTATTTAGTCTGAAGACTTTGTCGAGATTCTTTGGATCTTCAAAACACAGGGGTTGAGCAACATATACTTCTTCCTCAAGCTTACCATTGAGGAATGCACTTTTCACATCCATTTGATATAAAGTGATATTGTGATGGTTAGCATAGGCGAGTAATATCTTGAATAGACTCAAGTCTAGCAACAGGTGCAAAAGTTTCATCGAAATCAATTCCTTCAACTGCGTGTAGCCTTGAGCTACTAGTCGTGCCTTATTCCTCACCACAAGACCATTTTCATCTTGTTTGTTGCGGTAGATCCACTTTGTGCCAATGATATTATGCTTGCGAGGATCTGGACGTTTGACCAGTTCCCGTGACGTTGTTGAGCTCGAATCGATGTAATTCTTCTTGCATGGCCTGAATCCACTCCGGCTCGAAATGCTTCATCTACCTTAGTGGGCTCTGTGATAGAGACAAAAGCATAGTGCCCACAAAAGTTAGATAAGTGTGAAGCTTTTGAGCGAGTGAGAGGACCTGGCGCTTCAATGTCATCGATGATCTTTTCAACTTGCACTTCTTTTGCAACGCGAGGATGAGCTGATTGTCTTCGAGGAATTTGATCATTTTCCTCAGCACCATTTTCTTCAGCATTATCTTGGTGCATCAGCTCGGCGTTCTTAGCGTCTGAGAATGAATTCTTCGATTTCTTGATGGGAATGACATCCTCGGTTGCCTTGAACCTGATGGAATCCTCGGTGCTTTGGTTAAATCTAACACGGAAGGTAGGTGCTCTCTTTGCGAGCCATTAGTTTCATCGAACCGCACATCTCTGATGTCAACAATCTTGTGAAGTGCGATGTTGAAGACTCTGTAGGTGTGCGAGTCCTTTCCGTAACCAAGCATAAAACCCTCATGTGCTTTCGGTGCAAATTTAGAGGTGTGGTGAGGATCTCTAATCCAGCATTTAGCACCGAAGACTTTGAAATAACTTACATTGGGTTTCTTATGCATAAGGAGTTCATAGGCAGTCTTTTGAAGAATTTGTGAAGATATACTCTGTTGATGATGTGGCACGCGGTGTCAATTGCTTCAATCCAGAAGCGACTAGGCGTTTTGTATTCATCAAGCATAGTGCGAGCCATCTCAACAAGAGTTACGTTCTTGCGCTCCACGGCGCCGTTCTTTGAGGAGTATAAGGAGCAGATAACTCATGAGTAATACCAAGTTCATCAAGATTGTCATCAAGACCGGAATTCTTGAACTCAGTTCCATTGTCACTCCTGATGTGCTTGATCTTCACACCAAAGTTGGTTGAAGCCCTCGAAGAAAATCGTTTGAAGATTTCCTGCACTTGATTTTTGTAAGTAACATACCCAAGTGTAACAAGAGTAATCATCAACAATAACAAAGCCATAAAGGGATGCATCATTAGTGACGGCTGAGTAATGATTGGGACCAAAGAGGTCCATGTGAAGCAATTCGAAGGGACGAGTAGTGGTCATGATAGTCTTCGCTGGATGCTTGGCCTTGGTCATTTTTCCAGCTTCACATGCACCGCATAAGTGATCCTTGAGGAATTTGACATTCTCAATGCCAATGACATGCTTCTTCTTCGCGTGTGCAAATTCCTCATGCTGCGTGACCAAGTAAATCGATGCCATAGCCAGCCTTCTGAAGCTTTTGCAAGTAGACACACGGGTTGTGGTCCTGTGGAAAAATCAACAATATACAAGTCTCCTCTCCTAAAGCCTTGAAGACTTTGGAATTGTCGACTTCCATAATCACAACACAACGATACTTGCCAAAGATAACAACCATATCAAGATCACAAAGCATTGAGACTCGACATGAGGTTATATCCTAAAGACTCAACAAGCATGACTTTGTCCATGTGCATGTCCTTAGAGATAGCAACCTTACCAAGACCCAATACCTAACTTTGGCCTGTGTGAGCAAAGATGATATGCTTCTGATGTTGCGGTGTTAAGGGAGCATCCATCAATAGATTCTTGTCACCGGTCATGTGATTTGTACATCCACTATCGAGAACCCACTCAGTGGCTTTGGGTTGATCATCCTGCAGATGAATTAGTACAACTTACAATCTCATATACTTCATCAGTGAAGAATATGATATCAAGTTCATCAGATGAATTTCATCAGTTAGTATTAGGAGATAAGCAGTATGAGGACGTGTGAAATGAAAGTTCATTTCATCATGATTAGCCTGCGTCCTTTCAGGCAATTTTGTCAGGCCCCCAGCAAATTCTTCAGACGTTTAAGACACGTCTGGAGACCTGACCCTGCAGAAGAGATTAGTTCCTTTTCTTCACCACCCACATCTGAAGGGGTGGCAAAGAGTTCATCATTCTGCGAGCACCATATGAGAATGGTGGCATAGAGGCCAAACCATTTCGTTTCACATAAGAGGGGTTAGGGTAAGCATATGAATAAGCGGAGAAATTCTTCGAGGACTTATGAACATATTGGTTTGAAGAATAATGCACATATTCATAGCCCTTAGCTCTACCCTGCGAAACAGAATTATTAGCACGATGATAATCATATGAGGACTTTGATCCTTTTGAGGAATTTGATCCTCGTGAGGAATTTGGTCCGTATGAGGACTTGGATCCATATGAAGAATTAGGTCAATATGAAGAATTTGATCTGGTGTTCCTTTTCTTCACTGGTGGTGTCATGAGGACATTCACCTGAAGACTTTCAAGGCATTTCTTGGGAACCCAGATTTTCTTCATAGGGGAACCGTTCCTGCAGTTAGTGCCAACATATCTAGCAAATACTTCACCATTCTGATTTTTGAACAGTTTGTAGTTGGAGTCAAATGACTCATCAGCAGAATGAGGAAATTCACATGTAAAACCAGATAAGGTAGATGGATCAACTGGAGGTCCCTTTGCAGCAACCCATGAAGTTTTGGGGTACTGCTCAGGCTTCCAGTATGTTCCATCGGCATTTAATTTCCTCTCAAATGCGATACCCTCTTTCCTAGGGTTTCTGTTGAGGATCTGTTTCTTAAGCACATCACAAAGAGTCTGATGCCCTTTGAGGCTTTTGTACATGCCTGTCATGTACAATTCCTTCGATCTGCATCGTCGGTGATACTAGCAATGTCCTCGGATGAGGAATTAGTGATAGCGAGGCAGTTGAAGAATTTTTAACAGCTGAAGCATTTGAACATTCAGGTGAAGAATTAGCAGATTCACGTTCAATGCACTTTAAGCATGGAGGAACAAATTCTTCTTGAGAAGCGCTGATTTGTTGAGCAAGTAATGAATCGCGCTCCCTCTGAAGATCCTCATAACTTGCTCTTAGCTTCTCAAGATCTTGCTTTCTTTGAAGAAATTCATAAGAAAGTTTCTCATGATCAGACAAGAGAGTGTTATGATGACCTTGAAGGCTGTCAAGCCTAGACTGAACTTTCTGAAGATTTTCAGTCAGGGCTTGAGTGTGATCCATTTCTTCACCTAACATATCATCACTCTTATCTAGCATGTTTTGAACCTTTTCAAAAGCCCTTTGTTGTTTTATAGCAATCTTAGCAAGTTTAGAGTAGCTGGGCTTAAGATCCTCATCAGATTCATTTTCACTTTGGATTGAGAGGAGGTGAAATTGAGTACCTTGGCACCTTTTGCCATGAAGCAATAGGTGGGGCGTAGTCATCATTTTCCTCATCGGGTTTGTCGGAGTCAGTTTCTTCAGCGTTGAAGATGGACTTGCTAACATAGGCAGTAGCAAGAGCTAGACTAGCCACACCAGATTCGGATTCTTCAGACTCCTCCTCTTCCTCATTTTCCTCAGATTCAGCTTCAGAGTCCATTTCCTTGCCAATGAATGCCCGAGCCTTTTTGGAGCTGCTCTTCTTGTGAGAAGAAGGTTTAGAGGATTTTGATGATGAAGATTTTGATGATTTCTTCTTCTTCTTCAAGTCATCAGAACTGTAATCCTTGTGTTTCTTCTTTCTTAATTCCTTTTCCCACTGAGGACAATCTTGGATATAGTGACCAGGTTTCTTGCATTTGTGGCAAAGTCTTCGCTTATAGTCACTAGATGAGGAATCACTACTTCTTGAGGATTTTCCAAAACGACCACGTCTTGTGAATTTCTGGAATTTCTTCACGGCGGTGCTAGCTCCTGGCCAAATTCTTGAGATCTCCAAGGCTACTACCAGATTCTTCACTCTCGATTCAGATTTAGCCTTGGCCTTGAGGCACGTGATTTTCCATAGCCAGAACAATAGAGATCTCACTAATCAGCAAGCCGGAACTCGTGAGTATTTAGCCTTTCGAGGATATCAGCAGGATCAAGAGACTAGTAGTCAGCTCGTTCTTGTATCATCAGTGCCAGAGTATCAAATGAGGAATCAAGCGATCTTAGCAATTTCTTCACCACCTCATGGTCGGTGATGTCAGTGGCACCCAGTGCTTGAAGCTCATTTGAGATGTCAGTGAGGCGATCGAAGGTTTGTTGAACATTTTCATGATCGAGTCTTTTGAAGTGGTTGAAGAGATTTCGAAGAACATCAACTCGAGAGTCACGCTGAGTTGAAACACCTTCATTTACTTTGGACAGCCTGTCCCAGATGAGTTTGGCAGATTCCAAAGCACTCACTCTTCCATATTGGCCTTTGCTCAGATGGCCACATATGATATTCTTCGCTTGAGAATCGAGTTGCTTGAATCTCTTCACATCAGCATCATTCGTAGAGGGTGTGGTGAGGAAACACCTTTTGTCACAACATACCGTAGATCGTTGTCAATTGCTTCAAGATGCATTCGCATTTTGTTCTTCCGATGAGGGGTAGTCCGTCCCATCGAAGGTAGGACACCCTGCTGAGACCTTGATCATACTTGCGGTCGACATAACTAAAACTCCGGTGGTTAAACCAAAATCACACAGAACAAGGGAGTACCTTGCTCGATACCAATTGAAAGTGCGTTATATCGACTAGAGGGGGTGAATAAGCGATTTTATGAATTTTACAAATTCTTCACCGAGGAATTTGCGGTGAGGAAATTCCTTAGCGAAGAAATACATGCAGCGGAATAAGTACTCGTAAGTAAGCATAGCAGATTACAGGCATAGTCATCATGATGAAATGAAGACAATCACAGAGTACGTAAAGCGTAATCACAGGATAACACAAGATGAAGACAAAGCGGTGAAGAAATTGAACTGAGGAAATTGAGAAAGTCTTGATCAAAGTCTTCAAACACAGATATGAACAAACACTCAACACAGCAATGAGGAAATGAAAGGGTTGAGGAAATAGAACCAATTAGGTTGGTGAAGACAATGATTTGGTAGACCAGTTCCAACTGCTGTCTCGGTTATGCCTGCAGTTGGGCGGCCGAGTATTTAAACTCGAGGACACGCGGTCCCGGACACCCGATCCTTGAGCACGCAGCTCGGGACACCAAGTCCTCACCGTATTCTCCTTGAACTAAGGTCACGCAGACCTCGTCCAATCACTCGTGGTAAGTCTTGAGCGACTTCCAAACCTTCACATACTTGGTCACTCGGCAATCCACAATTCCTCTTGGATGCTCTAGACCGTGACGCCTAACCGTCTGGAAGAAGCACAGTCTTCAAAGGTAAAAGCGTCGGATCCACGCGGGATCAATTTCTTGATGATGCTCAATCACTTTGGGTTTGTTGGGGTTTGGTTTTTGGGATTTTCCTCACTTTTGGGTTTTTCCTCACTTGATGATTTTCGCTCAAAGTCCTCAGAGGATGGGTTGCTCTCAAATGACAAGTGTCAAGTTCTCTCGGAGCAGCCAACTAACTAGTGGTTGTAGGGGGCGGCTATTTATAGCCTAGGGAGCAGCCCGACATGATAAGACATAAATGCCCTTCAATGATATGACCGTTAGGTGGAGATATTTTGGGGACAGCTGGCGCGCAGCACAGCAACGGTCGGAAACTGGAATGACAAAATCTTCAGGGCTATCATGTTCCTCACTGTGTAGGCAATTACGTCTTTGGCGAATTCCTAACTCCTCGATCGAACAAATTCCTCGGTGACTGTAAGAGCTTCGTCTCATCCTTTGAAGAAATTGACTGAACTGTATGAGATTTCAAAAGCTTCACTCGAAGGATTGGTAGGTGTAGGATTTTGAGTTGAGCATCAAATGGAAATTTTTCCTTAGTATTTCCTCGACCCCCTTTAACAGTACGGTGTTTCCTATGACTCAAGAAAGAGAAAATGAAACTACGAAAACAAAAGTCTTCACGCTTCATGTTCCTCAAGCGAATACCAAGTCTTCAGGATCACACCAATTTCTTCACTTTCAAAGTCTTCAGAAAGTCTTGAGAAAGTCTTCGAATATCAAATTCTTGATTGAAGAAATTCATTTTTAGAATTCGACTTTCTCTGTAAATATCAAACTCCTCATAGACTTATAGACCTGTGTACACTCACAAACGCATTATTTGCTTAACCTATAAGTCTTCAATACACCAAAATCACTAAGGGGCACTAGATGCACTTACACCCGGGCCATGGTAAGGCGACACCCGTGGGAATACCGTGCGTGAGGCCGCAAAGTGATATGAGGTGTTACCGGCTAGATCGATGTGACTTGGAATCGGGGTCCTGACAGCTTTGGTATCAGAGCCTGACTGCCTATAGGATTACCAAGCCAAACTGGTCGAAGTTGAGTCTAGAAATGCTTTAGTTATGTAAGGGAATTGATTGTGGAAGGGAACGTAATGCTCTTTTTACTCCTTATACCTCATGGCCTTCTAATCTGAGTCATCCTCTTCTCTTCTACGGGGATTAAGAACTAGGCCTTCTCATCTTTCTATCAGGATCACGTGTTACTAATCTGTAGACTTGCAAGATTGTTGGATTTAAGCCCCAGTTCAGTTTCTTTTACTTCCGTATGTTCATAGCTGGCCTCGGAACCTTGATATGATGTTGTTGAGTGGTTATGCCACCATTTTGCATGATGTCTCAAATCTTTTTTAGCATTTACAGCCGTTATGCTGTCCGAGTCATCCCAGGTCTCTAAATAGTCTGATGCATTGCAAATCCTTTCTTTCCGTTCCCGATGTTCTTTTGGTCAGAATAAGCACACACTAACCAGTCAGTCGAGGTACTCTATTGCCTCGACATATATGTTGGAGCTATTATTATGACCCTAGGTGTTTTAGGGAGTCACCTAGTAATCTAGCCCTGTTTTGTGTTCCCGGTGTGATGATTCTGGCCGTTATTCTCGAAAGCATCCTGTGATGCCATTTAGTAGTAGGTATTCTATTCCTGGGTTCTTGAACCCGAGATTCACCCTACTTACCTCTGCTAGTTCCTTTAGGATATTAGTAACTTTGCGATAGTTCTCGAGGTCCGTGGTATTTCCTTCTTCCAAATACTATGAACCACTTATGGCAGAAGTTCCTCGCTGAACCGAAGGATCACAACCAGGGTGCTCTTGAGGAGTACTCCATTCCATATTGCAACTCTGCCAGTTCTACCCCTCTGCATAGGTTATCCGGAAGAAACCTGTTGAACTTGATTCGACATACTAACCTATGCATCCACAACTCAGAAAGTTATATGTTTCTCGAGTTGTTCCTCCTTAGTTGTATTCTGACCCCCCGTCTAACAATTGATAGTCAAGGATATGCGTGCATTCGTTTATCGATGCCTATTACTCTTGTGGTCCGTCAAGCCATTCTATCCTGAATGACTTGGAGAAACAAACTCCAGTACCTCATCCATATCTAGGATTGGGTCAAAGAAGTTGTATTCCGCAGATCAAAATGCCAATCCAGCTTTTGATTTTGTTCTACCCTGAAGTATTACCATCTTTATATCAAGAATGTCATGGGACTTGCACACCATCCTAGGAACTCTTGACATAGTGATACTTCTCGCCATCATTATTCATTCCTCGGTTTTGTGTTGTCGCAACCGGAATGCCGACAAGTGAATCGTGATGTGTGAAATCTATACTCCTAGCAACTCCGTTGCTTGGTAGTTAAAGGACAATAATTTCATCCTTAGCATGTTGGTTATTGAATCATCATCCTAAGGTTGATCGTGCTACCTAGTTCTTATTCCCGGTGCACTTTTCAACCAATGAGTTAGGATTGTGTCAATCCCTCGCTCTTTGGATCATATCATCTTGCCCTGAGAAGCAAGATTGATCTCGAGCTTAGTAACATACCGGTGGTTCGTGATTTTCTGAATATCTTCTTGAAAGGGTTACCAGGTTATCCCCTGACTGTTATGTTGAGCTCGTGATCAAGTTGGTTTTATTACAAACCACCCCTTCTCCAAGAATCTGAGTTCGATAACCCTGAGCTAGTTGGTTAAGCTGAACAACAACTTGGACAGTTGGAAGATAAAAGCTTGTCCGACTCAGTTTGTTCCAAGGGATATCCTTGTGTATGTGTGTTGAAGAAAGATGATATTCTCATTGATTGGTCCTCGTGATCAGTTGTTGGATCTGTTGTCTTGTCAAAACTTTGATTTGAGTGTGGGCTATCCTCAAATCAAATCAGAATAACGATATTCGTAATGTTGTCTTACTGCGTGGTTGATCCCTCGAGCATACACCATTACATCTTTTGGTCGACCAATACTATCACCGTGTTCACGTGATGGCGGAAGTCGATGATATGGAAATTACGATGAGTTCTTTGTTGAGCCCATCAGCAGCATTTTGTCTCCCCCATGACTCATGTTGAACATCAACCTAGTGTTGGAAACTTTTGTAAGCATTGCCTTCGTGGTCCGTTCATGAGGTATATGTTTTGGTGAAAGAAGTGATTTTCTCTGATTCACGTGCATTTGGTGCAACTTGCCGCCGTGAGTTCGAAGAAGATTGTTTTGTTCCCTATGGTACCATCCCAAGTCAGTCATGCACGTGTGAAGTGCTCTATGGTTTGATAGGTTGGCCGCCTCCACTCCATATGTGTTCCTAGCACACCAAGCTACTGACTGATTTGCTCAAGGAGAAGGAGTCCCTTCATAAGAGCTAATCCGGACTTATGGAAAGACTTCGATATCCTCGATGATGGTTCCCCCACCTGAACTTGGTAGTGTTTAATATAAGACTACTACGTGGACATGCTTGCCTGGGACAGCGTGTTCACATGTTTGTAGCAGAACCCGCTCATGTTTTGGATCTTACTACCATAGCCCATCACCCGAGAATCTCGCAACATCATCTCGTCGATTTGTGTTGCAACTTTTCCTTTTCAGACATGCTGAATCTCAGGCAGATATGATGGTTGAAACATTCCCAGCATTTGCGTTATGTTCCCAGCTTGCACCCCAGCAATTGTTGTCCAAGATCATCTTCCAAAGTGGACTTACCATGGGTCCCATCCATTTCCGATGATAAGCAAAATCATCCATTGCGTTGTCTTCGACAAGGTAGTCCGCATCATCCATTCTAGACGAGTGTGCCAATCTTTTGAACCCCTTCCAACGATCGATTGTGATTACCTCAGGCTGGTATAAAGAGTTTCAATGATCTTTATATCAAAGTAATTCTTTTTGCCACTTAAGGGAATAGTTCCTCGAGTAACTTTTCCCAAGGTGCCCCGTTACGGAATCCTGGCAATTATTTCCTCGCCACCTTGACACCATCCACCATCTCTCTAAGCGTGGAATAGTTGCCCACCAAATCAAACCCCGTCGCTTGTTCTTCCATTCCTCTTGATGTATTTCAATGTCTCACTCGATGAGTGATCCTGAGTTGTTCAATCTTCGAGAAGATCGGTCCCTCTGGAGTTTTTCCTTTCCACTCGTTGTCATGTTGGATGTATTTCTCAAAGCAAGACGTCAAGATCAATTTGAAGCAATGAATCAACATCTTCGAGAAATGCAATGGATCATGAAGATTGTGTTGGTCTTGTGCCCCCTCTGTCTTCTTACCGCACGTCTTGAATCTCGGGACGAGATTCTTGTTTAGTGGGGGTGAGTTGTCACAGCCCTAGAACTGTTTGCAGATAGTTGCATCAGTGAGCTTCATGCATCCTGTTATTTTGAAGTAAACTTGAAATGGGGATTGATCAAACCCTAGCTCCAAAAGAACTCAAATAGGTTCAACCAAAATATTTTCAATGAACTCAAAATATCCTTATAAAATGTTCATGATTTATGGAAAAAGGTGAAAGCCTCTACCAGAGATGATGCATATTTTTTCAGGACATTTTGGTCATTGAATTAAATCATAATTGTATTTGAGTTGGAGCAAAAAAATTCTATAAATATTTTTATTGCTCCAATGATCCTGGACTATTTTGTGGAGCTCTAGGATAAACCTTACTGCATCCACAATAATTTCCAGAGAGCTGCAAAAATAATTTGGTTAGCAAACCAAATTAAAACAAATCTGCAAAATTAGAAAAACAGAAAATAGAAAAGAGAGGGAGAAGAAACCTACCTGACCTTACCTGTAGTCGGCCCAGCTGCACTGGCCAGCCCACCTGGTGGCCCAGCCCACCAGGGGCAGAGCCGTCTTCAACCTCTGCCTACTGGCAGAGGCGTGTCGCCTGGGCGCGCACCCGCGGCCACCTCCTGCTTCCACCTCCTGCTGCCTCACCCGTCCCCATTCGAGCGCCACGGAGATGCCCGAAGCCTCCCCTCACTTCCCCCTCACTCTCTGGCTTACCCACCCCTCCTCTGTTCCCTCGCTCGCGTTCGAGCGCAGCCACCGACGCCACCACCATACGCGTAGCCAACGCCTCCCCCTCGATCGCCGACGCATCCGGAAGAACCGTCATGACGCTCCCGTCCTTCTTGTCGAGCCACGTGAGTCGAGAAGCTCTGCATCGCCTCCTCACCATCGTCTTCAACCTCGGGGGCCGCCGATCGCCGGCGCCCGTTCATCGTCTCCGACGTGTTCCCGAGCCCACTGAGACCTCCTCCGGCTTCGCTGTGAGCTCCTCTTCCTCTTCCCCTAGTCCTCGTGCTCGTTTTGCCGTCGTAGCCGCCTTTCCCACTCCGCCCGAACTCCGGCCGCCGCCATGAGGTCGCTTCCGCCGAACTCCGGCCACCCCACGCCCTCCCGTTGGTCCCCCTGGATGCGCGCGGGCATGGGCTACCCCCTGGTGCCCACGGAGCATCTATCTGTTGCCCCTGGCGCAACTCCGACGGACGCTGCCGCGGATTGAGGTCGCCGCCGGCCTAACTCCGGCCACGCCGACGTGGCACACCTAGTTAGGGCTAATCACACACTAATTAACCCCCTGACCGACTTACACATGGGCTCCACCGGTTTAATTAGCCAGCTAACGAAATTAGTTAGAACTAATCCAACCCGACTGGACCCACGTGTCAGCTTGACTTTGACTTAGTCAACGTTGACCGGGCCCACCTGTCGGCGACCTAACCAGCCCTGGGTCACTGACCAGTGGACCCCACTGGTCAGTTTGACCTGGACCGCCCCGTTGATCGCTGACGTCACAGTGACGCAATTATTCATTTTCTGGATTTAATTTTAATCAGGAAATTCCAGAAAATGATTCAAACTTCAAAAAATCATAGAAATTCAACCATAGCTCAGAATGAAATAAATTATATATGAAAAATGATTAGAAAAATCCAACCTATCCATCTGTACCATTTTCATGCATGTTAGAACAACTTATAGCTGCTGTTTAGGACAAATCATATAATGGCATTTGAATAACCACATATGGAGTTGAATTTGAATCTTTGGTTCAAACCAATTTCATTTAATCTGGTTGCTAGTTGCATTAGCTCAAATCACATCATATTACCATGTCACATTCATGCATCATATTGTTGCATTGCATTGATTGTGTTCTTCCTTGTTTGCCGGTGTTTGTCCCCTCTCGATAGACGTGGTTCCGATGATGTGATCGATGACACCGATGAAGAACTATACTATCTTCAGAAGTGCCAGGCAAGCAAAAACCCCTTGTTCATTCCGATATAGTCCTACTCTCTCGCTCCTGCTCTCTTTTACTGCATTAGGACAACAACGATTCATCTATTACTTGCTGTGGTAGCTGAACCCCTTTATCCTCTGCATGACCTGTCATTCCACAGTAAATAGATGAAACCCACTAGCATGAGTAGGAGTTGTTTGAGCCCTGATGTGCCTACTCATTCATGCTTGTTTGTCATGCCTGCTATTGCTTAGAGTTGTGTCAGTCTGATTCATCGAGGATGAATCGGAGGTGTGAACATGTCCTCTTGTTGAGAGCTAAGTGTGTGAACACGATTTGGTAAAAGGTAACGGTGAGAGGCCATGTAGGAGTACATGGTGGGTTGTCTCATTGCAGCCGTCCTCGAGGAACTGAGTTACGTGTTTGTGATCCATGAACAGTTACTACCACGCATTGGAATTCTTAAGTGCCCCTCTCGACTTATTAATCAACATGATCTCTGTCCAGGAGTTGCAACTAGTTTCTGGTGTTTGTAGGTAGTGTTAGTAGTCTACCAAGTAGCACCCGGTACAGGTGGGCTTGGGACAGACTAGGCACCGTGGCACGGTGTACCAAGCGTAGAACCACCCATCGAGGTGGGCTTGGGAACCATGCACACATTGTTTGGGGCCGTGAGCGACACCCCGGCCGGATCTCCTTGCGTATGGAACCCGAATAGGCGATAAACCTGGACTAGAGACTTGTGTGGTTAGTCAGGTCGTGGCTGACTCCTCGCCGAGCTTCCGCTTGAAGGTTGCCGAGATACACGAGGTGTACATGGCGGTAAGTGGTGAGAGCGTGTGTGAAGAAGTACACCCTGCAGGGTTAATATGATCTATTCGAATAGCCTTGTCGCGGTAAAGGACTTACGGGTTGCCTATAACAGTTCATAGACAAGTGAAAGTGGATACTCTAAAATGTGCAAGATAAGCGTGAGTGCTATGGATGGCGTTCTCGTGAGGGAGGCGGGAGCGGATCCATAGTGGTGTATTGAAATGGTGAATATGTGGACTCGTGTGCCCCACCTCAAAATATATAATTGCAGTCGTAGATCAGGATAACCACCGAGTCAAAGCGGGCTTGCTGCAGTCAAACTCAACCACCCCCCCCCCCTTTGTTGATAATGATGCATATGTAGTTAGTTCTGATATAAGTCTGGCTGAGTACATTTGTACTCACGTTTGCCTCTTTTATGTTTTGCGAGAGATATCGGTCTCGCTAGTAGTTCCGCGTGGACTTGACGTTTAGCTTGTTACCTCGCCTACGATCTTGTGCCCGCGGCAGATCTCGTAGATAGTCGGGCTTCTCGGCCTTTTTCATTTGTAGATGTCTGCATCCGGACATGTTAAGCTTCCGCTTGTGTTTTGACTTGTATGCTCAATGTTGGGTCATGGGACCCATGTTTGTAATATCTCGCTCCTCGGAGCCTAATGAATAAATACTTGAGTCGTAGAGTTATGTTGTGATGCCATGTTGTATTTACACATATCGAGCATATTGTGTGTATGATTGAAATGCTTGGTATGTGTGGGATCCGACAATCTAGTTGTTTATCCTTGGCAGCCTCTCTTATGGGGAAATGTAGTCTAGTGCTTCCATGAGCCATAGTAGTTTGCCTCTGACCAGTTCACCGGAGTCCTGCTAGCCCAAGCACTCTGCTCGGGACACTTGACTGGCCGCATGTGTTTCACTTCGCCTCGTGTACGTCCCTTCGGGAAATGTCACGCGGTGACTCCGGAGTCCTGCACTGGCTGCTACAGCCGGGTCCCGGAGTCCTGTTAGCCCAGTGCTACAGCCCAGATTCACACGCTGCTAACCGACATGCTCGAAGTTGATTCATGTATGCCTGTCCCCATGAGTTAGTGCCGCTTTGGGTTCACGACTAGCCATGTCGGCCCAGGTTCTCTGTCATATGGATGCTAGCGACACTATCATATACATGAGCCAAAAGGCGCAAACGGTCCCGGGCCATGGTAAGGCGACACCCGTGGGAATACCGTGCGTGAGGCCGCAAAGTGATATGAGGTGTTACCGGCTAGATCGATGTGACTTGGAATCGGGGTCCTGACATTTTTATATCATAAGTGTCATCACAATAATCATCATAATTAGGAGGCGTGCTATCGTCGTAATAAATTTGCTCATCAAAACATGGGAGGCTAAAAATATCATCTTCATTAAACATAGAATCCCCAAGCTTGGGACAAACATTAATTTCATTAAATATATTCTCAAACATGTCATTCTCATCAAACATAGCATCCCCAAGCTTGGGCCTTTTAATATCATAAGCATAATCACCCTCATCATTAATAGTATGGATAGCACCAATAGTATAGCAATTATCATCATCACAATGAGTAATAGGAGCAACATCAGTTGGGAGAGATACCTTTCTACCTTTGCTTCTCCGTCTTTTCTTTTTCTTCTTCACATCACGTGTGGGTTTAACCCTCTTTTTGGAGATCCTTATCAATGAGATTGGTTGAATAGAAGGCTCGTCCTCGTTACCTAATTCATCATAAGAAATAATAGGAGAATATTGGGAAGTCTCTTCCCTTTCATTAGTATTATCTTCATCTTCTAATTGTTTTCTTCTCTTTATGTAATTGGAAATATAAGGATTTTCAATGCAATTCACCGCACAATACATAAAAATTTCTTCTAGATCAAAATCAAGAACTTTATCAAGGACAAATTCTGGAAGATCCTTAGTTATACGTTTCATTTCTTCATAACCCAAAAAGCAAACTAAGTTCATTATGATGTGCAAGGGAAATCAAGTCATCACAATTTTTGGACACAATACTATCATGAAACAATTTGCATTGGGTATTGAAATGATCACGTTCAATGCAATGTTCACAAGGACGGCAAAGAAAGTTTAAATTTTCGGCACAAACATCTAGCACTACAAAAAAATACACTTCCGTGATGATACGTGTTTGTCACAGTAGGTCGCGTTTTTTGTCATGCATGTACATCCATGACAAATTTATGACAGAATCAAGATAGTCATACCTGTGCTGTCGTAGAAGTGTTCCATGACATTACCAAAATTATCATCACTCCATGACGATAAATCGCGCGTCATAGAACTGCTTTCGTCAAGGGTTACCGACACGTGGCATCCACCGTAACGGAACACTGTTAAGCTATCGGGTCGGGTTTTGGATCCGATAACCCGTTAACAGCCCCGACCAATGGGGATTTTCCACGTGTAAAATCATCATTGGCTGGAGGAAACACGTGTCGGCTCACCGTTGGGACAGATGTCATCCGCTCATTGGACCGAAGGCGCCTATGATACGGCGACATGTGGCACGGCCCAAAAAAGGCCCATTCCTATGAAAAGGCCGGCCCGTTTGACTTGGTCAAAAGGTGGCGGGCCCACCTGAAGAAGACATTAACGGCATGTTCGCATATAGCCCATTTACAGCCCGCTAACCCAGGGCCCATTACGCCCTATCCGAATTAGGCCCAGTAGCGTCATTTGGGCCGTCCAATATGATTCAGCCCGTTTTAACTTCCGGCCTGTGTGTGGCCCATGACTTCTTTCGGCCCATATGAGGACCTTTGTAACTCTTGGCCCGTTAACGGCCCGTGGTGAAACTGGCCCGTAATGAACAGTGTATCACTTTAGACCCATTAACGGCCCGTTATTCCATTGGGCCGTTTCCAGCCCAAGTTATCTTTCGGCCTTCTCAGGGCCCATTGATTCTTGGGCTCATTTGCAAGATTCGGTTACATACGGCCCGTTCGTCATTTTTCGCTAGGGCCAAATTCAGCCCGTTGTTACAGTCGGCCCATTTGCGAACCGTTAATACGTTGGGCCGTTTTCGTGTCAAAAAAAACCGTTGGGCTGTTTTCATAGAGTTATCAAATACGGCCTATTAACGGCCCGTTATGGTCCACGAATAGTACGGACCATGATTGGCGAAATGATGATACGCCCCGTAGAAGGCCCATGGATCCTACGGCCCGTATGAGGCCCATGCATAGTACGGCCCGTAGAAGGCCCATGGACCCTACGGCCCGTAGAAGGCCCATTGATCCCTAAGGCCCATATAGAAAGTCGATGGATCCTACGGCCCGTATAGAAGGCCAATGGTTCTATGGCCGAACGAAGGCCCATGGATCATACGGCCTGCAGGAGGCCCATGGTTACAACAGTCCGTGTGTTGCCATGATTATTTTGGCCTAGTTACCAAAAATAGGCTATTGTGGCCACTAGAAAACACGAGAAAAAGAACTGCAGTGACTACAAGCAAACAACTAAACAAGACAACTAGGAAATAAATAAGCAAGCAATTAAGGCTAGCCTATTACCGCTATTACACATATTACATCCACTGGGCATCAAAGTTCGCCACCAGTGCAAATATAGGGAACAAAGTAGCATATTACATACACTTCGCCGTCAAAATTGGCCACCAGTGCAAATAAATGCGGCAGCAAAACAAGAGCATAACTGAAACAACTTCAGAAGTGCTCAAGAAACGTTATCCTGGGTATCCACCATGCTGGCAATAAGCTTAGCAAGCTGATTAGCTTTCTCCTGTTTGGCGCTAAAATCCTCCAACGCTTGCTGTTGCACCAGAAAGTATGCATCTGAATGCTCCAAGGACTTCCGCAGTCCTTCTACTTCTTGTCGCAGCATAGTTGATCGATGTTTTCAGCTTGTAGTTGAGACTCAAGAAACCGAACTGATTCAGACAGTGAGTTTGAATAGCTTGTGCATGCGGTAGTGGCCGATGCTTTCGAACACTAAACCAAGACAGACTTTGGGGTTGTCTCATTGTCTTCAAGATAGTCTTCCTTAGCTGTTTTATCAGCTTTGTTGGAGACCAACAAGGATGTGTCACTATCCTGAACCTTATCTACATTACTTCCTTTACCATTGCTTAATAAGGCACTCTTCCCCAATATTCTATCAGCATTATAAAAGAAGAAACAAGCAGACAAATAACAAGTTTAGCATGTACTAGTATATGAAACTCATTTCGGTGAACCAGTTCATTAGTAAGGTGGACATGATTAAACTACCAAGTCTTCTACTGCCAAGTACTAGTACATAATAAAAGCATCAAACAAACATATATCTATGTCCTATGGTCACTTTGCATTGTCTTGCCAAATCAAAATAGAGACACGGTTCAAATCATATCAGTTCAAGACAAAGCAGCGGTGAAAGAATACAAAGCGTGGGAAACTACACGGCACAACAAGATTTCAGATGGGTACCACGGGTCTACATGTACAACAACACTATTGGCCCTGTTGTGATGCTAGTAATGTGCATGATATGAAAGTCAACCGTATACACAATTGAAATTGTAATCAAAAGAGCTATTGATAAGAGCAAACCTGTTAAAGAAACATGCGTGAACATACCTGCCGTGCCATTGGAGTGTCGATTGGATCCTTCAATTTAAAAATAAGTTTGTATGAGTAAATACAATGATACAAGCGCAAAGCAATCATAGTTAAAAAAGGCGCGCCTAAGCGAGCGCTTAAGCGTGCCTAGGCTCTAGGTGTTGGCAAAACGCATTGCGCATAACTAGGCTTAATCTGTACATAACTGTGCATAAGCATGAGCTTTGGTCAGTAAAGTGCAAGGCGGTGGCAAAACGCACAATTAACGCCTAGCGCTTTTTTGAACTATGATAGCAATGGAATCTTAAATTAGAACAGTTGTTCTTCAGGTTTAGGCACTTGTTCTACATGAACAGAGTACAGTAAGACGCAAGAATATAATACTTAAAAATAGAAAATGAGCTCATAGACCTTACCGCATTCTTGGTTCGGGACCAGTACAGAACAAGGTGTTCCCAGTCATCGTCCAGTAAATGTGTCTCAAGAGAACGTAAGGGAATTTGATGAGTTTCTTTGCCAGTGAAGTACGTTTTCTTCAGGTAATTCCGATATTGCCACCAAGCATTCTTGAACATAGCAGAGGTATTAGCACAGGTTACCTCATCCTGAGTTTCCAAATCGGTCCTTCTCTATAGAGAAAAATGGGAAATTTACTGTATTATAACCATCATGGAGGTAGGATGTATGGGACGAAGAAAGGTAATTGCCATGAATAACATTACTTACACATAACTCCTGGACAAACACCTGCAACTGGCATTTTCCTTCATCTTCAGTATAATATTTCCAAGATGGGAAGATACGCATACGATTTAACAACATCAAATGCGATAGATGCTAAACTACGATTGCTGGTTGTGCTTCCTCCACGGGAATAGGCGTACTAACTGGTGGAGCTGGGGTTCGCCGTGATAGTACTAGCCCTTTGGGCACTGGAGCTGCCTTACTAATTGCTCTTGTTTGGGAGCTCTGTGGTGGAGATGGTGTTGTGTCAACAGGAACTGGGTTACCATCTGCTGGGGTTGGGGTTAGATTGGGTGAAGCTGGTTCTCTGTCCATCGCAGTAGGGGTACAATCTGCGAGAGTTTGGGTTATGTGTGGTAGGGTTGGTTCTTGTGCATGTACAACCGGGGTGGTATCTCCACCAATAGTTAGCATTGTTTTATTTGAAGACCATGTTTTTATTCCGCTAGATACTGGCATCACCCGCTCCAATTCAAATGGCTGATAAACAGGAAACATAGTTGAATGTACAGACATTGTATGAGAGATAGATGCAATAGATAGTGTGGAAAAAAGAGGGCATGAAATAGTTGACATGTATATTGTTTAACTAAAATGGATAGCATGACATAATTTCACATATATGATGTCTATCTAAACTGGATAGCATAGCATAACATAATTCAAAGATATGATGAATAAAAAAATAGGATCGCATGACATAATTCACCTACATGTTATCTAAGTAATCAGGATCGCATCATTTAATTCACATATGTGATTTATATGCTAAACAGAGGGCATTTGATATGATGTCTGAACTAAGAACATGGTGTTGAATATTGTGTATATGATGTCTAAACTATGCAATGCAAGACACCGTATGCATGATATGAGCAGTATAACCGTGCCAAGTTAGAGCATACACCTCAATGGGGGGAATATGACTGGTCATCTGCCTCTCAATCCATCTACGAGGAGCTATCGGCACCCAACAAGAGATCTGCTTGACGGTAGCACTGCTTATGCCTCAAGGCCTTGTTTTCACTCCAGTTTTCCATCTCCCACCCAAATGGCTGATTCACAAGAAGAGTAGTTTAATGTACAAACATTGTCGACAAATGGAAATGTAATGAAGAAAAGGATGGGCAAGATATCATTCAAATGTATGATGCCTGGTTAAACAGGATGGCATTGCACATTTCACATATATTATGGCTGGCCAAAAGACATGAGACTGCATAATTCCCATATATGATATAGAAACTAAATAGGTGGCATTACAGAACATGTCTAAACTAAGCAGATGACATATATGATGTCAAAAGTAGGCATTGCAAGGAAACATATGCATGATATGACTAACATCATCATGCCAAGGTAGAGCAAACACCTTGGGGGGTAAATAGGAATGGTCGTGATTATGCGAACCCGCCTCAGAACAGATATCTTCCTCTGGATTACAACCTGGAGAGGGGTGGAGAGGGTTTGCCATTGAACCCACCATGGAGCGATGTCTGTATGACATTGTATTGCCGCGAAAAACTCTTCTCTTTTTCTCTACATGTTCAGCATGACTGTGTACAATATCTGACATGCATACGAAAAAATATGGTGAGATTATGTAAGGAGAGCATGTAGAAATTTAGAGTGATGGTAACAACCAGTGGATGGATCCAAAAATAATGATAGCAGGCTGATGATTGCTTTAAATTAATAAAAAGACAGATGATGATTGCTTTACTATTTGTTTCCCACCCAAGATGAACAACATAGTCATACCCTAGGTGAACCAGATATTAGACAGACATACTATTCATTGCTGCCTCGATATGTGCCCCACAACTAATTTAGAACTCAAGTTTGAACATGAATTTGGACCTGAGTTGGGAGTCCAAGAGCTGAACAGGACGATAAAGTAGCAGGTAAGTTTAAGAAATGCATAACATAAGAAGAAAAGAAAGAGTGCGACCTCTCTTGTGGACCTGTGTACTCCTCAGGTTCATCTACTGAGTCGATGATGGTGATGCCGTTGGGGTGCGTGCCGGCAGTAGGGAAGGAGATCTGAGGCGGCGAAAGACGGTCAGGAGTCGTGATGTCTGGTTTGGTGGATGCTTCTGTCGATGCAGCAGCTCAGGTGAGGTGGACGACGTCGCGGCAGGAGCAGGACGAACCACACAAAGTTTCCTTCGACACGTACCTGTAACTGAAGTAATTCTGTAAGGGCTCATTTGGCTTGCATGATTCTTAAAACGCAGGGATAGGAAAAACACCGGAATAGGATAGGAAAATGCACATGGTAAACAGAGCATTTGTAAACACAGGATTTCTATCAACTTCGGTGTTTGGTTTACAGGAATTGGAAGAGCAGAGGAATGCAAAGAAACATGGCCAAAATAAAGAGAAACCATATGAAAGCGTGTACAGTTAGAATGTTATTCTGGCACTAATGCACTTGGTCTTGTTTTCATGCATAGGATTTTGAAAAGTAGGTCTAGGTGGATGTTTTGCTTCATTCCTTTCAACAAAATGCATGAATAATTGAATAGTAGAGTGCCATTGGAAAATTCCCTATTGCTATGTTTTTCCGTTGAACCAAAATAGCCCTAATGGATCGACATGAATGTATAGTAATAAGTGACGCAACAAGTGTACAACCTCTTTTCCATAGCTGTGTCGACCTCAGCATCATTGGGTTGGTCGCTGAAGCAGTTGAGGAAGAGGTGGCTGTCGGAGGTGTGGAGGAAGATCTGAGGAATCTGTAGACGGCGTCCAGGGCACTGCTCTGTTGTGATGGATCGTTCTGTCGTTGGAGCAGCTCCGGTGAGCCATAAGACGTCAAGGCTGAAGCAGCACAAGACAGACATCGTCAATCTCAAGTGGGATTCTAATAGCATCTCCAATAGATGATGAAAAATGGATGTAAAATTAACATCACCAAAAACCACCTGACTACAACAGATGAGGTAAAAACTGTTGACTCTGAACTTAACTATCGAAACTGAAATTAACTGTGGAATCTGAATGCTACTGTCGAAACTGAACGCAATGGTAGCAGAGAGACACTTGACATGTAGTTTAGGGAGGGCCTGCAGTTCATCTTCAACATGCACACCCCTGAGCCGCCTGCCACCACCGGCCGAACCGCCGGCCCCAGCGCCGCCTCGCCGCCCCAACAACTTCGCCACCGCCGCCTGGCCAGCCCTCTAGCCCCCACGAACCGTAAGATAGATAGCGGGGTACCTCTCCGGCGAGCCCCCGTCCCCGCGCGCGGGTGGTTCTTCCTTAACTCCAGCGAGCCCCCCAACCCCTGAAAATCGACTGACCCAAAAGTCGATTCAGTCGACTGAAGTGTGGCTTAATCGGAGCAGAGCAGCAGCACGAGCGAGGGGGAGAGCAGCAGCAGCAGCTGGGCGAGCGAGAGCCGGAGCAGCAGCAGCAGATCCGGCTGGTATGGACACCGCCGCCGAAGGGGCCTTGCACTGGGGGCGAGCCGCCGTGGAGATGTCGCCCGCGGCGCCGGCTTCAAGGTAGCCGCTCCATGGCGGTGCGGGATGGAGCACCATCGGCGCCGGGAGGTCGAGTTAAGGAGAAGGTGTGATGCGATGAGTGTACAACCTCTATTGTGGCGCCGAGTAGGCCTCGGCTTCATCCGAGGAGTCGTTAGGATGCTGCGGTTCCGGTGGAGCAGGTTAAGGCGGCGCTGTGGGGATGGAGCAGTCGCGATAGACGAGGCGATCGTTGGAGCAGCTCCTTGGAGGTGGAGGACGGGGCGGCTGAACCGGCGGGACGGCGAGATGGATGACGGATCCTCATCCGGGGAGGTGGACGAGGGACTTCGAGCTGTTGCGGTGGATGACGTCGTCGGGGAAGAGGCTCGGTGGGCAGCGATGGCGTGGCGGACAGAGGAGGGTGGGGTTTCGCGGTGGAGCGGAGAGGTTATGGCGGCTGGGATTTCGAATGGCGAAAAGGGGGCGATGGGAGGGGGTGAAGCATGACTTAGGGATGCGCTTGTCCAAAATGTAGGGTGTGTTGCAAAAGTACCCCCCACCGATTTGAACTAGCGGCCCTTTCGGCTCAGGGTTAGAAGGGTGATTTCGCGTGTCGGGATTTGGTAGCTGGAGGGAGTTTTCGCGCGCGTTGTAATTTCGGGATAGCAAGGCGCGGGTTGTGAAGGCGCCAGTTTTGGGAGCACGATATTAGAATTTTCAGGATATAACAAGATGCGGGTTGAATTTTAGGGACAAGCCTAATGTGTAGTAATATTGTACTTGTACGTACCAAATCAATTCGCACTTCCCTCAACCAAAAAGAAAACGAAAAAATAAAACTATTCACACCACACAAAGAGAGAGTCTTGCCCGTTTTACTATACAAATGCTATTCAAAGCTACTCCCTCCTTCCATCTATATAGGGCCTAATGTGTTTTTCGATGCTAACTTTGACCAAGTATTAGAGCAGTGATATATGACATGCAACTTACACAAAGCACACCGTTAACTTCGTCTGTGAAAGATTCTTTCAATGATATAATTTTCACATTGTGCATGTCATGTACTATTAATCTTGTCAATAGTCAAAGGCGGTCTTAAAAATCTCATTATGCCCTATATAGATGGAAGGAGGGAGTATGAATCCATGTTATGTCCGATTAAATTTTTTCGCTTTGCTGTATAATGCATGTAACCTACTCATACCAACATTTTAGTGCATTCCAAATGTCTATACTACCGCTGCAATTCGAACTAAATTTGAATTTGTTTCTCTATTTCAATAAGAATCTACAATCATGATTGTTGCCAACTTCAACCATCATTTGTGTATTACCTTAATAACACACCACATGATTACTATAGAGATAGATATGAACTATGTGTACTACATGAACTCAAATTCTATTTTTTGAATACACTTGATGTTGATTCCAAATAATAGTACATTTGATGTACTAACTATATATTCATAATCTAAACCATGTTCCATACGTACACCGTGTTTATCACACAAAGTATAGTGCCCCGCCCCCTACATTATGACAAGTATTTAGACCTGAGTTGCAAAAGCCACACATTAGCCCAAATTATAATCAATGTTGTACATTATGATATCTTCTTCAAGTATCCGTATCCACCTTTTTATAATGACTTATGATCTTTGTTCATCTTTTACACCTTCACGATCCACTTCTATTTGTAGCTAGCTAGCGCTAACTTTCTATCGTGCATGCACACGCCCGCCCCCCTCACACACCCTTAGCGTCCCTCCATCACAAGACGTTCATTATTTCTCTTTAGGTCGCCCACCAGCGTGTGTGTGTAGGCCCCGGCTCCTTCTTTCTGGCACACACCGGTCGATATACCTCTCTAGCCAAGTGTGCCTACAACAAACACATATATACTTCCCCTCTTCTCTTCTCACCGTCCATGCCCCCATATGTCCAATACGATTCCACATAGGTGCACACTCCCGCCCCTCTTTTCATTAGTCACATGCTCGCACACTCCTCCCCCCTCCACATGGTAGGCCTCTCGCACCACCTCCTAGCCACACTCTCTCCCCCTGCGCCTCTCCGGACCTTATTTGCTTCTAACACATACAAAGGCAGTATATGAACTGATCTCCCTACATATAGCCAGGTCGACTATAATTCGTTTCACCAAGCACCGATACACTTACCTCGCTAGTTATGTCTCTTCTTTTCTCGGACACACGACGGTTGATCTTCCTATGTAGTTACGCATGCTTACCACAACCATATCTTCTCCCCTCATCATCCTTGAATACCTCCCGACCCGTCTCTCACACGCACATGCATAGACAGACAGACATCCCCCGCCCTCTCTTATTGATATTGCACTCATAGCCTCCATTTGTCTAGCAGGCCTCTCCCACCTTTTGTGAGACGCCACTCCACCACCAACCCTCCGACGCTCTACCTTTGTCTTTTTCCTAACCTTATTCCTCTGCTACACATATCCATGGATGTTGATCGATCTCCCTCAATACATAGCTAGGTCTCTCTCCTTCCCCAGACATATACTAGTCGACCGGTCTCTACCCCCCCCCCCCACACACACACACACCGATAGTCGACTGGTCTCTCGAATTCCAGTAGGCCAGCCACCCTGTATCTTTGACGTGGGCAAACACAAATTCGATGGCACTCTTTATCGATCGTGCAGCCACGCACTTCATCCATGTTTCCAATTCTATCGATATCTCACGTCCATGACTCCGTTTCACACACATTGCATATGTTACGTTTTTCTGATTGAGATATCATCAACACATTGCCTCTGTTTCGCACAAACCATCTCTCTCACACCCACCCACATACGTACCTGCACCCAAAGAAGAAGTGCACGTAGGACGCACGTACTCATGTCTCATTCCCGGCCACACCCGCGCGGGTACACGGTGGAGTTCGTTTCTGTA
Organism: Aegilops bicornis; assembly: GCA_021605145.1. Taxonomy (NCBI): domain Eukaryota; kingdom Viridiplantae; phylum Streptophyta; class Magnoliopsida; order Poales; family Poaceae; genus Aegilops; species Aegilops bicornis. The sequence continues at coordinate 34,032,926 of CM038673.1, forward strand.
TGAAAAGGCGGCCCACGTGATAATTTGACGTGTGTAGAAGTTGTTTACTCGAAGGAGGGTCGGGTACCACGCCTAGAATATAAAACGATTGCCGTGGGGAAAATGGAAAAATGGGTTTGTCTCTCGTGAGTCTCGTCACACAATCTCACACAAGGCCGCCGTGGCCTCTCTCTCTCAGTGTTGGTCAGTGATCCGGCCGCATCCCGTCCGCCGCGGAAAGGGAGGATATGCATCGTCTCTCTGTTCGACGGCGTTGAGGCAGCTCGTCCCGATCTGCGGTACCCGCCTTTCTCTCTGACCAAGCTCTGGCGCGGTAGGGCCTTCGCAACTTGCTCGCTGCCGCAGTATGGGCAGATCCCGGCCACCGGCGCCCTCCTAGTAACATCCCGACGACCCTCAGGTACATCTTCCTCCAGCCTTGCTCCACTGCCCATCTTCCCACGTTGCTGCATGTGGATCTTCTTTAGTTGTTTGCTTAAATCGTATCTCGGCTGGCGTACTTTCCATCTTGCAATCTCGTCCTCAAACCATTTTTGATAAACCACCATGTGCTATCTTTCCCTTTTTACATGGAACATGCTTCATTTTTGTCGTCGTATGTGTCTTCAACTCGTGTTATTGGGCGGTAATTGTTTCCTTTCGACCTCCTTTTGCAAACAGGGCTATCCATTTTCACCTCATTACTATTGCGACCTTTTGGTGAACTGCACAAATCACTTTTCTGAAGAGTGTTTTGTGCAGTTCCATAAAATTTCACACGGGCAACGCGTTTTACATTTTACGTGGGAGCGCGGAAAGGGAGATTGGTTTTGCTATCCTCCTCATCCAACTCCGTGCCTAATCTTCTCCGACAAGAAGTTAGTCCTAAAGAGAGATCGTAGAGGTGATCGGCTTCTATTTATGTGTGTTATGTTTCATCATCTAGTTCCACTATTATTGTAATCACAATCGACTAGATATCTTTGCAAACAGGGATGGTCCGCCCGATTTTAGTGCAGCTGCACAAAATGATCGGATTGTGGTGTCCTTCATACACCTCTTTTTTGGCTACAGAGCTGGGTGAAACTAGCTGCCAAGCAATGAACACTGTGCCAAGCAAATGGACCATGCCTACGAACAGCATCGATCAATTATATTTTTTTTCTTTATTTGTACACCTTCTCACAACTTTGTCTTCAGTTGTGATGTGAATATTGGCGCTGATCTGCGAACCATTGAGATGCATTATCCATGGTAGTTTCATTTGTATTTGATGGAATGTTGTAACGATATAATCTCGAGGCAAGACACATGAATCATAAGTTGAAACCTTTTTTTCCTCAAGGGAACCAGAGTTGAAACCTTCATAGCATCACAAGACAATTTCATCAAAATTATGCGTACATATAGACAAATCACAAGGATTGATAGCAATGCCGTAAACAATTCAACTTCGTTTCACCGACATGTTGGACATCCTTCATCCGCTCCACCTGCCATGCAACAATATTGAGTGCACAACACAACTTCGTGGAAAGATTCACCCCGGTCGTTGCCCGCATAGTAATGACTAGTGAGCGGTCAAATCACGAGCCCCACCTTCGCCACGATGAAGTTGCTCGGACGAAGCAACCATCATTTCTCTGTTCCTTGAATCATTTGGTACTCCAATATTCCCACAAGAAAGTTGCTCGGGCGAATCAACCATCACTATATCCGCTCACGTGTGATGACCACAGGAGCTATCCATTCAGATTGCATGTTAAAAAATAAAGGTTGATAACTAATGCGGCAAACTTTCAAAAAAACTAATGCGGCACTTGAGCGAGCGGCGGATCGCATTTTGCACGAGAAATTACACACCATGTTTCGTTGACATGTGGTCCCGTTCCAACATATCAGTGAGACGACGGCGAGTAGTAGGAGTATTTCCGATCCGACGTGTAGGCCGGGGCGCCCCTTCGTGAACCATGGCAAACTGGCAACCGTCCACCGATGCTTCGCCTTTCCCTCTCGATTTGGAACTGGCATGTACGCTCTTCCTCTTCCTCCTCAATTTTCCTTCAGCCCTTCACACTTTCTTACGCCATTGTTCGATCATCTTCTCCATGGAGGAACAGGGCCGGAAAGCTTGACCCGTTATTCTTGCCCCGATCTGAAAGATAACGTGGTGGAGGAACTCATTGATCGGTGCGACGACATCATCTCGGCTAGCATGGCAGGTTCGTTCAAGCACATTCTTGACTCAACTAATAACATCATTACAAGGAACCCAAGAGTCAAGGAACGGTTTGATCTCCCCTATCTTCTTCACCGTGACCCTGATGACCGGCGCCGTCATGACGGAGGCCTTGCCCTGTGCAAGTTGATGCTGCTTGATAATGATACGTATGAAGTTAAGATGCCATCGCTTGAGGGCAACGCCTGGGCAGGTGCAAATGGAGATTGGGTTGTTTACATTGGATCCAACTGCGAGTGGGAACTTGTGAATGTGTACACTCGTGACCGGGTTCCACTTCCAAAAATCTCAGCAGACTTCCCAGAGGTTGAGCGCACCAGTATTGTACGCACGTTCAAATACAATCATGGTGACTGTCTTCTACGGAAGATAGAAATTTCTCGAGTTCCCACCCGCTCTTGTACGTGCATTGCAATAGGTTATCGGATGAGGCCAATCATCAACAATAGTAGTACACTATTTTTACTAGCTTCACATGCTTCACGCGTCGTGCGGGTGTTTTTCTTTGTAGCCATATTGTACTACGTAACCAGCACCTCGAATCCTCGATACTAGTAGTACTATATAGTAAGTAGTAGTAGGAGTAGTAGGGTGGCATGGGCGTAACAAGCATTCACGTCCAGGAGTACGGCTGCATACCAGACGACTTCCATCCGACACCATATTTCTTGGAGTCCGTGCTAGAGCAATCTCTTCAACCTCATCGTTTCTCGACTCAGCCATCATCGGCAAGCGAGGTGGGGGTTTGCCGATAGTCGGTTTCCTCAACTGCGGTCCCACTTGTAAGGCCAACTCCAACGCTCTATCAATATATGGATGTACTCTTCTTCCCAATACAAAAACTTGCATCCATTCTACTCCATCCGTTCTACTACCTCTGTCCTGGTTTATAGGTCCCCTTTGTAGTTTGTGTCAAATTTTGACTAAAGATTTAACAAACAAAATGTTAATGCATGTCAAGAAAAATTATCTCATTGGATTCGTATTTGAACATAGTTTTCAAAAATATAATGTTTGGTGACATGCGTAAACATTTTGTTAGTTTAATCTATGGTAAAAATTTGGCAATAAATATAATGAGGACCAATAAACCAGACGGAGGTAGTATTTAATCAAAAATATATATGTATCTAGACATGTTTTAGTATATAGGCACATCCATTTTTGGACAAATGGAAGTCAAGTATTTTGGAACGGAGGGAGTACACAATAAAAAATTTGAGTTAGCACAACTAGTCTAATCCGAGAGCACAACCGAATATTTGGTCGGGTTCTTCCTCCTTTTGCCGACATGTGGGACATCCAGCATCCAAGTCGTGTCATGAAAGAAAATAGAGTGGTAGTTGATAAGTTGAAGCCACGAGATGTGCATCTTGGGTTAAACTGTAAATAGAATCTTACTACTCTTGAGTAACTCCAAAAGCGGCCACCTAAGATCTTTCTTGGATTTGTTTTTCATCACCGGACGCGTCGAGGTGAAAGATGTGCGAGTTCACTTTGGGTACTCTTGCGTTTTCAGCGACATGTGGGGCCGCATGTGAGCAAGCAGACGATGGGCTTGGCGTCCATTTGGCTGGCTGAGAAGAGAGATAGAGGAGTGCTGAGCACGGACTGCAGGAAATTTGTTCTACGTAACCAGCACCTTGATATTCGCGTGTGGTTGTTTCTAGAATAAAAAAAAGGAGGTACCTCTACTTATGTTACTCCCACTATGCGTAGCCTAAGGTTAGTTGGTGACCTTGCACTTGGCTCTTCGCCTCTTCCGGAAGTTGATGGTTCTACAATAGTGCTTCTGGCAATCTGACACCAAATGAACTGTTACACGTCCACAGCTTGTAAGCAAAAGTTTCTCCTAGTGCTGCGAGCCACCGCGTACGCGTTGGCGAGGGAGAAGGCGTAATCAAGCTTTTCGTCGTTCTGCGAGTTGACGGGACACATCAAAGTTATTTACTAGTAGTACGTACTCTCTCCAAAAAAGGGCTGACCATGTCATTGCTACCATCCCGTGCTCCGTCGTTGAGTATGTGCACTATTCACGTGCCATTCACGTGCCATCGAGGAGAAAAAATATTGCGTAGGTGCCATCGAGCGCACGACTCACTTACGGAAAAGGTTTCCCCGCTTCCACCCCCGCATGACTCACTTACGCACTGCTTATCTGATTATGTCCATTTTCTTGCATGACACGTGCACCTTGATGCTAGATGTCTCGCATGTTGGGAAAAGGATGAACAAAGCTCACGTAAAAGAAAAGAGTTGAAGAGCATAGATTCCCGGCCGAGGAGGAGCAAGGAACCTCGCGGTGAAGCGTACGCAAGGAACCTTGCAGCGTTTTCCCCTGTTTTTTGCCGCCTGCCCACCTATAAACAACTAAAAGAACATGAACTTTTCGCTAACCACTAGAAAGCGGTGCATCGGGATGCTAAGTTGAAGATGTTTTATACTCCCTCCGTTCCCAAATATAAGTCTTTTAGATATTTCAATAAGGGACTACATACGAAACAAAATGAGTGAATCTACACTCTAAAATATGTACACAAGCGACGCACTAACTACATCCGATCCAACTCATGCACATACGCCGCACAGCATGGAGCACACAACGACGATACACAAGGCGTGCATGCACACACGCTCGGCCACGGAATGCACGTGAATAACACATGCATGCGCACACACTCGGCTGCATGGAGGCGTGCGCCATTCGCGGCGACGTCCGGTTGGTCATGCTACGGCGAAGCTCACACGCAATGGCGCATACGCATCTCTTGCAGCACCTCTTTGCCGTCGTTGCTCAACTACTAGTCGGAGACGAAGACGACCGCAGCCTCGGCCTTAGACCTAGCACCGATGGAAAAACACGCACGCTGGGTAACGCACACGAGCACATCACGGAGTGCCCACGGCGTGGTGGTGGTGCGTCCCCGATCGCCTCTACTCGCCTGCGCACGTTGTCTATCAAGGCGGCTGCATCCTAACGATGATGTGGGTGAGATCTTCTAGGACTCAGATGATGACGAGGAAAATTATGAGACACAAGGTGACGTACACCGTCAAGGTCCACGGTCAAGGGGGTGCTAGCAAGTGCTTAGATGTGCTTAGAGCAAGTACAATAGAGCTAAGTCAGCGGGCTATAAGGAATAAATAGTACAGTATATTTCTGCTTAGTTGGAGGAAAGAGAAGAGGAGAGAGAAGGTAAGCGGGCTCTTCGTGAAGAGCCAGCTCTAGCACATGCTCCTAGGCACTTTGTAGTACATGTTGAGTATAAGATGGGTTGTAGGCTTATAGCCAGCAGTTGGCTATACTATTAATGCTCTTTAGATGAGGTGCTAAGTGCATTAAAAGGCTTAGTAACTCAAGTGTTCAATGCATAGGTGCTTAGTTTATTGGTGCCAGATCATATTTTATGCCTACATGGCAGGCTTAGCAGCTATACATGGTGGAGCACTAGGACAGGCCAAGGCTGGTCATAGTGGGGAGTAACTTGTACTGTAACATATTACTATGTTACTCTAAACATCTCTATAAACCGGAAAGGAGGGAGTAGTAACATACACTAGTGTCATATGCAGAGTATGGGAGCACATGATATTTCCCGTCGAGACCGATCCCAAGTTGGCTTCTCACCTTCTTGGCCCAACAAAACCCTCCCCCCTCCAGCAGCGCTTCCCTTGGCGCCAGCTGAGCCCGCCGCTCCACATTGATGGCATGTCAGGGCGACGCGACCTCTCACTGCTTCCGCCATTGAAGTGGCGCGCCGACCGAGGGCACCGCCCGCTGCACGCCCGGCATTTCAGACTACACAGTGGATAGTAACTTTTAGAGCAAGTACTACTATAAATAGATGACATAAGCAAGCTATAAGGATTTAAATATAGTATTTATGCTTAGATGAAGGAGAGAGAAGAGAAGCGGATTGTAAATGTGTAGCCGGTTGTACTCCAACATACTCTACTTTGTGAGACAAAAGGTGGGGCCATTATTAATTTTATTGTATTTATACTAAAGGGACTAACGGACGCGTTAATTACTCCTTTTTTTAGACAAACCTTGGTGGGGCTATTATTGACTTTTTTTGAGCTATTATTGACTTGGACGTGGGGTTTGGGGGCCAAAGGCCTACTATTATACTCCGACCTAACATGCTCTACCCTAGCCGCTTGTTGTATCATATGGTTTCGCCTGTTCGGATCTTAGCGCCGCCATGATTCTTCTCCAGCCCTCCTTCCGGCGTGCACCACGAGAAGGGACAGCAGTCCTCCGAACCCCGCCTTTCGTGATCCTGTACGGGAGAGGGGCGATCAGGTTTTTAGGGAGCACACTCGTGTGGCTACTGCCAGCGACGACTTCCTCAACGACAACCTTCTTCCCCAACCTCGATAACCTCTTCATCAACGACATGAGTGACAACATAAACCACATCGGTTCTGCTCCCGCTATACAGTATGTGATTCTATCCTCCTGGTTTAGTCCGCATCATTACTTTGATGTTTGCAATTGTCGTCATGATCTATTTACTGCTGATTCAGATTAAATCTCATACTAAATTTCTCATATATTCAACAATCCGATCCAAAAACCTGATCACAGGCAATTTACTCCGAGTTGTTTTGCTGCGCTTTTGAAGCCGCCTACTTTTAAGGGGGTGCAATATAAAAGGTGGCGCACAAGTGCAGTATATTGGTTTCAGATCATGTGCTGCTATGACGCCACTAAGGGTAATCCTGAGGGCGGTCTAAATCCTACACAGCAGGAAGCTTTTCAGAACATGGATACCCTCTTCAAAGCCGCCCTGCTGAGTGTTCTTGACGATTCCATTGTGGATTCGTATATGTTGTTTGACAGCGGCAAAGACATGTGGGCTGCGCTCGAGGCCACATTTGGGCCCTCGTGCGATGGCAACGAGTTGTACGTCATGGAGCAATTCTGTGACTACAAGATGACTGATGAGCGCTCTGTTGTTCAGCAGACTCACGAGATACAGTCACTCTCTAAGGAACTTGAGTACTTTAAGTGTGTGTCGTCGGACAAATTTGTTGTTGGGACCATCATTGCCCAGCTTCCACCTTCGTGGAACGATTTTGCTACTTCTCTGAAAAACAAGAGACATGAGTTTTCTGTTTTGGATCTCATTAGCACTCTTGATTTTGAGGAGAAGGCGAGAGCAAAAGACACACGTGCTCGGGTCGCCGAGGGAGCTTCTAGTGCCCACATGGTACACGAGAAGAACTTCCAGCCCAACCAGCCCCAAAACAACTAGAACAAATCTCAGGGGAAAGGGAAGTTTGATGCAAAGAACAAGCCGTCACATTCTACCAACTTCAAGAAGAATTCTCATAACGGGAAGGGATACAAACCTCAATTTTGGTAGCACCGCACAAAATTTATATGGCTGCATCTACCTGTTGTCATTAACCTCATGGTGCTCGGTATTCCTACATTCGTAACTAGGTACAATGACCACCGCAAGATGAAATTAGCTTATTAAATGCGTTGACTTGCTGAATGCGGTCGGAATGATCATGTCATGTCCGGAGGAGCAAACAAGCGGTGCAGCCGAAGGTGGAAATCAACCAAGGACTTATGAAATTATATGTAATCTTCCTCGGGCAGGTCAAGATCCCCTTCGTCCAGGATGATCGTGTTTTGTCATGCCGAGCTATTGATATGTGCTACTGTTTTGCAACATCGTTTAAGTATAGCTATTGTTTTCCTATCTTTTCAGATTCGGGACAATGAATAGGATATCGAGAACTGCACAATATGGACCCATGTTGAGTCATCTCTATTGCCTCATGTGTTTGCTGCAAATGTGTCGACATCAATTCCAAGATGAGGCAGCTAGATAGCTAATGGAGTTGCCAACATGCTCAAAGTGCTCGCAACATTGAGAAGAAACAAGCATGCCTAGGAAATTAATGCATGCTGAGGAGGCCCTTTGCTCGAGGAGAAGCATCGACCGATTTTCTTTATTTCCACACCTTCTCACAGTTTTGTATATTGGTTATAGTATGGTGAATCATTGAGATGCATAGACATGCTAAACTTTTGTTCTTCTGAATGTTAGTTTAATGTGAGTGTCTGCATCTAGTACCGCATCCTCTAATTTGGTGGATGCACACAGAGAAAAAATCTCCTTAATTTACTCCATAACCACCCTATTAAATGGCCTAGTAACAAACCAGGCGCATGCAGTGGCCGGCGGGCACATGCATCCTGCATGCATGGCGATCATGCGACAGCATAAAAAGAAGAGAGCGGTTCTTGTGAAAAAGCAAGTAGTTAGTGCAGCGTGCCTTATAAACACGAACAGCTCGCTCTCCCACTTCCGTCTCCCCACCCAATTCCCCCCGCTCCCCAATCTTCCTCACTCGTCCAGAAAACCCCGCTCACCTTCTTCCTCACTCGTACAGAAAACGCCTGCTCCTCTTCTTCCACTCCTACAGAAATCCCCAGCCCTCCTTCTTCCCCACTCGCCGCCACTAGGCTCGTCTCTCGGCTACTCTGCTCAAACCTGTGAGCTCAGCGACGCCCACAAGGAAAATGGAGTCGGCTGGCCCTAAGCGCCAAGAAGATGAGGCTCCATGGCGACGCCGGTTGTAGATCCCGCACCCGGTAGCGCAGGGAGAAGCGGCGAGCCCCCCCCCCACCCACCCGGATCTGAGCAACCGGTAGAATCTCTGGTGGACCGCATCAGCGATCTCCCGGACGTCATCCTTGAGGAGATCATCTCGCTTCTCCCCACCAAGGATTGCTTCCACACACAAGTCCTCTCAACTCGGTGGCGCCCTCTATGGCGCACCGCGCTCCTCAATCTCGACTATCGTCAGATATCTGTCCATCCTGAATTTGATCTCATCAGAGCCATCATCTCTTCTCACCAACAGGGCCCCGTTCAATGCCTCTGCATCCCGACAAGCTACCTGCTGTCCATACCCGGCAAGGTGGACGCTTGGCTGACATCCCCTGAATTCGAAAAACTCCAGCAGTTTGAGTTCTACCATTACCACGAAAGTTTCACACCACGAACATACCAAGAATTCGTGCCCACACCACTGTTGTCCATCTCGCGGGTTTCCTCCTCTCTCCACACCGCCACCTTCGCCCGGTGCCATCTACCAGACGATCTGGTACAAATGCTTCGACTACCACTGCTAAAAAAACTTTCGCTTGTGGTGGTTTATCTGTCGGAGGCCTCACTGCACAGGATCATCCACTCTAGTTGCCCTGCCCTGGAGCGCTTGCTAATTGTTTTGAGAATAGAAATCGGTATCAGTTGTCTCCAAATAAAGTCGCCTCACCTTAAAAGCATTGGAATTTGTTTTGAAGGACAGCAGCTCATCATCGAAGATGCCCCTTCACTTGAAAGGTTGCTCCTTCATAATTGTTATACACCGTCAGAAATAACTGTCGTCTCTGCGCCCAAACTGGAGACCTTGGGTGTAATTCGTGACCCGTTTAATAATCACAAGGAGTTGGTGTTTGGCTCCTCACCTTTTCAGGTACCGTATATTATCATCTACACATTTGTAATCATATGCTGCATTTTTCATTTATGCGCATAAGTTTTTATATCATATTGGAGTACACTTTGGGTACTAATATTATGTTATATGCTCAATGAAGAGTTCGTCCATTGATAGCCTATCAATGCTGCTGGATTCTGTCAAGATCATATATATCAGAATGTATAGTTTTGATCTGGACATAATTATTGGCTTGCTGCGATGCTTTCGATCTGTGGAAAATTTATACATAGAGGTGATGATTTCATGCACATTGAAAGCCCGTATATATTGTACCAGAATTAACTGTTCAGCCGTCGTTCTTTCGACATACTCTTTTTTCAGACCTTAACTGTTTTCAATCTTCATGTCTACTTAGGCAGAACCACACGGACAAAAACATATAACCAATCGTTGGCGTAATAAGCACAAGGATTTTCTCAGTTCTCATGACATTCGTTTGAGGACAATAACGATGGGACAATATGCATCCAACCAAGCAAGCGAAGCTTTGTCACATTCTTCTGTTGAATGCGAGGTTACTATTGTCCATGAGGCTTAATTTTTACAGCAAGAGATTTCTCACGCAGACGAACATATTGAACAGCAAAAAAGAAGTTTCAGGTGGACAAATGGGCTTCTAAACGTGCTCGACTTCTATTTACAACAAGTTGTAGACATCCTAAAATAAAAATTTTTGCAGGATGTTGATTTTATGGATCGAACCGATCCATTTGTTTGTGACTGCAAAAAGAGTGGTTGGGTTAGATGTTCTTGTCATGTTCAATCTGGGTTTTGTCTAAAAATTTGATGAACAATTAATCCTTGGGATTTTTGTACCATTTGTATGCTTGACTTGCATGTTGTTGCCCTCGTACTCCCTCGACCTGCCACTACACCGCCGCATCTTTCATGGCTGCTATTCGTTCCGTCCATGACCTTGCCGTCGTTCTCCGCCTTGGTTAGCTTCGCTGTGCTCGCCGCCCGTCTGGTGTTGTCAACATGGTCAACAACCAAGAGGAATCAGGAGATGATTTGTACATGGAGAGGTCGATGAGGGACCCACCGTGGTCATTGCATTTATAGCGGGTGCCTCATTATTACAAGCCAAAACAATACTTCCTCCTAATTGTTTGACAACTAGGTTCCACGCCATTGTCAATGTAGTCAATAAATGAGAAAATTACACAACGAAGCGGATAACACTAGGGACCCAAAGAGCTCGCCAGATTGTTTTTCGATTTGAGAGGCGGAGCTCAAGCTGCGCGATGTCAAAGGGGTTGTGGCCCGTCTAGCCCACGCGTACGCTTTTATTAAGCACATGATGAGCCCAGTTGATATTTTTTTTTCTTTCTGAAATTGGCTAGCCCAGTTCTTTTTTTTGGAGAATACCAAAACCGAGGCCTACTTGCTTTTCTCAGCCCTGCTGGGCTGCAAATCTTTCAAGACGAGGAGGGATAAGAAATGGGCTTCCCTAGAAAACGGGCTATAAGTTGTAAGAAATGGGCTGTAAATTTTTAAACCAAAGCCAACCGGCAATTGCATTAAAATATCATTTTTTTCAGGATGTCTCCACTCTCTACTCTTATAAAAACCAAAGCCAACTAGAAATTACATTAAAATATCATCTTTTCACCCACAAGATAAACTAACGGGCAACGAACGGGCATCTTGCTAGTTAAGATTCTAAATTTCATTCATTTTTTGTGGAGAATTGTTTTTTGAATTTTATTTTGATATAATTTTTTGAAAACTATTTTTAACGCGACTCGAAATTTCGTGATTAAAAGAGTTCGGACCCCACCGAAATATGCAAAATTTTGTTGAATTTTTTAGCAGTGCCCAGAATATATGGTCTGTAATGCTAATAAAAAGAATATGAGCTTTAAATATCCTTAAGAATTAGCAAATGGGTTGTAAATTATTGGAAATAATGGCTAATGGGTTGTATGCTGTTTTCCACAGATTTGGAGGCTGACTTCTGGGCCTACTAGGTTGACGATGACGCTGTCATAATTTTTTTTTAACGCGTACGCAAGGCTTTGTCAACTTAGTCAACACACAATGATGACTGTTGGGGTTGAGATCCTCTCTGCGATGCATCAGTATGTTGTTGTAGTGTCGATGACATGTGGGGCCAGGTCCCACATGGCAGTGATCGACAAAGACCGCCGCAAGATCAGCAGAGGATCCTAACCCAGTAGATGTCCATCCAACGGCCGCCGTGCTTCTTCAATCTCTGATCTTCCTGCTCCAGCCGCCCAAACCAGCGCCGGCGGGACTGCCTGCTCCCTCCTCCCGTGGCTAGCTGTGCTGCCGCCAGGCCATCCCTCTAACCACCCACACATCCTATTATTTTCCGGCGACGTCAGCCTCACCCCGCAGCCGACCAGTCAGCGCTCGTTCTCCCCTCAGCGTGGGCATCCGCTGCGGTGGCTTCGCCGGCTCCGGGTGGTTCTCTTCCTGGGCCCCGCTCTCGTCCACCGCGTTTGTGCTCTCGGCGCGGCGAGGTCAACATGGTCAACAAACAACAGCCATCGGAAGAGGCTGACAGTAGGGGCCCACACAGGAAAATGCCTCCTTATTACGCGCAAAATAATGATTCCTCCACCTGATAGTTCGGACCCACCGGAAATGCCTCCTTATTACAGACAAAAAAATGAATACTCCCCCTGCTAGTTGGGACTCACCTTGGTGGGAGGCTGACTTGTGGGCCTACTAAGTTTACGGGGACGGAGGGCTTTGTCAACTTAGTCAATATGAACGACTCTAGCTCCAGTGACTGTACAATGTCCATCCAATGGCCGTGGTGCTTCTTGAACCTCTGGTCTTCGTGCTCCAGCCGCCCAAAGCAGCGTCGGTCGTGCCGCGTGCTCCTGCCTCCCGTGGCCGGCTGTGATGCCGCGGAGGCCTCATCGCCCCCTACTACTCCCACCGCTGGCCAGGCCATCCCTCTACTCACCCACACCCCCTGTTATTCTGCGGCGATGGCAGCCTCACCCTCGTACTCCTCTTCGCATGGGCATCCACTGCTGCGTCTTCCCCGGCTCCGCGTCGTCCCCTTCCTAGGCCTCGCCGTAAATCCCTTTGCCGTGGTGCTCTCGGCGCTGTGTGGTCAATGTGGTCAACGACCGACTTCCATCGGAAGAGTACTTGTCGCGTGGACAGTGACGGTGGGTCCACGGCGGCCGCAAGGAAGTGCCTCCTAATTACGCGCAAAATAATTATTCCTCCACCTGACAGCGGGGACCCACCGGACGGGCCACCGTATTTCGGGAAAAAAATGTTTCCCCCTGACTCCTAGGACCCACCAGCTACATCTTCGCACGCAAGGAAGTGCGTCCGGGCAAAAAAAATGATTCGCCCCGCTGACTGCTGGGACCCACCAGCTACATCTTCGCACGCAAGGAAGTGCGTCCGGGCAAAAAAAACAAAACAATTCGCCCCCCTGACTGCTGGGACCCACCAGCTACATCTTTGCAGGCAAGGAAGTGCCTGACAGTCGAGATCCACCTGGTCGAAGCGTACATAGCATTGTCATTCTGGTCGCGAACGTGTACGTACATACTGGTCGTAGTAGAGACGCGCACGTACACGTACGTACAGCGGCGAGGGTGCGAGAAAGAAAATACGGCCACGTACGTACATACGGGCAGGGTCTCGAACGCCTACTCACGCATACGTACATGGCTGGGTCGGAACGGAGAAACAGCGTCGTCATCGTGTTCATGGGGAGGCAACGGAATGCGTCGTGTATTCATCGGGAGGCAACGGAACGCGTGGGAGCCAACCGGCAGGGTCGGAACGGAATGCGTGGTCGTGTTCATCGGGAGCGCTTAGACGGAACAGGCGATGGAAACGAGGCCTGGCATACCACACAACGGAGGAAACGGCCTTGTGTTCAACCGGCCATGTTCGAAACGGGGTCCTGTTGATCGGGAGGGGCCTGGCGTACCGCAAAATGGAGGAAACGGACCTCCTACGGTCGAAACGGGGGTCCTATTGATCGGGAGGGGTGTGCCTTACCGCAAAACGGACGAAACGGACTTGAGTTAGAGCGTTACGGTCGAAACGGGGGGGTGTGGCGTACGAAAACGGGACTCCACGGGATACCGCTCATCTCCACCGTCGACCTCCTCCAGCCACCACGGGCTAACGTCGACCTCCTCCAGCCACCACGGGCTCCTGTTCAACCAGCCACCACCGCGCGCGACTCCACCGGCAACAGTTCAACCACCCCACCACGGCCACCCCGCCACCGCTTCATCGCTCATCCAGCCCTCCACACCACGGGGTCCTATTCAACCACCCCTCCACGGCCACCCCTCCACCGCTTCATCGCTCATCCAGCCCTCCACACCACGGGTTCCTATTCATCCAGAGGCAACGCCACCGCCACTGTTCATCCAACCCCCCCCGCAACACGCCTTTGTTCATCCCAGGCAGCATCGATCGGCTTGATTAGCAGCGGTAGTGAAGGAATCACTCCATCGGGTTCGATTAACAGCCATCGATCGCTCGGGTTCGATGAACGCGTAACTGCAGGTAATCGCCGGGTTCGATTAGAGCCCAACGCCTCGCTTCGGCTTGATTAGAGCCAACGCCTCACACACGCCACATCGTCTAGAGAAAGCAGCGCATCGCTTTCGCCCCCGACCTCCCACGAATGGCAGCAACTCCCGAAATTTTCCTCCCCCTCGCTTCTACCACGGTTTTTTCCGTCATGGACGGCCCAAAGAATGTCATGCAGCTGCGTTTCCGTCCCCCCAGGATGAAAAGCCAATTTTCTGTCATGATTTTTTGTCATAGAATTAGGAGCCCACCACATCTATGATGATACCGGGTTTTGTCACAATTATCGTCATAGAAGTGTCATATGTATGACAGAAAAAAAAATCGTTTGGCCCAAAATGTCACGGATGTGTCTTTTTTTTGTAGTGTAGCCTTTCTTGCAACCATTTAGTTTCCAAATACTTATGCCTCTTGCAAAATTTATTTTCCCTATTTGGTGTGTACTTGCAAGCTCTATGCACTCCACAAAAATTGACATGCTTATAAGAGACATTTTCATCATGACTAGTGCAATCATCATTAGTACTATGAATATTCAAAGAGTTCCTACTAACAACATTGCAATCATGCTCATCATTCACAGATTTAGTGCCAAACATTTTAATGCATTCTTCTTCTAGCATTTTGGCACAATTATCGGAATCCTTATTTTCATGAAAGATATTAAAAAGATGAAACATATGAGGTACCCTCAATTCCATTTTTTGTAGTTTTCTTTTATGAACTAAACTAGTGATAAAACAAGAAACAAAAAGATTTGATTGCAAGATCAAAAGATATACCTTCAAGCACTGACCTCCCCGGCAACAGCGCCATAAAAGAGCTTGATCTCTACTACGCAACCTTCTTATTGTAGACGTTGTTGGGCCTCCAAGTGCAGAGGTTTGTAGGATAGTAGCAAATTTCCCTCAAGTGGATGACCTAAGGTTTATCAATCCGTGGGAGGCGTAGGTTGAAGATGGTCTCTCTCAAACAACCCTGCAACCAAATAACAAAGAGTCTCTTGTGTCCCCAACGCACCCAATACAATGGTAAATTGTATAGGTGCACTAGTTCGGCAAAGAGACACTACTAGGGAAAAGGCTAGCAGCAGCGCGGGTTTTAGGTGTATCAGTAGCGCGGGGACCGATGCTACTAATAAGGCGCTTCTGACTAACACGTAGCGATGGCAGCGTGCTCACCAAAGATCTGCTGCTACACAAGTGTAGCAAGAGCGCCGCTTTAATGGAAGCTTCGCTCTGCTAGTAGCTCTAGCGGCGCTTTGCACGGACGCTGCCATCGCTATCGTGGCGCTGCTGCTAACTTTTCTCCACTCGCTACTGCTAATTTTAGTAGTTTTTTTCGGCATATTTGTTTTGTATTTGAACAGGCTTTATAGAAGAATCTTTAGAACATACAAATGTCATCATGATACACATACAAATGCCTGCGAGACCGCAAATGTAATCATAGCATATACATACAAATAGTCTCATCATAATCATCATCCAACACAAAGTGGTATCTTGTCATCATCTTGAAAATAGCGATACATGCAAGTCTTGAATACTTTCAAGTACAACGTCATCCATCTAAACAAAGGTATACGCGAGAAGAGCTATCACTATGAGTGAGAGCGGAACTATGCAGTACATGAGGTGGCGGTTACGAGTCCTCTCTCGCGCTAGCGTGAACCTCAAGTAACTAGCTTCTCCTTCTTGTCTGCTTTTGAAGCCTTTATGGTTGGCGCCCGAGAACCCATTCACTTGTGCCTGACACTCATGCCACTCGTTGTACACCCCTGGAACCTTCCCTTTGTACACGACATAGCACTTCCATCTCGCCATCAAGAAACTAGGTACCTGTTAGAGATGCATGTTCATGAAGAGGATGTACAATAATATATATGCAAAAAAATATACTAGAGCAACACCGAAAAAGAAAGGATTAGCAACTAGATGCAACATACAGTACGCAAACTAATTAACTAGAGGTACGCAGGTCATCGTACGCAAACTAACAAAGTAGCGTTACGCAAGTTCGGTAGGGACCGTGGACATCACAAAGTTTCATCGCTACAAAAAGTATACAAGTTCAACCGACACATATCATCATCATCGGCATCATAAATCACTAGAAGTTCCATCCTACCATATCATCCAGAATGGACCCTAGCTTCTTGAACGGCGTGAGGTCTAGACGTTGCATGCCTATGCGAGTTCGGACGTCATCTCGCGATATAGGGCCGTGGTGGAACATCCCCTTCTCATCGACGACTTCTTTCATGATGATCGTCGCAATGTCCCGTTGGATGCGAAAGAAGTCATCTCTAAGTTTATAATCTGCTTCTCCATGAGATTCTAGCCACTTGTGGATATGATCATCATTTCTGCTTCTCATGCGAAGCTTTTGGTGATCCGTGTTGAACTGAATCATGAGATGGACAATGTAGAATCCATCCTTCTTGCTTGGTTTTGGGACAAGGATGCAAGAGAAGTTAGTTTTATGCACGAAACCCATCTTCTTGTTCCTTTGTTTCCTGATCTGCATGTGGCCACCTCTAATGCTGAAGCCTTGGAGAGCATCATCTAGAATATTCATTATGTGGGTGTAGTCTTTTTTCTCGTTGTCTCTGGAAGGGTCAAAATACACGGCGTGGGAGACTTGCAGGTAAAGAACGATAAGGACGGCGCGCCCGTTGCTGCGGGGAAAGACACCTCAAATTATTCCCCATAGAGAGAGAAGGAATGATTGAAATGTACGAAAGGGTTGTCTGCAACTGACTTACTTTGGATGATAAGGTACGGGGACAATTTCCCGGTCCTTATTTTGTACCATGAAGTTTTGGAGGTACTCCCTACCAGTTTCACACTCAAAGTCGCCGAGACTCAAGAAAGGCTCGTGCATGTAGTACGGATCCGCCGCACAGATTTGCGAGACTTCTTCAGTCTTCATGACGGAGCTCATATGTAGCGCAAAAAGGCGGACGATTGTAAAATCGAGCTGCCTTGTCAGAAACATCTCAAATACATGGTCAAACCACAGGAAGAACACCTCCGCAGGCTGTGTCTCGACGTAGCACTTCCCCTCAGGCACACGAGCCGCGTATGTTGGATATCTTGGATCCTTTGAGGCTAGTAGGCTTTTCTCAGTCGACAAAGACATGGTCGCAGTCTCCACGAGATCCCCTGATAGTGCCTCCAGCGGTTTTGGCGGTAGCATCGGCTCGCCCGTGAGATGGAACATGGCCGCACCTTTCACGGGTACACGCTCTTCAGAATGCATCGTTTGGCTGCTATGTGCTATGGCTTGTTTGGAGGCAGCTATCTTCCCCGATCTCTTCCTCTCCTTTTTCTTGGGCACACCTTCCAGACCCTTCCTTAACCCCTGCCCCAGTGTTCCCGGGCTAAGTACTGTACGACCCTCGCACCCGACTAGTTGAGCCTGTGTTGAGGCGGCATCTTCAGGCGTGTCCTGTGAGGATTTCATGAAGAGAGACTATTTGCAATCCCTGCTACGACCTTCCTGCCCGGGCATATCATCCATATCCTCATTAGCAAGCTAATAGCCCGATTCGTCATATGGTTGACTCATCATATCTATGTCACAGTCATACGCGTTTGTATTGAGGAAACCCATAGGGTCGACCTCTGTCCCATCATACATTCTCTGTTCTACAGACAAATTACATCAGCCAGCACTATTGCACCCCTTCATCATGTCGTCCACGCTCTCACCCGGCACTACAGAGCTGGTGGTAATTGCGTGGGCGGGTGGTGGTCTCCGCACATGCTTGTTGATGTGTGGTTATTGGTGTGCTCTCGGCGGCTCCGCATTTAATAAGATTCTTCGGCCATAGCAGCACCCAACCCTTGCAGCTTCCAATCCGCGGCGGGGTCTCATCGTCCGCTCCCACATGATGTACTGGAGGAGGCAAATCTTCGTGCCCTGATTTCACATTGGACAAGCTAACCCTGAAGTGCCCAGCGGGGATCGGCTGGTTGTGGAACGTGGGTTGCAAGGGGTCCATTATCATCCCCTTTCCCACGTCCACCTTCTGGCCTTTGATCAAGTAGAGTATGGTGCACGGGGTTTATTTCGCCTGCAAACACATATGTTTGTGGCGTAAAACATCCAAAAGGCAACAAAAATGGAATATTATACATATATATATATACATATATATATATATGTATATATATATATATATGTTGGTGCGACATGTAATTACCGTGACGGCGTCGAGCTCAACCAAAGACGAAGGCTCACCTAGCGCGCCAGAGACTGAGGACGGGCTGCTATGAGCGGGAGCGGCTGCGAGAGGAGGCCCGGTTGTGTGAGCAAGTGATGGTGCAATGTTGTTGTTGTTCATGGAGTTGCTCCTGGCGAAACTGGGCAACGAGATATCATGTACCGTCTTGTCTGGATTTTCCTTCGTCCAGTTGATGATAACTGGAACCAAGTTAGTAGCAAAATCATTTCTGCAGGCAGTTATAGCTGCATTGACTGCCTGCTGTAGCAACTCATATTTGTCCTCGGCTGCTTTTTTCGCATCCTCAGCTAATTTTTTCTCGACCACAAGCTTCACCTTCGCGTCGATGTCCGCCTGACTAAACTTCTTTTTCTGCTTCTTGGCCTCCAGGCCCTCGTCGTAAAACACCTTCCACGTGGCGCCGTCTCCAGCGCCGTGCACACGACCATATTGCGGCCGCTGGCCCAAAGGGAGTCCCTTAAGTACGTTCAAGGCCCGGTTGAGAGGAGTGTCCCACTTGGGCCTCATCGGAGAAGTAGGGCTTTCGGCTGCAAGCTGGTGTTGCTTCTCCAGTAGTCTAATCAATTTCCTCGTGATCTGGTCTGTGTAAAAAACCTTTTTTCTCCTTGTCCCACTTGTAG
This sequence comes from Aegilops bicornis, assembly GCA_021605145.1. NCBI lineage: Eukaryota > Viridiplantae > Streptophyta > Magnoliopsida > Poales > Poaceae > Aegilops > Aegilops bicornis. The sequence continues at coordinate 34,052,094 of CM038673.1, forward strand.
CGGGTCCTGATGAAGTCACACTCCAATGGGGTGGTGAACTTCGCGAAGGGGTCTGGGAGACCCTCGGCTTCACGTTCCGCGTCCTCCTTATCCCATATGGGCCTTTTACCGAGGTAGCCACGGCTTCCGAGGCGATGCTTCCCCGTGTTCCTTTGCTGAAGGCTCTTGAATTTCGCAGCCTTAGCCTTGGCTGCCTCGGTAATGCAAGTGTCCTTGAACTTTTCGAACTCCTCTTCCGTAAGTGTCGGATTTTCCTCCAGAATCTTGGACAGGGGTTCCTCAGCCTCAATAGCTCGTTTCACCCTCCCTTTCCAGGAGGCCAAACATTGTTGAACATGCCCATGGTGTGATTGTTAATCTTTTTCATCTTCGGATCATCCCACGGTTGTTCTATGTTATCATCCCTGTCGGGGAACTTGAATCTCTTGTGCAACTTCGTTAGGAGCAACTGCGTCAGATGTTCTTGACTCCTTAAGTCATCGTCGTTGATGCTCACGCATTCCCGTAGGATGCATCCTACTTGGTTCCCATAGCACTTGCGAGGTTCTTCCGGCTCAAACGGCTCAAACTTGCTAGGTGCCATCTTTGTGATCACAAGTCGTCCAATACCTAGTTTGTTAGGTTTTCGTATCCTCTGCTTCTTATGCTTCCTCTTTTCGGTAGCGGCATCGGTGCCGGTACCTTCCCCGCCGGTATCTTCTCCGCCGGTACTTCCCCACCGGTCTAGGCGGTGCCATCGGTGCAGCGCCGTTGGTGTCGATGTCGGCGTCAGTACCATCATCGAGGCCGACCTGCAAACCTTGCTTAGCAGTCAAATAGTCGAGGTACTCTTGTTCACCCTCATAATCCATCTAAATGCGCATCTTGGTCAGAAGGCCCAGTTTCTTCGTTGTTCGACATGTTTCCTATGATTAAGTGTCCTCATTTATTTCTAAAAGTATGAATAAATGAGAAATGACATAAAAAAGAAATCTATGTGCCACCACTCGATATGCCAACTATGTAGCACAAATCATGCCTTTATTCACGCCAAATTTTGGCATGACCTTTGCTAAAAAAAATGGACATATCGAGCGCCTGAAATTCACCGGAACGGAAATGAATCAACATTCCGGCGTAACATAGGCCACTCGGATCATTTACCAAATTGAACCAAAACATCACATGTCCAAATGACATGTTCAAATTCCAAACATGACATGTCCAAAACATGACATATCCACATATCACATGTCCAGTTCAAATTTGCATATAAATTCAGCCTACCTAAATTTTCTTTAACAAGGGATGTTGATTTGGACAATTGCTTAAGTGCTGCCTTTTCTTTTAACTACAATTGCTTAACCCTAAATTTCTGTCCTATTTTAAAACCTAGCTAAATTCATAACTAAATAGATAACCTAATTAACATACTGCCCTAACTAAAACCTAAGTAAATTAACCGAAGAACCCTCGCTAGCAGAGAGAGGGGGGCGGGGGTTTACAAAGGGTGTAGGGGCGAGGAGGCAGGCCCGTCGACGGCCGAGGTTGGGAGGGGAGGAAGCAGAGGAGGGAGGCGAGGGCTGACGGGTCGGGGCGAGGCGCTGATCGGGGCGAGGTCGGGTCGGGGGTGAGCACCGGGGTCGGGAGCGAGGGCCGGGTCAGGGGCAAGCGCCGGGGCGCGGCGGTGCGACGGGGGAAGAGATCGTGGGGATTTGGGGGGAATAGAGGCGGGATGAAGCAGGGAGAGTGAGAATTTTGGGTTAAGTGGACGTAGCAGTAGCGCGTTAAGACAAAACGCGCTGCTACTACCTTCACTAGCTGTAGCGGTTTAGACCAAACGCGCTGCTACTACCTTCAGTACCTGTAGCGGTTTTATAAGGAAATCGCTGCTGCCAGTTTTCCTTTTTCTTTTCCTTTATTTTCTCCCACTTTTATTTCCCGAGAGCAGTGAACGAAGGGAAGGCGATATATATTGCATCATTGGACCCATGCATAATAATGGCTAAGTGTGTATACAAAATAGGAACATATATATATATATATATATATTACATCATTTGACCGATAACATACGGTTCCTCAGCGCTGACGTTTTCTTTTTTGAGTCAGCTTCTTTCCCTTCTTGTTCGTCAAAGAATAATTAAGCCCCTCATTGTGACTTTGCCTTTTCCATGGAGTATGATTTTTCTTAGGTAATGTAGTATTGATTCTTCTTTTGACGTATACTTCATCATCATCGTCATCTTCCCTCACTGGGTTGCCGTACTGATCATAGTCTTCCTCGTTGGCGATTCCATCCATTCCAATGATGTTCCTTTTGCTTCTCCTCACGACAACACGACTGGGATTGCATGGGCCGGTTATGAAGAAGCATTGTGTCACGTGCTTAGCGTGTACCCATGGCTCGTTTTTTGAGATAGCGTTCATGGTAGCGCTCTTGGCGTCGGGTATAGTCATGGTAGTGAAAATCCAGTTTTATCTTTCGACATTCTTAGCCCATCTGACACGGAACATCATCGTGTTGTGCAGTCCAGAGTAGTCAACCTCCCAGATCTCCTCGACCCTTACATAAAATTGTTCAGTTGCGCCGTTGTCACTGCCGGTCATGCATTCCATCGTCACCCCTGAGTTCTGATCATCATTGTCCATATCTTTGGCCTCCGTGTAGAACGTGTATCCGTTGATATCATATGCCAGATAGGTTACGAGCTTGGGCGAGGGGCCATGTGCTATGGAGTATATGAGAAATCCGTCCTTAGAGTCCTCCTCCGCGGGATTAGCAATAATATGCTCTTTGAACCAATGCAGGAAAGTGGAGTTGTGCTCTCTAGTAACTTCGGCGTCCGTCCTGCATACCCCTCGGTCACGATACTTCTTTGCGATAATTTCTTTGTGCAGTGCCACGAAAGGATCTACCTCGTCTAGGTGTTGTAGCACTACCAAGTTTGCTCTGTCAAAGTCGCTGCGTTGATCTGAGTATGCCACATGCAGTTCCTCGCGACCGCTGTAAAGGACCTTCTCCTTCGAGCCTCCCATCATGCTTGTTAACGGGCAAACCAACACTAACACCAAAGCGGCTGGTCTGCGCCATATAGAAAATTCTCACAGAAAGAGATGCACTCTTGTGTCAAATAGCCCTGGACGATGCTTCCATCCGGACGGGACATATTACGAACGAATCCTTTGATGGTCCCATTCATCCTCTCAAACGGCATCATGTTGTGCAGGAATTGTTGGGGAACGTAGTAATTTCAAAAAAAATCCTACGCACACGCAAGATCATGGTGATGGCATAGCAACGAGAGGGGAGAGTGTATGTCCACGCACTCGTGAGACCGTGAAGCGAAGCGTTATAACAACGCTGCGGTTGATGTAGTCGTGCGTCTTCACGATCCGACCGATGCAAGTACCGAACGTCACGGCACCTCCGAAGTTCAGCACACGTTCAGCTCGATGGCGATCCCGGGCTCCGATCCAAAGCAAAGCGTCGAGGATGAGTTCCACAAGACGACGGCGTGGTGACGATGATGATGCTCCACCGGCGCAGGGCTTCGCCTAATCTCCGCGACGATATGACCGAAGTGGAATATGGTGGAGGGGGGCACCGCACACGGCTAAGGAACGATCCGTAGATCAACTTGTGTGTTCTGGGTGCCCCCTGCCTCAGTATATAAAGGAGCAAGGGGTGCGGCCGGCCCGAGGAGGCGGCGCGCCGGTGGAGTCCTCCCCCCCCCGGGAGTAGGACTCCCCCCCACCCCTTCCTAGTTGGATTAGGACTTGGGGGAGGGGGAAGAGAAAGGGGGGCGCCGCCCCCCTCTCCTCGTCCTATTCGGACTAGGGGGGGAGGGGGCGCGCGGCCTGCCCTGGCCGGCCCTCCTCTTCTCCCTCATGGCCCACTAAGGCCCATTAACCCCCGGGAGGGTTCCGGTAACCCCCCGGTGTTCCGGTAAAATCCCGATTTCACCCGAAACTATTCCGAAGTCCAAACATAGGCTTCCAATATATCAATCTTTATGTCTCGACCATTTCGAGACTCCTCGTCATGTCCGTGATCACATCCGGGACTCCGAACAAACTTCGGTACATCAAAACTTTTAAACTCATAATAAACTGTCATCGTAACGTTAAGCGTGCGGACCCTACGGGTTCGAGAACTATGTAGACATGACCTAGAACTATTCTCGGTCAATAACCAATAGCGGAACCTGGATGCCCATATTGGTTCCTACATATTCTTCAAAGATCTTTATCAGTCAAACCGCATAACGACATAAGTTGTTCCCTTTGTCATCGGTATGTTACTTGCCCGAGATTCGATCGTCGGTATCCAATACCTAGTTCAATCTCGTTACCGGCAAGTCTCTTTAATCGTTCCGTAATACATCATCTCACAACTAACTTATTAGTTGCAATGCTTGCAAGGCTTATGTGATGTGTATTACCGAGAAGGCCCAGAGATACCTCTCCGACAATCGGAGTGACAAAACCTAATCTCGAAATACGTCAACCCAACATGTACCTTTGGAGACACCTGTAGTACTCCTTTATAATCACCCAGTTACGTTGTGACGTTTGGTAGCACCCAAAGTGTTCCTCCGGTAAAGGGGAGTTGCATAATCTCATAGTTACAGGAACATGTATAGGTCATGAAGAAAGCAATAGCAATATACTAAACGATCAAGTGCTAAGCTAATGGAATGGGTCATGTCAATCACATAATTCTTCTAATCATGTGATCCCATTAATCAAATAACAACACATGCTTATGGTTAGGAAACATAACCATCTTTGATTAATGAGCTAGTCAAGTAGAGGCATACTAGTGATCAGTATGTTTGTCTATGTATTCACACATGTATTATGTTTCCGGTTAATACAATTCTAGCATGAATAATAAACATTTATCATGATATGAGGAAATAAATAATAACTTTAGTATTACCTCTAGGGCATATTTCCTTCAGTCTCCCACTTGCACTAGAGTCAATAATCTAGATTACACAGTAATGATTCTAACACCCATGGAGTCGTGGTGCTGATCATGTTTTGCTAGTGGAAGATGCTTAGTCAAAGGGTCTGCAACATTAAGGTCCGTATGTATCTTGAAAATCTCTATGTCTCCCACTTGGACTTGGTCCCGAATGGAATTGAAGCGTCTCTTGATATGCTTGGTCCTCTTGTGAAATCTGGATTCCTTTGCCAAGGCAATTGCACCAATATTGTCACAGAAGATCTTCATTGGTCCCGATGCACTAGGTATGACACCTAGATCGGAAATGAACTCTTTCATCCAGACTCCTTCATTTGCTGCTTCCAAGCAGCTATGTACTCCGCTTCACATGTAGATCCCGCCACGGCGCTTTGTTTAGAACTGCACCAACCGACAGCTCCACCGTTTAATAAAAACACGTATCCGGTTTGCGATTTAGAATCGTCCGGATCGATTGTCAAAGCTTACATCGACGTAACCATTTACGACTAGCTCTTTGTCACCTCCATATACGAGAAACATATCCTTAGTCCTTTTCAGGTACTTCAGGATGTTCTTGACCGCTGTCCAATGATCCACTCCTGGATTACTTTGGTACCTTCCTACCAAACTTATTGCTAAGCATATGTCAGGTCTGGTACACAGCATTGCATACATGATAGAGCCTATGGCTGAAGCATAGGGAACATCTTTCATTTTCTCTCTATCTTTTGATGTGGTCTGGCATTGAGTCTGACTCAATTTCACACCTTGTAATACAGGTAAAAATCCTTTCTTTGCCTGATCCATTTTGAACTTTTTCAAAACTTTATCAAGGTATGTGCTTTGTGAAAGTCCAATTAAGCGTCTTGATCTATCTCTATAGATCTTGATGCCCAATATGTAAGCAGCTTCACCGAGGTCTTTCATTGAAAAACTTTTATTCAAGTATCCTTTTATGCTATCCAGAAATTCTATATCATTTCCAATTAATAATATGTCGTCCACATATAATATCGTAAATGCTACTGAGCTCCCACTCACTTTCTTGTATATACAGGCTTCTCCAAAAGTCTCAGATAAAACCATATGCTTTGATCACACTATCAAAGCGTTTATTCCAACTCCGAGAGGCTTGCACTGCACCATAAATTGATCATTGGAGCTTGCACACTTTGTTAGCACCTTTTGGATCAACAAAACCTTCTGGTTGCATCATATACAACTCTTCTTCTAGAAATCCAGTCAAGAATGCAGTTTTTACATCCATTTGCCAAATTTCATAATCATAAAATGCAGCAATTGCCAACATGATTCGGACAGACTTAAGCATCGCTACGGGTGAGAAAGTCTCATCGTAGTCAACCCCTTGAACTTGTCGAAAACCTTTCGCAACAAGTCGAGCTTTATAGACAGTTACATTACCATTAGCGTCAGTCTTCTTCTTAAAGATCCATTTATTCTCAATGGCTTGCCGATCATCGGGCAAGTCAACCAAAGTCCATACTTTGTTCTCATACATGGATTCCATCTCAGATTTCATGGCTTCCAGCCATTTTATGGAATCTGGGCTCACCATCGCTTCTTCATAGTTTGTAGGTTCGCCATGGTCAAGTAACATGACTTCCGAATAGGATTACCATACCACTGTGCGGATCTTACTCGTTGACCTCTGAAGTTCAGTAGAAACTTGATCTGAAGTTTCATGATCTTCATCATTAACTTCCTCACTAATTGGTGTAGGTGTCACAGAACCGATTTCTGTGATGAACCATTTTCCAATAAGGGAGCTGGTACTGCTGTTACCTCATCAAGTTCTACTTTTCTCCCACTCACTTCTTTCGAGAGAAACTCCTTCTCTAGAAAGGATCCATTCTTAGCAACGAATGTCTTGCCTTCGGATCTGTGATAGAAGGTGTAACCAACTGTTTCCTTTGGGTATCCTATGAAGACACATTTTTCCGATTTGGGTTCAAGCTTATCAGGTTGAAGTTTTTTCACATAAGCGTCGCAGCCCCAAACTTTCAGAAATGACAACTTTGGTTTCTTGCCAAACCATAGTTCATAAGGAGTCGTCTTCATGGATTTTGATGGTGCCCTATTTAACGTGAATGCGGCCGTCTCTAAAGCATAACCCCAAAACGATAGCGGTAAATCGGTAAGAGACATCATAGATCGCACCATATCTAGTAAAGTACGATTATGACGTTCGGACACACCATTACGCTGTGGTGTTCCAGGTGGCGTTAGTTGCGAAACTATTCCGCAATTTTTCAAATGTAGACCAAACTCAGAACTCAAATATTCTCCTCCACGATCAGATCGTAGAAATTTTATTTTCTTGTTACGATGATTTTCAACTTCACTCTGAAATTCTTTGAACTTTTCAAATGTCTCAGATTTATGTTTCATTAAGAAAATATATCCATATCTGCTTAAATCATCTGTGAAGGTGAGAAAATAACGATATCCGCCACGAGCTTCAACATTCATCAGACCACATACATCTGTATGTATGATTTCCAACAAATCTATTGCTCTCTCCATAGAACCGGAGAACGGTGTTTTAGTCATCTTGCCTATGAGGCACGGTTCGCAAGTACCAAGTGATTCATAATCAAGTGATTCCAAAAGTCCATCAATATGGAGTTTCTTCATGCGCTTTACACCGATATGACCTAAACGGCAGTGCCACAAATAAGTTGCACTATCATTATTAACTTTGCATCTTTTGGCTTCGACATTATGAATATGTGTATTACTACTATCGAGATTTAATAAAAATAGACCACTCTTCAAGGGTGCATGACCATAAAAGATATTACTCATATAAATAGAACAACCATTATTCTCTGATTTAAATGAATAACCGTCTCGCATCAAACAAGATCCAGATATAATGTTCATGCTCAACGCTGGCACCAAATAACAATTATTAAGGTCTAAAACTAATCCCGAAGGTAGATGTAGAGGTAGCGTGCCGACCGCGATCACATCGACTTTGGAACCGCTTTCCCACGCCAAGATCGTCACCTCGTCCTTTGCCGATTGCTCGCTTATTCCGTAGTCCCTGTTTTGAGTTGCAAATATTAGCAACAGAGCCAGTATCAAATACCCAGGTGCTACTACGAGCTCTAGTAAGGTACACATCAATAACATGTATATCACATATACCTTTGTTCACCTTGCCATCCTTCTTATCCGCCAAATACTTGGGGCAGTTCCGCTTCTAGTGACCAGTTTGCTTGCAGTAGAAACACTCAGTTTCAGGCTTAGGTCCAGACTTGGGTTTCTTCTCTTGAGCAGCAACTTTCTTGCTGTTCTTTTGAAGTTCCCTTCTTCTTCCCTTTGCCCTTTTTCTTGAAACTAGTGGTCTTGTTAACCATCAACACTTGATGCTCTTTCTTGATTTCTACCTCCGCAGCTTTCAGCATTGCGAAGAGCTCGAGAATTGTCTTGGTCATCCCTTGCATATTATAGTTCATCACGAAGCTCTTGTAGCTTGGTGGCAGTGATTGGAGAATTCTGTCAATGACACTATCATCCGGAAGATTAACTCCCAGTTGAATCAAGTGATTATTATACCCAGACATTTTGAGTATATGTTCACTGACAGATCTATTCTCATCCATCTTGCAGCTATAGAAATTATTGGAGACTTCATATCTCTCAATTCTGGCATTTGCCTGAAATATTAACTTCAACTCTTGGAACATCTCATATGCTCCATGACGCTCAAAACGTCGTTGAAGACCCGGTTCTAAGCCGTAAAGCATGGCACACTGAACTATAGAGTAGTCATCGCCTTTGCTCTGTCAGACGTTCACAACTTCGGCGTTGCTCTGCAGCAGGCCTGGCACCCCCGGTGCTTCCGGGACGTAATTCTTCTGTGCATCAATGAGGATAATCCTCAAGTTACGGACCCAGTTCGTGTAATTGTTACCATCATCTTTCAACTTTGCTTTCTCAAGGAACACATTAAAATTCAACGGAACAACAGCACGAGCCATCTATCTACAAACAAACATAGACAAGAAAAATACTATCAGGTACTAAGTTCATGATAAATTTAAGTTCAATTAATCATATTACTTAGACAGACATCTCTCTAGTCATCTAAGTGATTACGTGATCCAAATCAACTAAACCATAACCGATCATCACGTGAGATGTAGTTTTCAACGGTGAACATCACTATGTTGATCATATCTACTATATGATTCACGCTTGACCTTCGGTCTCCGTGTTCGAGGCCATATCTGCATATGCTAGGCTCGTCAAGTTTAACTCGAGTATTCTGCGTGTGCAAAAACTGGCTTGCACCCGTTGTAGATGGACGTAGAGCTTATCACAGCCGATCATCACGTGGTGTCCGGGCACGATTTAACTTTGGCAACGGTGCATACTCAGGGAGAACACATCTTGATAATTTTTAGTGAGAGATCGTCTTAAAATGCTACCGTCAATCAAAGCAAGATAAGATGCATAAAGGATAAACATCACATGCAATCAATATAAGTGATATGATATGGCCATCATCATCTTGTGCTTGTGATCACCATCTCCGAAGCACCGTCATGATCACCATCGTCACCGGCGCGATACCTTGATCTCCATCGCAGCATCGTTGTCGTCTCGCCAACTATTGCTTCTACGACTATCGCTACCGCTTAGTGATAAAGTAAAGCAATTACATGGCGTTTACATTTCATAAAATAAAGCGACAACCATATGGCTCTTGCCAGTTGCCGATAACTCGGTTACAAAACATGATCATCTCATACAATAAAATATAGCATCACGTCTTGACCATATCACATCACAACATGCTCCTGCAAAAACAAGTTAGACGTCCTCTACTTTGTTGTTGCAAGTTTTTACGTGGCTGCTATGGGCTGAGCAAGAACCGTTCTTACCTACGCATCAAAACCACAACGATAGTTTGTCAAGTTGGTGTTGTTTTAACCTTCGCAAGGACCGGGCGTAGCCACACCGGTTCAACTAAAGTGAGAGAAAGAGACACCCGCCGGTCACCTTTAAGCAACGAGTGCTCGGCGGTGAAACCAGTCTCGCGTAAGCGTCTGGCGTAATGTCGGTCCGGGCCGCTTCCTCTCACAAGACCGCCGCACCAAAGTATGACATGCTGGTAAGCAGTATGACTTATATCGCCCACAACTCACTTGTGTTCTACTCGTGCATATGACATCAACGCATAAACCCAGGCTCGGATGCCACTGTTGGGGAACGTAGTAATTTCAAAAAAATTGCTACGCACACGCAAGATCATGGTGATGGCATAGCAACGAGAGGGGAGAGTGTATGTCCACGTACCCTCGTAGACCGTAAGCGGAAGCGTTATAACAACATGGTTGATGTAGTCGTACGTCTTCACGATCCGACCGATCCAAGTACCGAACGTACGGCACCTCCGAGTTCAGCACACGTTCAGCTCGATGACGATCCCCGGGCTCCGATCCAGCAAAGCGTCGGGGATGAGTTCCGTCGGCAAGACGGCGTGGTGGCGATGATGATGCTCCACGGTGCAGGCTTCGCCTACGCCCCGCGCCGATATGACCGAAGTGGAATATGGTGGAGGGGGGCACCGCACACGGCTAAGGAACGATCCGTAGATCAACTTGTGTGTTCTTGGGTGCCCCCCTGCCCCCGTATATAAAGGAGCAAGGGGGGGTCCAGCCGACCCTAGGAGGAGGCGCGCCGGAGGAGTCCTACTCCCACCGGGAGTAGGACTCCCCCCCTTTTCCTAGTTGGATTAGGACTTGGGGGAGGGGGAAGAGGAAGGGGGGCGCCGCCCCCCTCTCCTCGTCCTATTCGGACTAGGGGGGAGGGGGCGCGCGGCCTGCCCTGGCCGGCCCTCCTCTTCTCCCTTATGGCCCACTAAGGCCCATTGACCCCCCGGGAGGGTTCCGGTAACCCCCCGGTGTTCCGGTAAAATCCCGATTTCACCCGGAACTATTCCGAAGTCCAAACATAGGCTTCCAATATATCAATATTTATGTCTCGACCATTTCGAGACTCCTCGTCATGTCCGTGATCACATCCGGGACTCCGAACAAACTTCGGTACATCAAAACTTATAAACTCATAATAAACTGTTCGTAACGTTAAGCGTGCGGACCCTACGGGTTCGAGAACTATGTAGACATGACCTAGAACTATTCTCGGTCAATAACCAATAGCAGAACCTGGATGCCCATATTGGTTCCTACATATTCTTCGAAGATCTTTATCGGTCAAACCGCATAACGACATACGTTGTTCCCTTTGTCATCGGTATGTTACTTGCCCGAGATTCAATCGTCGGTATCCAATACCTAGTTCAATCTCGTTACCGGCAAGTCTCTTTACTCGTTCCGTAATACATCATCTCACAACTAACTTATTAGTTGCAATGCTTGCAAGGCTTATGTGATGTGTATTACCGAGAAGGCCCGTAGATACCTCTCCAACAATCGGAGTGACAAAACCTAATCTCGAAATCGCCAACCCAACATGTACCTTTGGAGACACCTGTAGTACTCCTTTATAATCACCTAGTTACGTTGTGACGTTTGGTAGCACCAAAGTGTTCCTCCGTAAACGGAGTTGCATAATCTCATAGTTACGTGAACATGTATAGGTCATGAAGAAAGCAATAGCAATATACTAAACGATCAAGTGCTAAGCTAACGGAATGGGTCATGTCAATCACATCATTCTTCTAATCATGTGATCCCATTAATCAAATAACAACACATGCTTATGGTTAGGAAACATAACCATCTTTGATTAATGAGCTAGTCAAGTAGAGCCATACTAGTGACTGTATGTTTGTCTATGTATTCACACATGTATTATGTTTCCGGTTAATACAATTCTAGCATGAATAATAAACATTTATCATGATATGAGGAAATAAATAATAACTTTATTATTGCCTCTAGGGCATATTTCCTTCAGTCTCCCACTTGCACTAGAGTCAATAATCTAGATTACACAGTAATGATTCTAACACCCATGGAGTCTTGGTGCTGATCATGTTTTTCTCATGGAAGAGGCTTAGTCAACGGGTCTGCAACATTCAGGTCCGTATGTATCTTGCAAATCTCTATGTCTCCCACTTGGACTTGGTCCCGAATGGAATTGAAGCGTCTCTTGATATGCTTGGTCCTCTTGTGAAATCTGGATTCCTTTGCCAAGGCAATTGCACCAGTATTGTCATAGAAGATCTTCATTGGTCCCGATGCACTAGGTATGACACCTAGATCAGAAATGAACTCTTTCATCCAGACTCCTTCATTTGCTGCTTCCGAAGCAGCTATGTACTCCGCTTCACATGTAGATCCCGCCACGACGCTTTGTTTAGAACTGCACCAACTGACAGCTCCACCGTTTAATAAAAACACGTATCCGGTTTGCGATTTAGAATCTTCTGGATCGTTGTCAAAGCTTGCATCGACGTAACCATTTCTGACGAGCTCTTTGTCACCTCCATATACGAAACATATCCTTAGTCCTTTTCGTGTACTTCAGATGTTCTTGACCGCTGTCCAATGATCCACTCTGGATTACTTTGGTACCTTCCTGCCAAACTTATTGCTAAGCATACGTCAGTGTCCGTACACAGCATTGCATACATGATAGAGCCTATGGCTGAAGCATAGGGAACATCTTTCATTTTCTCTCTATCTTCCGATGTGGTCGGGCATTGAGTCGACTCAATTTCACACCTTGTAATACAGGTAAAAATCCTTTCTTTGCACGATCCATTTTGAACTTTTTCAAAACTTTATCAAGGTATGTGCTTTGTGAAAGTCCAATTAAGCGTCTTGATCTATCTCTATAGATCTTGATGCCCAATATGTAAGCAGCTTCACCGAGGTCTTTCATTGAAAAACTTTTATTCAAGTATCCTTTTATGCTATCCAGAAATTCTATATCATTTCCAATTAATAGTATGTCGTCCACATATAATATCAGAAATGCTACAGAGCTCCCACTCACTTTCTTGTATATACAGGCTTCTCCAAAATTCTGTATAAAACCATATGCTTTGATCACACTATCAAAGCATTTATTCTAACTCCGAGAGGCTTGCACTGCACCATAAATTGATCATCGGAGCTTGCACACTTTGTTAGCACCTTTTGGATCAACAAAACCTTCTGGTTGCATCATATACAACTCTTCTTCTAGAAATCCATTCAAGAATGCAGTTTTTACATCCATTTGCCAAATTTCATAATCATAAAATGCAGCAATTGCCAACATGATTCGGACAGACTTAAGCATCGCTACGGGTGAGAAAGTCTCATCGTAGTCAACCCCTTGAACTTGTCGAAAACCTTTCGCAACAAGTCGAGCTTTATAGACAATTACATTACCATCAGCGTCAGTCTTCTTCTTAAAGATCCATTTATTCTCAATGGCTTGCCGATCATCGGGCAAGTCAACCAAAGTCCATACTTTGTTCTCATACATGGATTCCATCTCAGATTTCATGGCTTCCAGCCATTTTGCGGAATCTGGGCTCACCATCGCTTCTTCATAGTTTGTAGGTTCCCCATGGTCAAGTAACATGACTTCCAGAATAGGATTACCGTACCACTCTGGTGCGGATCTTACTCTGGTTGACCTACGAAGTTCAGTAGAAACTTGATCTGAAGTTTCATGATCTTCATCATTAACTTCCTCACTAATTGGTGTAGGTGTCACAGGAACCGATTTCTGTGATGAACCATTTTCCAATAAGGGAGCTGGTACTGTTACATCATCAAGTTCTACTTTTCTCCCACTCACTTCTTTCGAGAGAAACTCCTTCTCTAGAAAGGATCCATTCTTAGCAACGAATGTCTTGCCTTCGGATCTGTGATAGAAGGTGTACCCAACTGTTTCCTTTGGGTATCCTATGAAGACACATTTTTCCTATTTGGGTTCAAGCTTATCAGGTTGAAGTTTTTTCACATAAGCGTCGCAGCCCCAAACTTTCAGAAACGACAACTTTGGTTTCTTGCCAAACCATAGTTCATAAGGAGTCGTCTTAATGAATTTTGATGGTGCCCTATTTAACGTGAATGCGGCCGTCTCTAAAGCATAACCCCAAAACGATAGCGGTAAATCGGTAAGAGACATCATAGATCGCACCATATCTAGTAAAAATGCGATTACGATGTTCGGACACACCATTACGCTGTGGTGTTCCGGTGGCGGTAGTTGCGAAACTATTCCGCAATTTTTCAAATGTAGACCAAACTCGTAACTCAAATATTCTCCTCCACGATCAGATCGTAGAAATTTTATTTTCTTGTTACGATGATTTTCAACTTCACTCTGAAATTCTTTGAATTTTTCAAATGTCTCAGATTTATGTTTCATTAAGAAGATATACCCATATCTGCTTAAATCATCTGTGAAGGTGAGAAAATAACGATATCCACCACGAGCTTCAACATTCATCGGACCACATACATCTGTATGTATGGTTTCCAACAAATCTGTTGCTCTCTCCATAGAATCGGAGAACGGTGTTTTAGTCATCTTGCCTATGAGGCATGGTTCGCAAGTACGAAGTGATTCATAATCAAGTGATTCCAAAAGTCCATCAGTATGGAGTTTCTTCATGCGCTTTACACCGATATGACCTAAACGGCAGTGCCACAAATAAGTTGCACTATCATTATTAACTTTGCATCTTTTGGCTTCGACATTATGAATATGTGTATTACTACTATCGAGATTTAATAAAAATAGAGCACTCTTCAAGGGTTCATGACCATAAAAGATATTACTCATATAAATAGAACAACCATTATTCTCTGATTTAAATGAATAACCGTCTCGCATCAAACAAGATCCAGATATAATGTTCATGCTCAACACTGGCACCAAATAACAATTATTAAGGTCTAAAACTAATCCCGAAGGTAGATGTAGAGGTAGCGTGCCGACCGCGATCACATCGACTTTGGAACCGCTTTCCCACGCGCATCGTCACCTCGTCCTTTGCCGCTGCTCGCTTATTCCGTAGTCCCCTGTTTGAGTTGCAAATATTAGCAACAGAGCCAAGATCAAATACCCAGGTGCTACTACGAGCTCTAGTAAGGTACACATCAATAACATGTATATCACATATACCTTTGTTCACCTTGCCATCCTTCTTATCCGCCAAATACTTGGGGCAGTTTTGCTTCCAGTGACAAGTTTGCTTGCAGTAGAAACACTCAGTTTCAGGCTTAGGTCCAGACTTGGTTTCTTCTCTTGAGCAGCAACTTTCTTGCTATTCTTTTTGAAGTTCCCCTTCTTCTTCCCTTTGCCCTTTTTCTTGAAACTAGTGGTCTTGTTAACCATCAACACTTGATGCTCTTTCTTGATTTCTACCTCCGCAGCTTTCAGCATTGCGAAGAGCTCGGGAATTGTCTTGGTCATCCCTTGCATATTATAGTTCATCACGAAGCTCTTGTAGCTTGGTGGCAGTGATTGGAGAATTCTGTCAATGACACTATCATCCGGAAGATTAACTCCCAGTTGAATCAAGTGATTATTATACCCAGACATTTTGAGTATATGTTCACTGACAGAACTATTCTCCTCCATCTTGCAGCTATAGAACTTATTGGAGACTTCATATCTCTCAATCCGGGCATTTGCCTGAAATATTAACTTCAACTCTTGGAACATCTCATATGCTCCATGACGTTCAAAACGTCGTTGAAGACCTGGTTCTAAGCCGTAAAGCATGGCACACTGAACTATAGAGTAGTCATCAGCTTTGCTCTGCCAGACGTTCACAACTTCTGGCGTTGTTCTGCAGCAGTTCGCACCCGCCGGTGCTTCCAGGATGTAATTCTTCCTGCAGCAATGAGGATAATCCTCAAGTTACGGACCCAGTCCGTGTAATTGCTACCATCATCTTTCAACTTTGCTTTCTCAAGGAACGCATTAAAATTCAACGGAACAACAAAGACGAGCCATCTATCTACAAAGAAACATAGACAAGCAAAATACTATCAGGTACTAAGTTCATGATAAATTTAAGTTCAATTAATCATATTAAAAACTCCCACTTAGATGTACATCTCTCTAGTCATCTAAGTGATTACGTGATCCAAATCAACTAAACCATAACCGATCATCACGTGAGATGGAGTAGTTTTCAATGGTGAACATCACTATGTTGATCATATCTACTATATGATTCACGCCGACCTTTCGGCCTCCGTGTTCCGAGGCCATATCTGCATATGCTAGGCTTGTCAAGTTTAACCCGAGTATTCTGCGTGTGCAAAAACTGGCTTGCACCCGTTGTAGATGGACGTAGAGCTTATCACACCCCATCATCACGTGGTGTCTGGGCACGACGAACTTTGGCAATGGTGCATACTCAGGGAGAACACGTCTTGATAATTTTTAGTGAGAGATCATCTTAAAATGCTACCGTCAATCGAAGCAAGATAAGATGCATAAAGGATAAACATGACATGCAATCAATATAAGTGATATGATATGGCCATCATCATCTTGTGCTTGTGATCACCATCTCAAGCACCGCCATGATCACCATCGTCACCGGCGCGACACCTTGATCTCCATCGTAGCATCGTTGTCGTCTCGCCAACTATTGCTTCTACGACTATCGCTACCGCTTAGTGATAAAGTAAAGCAATTGCATGGCGTTTACATTTCATAAAATAAAGCGACAACCATATGGCTCCTGCCAGTTGCCGATAACTCGGTTACAAAACATGATCATCTCATACAATAAAATATAGCATCACGTCTTGACCATATCACATCACAACATGCTCCTGCAAAAACAAGTTAGACGTCCTCTACTTTGTTGTTGCAAGTTTTACGTGGCTGCTACGGGTTGAGCAAGAACCGTTCTTACCTACGCATCAAAACCACAACGATAGTTTGTCAAGTTGGTGCTGTTTTAACCTTCGCAAGGACCGGGCGTAGCCACACCGGTTCAACTAAAGTGAGAGAAACAGATACCGCCGGTCACCTTTAAGCAACGAGTGCTCAAGCGGTGAAACCAGTCTCGCGTAGCGTCTGGCGTAATGTCGGTCCGGCCGCTTCATCTCACAATACCGCCAACCAAAGTATGACATGCTGGTAAGCAGTATGACTTATATCGCCCACAACTCACTTGTGTTCTACTCGTGCATATGACATCAATGCATAAAACCAGGCTCGGATGCCACTGTTGGGGAACGTAGTAATTTCAAAAAAATTCCTACGCACACGCAAGACCATGGTGATGGCATAGCAACGAGAGGGGAGAGTGTATGTCCAAGTACCCTCAGAGATCAGAAGCGGAAGCGTTATAAAAACGCTGTTGATGTAGTCGCACGTCTTCACGATCCGACCGATCCAAGTACCGAACGTACGGCACCTCCGAGTTCAGCACACGTTCAGCTCGATGACGATCCCCGGGCTCCGATCCAGCAAAGCGTCGGGGATGAGTTCCGTCAGCACGACAGCATGGTGACGATGATGATGCTCCACCGGCGCAGGGCTTCGCCTAAGCTCTGCGACGATATGATCGAAGTGGAATATGGTGGAGGGGGGCACCGCACACGGCTAAGGAACGATCCGTAGATCAACTTGTGTGTTCTTGGGTGCCCCCTACCCCCGTATATAAAGGAGCAAGGGGGGGTGCAGCCGACCCTAGGAGGAGGCGCGCCGGAGGAGTCCTACTCCCACCGGGAGTAGGACTCCCCCCCCCCTTTCCTAGTTGGGTTAGGACTTGGGGGGAGGGGGAAGAGGAAGGGGGCGCCGCCCCCCTCTCCTTGTCCTATTCGGACTAGGGGGGGAGGGGGCGTGTGGCCTGCCCTGGCCGGCCCTCCTCTTCTCCCTTATGGCCCACTAAGGCCCATTGACCCCCCGGGAGGGTTCCGGTAACCCCCCGGTGTTCCGGTAAAATCCCGATTTCACCCGGAACTATTCCGAAGTCCAAACATAGGCTTCCAATATATCAATCTTTATGTCTCGACCATTTCGAGACTCGTCCGTGATCACATCCGGGACTCCGAACAAACTTCGTACATCAAAACTTATAAACTCATAATAAACTCACATCGTAACGTTAAGCGTGCGGACCCTACGGGTTCGAGAACTATGTAGACATGACCTAGAACTATTCTCGATCAATAACCAATAGCGGAACCTGGATGCCCATATTGATTCCTACATATTCTTCGAAGATCTTTATCGGTCAAACCGCATAACGACATACGTTGTTCCCTTTGTCATCGGTATGTTACTTGCCCGAGATTCGATCGTCGGTATCCAATACCTAGTTCAATCTCGTTACCGCAAGTCTCTTTACTCGTTCCGTAATACATCATCTCACAACTAACTTATTAGTTGCAATGCTTGCAAGGCTTATGTGATGTGTATTACCGAGAAGGCCCAGAGATACCTCTCCGACAATCGGAGTGACAAAACCTAATCTCGAAATACGCCAACCCAACATGTACCTTTGGAGACACCTGTAGTACTCCTTTATAATCACCCGATTACGTTGTGACGCTTGGTAGCACCAAAGTGTTCCTCCGTAAACGGGAGTTGCATAATCTCATAGTTACAGGAACATGTATAGGTCATGAAGAAAGCAATAGCAATATACTAAACGATCAAGTGCTAAGCTAACGGAATGGGTCATGTCAATCACATCATTCTTCTAATGATGTGATCCCATTAATCAAATAACAACACATGCTTATGGTTAGGAAACATAACCATCTTTGATTAATGAGCTAGTCAAGTAGAGGCATACTAGTGACTGTATGTTTGTCTATGTATTCACACATGTATTATGTTTCCGGTTAATACAATTCTAGCATGAATAATAAACATTTATCATGATATGAGGAAATAAATAATAACTTTATTATTGCCTCGAGGGCATATTTCCTTCAGGAATGACGGCCCCAGGTCTATTATGTCATCCACAATATGGACACACAGATGCACCATCACGTCAAAGAACGTGGGTGGGAAGTACATCTCAAGCTCATTCAGTATCACAACGATCTCTTCCTGTAGCCTTCTGAGCTGCTTCACACCGATCGACTTTCGAGAGATGACGCCAAAAAGTTGCAGAGACCAATAAGCGTGTCACGGACGTGTTTGTCCATTATCCCTCTAAGGGCAACAGTAGTATCTGCGTAATCATCACATGACAGTCATGGGACTTCATACCGCTGAACCTTTTCTTGTCCGTGTCTAGATATCTGCTTATCTTGCCACAGTAACTGGAACTAACTTTGACTCCGGTAAGGCACTTAAATAATTGATCGATCTCAGCCTGACTTAAGGTGAAGCAAGAAGGAGGGCAACAATCCTCTTTCTTTATTTTCTTGCCCTTCTTCTCCCGTGCCTCTCTCTCCGTATTTGTCTCGTCTGACATTTTACGGGGTGGCATGTGCAGATCTTCCCTGATTTTAAAATCTTGCAAGTCTTTTCTTGCCTTCGGCCCATCCTTGGTATTATCCGGCATGTTCATGAGTGTTGCGAGCAAGCTCTCAAGGACATTCTTACAGATATGCATTTGATCAAGGCAATGAGGTGTATCGAGTTTGTGCTAGTACTCCAAGTCCCGGAACACAGACCTTGTCTTCCATACCTTCAGTAGCAGCTCCGGCGCCTTTCTCATCGTCTTTCCCGACGCGGGGCACTCCTTCCAGTTTTTCAACAGCTCATCGATTTCGGCACCGCTCCGCTTACGTGGAGGTCCTCGATGCTCAGCGTGACCATTGAATTGATCTCCACGGTTTCTCCACGGGTCGTCCTGTTCGAGCCATCTTCGATGCCCCATGTACATGATTTTCCTAGACCCGCCATCTTTCCTTGACGTTAGCTGCTGAGACGTTGTATCATCCATGCACCGCGTGCATCTGCAATATCCATGGCACACCTAGCCTGCCACATATCTGTAACCGAGATAGTCATGCACTACCGTGATCAACGCGGCTCTCATGTTGAAATACTACTTTTGTCAAGGCGTCCCATGTCTTGGCCGGTGTTTTCCATAACGTGTCTAACTCCTCTTGAAGTAGCCCCAGATACAAATTAATATTATTTCCTGGTTGTTTCGCCCTTGAATAAGCATTCTCATGTGAATGTATTTGATTTCATGCACAACTGTGGGGAGGTTGTACATCCATACAAACACGGGCCATGTGCTATGGTTGGTGTTCTGGTTGCCAAATGGACTCATGCCATCGGTACATCGCCGAGCACGATGTTCCTTGCGTCACATTCAAAATATCGATAGAAGGTGTTCAACGCTCTCCACTGGCTTCCATCCTTGACGTGTCTCAGCTTCGGATCATCTCCATCGTCGGGCTTCTTCCTCTCCGTGTGCCAGCGCATTAGCTTTGCTTCCTTGGGATCTACAAAATACCTCTGGAGACGGGGAGTGATCGGTAAGTACCATACAACTTTCTGGGGACATTTCTTCCCGGCCTTCTTGTATCGAGAAGCATTGCACATCGGACAGCTTGTTTTTTCCGTGTGCTGCTTCCGATAAATTATGCAATCGTTGATGCACGCATGGTATCTAACGTGTGCCAGATCAAGAGGGCACACGATCTTCTTGGCCTCATCAACAATAGTAGGACATAGATTACCCGCGGGAAGAACATCCTTTAGGTACTTGAGATGCTCATCGAGGCTAGTGTTGGTCCATTTGTTTTTAGCCTTCGTCTTCAGGAGTTGGAGCTTGAAACTCAAGCGGGTCACCTCAGGATTGCAACCATCATACAATGGAGTGTTCGAGTCTACCACCAGTTGCTCTAGCTTAGCCTCCTCTCTAGAAGTAGCTCTCTCAGTACTCGTCTCCTTGCGAAGCAATGCTTGAACATGAGGGTCCCACACGATTGAACTTAGTACCGACGAACTCTGCTGCGTGGAGTCCATGTCGTTCTCTCCGCCACCATGTCCGGCCCCTTCTCCTCCGCCATGTCCGGCCCCTTCTCCGCCGCCATGTCCGGCCTCTTCCCCGCCGCCATTATCGATCATCTCTTCGTCTTGCCCCGTGTCATCATTGCCTGCCCCGTCGGCATCCTCAACATCGTCATCCTCATCTTCAATTATCCACCGAGTATAGCCATCCATGAAACCAGTCATGAGCAGGTGCGCTTCGACACGACCATCATCATGGGGGTCGAGCCAAACTATTCCTTTGCATTTTCGACACGGACATAAAACCTCTGTCCGGTTATTTTCCTTCATGTCTTGCACCGCCGATCGCAACCACCTGTCCACCATCGTTCCACTGACCATCGTCAACTCTGCATGGTAATAATAAACAAATTGATCATAAAAATGCGTGCATGCATCAAAGTCATACAAAAATTCGGCATGACCTTCCTTAAAAATAGGACATATATAGATCTAGAGTTTGCCTGGAATTCGCCGAAACAGAAATAAATCGACATTTCAGCAAAACATAGGCAACTCAAAAGCACAATTTGGTGTCAACTCATGCCACACACACAATTTCCATAAACATATCACACACACATAAACATATTTCCATTTTGCAAAAGCATGAAATTTTAATCACCTCTATCTCGAGATCGAGCACACGGTGGAGATGATGTTGTAGGGACATCAAAAGTGCACAAAGCTCTTCTTGACAAAGATAGATCTAGTTAGGGGGCAAATAGGTCACTTAACTAAATGCTACATCAACCTAGCTACCTAATTTGGGAGGAGACAACTTCAACTAGTGGAGGTGGAAGGAAAATGAGAAAGGAGATGCATTAATCGAGGTGTTGTAGTTAGGTAGGAGTAATGAAGAGAGAGAAAGGTAGGTAGAAGAGGGAGAGTAATGGGGAGAAGTATTGAGGAAGAAGAAGAGTGAGAGTGGGAGCATGTGGGAGGTAGGGGAAAGGGAAGAGAGGAGGGGGAGGGGGAGGGAAGGGTGGGGAAAAGGTGGTGGGTTGGTGCGAATTAGCAGTAGCGCGGGACGTAAAACGCGCTGCTGCTAAGAAAGTAGCAGCAGCGCGCTTTCGGCAAGGGCGCTACTGCTAACCGGGACCAAAAGTGTGCCCAATTTGAAATTTAGCAGCAGCGACCTCAGAAAAAGCGTGCTACTACTATAGATATAGTAGTAGAGCGGCTCGCGGCACCGCGCTGCTGCTAAATGGAGGTTGGTGGGCACTGTTGATCGATATTTGTAGCAGCGCTGAGTTACACCGAAGCGCCATCGCTAAAACTTGTCAAGATGCGAAGTTTTCCACACCCGCGCTACTGCTAATTAGCAGCAGCGCTCCTTTTTGAGCCGCTTTGCTGCTAAGATTATATGTATAAGGTTTTCCCTAGTAGAGAGATGGTGATACAAGTGCAATATGGATGGTAGATATAGGTTTTTGTAATCTGAAAATATAAAAACAGCAAGGTAGCAAGTGATAAAAGTGAGCGTAAATGGTATTCCAATGCAAGAAAACAAGGCCTAAGGTTCATACTTTCACTAGTGCAAGTTCTCTCAACAATAATAACATAACTGGATCATATAACTATCCCTCAACATGCAACAAAGAGTCACTCCAAAGTCACTAATAGCGGAGAACAAACGAAGAGATTATTGTAGGGTACGAAACCACCTCAAAGTTATCCTTTATGATCGATCTATTCAAGAGTCCGTAGTAAAATAACACGAAGCTATTCTTTCCGTTCGATTTATCATAGAGTTCGTACTAAAATAACACCTTAAGACACAAATCAACCAAAACCCTAATGTCACCTAGATACTCCAATGTCACCTCAAGTATCCGCGGGTATGATTATATGATATGCATCACACAATCTCAGATTCATCTATTCAACCAACACAAACAACTTCAAAGAGTGCCCCATAGTTTCTACCGGAGAGTCAAGACGAAAACGTGTGCCAACCCCTATGCATAAGTTCACAATGTTGCGGAACCCGCAAGTTGATCACCAGAACATACATCAAGTAGATCACATGAATATCCCATTGTCACCACAGATAAGCACATGCAAGACATACATCAAGTGTTCTCAAATCCTTAAAGACTCAATCCGATAAGATAACTTCAAAGGGAAAACTCAATCCATTACAAGAGAGTAGAGGGGGATAAACATCATAAGATCCAACTATAATAGCAAAGCTCGCGATACATCAAGATCGTGCCAAATCAAGAACACGAGAGAGAGATCAAACACATAGCTACTGGTACATACCCTCAGCCCTGATGGTGAACTACTCCCTCTTCGTTATGGAGAGCACCGGGATGATGAAGATGGCCATCGGTGATGGATCCCCCGTCCGGCAGGGTGCCGGAACAGGGTCCCGATTGGTTTTTGGTGGCTACAAAGGCTTGCGGCGGCAGAACTCCCGATCTATTCTGCTTCCCGATGTTTTAAGGGCATATGGATATATATAGGCAAAAGAAGTCGGTCAGGGGAGCCACGAGGGTGGGGGGCGCCCAGGGGGTAGGGCGCGCCTCCTTGCCTCGTGGCTTCCTCGAAGCTTCCATGACATCTACTCCAAGTCTCCTGGATTGCTTCCGTTCCAAAAATAACTCTCCTGAAGGTTTCATTTCATTTGGACTCCGTTTGATATTCCTTGTCTTCGAAACACTGAAATAGGCAAGTAAACAACAATTTGGGCTGGGCCTCCGATTAATAGGTTAGTCCCAAAAATAATATAAAAGTGTTTAGTAAACCCATAAACTCCAAAACAGATAATATAATAGCATGAATACTTCATAAATTATAGATACGTTGGAGACGTATCAGTTCAGCATTTGCAAGAGCAGTCCAATTTGGTTTTGAGCCTCAGCTACATAGAAATATGGAAGCTTATATGGATGACATAGTGGTCAAAACCAAGGACAGGGCAACACTCATACAAGACTTAGAAGAAACGTTTGCAAACTTGTGCAAGATCAACCTCAAGTTGAACCCTGAGAAGTGTGTCTTCGTTGTTCCGTCTGGCAAGCTTCTCGGGTTCTTTGTGTCACAGCGTGGGATCGAGGCGAACCCTGACAAGATCAAGGAAATTGAGCAGATTGAGGCGCCAAGGCAAATCAAGGATGTGCCTCGGCTTGCTGGTTGTGTTGCTACCTTGAGCAAGTTCATCTCCAAATCTGCTGAGCGCGCCCTTCCCTTTTTCAAAATCCTAGAAAAGGCGGGCCCGGTGGAATGGACCCCAGAGGCTGAAGCAGCGCTGCGGGATTTGAAGAGATACCTCCCCTCTACGCCAATACTAGTTGCACCTAAACCGCAAGAGCCGTTGCTGCTATATCTAGCGTCAACGAATCAAGTGTTCAGTGCCGCACTAGTGGCGCAGAGGGAGGTCGACGTGGAAGTGGTAGCAACAGCAGAGCTAACGGATGGCAAGGCAGGCCCCCATTCGAGTCTGACGCCGGTGGGGCAAAAACGGCGCAAGCAAATGAAGTGGTGCGGAAGAAGAAGATGATGCAGCACCCAGTTTACTTTGTCAGCTCCCTCTTGCAGGGGGCAATTTCAAGGTACTCCGCTATGAAGAAATTGCTCTTCGGCCTCCTTATGTCCTCGAGGAAGTTGCGTCATTACTTCCAAGCACATGAGATCACCGTCGTCACCCGCCTCCCTATGCAAGGGATCTTGCATAACCCAGATGCAACCGGGAGGATTGTGGAATGGGCATTGGAACTGTCAAGCTTTGGCCTGAAGTTTGAGAGTACTTCAACAATTCAGAGTAGAGTCTTGGCAGAGTTCATTGCGGAGTGGACCTCAGCGCCCGATGAAGAAATTCAAGAGACTACTCTCCCCGGCAAGGAAACAAGCCATAACTGGATTATGTACTTTGATGGGGCTTTCTCGCTGCAAGGTGTCGGTGCTGGTGTGCTGCTTATCGCACCCACCGAAGAGCACCTCAAGTATGTTGTCCAAATGCATTTCCCCATGGATAGGTCAACAAACAACACTGCCGAGTACGAAGGGCTGCTTGCCGGTCCCAGAATCGCGGTGGACCTCAGAATTAGGAAGCTCATCGTCAGAGGTGACTCTCAGCTTGTTGTCAAGCAAGACAATAAAGATTATCAGAGCTCGTTGATGGAGGCCTACATAGATGAAGTGACAAAGTTGGAGGAGCACTTTGATGGTCTACAAGCTGAGCATGTTCCTCGAGCAGAGAACAGCATTGCCGATGACCTGTCAAAGCGTGCTGCCCTAAAGTTACCTATGGAACCAGGGACCTTTGTGCTCCAACTAACTCAGCCATCTGTGGAATCATCGGCTGGACAGGATAAGCGAAGAAAATCAGGCCCCGGAAAGTACTTTCCCGCCGAGCTCTCAGGAGCCGTCGGCAAGGATGTTGCCGGGGACGCCAAGTTCGCTGAGGAGCAATGGGCTCTGGCAGGGCCTCAAGCCCTTGCCATGGAGATGACCACTCCCGTAGCAGAAGAAATGCCTTTGGTCCTCGCCGTTGAGCCTCAGGCTTCGACATGGGCGCATACCGTTCGATTTCTCCAAACAGGGGAGCTCCCAGAGGAGCAGGAAGAGGCGGAGAAAGTAGCCCGTCGGTCTGGCATGTACCAGTTTGTCGACAACGCCTTGTACAGAAAAAGACCGAACGGTGTGAAATTGAAGTGAATTCCCCGGGAGGACGGACTGGAGCTGTTGGCAAAGATACACGGAGGCATATGTGTTGGGGAACGCAGTAATTTCAAAAAAAATTCCTACGCACACACAGGACCATGGTGATGGCATAGCAACGAGAGGGGAGAGTGTTGTCTACGTACCCTCGTAGACCGTAAGCGGAAGCGATCACAACGTAGAGGAAGTAGTCGTACTTTCTCCTCGCGATCCTGCCGATCCCAGCGCCAGTTACTCGGCACCTCCGAGTCGATGATGACGTAGAGGAAGTAGTCGTCGTTCTCCTCACGATCCAGCCCGATCACAGCGCCGTTACTCCGGCGCCTCGAAGTTCTTGGCACACGTTCAGCTCGATGACGCTCCACGGGCTTCGATCCAGCAAAGCTCGGGGAGGGAGTTCCGTCACGACGGGCGTGGTGACGATCTTGATGTTTCACCGTCGCAGGGCTTCGCCTAAGCACCACTACGATATGACCGAGGTGGAATATGGTGGAGGGGGCACCGCTGCGGCTAAGGAACGATCTCAAGGATCAACTTGTGTGTCCATGGGGTGCCCCCTGCCCCCGTATATAAAGGAGTGGAGGAGGGGAGGGCCGGCCCTCTCTATGGCGCGCCCTAGGGGAGTCCTACTCCCACCGGGAGTAGGATTCCCCCTTTCCTAGTCCAACTAGGAAACCTTCCATGTAGTAGGAGTAGGAGAGAAGGAAAGGGAAGGGAAAAGGAGAAGGAAGGAAGGGGCCCCCCTTCCCTAGTCCAATTCGGACCAGACCAAGGGAAGGGTGCGGCCACCCTTGAGGCCCTTTTCCTTCTTTCCCGTATGGCCCAATAAGGCCCAATACGAAGTCCCGTAACTCTCTGGTACTCCCAAAAATACCCGAATCACTCGGAACCTTTCCGAACTCCGAATATAGTCGTCCAATATATTGATCTTTACGTCTCGACCATTTCGAGACTCCTCGTCATGTCCCTGATCTCATCCGGGACTCCGAACTCCTTCGGTACATCAAAACTCATAAACTCATAATATAACTGCTATCGCCGAAACCTTGTTGCGGACCCTACGGGTTCGAGAACTATGTAGACATGACCTAGAACTATTCTCGGTCAATAACCAATAGCGGGACCTGGATGCCCATATTGGCTCCTACATATTCTACGAAGATCTTTATCGGTCAAACCGCATAACAACACACGTTGTTCCCTTTGTCATCGGTATGTTACTTGCCCGAGATTCGATCGTCGGTATCCAATACCTAGTTCAATCTCGTCACCGGCAAGTCTCTTTTACTCGCTCTGTAATGCTTCATCCCGTAACCAACTCATTGGTCACATTGCTTGCAAGGCTTATAATGATGTGCATTACCGAGAGGGCCCGAAGATACCTCTCCGACAATCGGAGTGACAAAACCTAATCTCGAAATCGCCAACCCAACATGTACCTTTGGAGACACCTGTAGTACTCCTTTATAATCACCCGATTACGTTGTGACGTTTGGTAGCACCAAAGTGTTCCTCCGATAAACGGGAGTTGCATAATCTCATAGTTACGTGAACATGTATAAGTCATGAAGAAAGCAATAGCAACATACTAAACGATCAAGTGCTAGGCTAACGGAATGGGTCATGTCAATCAGATCATTCTCCTAATGATGTGATCCCGTTAATCAAATGACAACTCATGTCTATGGTTAGGAAACATAACCATCTTCGATTAACGAGCTAGTCAAGTAGAGGCATACTAGTGACACTCTGTTTGTCTATATATTCACACATGTATTATGTTTCCGGTTAATACAATTCTAGCATGAATAATAAACATTTATCATGATGTAAGGAAATAAATAATAACTTTATTATTGCCTCTAGGGCATATTTCCTTCAGTCTCCCACTTGCACTAGAGTCAATAATCTAGTTCACATCGCCATGTGATTTAACGACAATAGTTCACATCACCATGTGATTAACACCCATAGTTCACATCGATATGTGATCAACACCCAAAGGGTTTACTAGAGTCAGTAATCTAGTTCACATCGCTATGTGATTAACACCCAAAGAGTACTAAGGTGTGATCATGTTTTGCTTGTGAGATATTTTTAGTCAACGGGTCTGTCACATTCAGATCCGAAAGTATTTTGCGAATTTCTATGTCAACAATGCTCCGCAAGGAGCTATTCTAGCTAATTGCTCCCACTTTCAATATGTATCTAGATCGAGACTTAGAGTCATCCAGATCGGTGTCAAAACTTGCATCGACGTAACCCTTTACGGCGAACCTTTTGTCACTTCCATAATCGAGAAACATATCCTTATTCCACTAAGGATAATTTTGACCGCTGTCCGATGATCTACTCCTAGATCACTATTGTACTCCTTGCCAAACTTCGATTGTAGGGTATACAATAGATCTGGTACACAGCATGGCATACTTTATAGAACCTATGGCCAAGGCATAGGGAATGACTTTCATTCTCTTTCTATCTTCTGCCGTGGTCGGGTTTTGAGTCTTACTCAATTTGACACCTTGTAACACAGGCAAGAACTCTTTCTTTGACTGTTCCATTTTGAACTACTTCAAAATCTTGTCAAGGTATGTACTCATTGAAAAACTTATCAAGCGTCTTGATCTATCTCTATAGATCTTGATGCTCAATATGTAAGCAGCTTCACTGAGGTCTTTCTTTGAAAAACTCCTTTCGAACACTCCTTTATGCTTTGCGAATAATTCTACATTATTTCCGATCTACAATATGTCATTCACATATACTTATCGGAAATGCTGTAGTGCTCCCACTCACTTTCTAGTAAATACAGGCTTCAATCGTAAGTCTGTATAAACTATATGCTTTGATCAACTTATCAAAGCGTATATTCCAACTCCGAGATGCTTGCACCAGTCCATAGATGGATCGCTGGAGCTTGCACACTTTGTTAGCTCCCTTTGGATCGATAAAACCTTCTGGTTGCATCATATACAACTCTTCCTCCGTAAACCCATTCAGAATGCAGTTTTTACATCCATTTGCCAAATTTCATAAATTGTGGCAATTGCTAACATGATTCGGACAGACTTAAGCATCGCTACAGTTGAGAAAATCTCATTGTAGTTAACACCTTGAACTTGTCAAAACCTTTTTGCGACAAAGTCGAGCTTTGTAGATAGTAACACTACTATCAACGTCTGCCTTCCTCTTGAAGATCCATTTATTTTCTATTGCTTGCCGACCCTCGGGCAAGTCAACCAAAGTCCACACTTTGTTTTCATACATGGATCCCATCTCAGATTTCATGGCTTCTAGCCATTTAGCGAATCTGGGCTCACCATCGCTTCTTCATAGTTTGTAGGTTCGTCATGATCTAGTAGCATGACTTCCGAACAGGATTGCCGTACCACTTTGGTGCGGATCTCACTCTGGTTTACCTACGGGATTCGGTAGTGACTTGATCTGAAGTTACATGATCATCATCATTAGCTTCCTCACTAATTGGTGTAGGAATCACCGAACTGATTTCCGTGATGAAATACTTTCCAATTCGGGAGAAGGTACAAATTACCTTATCAAGCTCCACTTTCCTCCCACTCACTTCTTTCGAGAGAAACTCCTTCTCTAGAAAGGATCCATTTATAAGCAACGAATGTTTTTGCCTTCGGATCTGTGATAGAAGGTATACCCAACAATTTCCTTTGGGTATTCTATGAAGACGCACTTCTCCGATTTGGGTTTGAGCTTATCAGGATGAAACTTTTTCACATAAGCATCACAACTTCCAAACTTTAAGAAACGACGACTTAGGTTTCATCGTTAAACCATAGTTCATACGAGGTCGCCTCAACGGATTTAGACGGTGCCCTATTAAACGTGAATGCAGCTGTCTCTAATGCATAAACCCAAAACGATAGTGGTAAATTGATAAGAGACATCATAGATCGCACCATATCCAATAAAGTGCGGTTACGACTTTCGGACACACCATTATGTTGTGGTGTTCCATATGGCGTGAGTTGCGAAACTATTTCACATTGTTTCAAATGAAGACCAAACTCGTAACTCAAATATTTATCTCCACGATCAGATCGCAGAAACTTTATTTTCTTGTTACGATGATTTTCCACTTCACTCTGAAATTCTTTGAACTTTTCAATTATTTCAGACTTATGTTTCATCAAGTAGATATACCCATATCTGCTCAAATCATTTTGTGAAGGTCAGAAAATAACGATACTTGCCACGAGCATCAACACTCATTGAATCGCATACATCGGTATGTATTATTTCCAATAAGTCAAGAGTTTGTTCCATTGTTCCGAGAACGGAGTTTTAGTCATCTTGCCCAAAAGGCACGGTTCGCAAGCATCAAATGATTCATAGTCAAGTGATTCCAAAAGTCCATCGGCATGGAGTTTTCTTCAAGCGCTTTACACCAATATGACCTAAACGGCGATTGCCACAAATAAGTTGCACTATCATTATTAACTTTGCATCTTTTGGTTTCAATATTATGAATATGTGTATCACTATGATCGAGATCCAATGAACCATTTTCATTGGGTGTGTAACCATATAAGGTTTTATTCATGTAAACAGAACAACAATTTATTCTCTTACTTAAATGAATAACCGTATTGCAATAAACATGATCAAATCATATTTATGCTCAACACCAAATAACACTTATTTAGGTTCCACACTAATCCCGAAAGTATAGGGAGTGTGCGATGATGATCTTATCAATCTTGGAACCACTTCCAACACTCATCGTCACTTCCCCTTCAACTAGTTTCTGTTCATTCTGTAACTCCCGTTTCAAGTTACTACTCTTAGCAACTATACCAGTATCAAATACCGAGGGGTTGCTATGAACACTAGTAAAATACATATCAATAATCTGTATATCAAATATACCTTTGTTCACTTTGCCATCCTTCTTATCCACCAAATATTCAGGGTAGTTCCGCTTCCGGTGACCAGTTCCATTGCAGCAAAAGTACTTAGTCTCAGGCTTAGGTCCAGACTTGGGCTTCTTCACTCGAGCAGCAACTTGCTTGCCGTTCCTTTTGAAGTTCCCCTTCTTCCCTTTGCCCTTTTCCTTGAGACTAGTGGTCTTGTCAAACATCAACACTTGATGCTCTTTCTTGATTTCTACCTTTGTTGATTTCAACATCATGAAGAGCTCGGGAATCGTTTTCGTCATCCCCTGCATACTATAGTTCATCACGAAGTTCTAGTAACTTAGTGATGGTGACTAGAGAATTCTGTCAATCACTATCTTATCTGGAAGATTAACTCCCACTTGATTCAAGCGATTGAAGTATTCGCACAATCTGAGCACATGCTCACTAGTTGAGCGATTCTCCTCCATCTTTCAGCTATAGAACTTGTTGGAGACTTCATATCTCTCAACTCGGGTATTTGCTTGAAATATTAACTTCAATTCCTGGAACATCTCATATGGTCCATGACGTTCAAAACGTCTTTGAAGTCCCGATTCTAAGCCGTTAAGTATGGTGCACTAAACTATCAAGTAGTCATCATATTGAGCTAGCCAAACGTTCATAACGTGCGCATACGCTCCTGCAATAGGTCTGTCACCTAGCGGTGCATTAAGGACATAATTCTTCTGGGCAGCATTGAGGAGAAACCTCAGATCGCGGATCCAGTCCGCATCATTGCTACTAACATTTTTCAACACAATTTTCTCTAGGAACATATGAAAATAAACATATGAAAGCAACAACGCGAGCTATTGATCTACAACATAATTTGCAAAATACTACCAGGACTAAGTTCATGATAAATTTAAGTTCAATTAATCATATTACTTAAGAACTCCCACTTAGACAGACATCTCTCTAGTCATCTAAGTGATCACGTGATCCAAATCAACTAAACCATAACCGATCATCACGTGAGATGGAGTAGTTTTCAATGGTGAACATCACTATGTTGATCATATCTACTATATGATTCACGCCGACCTTTCGGTCTCCGTGCTCCGAGGCCATATCTGCATATGCTAGGCTCGTCAAGTTTAACCTGAGTATTCCGCGTGTGCAAAACTGGCTTGCACCCGTTGTAGATGGACGTAGAGCTTATCACACCCGATCATCACGTGGTGTCTGGGCACGACGAACTTTGGCAACGGTTCATACTCAGGGAGAACACTTCTTGATAATTAGTGAGAGATCATCTTAAAATGCTACCGTCAATCAAAGCAAGAATAAGATGTATAATAGATAAACATCACATGCAATCAAAATATGTGACATGATATGGCCATGATCATCTTATGCCTTTGATCTCCATCTCCAAAGTACTGTCATGATCTCTATCGTCACCGCACGACACCATGATCTTCATCATCTTGATCTATATCAATGTGTCATCACATGGTTGTCTCGCCAACTATTGCTCTTGCAACTATTGCTATCGCATAGCGATAAAGTAAAAGCAATTATTTGGCACTTGCATCTTATGCAACAAAGAGACAACCATAGGGCTTCGCCAGATTGCCGATAACTTCAACAAAACATGATCATCTTATACAACAACTTATATCTCATCACGTCTTGACCATATCACATCACAACATGCCCTGCAAAAACAAGTTAGACGCCCTCTACTTTGTTGTTGCAAATTTTACGTGGCTGCTACGGGCTTAGCAAGAACCGTTCTCACCTACGCATCAAAACCACAACGATAGTTTGTCAAATAGACTCCGTTT
This sequence comes from Aegilops bicornis, assembly GCA_021605145.1. Taxonomy (NCBI): domain Eukaryota; kingdom Viridiplantae; phylum Streptophyta; class Magnoliopsida; order Poales; family Poaceae; genus Aegilops; species Aegilops bicornis. The sequence continues at coordinate 34,084,382 of CM038673.1, forward strand.
TAACCTTCGCAAGGACCGGGCGTAGTCACACTCGGTTCAACTAAAGTGATAGAGACAGACACCCGCCAGCCACCTTTAAGCATGAGTGCTCGTAACGGTGAAACCAGTCTCGCGTAAGCGTCTGGCGTAATGTCGGTCCGGCCGCTTCATCTCACAATACCGCTGAACCAAAGTATGACATGCTGGTAGGCAGTATGACTTGTATCGCCCACAACTCACTTGTGTTCTACTCGTGCAAAACATCAAACCATAAAAACCTAGGCTCTGATGCCACTGTTGGGGAACGCAGTAATTTCAAAAAAATTTCCTACGCACACACAGGACCATGGTGATGGCATAGCAACGAGAGGGGAGAGTGTTGTCTACGCATCGTGAGACCGTGAAGAGGAAGCGATCACAACGTAGAGGAAGTAGTCGTACTTTCTCCTCGCGATCCTGCCGATCCCAGCGCCGTTACTCCGGCACCTCCGAGTCGATGATGACGTAGAGGAAGTAGTCGTAGTTCTCCTCACGATCCAGCCGATCACAGCGCCGTTACTCCGGCGCCTCCGAAGTTCTTGGCACACGTTCAGCTCGATGACGCTCCACGGGCTTCGATCCAGCAAAGCTCCGGGGAGGGAGTTCCACAAGACGGCCTGACGGCGTGGTGACGATCTTGATGTTTCACCGTCGCAGGCTTCGCCTAAGCACCGCTACGATATGACCGAGGTGGAATATGGTGGAGGGGGCACCGCTGCAGCTAAGGAACGATCTCAAGGATCAACTTGTGTGTCCATGGGGTGCCCCCTGCCCCGTGATATAAAGGAGTGGAGGAGGGAGGGCCGGCCCTCTCTATGGCGCGCCCTAGGGGAGTCCTACTCCCACCGAGTAGGATTCCCCTTTCCTAGTCCAACTAGGAAACCTTCCATGTAGTAGGAGTAGGAGAGAAGGAAAGGGAAGGAAAAGGAGAAGGAAGGAAGGGGCGCCCCTTCCCTAGTGCAATTCGGACCAGACCAAGGGAAGGGTGCGGCCACCCTTGAGGCCCTTTTCCTTCTTTCCCGTATGGCCCAATAAGGCCCAATACGTATTCCCGTAACTCTCCGGTACTCGAAAAATACCCGAATCACTGAACCTTTCCGAACTCCGAATATAGTCGTCCAATATATCGATCTTTACGTCTCGACCATTTCGAGACTCCTCGTCATGTCCCTGATCTCATCCGGGACTCGAACTCCTTCGGTACATCAAAACTCATAAACTCATAATATAACTCATCGCCGAAACCTTAAGCGTGCGGACCCTACGGGTTCGAGAACTATGTAGACATGACCTAGAACTATTCTCGGTCAATAACCAATAAGCGGGACCTGGATGCCCATATTGGCTCCTACATATTCTACGAAGATCTTTATCGGTCAAACCGCATAACAACATACGTTGTTCCCTTTGTCATCGGTATGTTACTTGCCCGAGATTCGATCGTCGGTATCCAATACCTAGTTCAATCTCGTCACCGGCAAGTCTCTTTACTCGCTCAGTAATGCTTCATCCCGTAACCAACTCATTGGTCACATTGCTTGCAAGGCTTATAATGATGTGCATTACCGAGAGGGCCGAAGATACCTCTCCGACAATCGGAGTGACAAAACCTAATCTCGAAATACGCCAACCCAACATGTACCTTTGGAGACACCTGTAGTACTCCTTTATAATCACCCGATTACGTTGTGACGTTTGGTAGCACCAAAGTGTTCCTCCGTAAACGGAGTTGCATAATCTCATAGTTACGTGAACATGTATAAGTCATGAAGAAAGCAATAGCAACATACTAAACGATCAAGTGCTAGGCTAACGGAATGGGTCATGTCAATCAGATCATTCTCCTAATGATGTGATCCCGTTAATCAAATGACAACTCATGTCTATGGTTAGGAAACATAACCATCTTCGATTAACGAGCTAGTCAAGTAGAGGCATACTAGTGACACTCTGTTTGTCTATATATTCACACATGTATTATGTTTCCGGTTAATACAATTCTAGCATGAATAATAAACATTTATCATGATGTAAGGAAATAAATAATAACTTTATTATTGCCTCTAGGGCATATTTCCTTCAATATGTGGCTCCCACATAAGGTCAAGGGCCCTTGCCAGCAAGGCATTCCGGCAGGGTTTCTTCTGGCCCACTGCCCTCCAGGATGCGACTGCACTAATAACAAAGTGTGAAGCGTGTTAGTTCCATTGACAGAAGCTTCGTCAACCAGCTCAACATACTAGGCCCCTTTCCCCGTGTTGTCGGGGGCTTTGAGTACTTGTACGTTGCAATCGACAAGTTCACAAAGTGGCCGGAAGTGCAAGCAGTGAGAACGGTAACAACACAATCAGCCGTAAAGTTCTTCCAGGGGCTAGTCTGCCATTTTGGTGTGCCAAACAGGGTCATCACTGACACGGGCACGCAGTTCACAAGCCGCACCTTCATGTAGTACATTCAAGACCTCGGCAGCAAGGTCTGTTTTGCTTCTGTTGCACATCCACGAAGCAACGGCCAGGCAGAGAGGGCAAATGCTGAAGTACTGCGAGGCCTCCGGACGAAGACTTTCTACAGGCTACGCAAGTGCGGAAGACGCTGGATTGATGAGTCGCCGGCGGTTCTTTGTTCGATCAGGACGACACCACATCGAGCGACCGGCCAGACACCCTTCTCCTTCGTATACGGGGCGGAGGCAGTTCTCCCCATGGAACTCACATACGGGTCACCTCGAGTGCTTGCTTATGATGAGCTTGAGCAAGAACGATTGCGGCAAGATGACGCAACGCTCCTTGAGGAAGATCGTCTTCGGGCGGCTGTGCAAGCTGCACGCTACCAGCAAGCCTTGCACCGCTACCATAGACGCAGGGTTCATGCCCGAAGCTTTGAGGAAGGCGACCTTGTTACTCGGCGTGTTTAGTCGGCCAAGAATTCCAACAAGTTGACGGCGAAGTGGGAAGGCCCTTATCGGGTAATACGAGTCACCTGGCCCGGCGCAGTCCGCCTGGAGACCGAAGATTGTATTCCAATGAGCAAATCCTAGAACATCGAACATCTTCGCAAGTTTTACCCATAAGGCACGGTTGTCGGGCCCCCCGGCAGACAACTTTTTGTACAAGCCTTGCTGGCAAGGCATATAACCCTGTGTACAAAGCCAGGCGCAGACCCTGAGCACAAATAAATGAAGCGCTGGCGCCCTAAGTTTTAGCATGCATGCTAGGTTGAGTCTCTCTCTCTCTGTTAGGGTTGATAGTGCTTAGCAGCGACTAACCCCTAGCATAGAGGTCGAGTGTGCGTCTCTCTGTTCCTTCCAGTCCTTTTTAGTTCGCAGGATGCACAGGCATTTCTGCCGGGCTGTTTGGAGGAAAAGAAACATGCCGACGCCCCAACCCCGGCAAGCCAAGGTTGCCAGGGCCTGCTGATCCAGATATTCGACCACGGCAAGACAAAGTTTCCGGGGGTTGCAGAATCAGATAAGTCTTTCATCTCCCACTCTACACTTCCGTATGGAACTTTGAACGTACGAAACTTCGCTCACTCTTATACCACCATGCTCCCTCTTTCCCGTGCCTAAAAACCTTACTTTGGGCCGGAACTTGGTTGTGGTGCGGTGAGAAGGGAACGAGCGAAGGGCCTGATCCTACTTTGCACCTACCTCCGCAAAGGGCGTGAGTGTAGTCGGGGTATAGAGCGGGAGGACGGCAAGGTCTGTTGCCGGGTGACGATGTGTATCTTAAGATAACAAGGATTCATTCCTTGGTGTGAGCCTCCCTCACGCAAAAAAGAACACGACAAACACCCTTTCCTTCATTAATATGTGGTTAACAAGTACAATTCATACAGAATGTAAACACGAGCAAGGGGATTACAAGGTTTAAATCTGACAAGTGCTCGCGGGCTTAAAAACTAAAAAAAGATAAGATGCCCGTAATCCCTTTCTTGTCCCTCTCCTCAGAAAACGGATCAAGATTGCGGGAGGGCAAAAGGAGTGCCTAGGTGAGGTACGAGCAGCAGAAGACACCAAGAGAACATCCCGGTGGCCGTCCGAAAGAGGGCTGGTGATGATGGCTCTGGGAGAAGAACCAAAAGATGAGGTAGCGGACCGGCAATATGCGATGAAGGTGTCGGTGCCCGCGTACTCCGACTTGATGGCCCGCCACCCGCCTTCTTCGTCTTCTCTGGCCTTCCGACGTCAGCCGCCCAAGGAGACGACCCCGAGAAGTTCAAGGAGCTGGCCCTGCCCCCGGCAAGTCGCATTGCCGGGGGAAAAGCCAGGTGCGGATGATGGTGCTGCCGGTGTCGCCCGAGGACGGCGTGTCCGACGCCTAGCCGGACCCGTTCCCGTCGTCATCCCCACCGGTGTCCTCTTCGTCACTGTCGATCGAGGAGGAGCTTACGTCATCGATCGAGCTCTCTGCTTAGCACCCTAACCTGATTCCCGAGCGCCCGAAGACCTTGATGGAGAGTAGATCGCTCTCCACTAATTTGAAGTGGAGAACGTGCCCCTTCATCAAGCAGTGGGCGCGTGCGAAGGTCTTCCAACCCTGATGGAGGAGCATCACATGAGGGACGGGGAACCTTGTGTTCGCTTACATGTCGTCGTTGCAACACCCCTTCATGTGAAGCCTCTCAACCTTGGTGGCTAGTCGATCTCTAGCACTCTCGCGAACGCCTCAGGAAGACGAAGGCTGCTACGCGGCGGCTCGCGCAACTGCAAGATAAACTCCAGCGCAGTGTCCCCGACATGGTCGCTCGACGAAGCGGGAGGAGATGGTGGAGGAGATGGTGACGGAGATGGTGATGATGCGAGTGTCCCCCTTCCACGCCCACCTCTGCCTCCGCCACCTCACTGACTGCGGCCCCGTCCGGCGCCTCTGCCTCGAGTGTGGCCCTCGCCTTGGGCGTCCAGCTCTTCCTTTACCACTGCGGCTCTCTAACGGGAGGAAGACCTGGTCGCCTCCACAGAAGGACGGCCACAACCACGCCCTCTCGGCATGGCAAGGGAAGGGAAGAGATCGGACTGGAGGAAGACGAATACGGGAAGACATTATCCCTCACCCCTTTTTATAGGGGTACGGGGCCGAACGAGCCGAAGGGCGGCCGCCCTAATAAACCAATCCAGTCGCTGGGGGCGCGAGGAGACAGGACCGACCCACTGCTCCAATCAGCGGCGCCCGGCCCACCGCCCCGGCATTAAAGCTCGTACCCTCTGCGTCCACCGCCCGCCCTTCCGAAGCATGGGGGACACGTGGCGGGCAAACCAGGATACAGATGGCGCGTGGAACGGCCGTTTGACGCCCCGTGTTCGTGGGGCGCGGGTGCCATAATGGCCACGACCCGAGTCCACTTAGTAAATGAACCGTGCCCCTACGGCTTCCCCTGTTTTTATCGGGAGGACGCGGACCGCCTCTTTACCATTAACCGCAAGGTGACGCAAGCATGCTGCGGTCACTCCACGCACGACCCCCATGTCATGCATTCAATGCAGGTCATGGGGAAGCACAACTGGCGAGGGAGTTACTGCAGTAAAACTCTGCCACGCATGCCCGCGCACCGTTCTAGGCCTAGCCCAACAACGCATCATGCTTATGTGTGGCCTAGGCCCGGGGGCTCCTGTCGGTGTACAAAAGTAGGGGCCCTCTTTGCACCCCTTTACTTGTGCACCGGCAGTCAGAGCCGCACATGTGGCCATGCTTAGCGGGGCAGAGGAAGGAAGCAAAGATATAAGACTACCAGAACAGCGCTCAAACCAGGGGCGCGGAAGGGCAAAGCGACAAGACGGGCTTCCCCCGGCAAGACCCTTGCCGGAGCGGCCTACGTAGCCCTGACAAGAGCCTTACCAGGACAGCTCATCCAACACCAGCATAGCCGCCACCCTTAAGCCTGAGAGTTCCGACACCATCGTCAACATTGGAAGCAAGGGTCGGGAGGCGCCTCCATGATGGCATGCAGATCTTTGTGAAGACAAGACAACAGCTAGGCTCCTTGCCGAGGATGCCCACGAGGCCCCGGCAAGGCTCTTGCCGAAGATACCCACGAGGACCCGGCAAGACTCTCGCCGAGGGCGCTTGCAAGGCCTCGGCAAGACCCTTGCTGGGAATATTAGCAAGACCACGGCAAGGCCTTGCCGCCCCGTCACCGCCCCAGCTCAGCGGCCGACCCACCAACTAAGCAAGCACCAACGTGGCAGTACGTGGCTCCTCAGCCAACTAGTCAAGCACCTGCGTGGTGGCATGCAGATCTTTGAAGACCCTACCACCACACCAGCTCAGTAGCCTGCCAACCTACATGGCGATGCATGCCTCGTTGACCTGGACGCGTGTCGAAGCAAGGCGAAGCGGCGACGGACGGGACGGGCTTCATCGCCCGTCCCCGATAACGCAAGAGGACACCTAAGTAGCGTATTTAATGTGTTTTCTCCTGTAATGTCAAGCGATAAGCTTGTACACTGTACATACTTTTCATCTCATGTGTGCCAATGTGGCAACCCCTTTTGACCTATAAAAGGAGGCCCGAGGCGTGCGGAGGGGGGATTCGGACTTTTTGGACTACGCACGCAGTGTAGCTAGTTCAAGAGCTCAAGAACACTCAAATATACACCAGAGAAGGACTAGGGTATTACGCATCTTCGTGGCCCGAACCTGGGTAAAATCTCCTTGTGCTAATTACTAGACCCGCTCTTCGCACAACCCCGCGCCAGCCAACCGTAGAAGGGATCCTCGTGATCCCATAGGTGTCGTTTCCACCGACACTAGGAAAAAATATTCAATGTTAATTATAGAAAAACAATTCATCTCGTCTCGAATCAAGAATAATTGACTCAACTTGAATTTTACACTTATGAAAGAGTGAATAAAATGTTTTGTAAATTAGCAAGAAAGAGACATGATTGACTAGTTTAATTTCTTTATGCTCTTCCAGATGTTGAGAGAGAAAAATCAGGTTCAATTTCATTACAAACTAAGCATCAACATGTTCAGATGCAGAGGCTAGCTATTGTAAGGTACACATGGTTATAAAAAATTAAATTATCTCATTCTTTTACCATATCTTCATACATGGAATGTACAAAATCTTTTGCATGCATGTTTGGGTGATTCCTATAAAATTGTGATAATTGTCATAAGGTTGGATTACCCTTCCTTGGACCCTTATAATAATGGGTTGCTACCATCGTACTGTTTGTGATTTTAGTAGGGCGGGACGAATACAGTGTTGACTTTGTTTGCACATGGTCTAGTGGTTTGCCCATTAGGATGCGACATGCCTAACAGTGAGTCATAGATGTTCTAGCTCGTTATATATATAGGGACCACGTCATACTAAGTTTTTTCATAGTGTTTAAAATGCTATTTTGTAGTGGGGACGAAGTATACTCAATGTAAAGGTTACTTCTAGACTGTATTATTACCTGCATAAATAATAGTGTCATAGGTGTGAAAACATAAAAACCTTATTTTACTACATACATTTCGTTTTTAATGGATCAGTTCACACATTTTTTCTCAAAAATATTAAATTATTTTCTCATAGTACCAATTGAAAAAATATAATTTATATTTTGAATAGTTTCTTTTATAAAAGGTTTATCACGAAACATAAAACTAATTCTATGTTTCTAGACAAAGTTTAATTTCTATATATTGTTGACACTTAATTTCAGAACCAACCATATTTACGGAAACAACTATTCGATGTTAATTATAGAAAAACAATACATCTGGTCTCAAAGCAAGAATAATTGACTCAACTTGAATTTTACATTTAGGAGAGAGTGCATAAAATGTTTAACAACTTAACAAGAAGAAGAGATGATTGACTAGTATAATTTTTTATGCTCTTCCAGATTTTGAGAGAGAAAAATCATGTTCAATTTCATTTTATAAAGTATTAAAAGTTCTTTACTTTTTTCATAAGTTCGGACCACTTCTCCTTGGACCCTTATAGTCAAGGGTTTCTAGCATCATACAATTGGTTATTTTAGTAGGGCAGGATGAATACAGTATTGAGTTGTTAGCACATGGACTAGTGGTTTGTCCATTAAGAGGCGAGAAGCATAGTAGTGAGTCATTGATGTTCTAGCTCGTTATAAATATCTAATAGATGGACATATTGATGTCATTTAATAACGGGACGAGGTAGTAGTAAGTTTTGTCATAATATTTAAAATGTTATTTAATAGTTGGTACAAAGTATTCTCAGTGCAAAGATTACTTCCAGTCTTTATAATTACGTGTGTATGTGATACTGTCATAGGTGTGAAAATATAAGAAGTTAAGTTTATTACACAAGTTTGATTTTTATTGGATCAGTTCACACATTGTTTGTCAAGCAATATTAAAGGATTTCATCATAGTACCAATTGATACAAGTATAATTCATCTTTTGATTAATTCCTTTTCCAAAAAGCTTATCACCAAACATCGGAAACATAATTTCTACCTTTCTGCACAAAATTTAATTGCTATATTTTCTTAGCAATTAATTTTAAAACCAGCAATATTTAGGAAACAACTATTCAATGTTTAATTCTACAAAAACTTCATTTGGTCTTGAATCAGGAACAATGGAATCAACTTGAATTTTATGTTCGAGGTGCATAAAATCTTTGATAATTTGACAAGGAGAGATAAATGACTAGTTTAATTTTTATGTATGTTGTTTAAGACATTGAGAGCGCACAATCATCTTCAATTTAGTTATATATAGTGTAAGAAATTACTGCGGTTTTTTCTTAAGTTCAGACCACATGGACTAATGGTTCGCCCATTAAGAGCCGGCATGCATAAAAGTGAAAGTGAATCGTAGATGTGCTAGCTCGTTATGTGTGTGTGTGTGTGTGTGTGTGTGTGTGTGTGTGTGTGTGTGTGTGTGTGTGTGTGTGTGTGTGTGTGTGTGTGTGTGTGTAATATATGGACATATTGATGTCATGTAATAACGGGACCAAGTCATAGTAAGTTTGGTCATAGTGTTTAGAATGCTATTTATTAGTGGGGACAAAGCATTCTGAACGCAAAGGTTACTTCCAATCTATGTTATTGTGCGTAGGCGATAGTGTTATAGGTGTGACAACATAAAAATTTAAGTTTATTACACAAGTTTGATTTTTATTGGATCAGTTAACACAAGTTTTGTCGAACAATATTAAAATATTTGATCATAGTACCAATTGAAGCCAATATAATTCACCTTTTGAGTAGTTTCTTTTATAAAAGGTTTATCACCAAACATTGAAAAAAAATCTAACTTTCTATGCAAAGTTTAATTGTTATATTTTCTTGACAATTAAATTCAGAAGTAACAATATTTAGCAAACAATACAATGTTTTATAAAAGAAAATTCATCTGGTCTCGAATAAAGAACAATGGACTCAACTTAAATTTCAGAATTGTGAAACAACTTATAAAATGTTTAACAACTTAACAAGAAGGAGAGATGATTGACTAGTTTAAGTTTTTATGATTTTTTAGATTTTGAAAGAGCAAAATCTTGTTCAATTTCTTTATATATAGAATATAAAAATTCTTTGTTTTTTTCATAAGTTCGAACCACCATTCCTTCGACCCAGATAGCCATGGATTACTACCATCGTACTATTAATTTTTTAATAGGGCAGGGAAAAGACAATGTTGAGTTATTAGCACATGGACTAGTGATTTACCTATTAAGAGGCGACATGCATAGCATTGAGTCATATGTGTGCTAGCTCATTATAGTTATATAATAAATGGACATATGGACGTCATTTATTAACTCGACCAAGTAGTATTAAGTTTTGTCATAGTGTTTAAAATGCTATTTAATAGTGGGGACAAAGTAATCTCAATAGTTAATTAAACAATAGTAAAGTATTCAACCATAGTACCAATTGCAACAAATATAATTCATCTTTTGTGTAGTTTCTTTTAAAAAGTTTTATCACTAAACATTGAAAATAATCTCCACCTTTCTAATAAAAATTGATATATTATCTTGAAAATTAATTAAATTAGTAATATTTAGGGAACACTTATTCAATTTTACTTATAGAAAAATTCATATGGTCTCGAATCAAGAACAATGGACTCAACTTGAATTTAGGTTTATGGAAAAAGTGCATAAAATGTTTAACAATTTAACAAGAGGAGAGATGATTGACTAGTTTAATTTTTAATTATGCTCTTTTAAATTTTGAGAGAGCAAAATCATCTTTATTTTATTTATATATAGTATAAGAAATTTCTTTGATTTTTTCATCAATTCGGGCCACCCATCCTTGGACCCAAAATAGTCATGCACTGCTACCGTCGTACTATTGTTTTTTTAGTAGGTCAGGGCGAAGAAAGTGTTGAGCAATTAGCACATGGACTATTGGTTTGCCCATTAAGAGCCGACATGCATGACAGTGAGTCTTATATGTGCTAACTCGTTATAGATATCTAATAAATGGACATATTTATGTCATTTAATATCGGGACCAAGTAGTAGTAAGTTTGATCATAGTATATAAAATGCTAATTAATAGTGCGGACAAAGTATTCTCAATGAAAAGATTACTTCCAGTCTATATTATTACATCCGTAGCTGGTAGTGTCATATGTGTGAAAACATAAAAACCTTAGTTTATTACATAATTTTGATTTTTATTGGATCAGTTAACACATATTTTGTCAAAAGGTATTAAAATATTTCATCATAGTACCAGTTGAATTAAATATATTTCATCTTTTAAGTAGCTTATTTTTTTAAAAGATTATCACCACACATTGAAAAATAATTCCTACCTTTATACTCAAATTTTAATTGCAATCTTTTCTTGATAATTAATTTCAAAAGCAACAATATATAGGAAACAACTATTTCATGTTTAATTATCAGAAAAAATTCATCGGGTCTCGAATCAAGAACAATGGACTTAACTTGAATTTTAGATTCCCAAAAAAAGTGCATAAAATGTTTAAGAATTTGACAAGAGGGAGAAATGATTGACTAGTTTATATTTATGTATGCTCTTTCAGATTTTGAGAGAGAACAGTCATCTTCAATTTCTTTCTATCAGTATAAGAAATTTCTGTGATATTTTCGTAAGTTCAGACCACCCTTCCTTGGACGCTTGTAGTCATGGGCTGCTATCATCGTACTATTGGTTATTTTAGTAGGGAAGAACGGAGATAGTGTTGAGCCTCTAGCATATAGACTAGTGTTTTGCCCATTAAGAGGCGACATGCATAGCAGTGAGTCATAGATGTGCTTGCTCGTTATAGATATCTAATAAATGGACAAGTTGTTGTCATTTGATAACGGGACAATGTAATAGTAAGTTTGGTCCTATTGTTTAAAATACTATTTAATAATGGGAACAAAGTATTCTCAATGCAAAGGTTACTTCAAATGTGTATTATTACGTGGGTTGGCGATAGTGTCATAGGTCTGAAAACATAAAAACCTTAGTTTATTACGCAAGTTTGATTTTTATTACATCAGTTACACATCTTTTGTCAAACAATATTAAAGTATTTGATCATTGTACTAATTGAAACAAATATGATTCAGCTTTTTGAGTTGTTTCCTTTTAAAAAGGTTTATCACAAAACATTGAAAAAATAATAAATATGTAAATAATCGTACTTATGTTAGATATTTTTTAAACAGACGAATTTTAGCTTTACTAGTTCAAATGTACTATGTATGTGTTGATAACCAAAACCGAGAGAAGCAATGACCCAGTACAGCTGAATATGTGGAACTTACCTGGACGACATCGATGTGCACACGCAACTAAGGCCACGCGGCCTAAAGATCTCAAAATAAAGGTATTCTATGGTTTTCAAATACAAAAATGTGACATGTTGGGTTCGTGCGAAAATCGTCAAGGAACATTTGGAAGTGACCAAGATAAATGGAGATATGATGTAAGGACAAAGAAAAAGGAAGATTATAAATAATCTTCATAGAGGATTGATTTGTATATCTAGCATAAATAACTAGGAAATACGTGCATTTCATAATAGACGACATTGAACATGCTCTCTCTACGCAGGACCAGCAACTAAGCCTGACCGGATGTTAGATAGCTAGTCTATCCTCAAACTACACATGTGGCCTCGGGCCTCCTAATGGGTACACCTACCCGGCCGGTGTCGGACACATGCCTTTGTTAGATAGCCTAATGCTAGATCATCCATAGGAGGCCATTAACAGGGTCACATGTGGTAGTTTGAGGATAGGCTTATGATAGATCTTTATATAATGACATCTTTTAGGAATCCATCGTGTATAAAATATTGAGATGGCAAGGAATTGAATACATGGATTTTTTTTTTTTTTTGACATGGACACCGGCGGCTGAGCAATCCAACAGTTGTAGATTTTCTTTTATTACTCTCCATCCAATTGCATGCAATTTTAGCATTAGATAGCTAGGAGGGACATGCATGCATGGTCGGCAAATGAACGAATCACAGTTCGTCCCGGCGGCTTGAGCTTGACACGTTGGTGGTGCATACCTTCCCTGGCTGGCAGGAGTAGTGGAGGTGCTGGTCCCTTTGAGATAGATACTATCTAGAACGTAAAAAACAAAAGTGGAAGTAAATATATATATATATATATATATATATATATATATATATATATAGGGTGGACTGGATGTGGTGTTACTGGTGGCATGCATTATTATTAATTTAATAGGCGGACAATCGTTAATCATTTTGGCCAACACCACCGCCTCTCTTCCCTTCCCTTCCCATGAAACATGAATGTAAAAGCCTTTTTCGCCTTCCCATGCGATGCTATATAAGTCGGGTCTGCCGGTTGAAGTGAAGTAGTAGTTAGAGCAAAGAAAGCATGGATTATTATTATTATTTGGCCATAGTGGCAGCAGTGGCGTATTCCATAGGCATCCACCTCCTGAGTAGAGCTAGAGCAAAGAGAGCATGTCCGGCACCGGCCAAGCTGCCCCCGGGCTCCCTTGGTCTGCCGGTGATTGGGCAGACGCTAGGGTTCCTACGCGCCGTGCACGCAAACAGGGTCGACGCCTGGATTCTCGACAGGATCCAGAGATACGGCCTAGTTTCCAAGCTGTCGCTCTTCGGCGGCACGCCCACGCTTCTTCTGGCCGGCCCCGCGGCCAACAAGTTCATCTTCTTCAGCAGCTCGCTGCCCTTGTGGCATCCCCCCTCCACACACCTCATTATTGGGGACAAGAACGTCCTGACCCTCCACGGCGACGACCACCGGCGCGTCCGCGGGGCGCTCCTCGAGTTCCTCAAGCCAGAAACCCTCAAGATGTACCTTGGCAGGATCGACGCCGGAGTTAGGCACCACCTGGACGAGAACTGGGCTGGCCGCACCGCCGTCACCGTGCTGCCACTCATGAAGCGCATGTCGTTCGACATCATCGCCGCGCTACTCTTCGGCCTTGAGGCGGGCACAGTCCGGGACAACCTCGCGCATGACTTCATGAGCATCATCGACGGCATGATGGCCATCCCGGTAAACCTTCCCTTCACGGCCTTCAGCCGGAGCCTCAAGGCCAGCAAAAGGGCTCGACACATACTCCAAGGGATCACGCGAGAGACCAAGTCTCAGCTGGCCCAGGGCAAGGCCTTGCCCAACAACGACCTCATCAGCCGCCTGCTCACCTTGACGGACCACCATGGCCACCAGCTGCTCACCGATGACGAGATTGTCAACAACAGCATGGTCACCCTGCTTGCCGGCAACGACACAACGTCCACACTCATCACCTTCATGGTTCGCCACCTCGCCAATGATCTGGACACCCTCGCTGTGATGGTGGAAGGTTTTTTCTTCTTCTTCTTTTTTTGTTGCGGGAATGGTGTTATGCGTCTTGTTGTGTGTTAATATCTGGAACACGCGGTCCAGAGCATGAGGAGATTGCAAGGAACAAGGCCGATGGAAAGGCTCTCACCATGGAAGACCTCTCTAAGATGAAGTTCACATGGCGGGTCGCACAAGAGACACTTCGCATCATCCCTCCCGTCTTCGCCGGCATGAGAAGAGCAGTCGAGGACCTCGAGTTCGACGGCTACCGCATTCCCAAAGGATGGAAGGTACTTGATTCCTTGCTACTCCCTCGATAAAGAAATACTCCCTCCGTTCCAAAATAAGTGTCTCAATAAATTTTATACTAACTTTAGTACAAAGTTATACTAAGATTAAGACAATTATTTTAGGATGAAGGGGGAGTGTTTAGATCAATCTATATATGCTCTTATATCTGTTTACGGAGCGAGTACTAATTTCGGCACCTCGCCAAAAAAAAATACACTTGTCGTGTGTGTGTGCGCTCAGGTGGTTTGGGCCGTAAGCGTCACACACATGGACCCGAGCATCTTCCCCGAGCCCGCCAAGTTCGACCCCTCCCGGTTCGAGAACCACTCGTCGGCGACGCGGCCACCGTGCTCCTACGTTCCGTTCAGCGCCGGCAACAGAATATGCCCTGGGCTGGAGTTTGCCAAGATGGAAACGTTGGTGACGATGCACTACCTGGTGAGACGATTTAGATGGAAGCTGTGCTGCAAGGACAACACTTTCGCCAGGGACCCCATGCCGACGCCGCTGCATGGGCTGCCCATACAACTCGAGCACCTACAACAACACCCTTTGAATGGGAACTAGCTAGCTAGGTCAACATCAACCTGTGTTATCGGTTGACGATTTGCAAAATGAGGAGCCGATGGGGAGGCTGCTGCATTCTATGGCACCCGCGGGGGCCGGCTACTTATTACGAACGTTATGTCTGGTGAGAATTTAATAATACTCCCTTCGTTCTTAAATAATTGTCTTTCTAGAGATTTCAACACGTGACTACATACGGAGCAAAATGAGTGAATCTACACTCTAGAACATGTCTACATACATCCGTATGTTGTAGTCCATTTGAGATGGCTAGAAAAACAAATATTTGGCAACGGAGGGAGTACTATTTTGCTGTTTTCATACATCTTGTAACTACCGGAAAACGTGTAGTATTTGCTCATAATAGCTTTGCCGAGTTACGAGTAAAAACACTCGGCAGAAATGACATATATACTCCCTTCAGTTCTTTTTACTCTGCATATTAGATTTGTGTCAAGTCAAATTTTATAAAATTTGACCAAATTTATATAAAAAATACCAACATTTACAATACCAAATATATATGCTATGAAACTACATTTCATAATGAATCTAACAATGTTGATTTGGCATTGTATATGTTAATACCATTTTCTATAAGGTTGGTCAAAGTTGAGATACTTTGACTTCGGGCAAAATTTATATGCGGACTAAAAAGGACCGGAGGGAGTACTTGGTAATGTAGAGAGTGTGGACCTCTTGAGTGGGTGATGAGGCCCCTAAGAGCATGCCTAACAGATACTCGGCAAACAACTGGGTGTCGCCGACGGTGATGGGACTGTGGACCTCTTGAGTGGGTGGTGAGCCCCCCAACAGGGCCGCATGGCGTTCACCTCCTAGGAGAGCCACTGGAACTACCCCGAAGAAGAGAGCGAAGATCCTACACGATTAAGGCGCGGCTGCGGCATAGTTAAACAAACATTTGAGTTCACAACAGAAGTATTTTAAAATTAAATAAGTTTAACCTTTTAGACAAACCAACTTCTTTTAACCTAAGAAGATTTTTATTCCATTAGCAACATTTTATAGAGAGGAGTATGAATGGACTCACGCTACATGGAAATAACATTCCTACCAAGGCAAAGACATGTTTCTGAAGAAACACACCTAACATCTAAAGGCATATTCTGAATTTTGAGAGATAGCTTTGCCTGATGATGAGTCTTAACATTATATTGCCTATTAACATGATTAATCCTACTGGAATGTAAAGTAGAGGACGCCTGAATAACTGCAGCGGTGCCTTAATGCTCTAATGGCTTACATCCTTGAAGATGGATGTCATCTTTGCCGCCGATGCCAAGACAGAGCTATCCGTGTATAAATATGGTTCCTGTAAATGAAATGCTTCAACTAGCATGGCAGCAAGATGCAATCCAAATGCTTCAGCCTGGAGGGGGGTCGATGTTGATGGAGACAAAGCAGAGACATGCAGTTGTTGGCAATGTTGATTGCCTCCAATTTGGATGATGATGCCAATGCCCGCTGGAGATGACTGGGCATTTCCTTCATTTTTGCAGGTCGCATCACAGAAGATGGCATTACTTGCAAGCAGAAAAATATCCTGTTGCGGCACTATCTGTTGGTCTACCGAGCAAGTGGAGCACTGCCTATGAGGAGTCAACATATGTTCAACCTTCGAGCCCTGCATGATTGCATTAGCTACAGGGACACCTGTGATGCTTTGCAAAATTTTCTACCAAGATCATCATTTCTTGCCTTCCAAATAGACCACAAAAAAGTGTATAAACTGGTGATGTTGATATGGGGATGAGCCGAAGTAAGCAAAGCCTGAAATATTTGAGGAATTGAATGGTGATTTGCTGAAATGACCACTGTTATGATGAACCAAGGAGAGTAGAACCATGCAGCTTTAGAGAAAGGGCATAGCAAAAACATGGGCATTTCATCTTCTAAAGTACCACATCTAGCACATTCTTCTTGAATGTGTTTGGAGAACTTACTTGCTCGTTTACCAGTGGGAAGAGCTCGGCAAAGAAGCCTGCAGGCAAAAGTTTGAACTCTTGGAACGATTTGTTTTTCTTGCCATACCTGATTAAGAAGAGGAATAATCTGTTGGGGAGCTATTTTTGGTCTCTGATTAGCTGGCAGAGCAAGATTAATCAATGTTTGTAATCACTTTTCGAAGAACAATCACCTACAGGAGTTAGTTTCCAAACAAGGACATCGTCCTGCCCCGAAGAATTAATAATGGGAGTTTGGAGAATAGCATTGGCAATATGTGAAGTGAACAAAGAGTTGATTAAATCAACGTTCCAAGTTTTCTGGTTTGGAATCCAAAGGTCCTTAACCGTAGTAGGATAAACAAAAGGAGATTGTTGAATAATCAAATTATCATAAATACTTTGCCATTGAGAGAACCAAGGGGAACTCCAAATGGAGCTACTGCCGTCAACAATTTGGTAAAAGGAGGCAGAAATCAGGAGAGGTCTCTTGATGTCCAAAATGCAGATTTTGGTATACTTGGCTTAGCTCTCTATATGGATGTGTTACTGTGGTACTTCGCCTTGAGGATGAGGTCAAGATGGCTTTGGGGTTCCTTTGCTAATCTCCAAGCCGCCAAAAGGATTAGTCCTTGATTAATAGCCTACAAATCTCTAACTCCCAAGCCACCATTTTTTTTCCGATACAAATATCAGCCCAAGCTCTAAGACAAAGACTTCCTGCAGCTTGATCTCCCTTCACACCTGTCCATCAAAAGTTTCTTATAATGGCCGTGAGTTTTGCTATAAACTTCTTCGAAAAGAGAATATTGGACATATAGTAGATAAGGATAGACGAAAAATCTAATTTGATACGTGTTAGTCTAGCAGCATGTAAAAGCATGCTGGCTTTGTAAGCATTTACCTTAGATTTTAATTATCATAAACAAAATTGTAAGCTGCGCATCTGTCTTTCGCAGAAAGGATGAGAAGATGTCCCAAATGAATGGTGTTAGTGCGCTACACAATTTCCGCTAAGGTCCTGCGATCTATCCAAAAAAAGGAGGGCGGCAGCTCGAGCTCGTGAAAAAGTTTGGTAGGCATTTACCCGCTTCTGTTCAAGGAAGTATAAACGGAAATTCATTTCATTTTCTTTTTTAGAATCGGCCAGCAGCATCTTTTCTCGGCAACTAACGGAAAACTTGTTTTCGTCCGGTTATCAAAATTTAGAACGGGTGGAGCACAGAACAGGTGGCTTGCGCTCCGTTGGCAGCTTGTGACCTCCTGCGATGGCAATTTTGCCGCTTTAGGATTGATGATGATAGGGGGGAGGGAAATTTAAAAAAAAAACTGTTCACACGCCTTTTTAAGTGTCCTAACAAGCGGGTCCCGTAGCTCACCACATGAGCAAATACACCAAGGCCGGTGAGCGTCTATGGGCCTAAAAATCACCAGTTATAAAAGGAAAAATGCTATTCTGACTGTATCTACAATGACCAAAGTGAATCATTTATATCTAAATAGCTAGCCCCTTAACATATTTCTCTCAACATGAGAGCATGACACCTTATCAAGCAACATGCATTAGAAAAGGCCCACCTCAACATTCAATGAGTCATAGGAAATTGCCCACCTCAACGTGCACACAAGCATAAGATATTTAATAAATATTATATAAAAATACAATAATCAAACACAATAAAGCATATGTATTTTTAGTTTTAGCTCTCATGTTATTTCTCTGAGTATTCATATTCCATAAAATCAAATATGTTTAAAATATATTGCAAAACATTCCCACAACAACGTTCGGGGTATCATCTAGTTAGGCTAACAAGTACGTGGTCCCCGATGCATTTAACTCTTTCCAAATATTTGGCTAGGTAACTTCCGTCTTGAGACTCAACGGATACATAACGAGTGAATTGCAAAAAACATCGACACTTCAGGCAAGGTTTGCAGGAACCGCACATTTACGGAATTGTGCCAAAAAGCACTAATTTTTTTCATAATTTTTTGCAAAAAACACTAGTTAACAGCTTTGGCCATTTTGATGACGATTATGACAGATGGGTCCCATAAATGATGACGTGGCGTAACTGTTGACAGTTGACGGTGTTAGACAGGAGATTTTTAAAGATTTGCAAACTAGTCCCTATTCAAAATTGAAAAAAGCAATCAGCCCCACCCCCACCCCATCGCTTGTCTCCTCCTCAGGTGGCAGTGTGCTCGCGGCCAGCGCCGACGGCCGGCGCACTTGCCGCAGCTCAAGCCGAGCTCCCCCACGACCGCACCTTCCTCTCCCCCGGCCCCAACCACCTCCCGCCGCCCCACGAACTGCCGCGACGTCCGGCACCCATGACGCGGCGGTTCTCACGGCGGTGGCTGCTGCGAACTCCGGCGAACGGAGACGAGACGCTGAAGGGACAGGATCCACCGGATCTGAGCGCCGACAGGGGGTGCAGGAGCTCCGGCGGATCGGTCTTGAGCTGGGGAGGTCGGAGGCCAAGGCGGGAATACGAGGGGGGTGTAGGAGCTCCGCCGCCGCGGCTTGCTCCGGTCCGCGCCCGGCTTCCTTCCTACTCCCACCTGTGCGCGGCGGCCGTTGTCGCTGCTTGCGCCCATGCACCTCCTGTTGCTCGAGTGCGCGCCCGTGCACCTCCCTGCTCGCGCCCTTGCGTGGTGGCCTCCGCAGCTGCTCGCACCCGTGCAACACATGGCGGGTCGACAGGGAGGTTGCAGGGCGAGGCGGGCGGCTGCCGGCTGGGGAAAGAGGGAGGAAGGAGACGGGAGGATGAAGAGGTGCTGTGGAGTTCGACCCCGAGCGGCGGCCACGACGGCGGGGGCGCCCGGCCCGCCGGTGCCCATGGTACGTCCGCCTCCGCCGCCGGAGAGGAGAGACGAGGAGAGCAGGGGCTTGATTGCTTTTTAATTTTTCTGAAAAGGGGGTCGGTGTAAAACCTCTGTCTAACGGAGTTGCCTGCGAACCGTTAGGCCACGCCGGCAAAAGCGGGACCCATCTGTCATAATCGTCATCAAAATGACCAAAGCCGCCAATTAGTGTTTTTTGCAAAAAGTTAGAGAAAAAATTAGTGCTTTTTGGCACAATTCCGTAAATGTGTGGTTCCTGCAAACCTTGTCTGAAGTGTCGATGTTTTTTGCAATTCACTCATACATAACAGTTTTTCTCAACGGATGCTTTTAAAACCCCGACTGGCCGATCCAAGCACACACCACCCACCATTGCCCGCCTGCAATGTTGCCGGCGGAGCACGGTGGCGGAATCCATTAGAGGAGGAGACGGACAGGTACATCGAGATCGTCCCCGGCACGGTCGTGACGGGGGAGTGGGGCGCTCCCTTCCACGCCCGGTGCGCCCTGGCTTCGCAACACCGTCGACGGCTTCATCCCCTACTTCGTCATGGGATTCTTCTGGTGCTTCGTCATCTACTTCAGGAAGTGCCACGCCTACATCCCCAAAGGTCCTCCCTCTCCACACTCCTGGTGCTCCTGTATCTCTTCTCTTCAGCTTTGCAACTTGTTGCTTTATCGTGACCGGTATCTACAAATCCTGTTTTTTTGTACTGCTGCTTGGTTGGGGTGTGTAGCATCGAGTTGTTCTGAAACCCTGCCTTTGAAACAAGCTAGCTAAATAGATAACGATGTTCTTTATTGTTCCCTCCATTCTCACATATGAGTTCTTCTTTGTTTACCTTTCAATTTCTCCAATGCAAGACTGACTATACTCCGCTTCGATACAACCCCCTCACAAAACGTATAAAGGGTAATATGGACCTTTGATAACTTATACCACACTTCCGTATGTATACAAAAGACCTCCTGTACCTCGCGCGCCTGGGCTGGCCCATTAAGTCACATCCATCAGTTCTCGCTCGTCTAAGCCCGCCCATTAAGTCAGGACCGTCAATTTTATTTAGGACAAATATTGTGGAAAAGGTACCTCACATTGTAGACAAAGGTTGCTTTCCACTAGACCTAAGAACATGATGTGATTTTATAAAACGCGAATTATATAAGAACCACACAACATCGTTCATATATAAAAAAATCCGAAAAAATCAAGAATTTCCTTGACAAAAATCTGAACATTTTATAAATGCCGAATATTTATGAAACTCCAATTTTTTAAGAAAGATTGAATAATTTTAAAAATTCGAACAAAAATCTAAAAATGTGCCGAACTTTTGGGATTCCGGACATATTTTGGAACGTGTAACCAGTTTATAAAAAATGCAAATTCCAAACTATATAGGAAAACAAGATAAAATAATCAAAAGCATGATTTCTTTTAAAGACAAAAACAATTTTTGGAAACTTTTCTGAAAACTCTGATCACTTGGATTTGTGAATAATTTTTGAAAGTGGGGGCATTTTTTGAAATCCTGATTTTTCTAATTTGTGAAAAAAATGAAAATAAGAATACTTTTTAGCTTATGATTTTTTTGAAGCGAATATTTTTTATTTTCCTGAACATTTTTCTGAAATTACAAATAAAATTGGAAAACACGAAAAGAATAATTAAATTTGAACAAAAAACCTTATAACATGATTTTTGAACAAAACACGAAAAAATTCCAAAAAAATACGAAACATAAACAATTTTAAAAAATGCAAACAGTTCTAGAAATTCTCAACAAGGGCCTGACGGGTGCGATATATTCGCTTAGTCGGGCCATGTCCTAAGCATTTTTTTCTATTTTTCGTTATTATTCTCTCTTTTAGTTAATTAATTGTTCTCCTTTTTGAAATTTATTA
The DNA here is from genome assembly GCA_021605145.1 of Aegilops bicornis. NCBI lineage: Eukaryota > Viridiplantae > Streptophyta > Magnoliopsida > Poales > Poaceae > Aegilops > Aegilops bicornis. Next base: position 34,105,733 of record CM038673.1, read on the forward strand.
TTCTTATTTAAACTAGTTCTAAATTTTGAAATATTGTTTGAAATACCAAAATAACAGTTTTAAGGTAAATTTCTAAATTAATATTTCAATTTCTTTTTTCCTTCAAACATCAATTCAATGTTTTTTAAGAAAAACGTTTACTATTTTTACTTTTATCACTTTGTATTTATTAATTATTGTAAAATCATAAAATAATAATTTTAAGTACTTTTCTAAATTATGATCTTAAACACATTTTTCTTTTAAACCTAGCATGAATGCCTACCATGGGTATGCCCCACCTTCTCATAAGTTGTGATCATTTCAAGAATGCTCCAAAAAACACCATGTTCGTCGTATGGTATCCGGGTATGCCAGAAGAATCCATTTGAGAGCACATTGTTTCTCGATATCGGTCAAATGGCCCAATTTTTATCATTGATTTGTATGACAAATATAATTGAGGTGCGTCCTTGCGAAGCGAATGACCAAGGTACTTTGAAATGAGCTATATGCAGAAACTCAATTGCGACCAGGACTGCCACACGAGAAGTGCAATGTCTCATCACACTAGTGTTAGGTGTACGATTTAAGTGTGTAGTATGAGTGATTGATGGAGGTCCAGTACAACGCAGCCACTACAACGCTGAAACAGCGCCACTAGCAATAATTAGGCCGACCAGATCTGCAATTTTTGTCCCAACACTAGTTAACTGGTGTCTACCTTTTCCATCAAATTCCTCAAGTAAATTTTTCTCGACAGGAACAATACTGCATGCCACCCATTTCCAAATAAAAGACACCTGGCTCCTAGAAACATGTAATTTTCTTTCTTTTTCTCTGAAATGTTTAGGTTGCCCACCAAATAGACATTTTGCTCAAAACCATGTCCAAAAAAAAATTGAAATGTTTCCAAATAATCAAAAAAGGATCTGGACTTAGGGAAATTAATTTTAGCTCCAAAAATGAAGACGTCATATTATCTTCTATCTTACACCTACAACTGGAGGGGGAGACGAGTGGATGATAACCTACAAGTATAGGGGATCAATTGTAACATTTCTCAATAAGGGAGAGTGTCAAACCCAAGGAGGAGCTAAAGCTAGAATTTATATTCCCTTCAAGTTCTATCGACCACCGATATAACTCTACGCGCACTTAAAGTTCGTTTTACCTAGAACAAGTATGAGAATATTTTGTAGGTGTGATAGGATAGGTTTGCAAAAATAAAACTAGATGTACTTAGCGGAAATGAAACTACGAGTAATTTACAAGATAATAAAGTTAGTTGTTTAGTCTAGAGCTTTTTGTAACACAAGAAAGCTATTTGCCCCTAGGCAATCGATAACTAGACCAGTACTAATTATTGCAATTTTATATGAGGGAGAGATATGGGCTAAAAACATTCTCTACTTGGATCATATGCACTTATGATTGGAGCTCTAACAAGCATCTGCAACTACTAAAGATCATTAAGGTAAAATCCAACCATAGCATTAAGTATCAAGTCCTCTTTACTACCTTACGCAACAACCCCTTTACTCGGGTGTAAGTTTCTGTCACTCTAGCCACCCATCATAAATGAATCATGAACGTATTGCAACACACTACAGCGGGAATCCCTTACGCTTGCGCGACATGGAGGGCACCATAGGACAGCACCAAAATAAAACATACAACTCAAGCTAATCATTGTCATCAATCAACCCATAGGACAAAACGTATCTACTCAAACATCATAGGATAACCACATATCATTGGATAAGAATATATAGTGTTGAGAAGCATGTTTATGTAGATTACAGTGGGGAGAAGAGGTCTTGCACCACTGCATAGAGGGGGAGAAAGGTTGTGTTGACGGTAGCGAGATTGTTGGTGTGGATCGTCGTCACGATCCTTGCCCCGGCGCCACTGGGAGAGAGGGGGGTAGAGGGCCCCTCCTTCTTCTTCTTCCTTGTCCTCCCCCCTAGATGGGAGGAGAGTTCCCGCTCTGGTCCATGGCTGCAATGGACCAAGATTGGATCTATCTCCCTGTTTCTCTTCTGTTTCATGACCCAGTTTTCTGGCCTTTCACCATTTCTTAAATATCCGGAGATTCATAACTCCGATTGGGCTGAAATTTTAACAAAATTTTCTTGCGAATATAAGCTTCCCTGCGGCCAAAGGACACATCTAACCGACCTACAGGGTGGCAACAAGCTTGTCAGGTGCGCCCTGGGTAGGGTGCGGGCCCCTTGAGCTTGTGAGCCCCTCGGGCATCGTCTCGCGTTGATTTAGCTTCCAAAAAATCACATATATTCCAAAAAAAATCCCCATAAAATTTTATCACGTTTGGACTTTGTTTGATATGGATTTTTTGCGAAACAAAAACATTCAACAAACATGAACTGGCACTGGGCACCGGATCAATATGTTAGTCCAAGAAAATCATATAAATTATTGCCAAAAGTATGTAAAAGTTGAAGAGTATTGGCATGAAACAATCAAAAATTATAGATACGACGAAGATGTATCAGCATCCCCAAGCATAGTTCCTACTCGTCCTCAAGTAGATAAATGATAAAAAAGATAGTTTTTTATGTGGAATGCTACCTAGCATAATCTTGATCATGTAATCTAATCATGGCGTGAATATTAAGACATGCGTGATTCAAGGCAATAGTCTATCAATTTGACATTGAAAGAATAATACAAGACATGCATGTTATTCATCATTGCCTTTCATAATAATGGAGCTAAAGGAAAAACCTCTATACACTTAATTGTGGTAAGCATGACACACTCAGTCTTCCGTGCATAAAGTATAAATCATGAGCAACTTGGTCTCAAACCAGGCAATTGGATTGTACTTCTAACGCGCTTCAGCATTTTCAACTTCACTCAATACATGAGCGTGAGCCATGGATATATCAATATGGGTGGAATATTGTGACGCCCGGATAATTAAGCTACAGTGAACCTCTACTAATGATGCCACGTCACCTCGGTTACTGTTGTTAATCTCGCTTTAGTTCAAACCCGGTTCAGAATTCAAATTTAACCTAAATTAAGATAAACTATTTCTTCAAAAAAAATAAAACTAAAATGTTCAGAATATTCTATAAATTTCACCTGGTCATTGTCATGTTGAACCCAACATTATTTGACCCACCAATTAATTCCTAAGAAAATAATAAATGGTCCATCAGCAATTAAAATGACCTTTTTAAAATAAACAATTATTTATTTAATTCACATTGCCTCCAAAAAGTTTGTGAGCATCATCATAACACGACATTGCATTTGTGTGCTAGGTTTCATATCTTACTAAAATTATTTAGTGCCTTAAATAAATAGGAGACAGTGATAGAAAAAGGAAATAGAAAATGAAACAAAACAAAGAACAGAAGTAGAAGAAGAAAAGGGTCCAAGTGGGACTGGAAGGCCCAGCCCACGTGGGTTACCTTCAACCTGTAGCAGGGGGTTGCGTGGAGCACATCCACCTACACCATGGCGCCGTGGCGCGCATCCACGACTCCCCCTCGCCCTACACAGCCCCGGCGCCCCCTCTCCACAAACCCTAGCTCCCCCACTTGCCTCGTTTTTCCCTTTCCCGAGCCGCTCCTCTCCTCCCCTCCCTGCACCGAGTCGCCGGCGCCATGGTTGCCGTCGTACGCGCGCCCTCCGTCGTCCCCGCGCTGTAGGGAGGTGCCCATCCGCTCCGTCATCCTCCCCTTCGTCGTCTACACCCATGGGATCGAGCCTGGAGCCGCCCCATCGTCGCCGTCGTCCTCGTCTTCATCGGCGGTCGCCACCGATGCCCCGCCGCGGATCCATGTTCCGGCACGCCCCCGACCTATCCGAGCTCGCCGTCAACCCTCCCTTGGTGAGCAGCGCCGATTCCCTTTGTCTCCCCCTATGTTAATCGCGTTGTAGCGCCGTCCCTGCGATTTGGTCGCCGTGCCTTGAGTTCTCTGAAGCCCGCGTCCTCCCGCGCCGAGCCATCGCCTGGCGCTCCCACTGCCAGCAGCGCCTCTGTGCCCAGCGCGTCTTGCCTCGCACCATCGCCGCCCTTGCTTGCCCGCCGCCCTTGCCCGCTGCCGGTGCCCGCGACGCGCCGTCATTCTTCTTGACCGTCTGCTGTTGCCGCTGCCGCCGCGTACTGCTCCTGCCGCTGCGTTTCGCTGCTCTGCTGCCGCTGCTATAGTAACTGAATGTTACTGTAGTGCTGGCTAGCTTTTACTATTTCTACCTTCTTAGCTCTCTGGATGGCAACAAAACTATGGTCAAACAAAGTTTAACTTCGTTGAAATTAATTTGTGTTGGTAGTACACATGACAACCTCCAAATTATTCCATTGGACCAAATTCAAATACGGCATGGATTAATTCCTATAAAAATGACAAAAGTCTATGTTCTGTTAAGAGAGAAAATTGAAAAACAGATTTACTGTCTTAACTACTTCAGAGCTGTAAATGGACCTGTTACAGAAGCTGTTCAGGCTATCTAATGGCATGGCCTTGTAGTGTTGTTGATGTTGATGTAGAGTAAAACACTTATATGTAGTGTCTTCATTAGATCTACATAACATTAGTTATAGCCTTTGGAAAAAAGCTAAGTGAAGTTTTAAAAAAACTGAACAATTCTCAGACTTAGCCAATTTTTAGGAATTTCATAATATTGTTTAAACTTTGAAAAATCATAGAAAATAAATTTTAGTTCGGATGAAAAAACTTTGTACATGAAAGTTGCTCAGAACGACGAGACGAATCCGGATATGCAGCCTGTTCGTCCGCCACGCATCCCTAGCATAGCAAACACGCAACTTTCCCCCTCCGGTACATCTGTCCGAAACGCGAAACTCCGAGAATACTTTTCCGGATGTTTTTCCCCTTCGCCGGTATCACCTCCTACTGCGTTAGGTCACCTCTAGCACCGCGTATTGCCAAGTTACGCTTTGTGATGCTTTGATTGCTCTGTTATTTATTGTGTTCCCCTTCTGTTACTTCTTTCCGGTAGATCCCGAGACTGCCGGCGACCCCCAGTTCGACTACGGTGTTGACGACCCTCCTTCTTGCCAGAGCAACCAGGCAAGCCCCCCCTCCCCCTGATCACCAGATATCGCCTATTCTTCTCTATACTGCTTGCATTAGAGTAGTGTAGCATGTTACTGCTTTCCGTTAATCCTATCCTGATGCATAGCCTGTCCTTGCTACTACTGTTGTTACCTTTACCTGCATTCCTACATGCTTAGTATATGATGCTAGTATTCCATCTGTGGCCCTACATTCTTGTTCGTCTTCCTTGCTATACTATCGGGTCGTGATCACTCGGGAGGTGATCACGGGTATATACATTATACTTTACATGATACCTGTGGTGACTAAAGTCGGGTCGGCTCATAGGAGTACCCGCGAGTGGATCTTGTGGCGTAGCCATAGGGTAGGTTGAGACCTCCTAGGTGAGAGGTGGGCCTGGCCCTGGTCGGTGTCCGCGGTTATATCATTAACACGCTTAACGAGATCTTGGTATTTGATCTGAGTCTGGCCATTTGGTCTATACACCCTAACCAACTACGTGGGAAAGATATGGGCACTCGGCATCGTGGTATCTGCCGAAGCCTTCGTGACGTCGGCCGATTGGTAGTAGCGCCGGATTGGAACGTAAGCCTGCTCTTGTATTAAGGGGGCTAGTTCTGCTTCCGGCCGCCCATACAACGTGCAGGTGTGCTAAGGGCGATGGGCCCAGACCCTTGTGCGCTTAGGTTTAGACCGGCGTGCTGACCTCTCTGTTGGCTTAGGTGAGGCTGCGACGTGTTGATCTTCTGCGGCCGGGCATGATCCAGAAAAGTGTGTCCGGCCAAATGGGATCGAGCGTGTTGGGTTATGTGGTGCACCCCTGCAGGGAAGTTTATCTATTCGAATAGCCGTGTCTCTCGGTAAAAGGACGACCCGGAGTTGTACCTTGACCTTATGACAACTAGAACCGGATACTTAATAAAACACACCCTTCCAAGTGCGGATACAACCCGGTGATCGCTCTCTAACAGGCGACGAGGAGGGATCGCCGGTAGGATTATGCTATGCGATGCTACTTGGTGAACTTACCTCTATTCTCTTCTACATGCTGCAAGATGGAGGCTGCCTGAAGCGTAGTCTTCGACAGGATTAGCTATCCCCCTCTTATTCTGGCATTCTGCAGTTCGGTCCACCGATATGGCCCTTTACACATATACCCATGCATATGTAGTGTAGTGTGACGCCCTCGATTCAATCGTACACTAATCATGCACGCAAATGTGTACGATCAAGATCAAGGACTCACAGGAAGATATCACAACACAACTCTACAAATAAAATAAGTCATACAAGCATCATAATACAAGCCGTGGGCCTCGAGGGCTCGAATACAAGTGCTTTCGATCATAGGCGAGTCAGCGGAAGCAACAATATCTGAATACAGACATAAGTTAAACAAGTTGCCATAAGATGGCTAGCACAAAGCGGGATACAGATCGAAAGAGGAACAGGCCTCCTGCACAGGATCCTCCTAAGTTACTCACGGTCGCGTCGCCGGGCTGCACGTAGTAGTAGGCACCTCCAGTAGTAAGTCGTCATCGGCCGGTGGCGTCGCTCACAGGCTCCATCGTGCTGTTGCAGCAATCGAGTAGAGGTAGGGGAAAAGGGGAACAAGGCAACCGTGAGTACTCATCCAAAGTACTGCAAGCAAGGAGCTACACTACATATGCATGGATATATGTGTAAAGGCCATATCGGTGGACTGAATCGAGAATGCCAGAATAAGAGGGGGATAACTAGTCTTAACGAAGACTACGCTTCTGGACACCTGCCTTGCAACAGGTAGAGGAGGGTAAACTGAAGTCCTCCAAGTAACATCATATAGCAATAATCCTACCCGGCAATCCCCTGCTCATATCCCTGAGCGAGAGCGACCACCGGTTATGTCGGCACTTGGAAGGGTGTGTTTTATCAAGTATCCGGTTCTAGTTGTCATAAGCTCAGGTACAACTCCAAGCCGTCCTGTTACCAAGATCACGGCTATTCAATAGATTAACTTCCCTGCGGTGCACCATCTTACCCAAAGACGCTTGATCCCATTTGGCCGGACACACTTTCTGGGTCATGCCCGGCCATGAAGATCAACACGTCGCAGCCCCACCTAGGCACAACAGAGAGGCCAGACGCCGGTCTAAGCCTAAGCGCCAGGGTCTGGGCCCATCGCCTCGAAGCACACCTGCATGTTGCGAGGGCGGCCGAAGGCACCTAGCCTAGCGAGGCGTTCCAGTCCAATCCGGGCCGCCCGTCACATCGACGTCTCAAGTGCTTGGATACCACGACGCCGGATACCCATAACTACTCCCGCGTAGATGGTTAGTGCGTATAAGCTCGTAGCCAACTCAGATCAAATACCAAGACCTCGTTAAGCGTGTTAAGTAACATGAGCGCCCGAAACAGGCCAGGCCCACCTCTCTCCTAGGCGGTCTCAACCTGCCTGTCGCTCCGCCACAAAGATCCACTCATGGTGCTCCATCACCGACCGACTTTAGTCTCCACATGTATCATGTATAAGTATATAGCATATACCCGTGATCACTTCCCGAGTGATCACGGCCCGATAGTATAGCACGGCATTTTGACATGAATGTAGGGCCACGGATGAAAGTACTAGCATCCTATACTAAGTATATAGGATTGCGGTAAGGTAACAACTGAAGTAACAAGGACATGCTATGCAGCATTATAGGAGTATCCTAAAACATTAACATGCTATACTACTCTAATGCAAGCAGTGTAGATAAGAGTAGGCGATATCTGGTGAACAAGGGGGGCTTGCCTGGTTGCTCTGGCAAGAGAGAGGGTCGCCAACACCGTAGTCGAACTGGCCACCGCAGTGGCCGGTCTCGTAGTCTACCGGAGAGAAGAGGGGGAAGAAACAATGAATACCAAGTAAACAGATGCATAACGATGCATGACATGTCAAGAAGCGATGCTAGGCGTGCCCTAACGTGGTATGAGGGGGTACTGGTTAGGGGGGAAAACATCCGGGAAAGTATTCCCGGTGTTTAGGGTTTTCTGGCAGGAGGCGGAGGAAAAGTTGCAGGTTCGATAGGTTAGGGGTGTGTGGCGGACGAGCGGACTGCGTATCCGGATTCGTCGCTGCCCGAGTAACTTTCATGTTGAAAATATTTTAATCCGAGTTACGGATTAAAAGATATGATTTTTACAAGATTTAAATAATTTCTAGAATTTAATTAATTAATTAATTAATTCGAAAATGTATTTATGACGTCAGCATGACGTCAGCATGACGTCATCTTGACGTCAAGATCCTGAGGTTGACTAAGTCAACCACGACATGTGGGTCCCGTTCGTCATCCTCTGCTAACTAATTAACCTAATTAAGTTTAATTAACAGTAGTTAATTGGGTTAATTAGTTATTAGGTTTAATTAATCAGGATTAATTAATTAATTAATTAATTAATTAATTAATTAATTAATTAGTTTTACTCATTTTTATTTATTATTATTTAATTTTCATTTTCCTTTTTACTATTAAAACCATTACGTTGGGGCCCCCATGTCATAGGCCCTGGGCCAAATGGCGTCAAGGCGTGGGCGTGGTCCGTTCGGCGCAACCTGTGGGGATCGCGTGGCGCCCGCCCGATCTCAAGGCCAAGGCGTGAGGGGGGGCCGACCGAGGCCGTGGCCGAGGAGCCGGCGAGGGCGGTCCCCTGGGGGTTTTGGCGGTGTGGGCTAGACGGGTCCGGAGTCACGGAGGCGGCGGAGGTAGGCGGAGGATGCGGACACGGGCCACAAGGCCGACGCTTGCGGGCGTTGCAAGCGTCTGACGGGAGGCCAGTGGGTTCTGGCAGGGGCGAGGGCGCCACTGCCGGGGAGAGAGGTGAGGCCACGGCGGAGACCGGTGGCGAGCACGGGCGAGGGAGAGGCGCCGGGCGAGGGGAGTAGAGGGAGGCGGGGACGGCGTGGCGCGGATGGCGTGGTAGACCGCGAGGTGAGGCGGCCGGAGCCAGCCGACGGGGCTCTGGGGCTCTACGGGCGCCGGGAGGGGGGCCGTGGGGAGCGACGGGGGCGAGGCGAAGCTCACAGGGGGTACGCGGGGTCTAGGAGGCGGGCCCGGTGGTGCTTGGTGGCGACCGGCGAGGAGGCGGTCGGGGAGGCGGCCGACGGCGTCGGGGGAAGATCCGGTGAGGCGGTGGGGTTCGGGACGACCACATGGCGTGAAGCGCCATGGGGGGGCGGGAGGGGGGTCCAGCGCGGCGAGGGGCGCAGGGGAGAAGGCGCGCCAATCGGGCGGCGGGGTCGCCAGCGATGAGGGGACGAGATCGGCCCGATCTAGATCGGGCGGGGAGGGGAAAGGGGATCGGGGAGGGAATGAGGCGCTAGGGTTCCACCGGCAGAGGAGGGTGGATAAAGGCGGGAGGGGCGGTTGGGCGGCCATGGTGTGGCCGGGCGAGGTGGGGGGCTGGCCCGGTTGGGCTAATGGGGTCTTCCCCCCCCATTGTTTTTTCTTTTTCTTATTTTCTTCTTTTCTATTTTAGTTTATTTAAAATACCAAAACACTTTACAAAAATTTGTGCACCCACCATAATTTGGTCTGTTATTTTTAACAACCCCCGAACATTTTAGTTTTAGTTTTTGAAAACTTTTATCGTTTGCTTTTGTTTTGAATTTGATTTAGACCGGGTTCGAATCAACGTGAGTTTAGTCACAGTAACCGAGGTGATCACTGTTGCTTAATCACCCGGGTGTTACAAATCTCCTCCACTACAAGAAATCTCGTCCCGAGATTTAGGAGGTAGAAGGAAAGAGTGCGGGATATTCATCTCAAAGACGATCCTCGCGTTCCCAGGTGGCTTCGTCTTCAGAGTGATTCGACCACTGGACTTTGAGGAACTTGATCGCCTTCTGACGTGTGCGGCGTTCAGCTTGGTCGAGAATGCGGATCGGATGCTCTTTATAGGAGAGGTCCTGTTGCAATTCGAGCACTTCATGGTCCACGCTCGGACCGGGTCCTTGAAGCGGCGTCGGAGTTGGGACACGTGGAACACATCGTGAACCTGAGAAAGGTTCGACGGAAGCTCCAGTTGGTAAGCCACTTTTCCACGCCTTTCCAGAATAGTGAATGGGCCAATATAGCGAGGAGCTAGCTTGCCCTTGATCCCGAAACGGTGAGCACCCTTCATTGGTGTAACGCGAAGATAGGCCTTTTCGCCAGGTTGATAGACCATGTCTTTGTGATGACGGTCATAATTACTCTTTTGACGCGACCGAGCAGTCTTGAGATTCTCACGAATAATGCGGACTTGTTCTTCGGCATGTTGGATAATATCCGGACCGAAGAGTGGACGTTCCCGATTTGACCAGTTCGGAGGGGTTCGGCACTTTCGTCCATATAACACTTCGAAGGGGGCCATCTTCAGACTAGTTTGATAGCTATTATTATAAGAGAACTCAGCATACGGGAGTGATTCCTCCCATTTCTTGCCGAAGGAAACGACACAAGCTCGAAGCATGTCCTCGAGAATTTGGTTGACACATTCAACTTGCCCTTGAGGCTGCGGATGAAGCAGCGATCTTGAAAGATAAATGAGTCCCCATAGCTTCTTGAAAACTTGCCCGTAATCTTGAAGTGAATAAGCTGCCACGGTCCGAATCGATAACCAGTGGAATACTATGAAGTGAAACAATTACGGACATATAGAGCATTGCAAGCTGACTAGCGATGATCGTTTCTTTGACCGCCGAAAATGAGCAACTTTAGAAAGCGGTCAATGACGACAAGAATAGCATCATTACCTTTTCTGCGATTTGGGGAATCCAAAGGTGGCGAAGTCCATTTCAACATGGTCCCATTTCCATTCGGGAATAGAGATAGGTTGCAGAGTTCCAAAGAGGCCTTTGATGTTACGCTTTGATACGACGGCAAGCGTCACACTCAACAACATAGCGAGCAATGTCTTGCTTCATATTAGACCACCGTAATCTCCGATTTAATGTCTTGATACATCTTTGTACTGCCGGGATGGATACATAGAGGCGTATCATGAGCTTCTTTCATAACCTTCGAGTCATATTCAGGTTTTCCTTCTTACGGCACCACTAAGGCGGCCTTTGAAGTACAAAGGCGCCATCATCGACCAATAGTGAAGGATGAGGGATTTCCTTTTTGATGTCTTGCTTAATCTTGTAGACTTGAGTCAAATCCTGCATTGTCTTTTATGGTGCCCACGAGATCGGGTTCAACAGCCAGGTATAGAGGGAACCACGAGGAACAACACGGAGATTCATCTTGCGGAACTCCGGAGGAGGGGGGCGAAGTGCACGGAGGAACAATATGGAGGTTCAAATTTTCTGAATTCTTCAACAAGTGGGGGCTGAACTTTGTGAACCTGAAGGTGGTTGCAGTAAGACTTGCGGCTCAAGGCATCAGCCATTACATTAGCCTTGCCTGGCGTATAGGAAATACCCAAATCAAAGTCTGCAACAGTCTCCATCCATCTGGCAGCGTGGGTTCAGTGCGGCTGAGTAAACAGATACTTCAGACTTTGGTGGTCGGTGAAGATCTCATAGCGATTACCGAGAAGGTAATGTCGCCACTGCTTGATTGCATGAATGACAATGACAAGCTCGAGGTCGTGAACTGGGTAGTTCTCTTCGTGAGGGCGCCAATTGTCGAGAGGCATAAGCAACCACTTTGCGCTCTTGCATTAGGACACCGCCTAATCCTTGACGGAAGCGTCGCGATAAATAATGACGTAAGTCCTTCTTAGTATCGGGAGGAGCTAGCACTGGGTAGAAGTCAACTTGTCTTTAAGTGCACGGAAACTTTCTGACACTTATCATCCATTGGAATTTGAAGCCCTAATGCAACACGTTAGTCAGAGGTCTGGCAATCTTGGAGAAGTTCTCGACGAATCGATGGCAATAGCTGGCGAGACCGAGAAAACTTCTGACTTGCTTAACGTTCTTCGGAGGAGTCCAATCGAGAATAGCCTGAACTCTTTCAGGGTTGACGGCAATACCATCCTTAGAAATGACATGCCCAAGATAGGTTACTTCGAAGCCGAATTCACATTTGGAGAACTTGGCATAGAGTTGATGCTCTCGTAGCTTTTCCAAAGACAAGACGAAGATGTTCAAGATGTTCTTCTTCATTCTTGGAAAAGATCAGGATATCATCCAGATAAACCACGGCCGAACTTGTCGAGGTAATCCATGAATATATAGTTCATCGGTGAGAAGGTGGCTGGAGCATTGGTTAAGCCGAAAGACATGACGGTGTACTCGTATGAACCATAACGAGTCACAAATGCGGTCTTGGGGATATCCTCCTCACGAACACGGATCTGGTGGTAACCCAACCTCAAATCGAGTTTCGAGAACACTAACGAACCAGCCAATTGATCATAAAGATCATTGATCCGAGGAAGAGGATACTTATTCTGAATGGTAGCTTGATTTATAGGACGGTAGTCTTGGACCAATCGGTTTGTCCCATCCTTCTTCTTGACAAAGAGAGAAGGTGCTCCCCAAGGAGAGCAACTTGGGCGAATGAAACCACTTTGAAGAGATTTGTCGATTTCCTCCTTGAGCTCAAGGAGTTCATGTGGCGGCATCTTGTAGGGTCGCTTGGCTATAGGAGTGGTGCCTGGTTTCAAGTCGATGACGAATTCGACAGCTCTAGCAGGGGGAATCCCTGGAAGTTCTTCAGGAAAGACGTCTTGGAAATCGCATAAGCAGCGGGAATGTTTTCAATACCCTCGAGTGGTGCGGCGTTCAATGCATTCAATGCACAGAGCCTTGCCTCGGCATTTTGCACCAGATGAGCTTGGTAAGTGACTATTTCATCTGAAGGGTGTAGCAAATGGACGGTCTTCGTGGCGCAAACTATGGAAGCAGTATGCGCCTTCAACCAATCCATCCCCAAAATGAGGTCAATGTTAGACGTCTTCAGGATAATGGGTGAGGCATAGAATTCCAACCCTTCGATTTCCACGGGGACGTCGACGCCAACCATGGAGGTTTGACATTGCCCCAAGGGGGTTTTTACCACTACCGAAGAGTTCATCTCCTCACACTTAACGTCGTGCTTGTATGCAAAGTCTTCAGACATGAATGAATGCGATGCTCTGAATCGAATAAAACAGATGCGTGTACTGAATTTACGAGGAGTGTACCCATCACGATGAGGCTGGTCTTGAGCTTCGTTCAGATCAACGTGGTTGGCCCGAGCTTGCCCATAGGACTTGGCGGTGTTGTTGCGGTCCGGTGTTTCCACGGCCGATTCTTTGGAAGGGCCACCGATTACAGTTCTGGTTGCATTCTCTAGCACGGTGCCCTGGTTGTCCGCACCTGAAGCACAAACCATTATTGGGGGTGGGAACAGGAGCTTGGGGTGGTGGAGCAGGAAGCTTCGGCTGCTTAGTTGTAGGCAGACGAGGTGCAGCATAGTTCTGCCTTGGAGCAGGTGCATTAATTTGGTACATACCGTTGGGAATCCATATCTTGCGCTTCATGCGAGGACGGGCCCGAAGATGAGCCCGTGTCACGCAGTTGCGCTGTTAGAGCTCTGGTATTCCTGCAGACCAGTTTCGACATTGATAGCTTTGTTCACCAAGGTGGCGAAATCAGCAAAGTCGTGCACTAGAAGGGCGAGCTTGATGTCAGCTTGAAGGCCGTCACGGAACTTCTCCTGTCTGCGTGCATCAGTTGCAATGTCCTCTTCAGCATAGCGAGACAAGTCCAAGAACTCTCGCTAATAAGCTTCAACAGTCTTGTTGCCCTGGGTGAGGTTGCGGAACTCACGCTTCTTCCGGTCCATGACCCCTTGAGGGATGAATCGGGCACGGAAGGCAGCTTGGAAGTCTGGCCAGGTGATGAGTGTTCCAACTGGCAGAGTACGCTTGTGGCTGTCCCACCATTGAGCTGCGGGTCCCTTCAGGAAGAAGGAAGCAAAAGTGACATAGCTGGCAGGGGCTACATCAGCAGACTCCATCTCATAGGTGATGTCACGGAGCCAGTCATCAGCATCCAGCGGCTGGGTTGAGCTGCGGTACACGCTGGGGTTCAGGCGTATGAAATCCTGCAGAGTTGTTCCGTTTGGGTGCTGGTTCATATTGGGGCGAGGAAACTGAGCCATCATGTTTTCCATGAACTGGCGATTCATCTCGAGCTGTTGGATCATACCAGCCATGTACTCAGGTGGTGGTGGGAAGTTGGCACCACGACCACGACCAGCTGGCCTAACCATCTTGCTATTATATAACAGGGGTAGTTCAGCATTTGAGAAATTAATCAAGAGACAGGAATCATTCATGATGAAACATGCATAATGAAAGCAGCATGATGGGAACTACATAGTAGTAGGCATATCTTACAAAAGGAATCATGCATAGAGTTCGATACATAGAGTCCAGTACATAGACTACTACATCATAGGCGGCACGCAGGCTCGTGGCGAATACATCAAACACTAACAAGCAAGTCTACCTCAGTCCCACGCGGTACTTCGGAGGTAGCTGTAGCCTGAAAGCTGATAGTGCGGCAGCGGATATTCCTCCACGTCAGTGACCTGGGGGCCGCGGATACTCTGGTGCTGAATCCGACGTCCCGGTGGCAGAAAAGGGCCAAGTGAGGGAGAGTAGCCTCCCACGTCTGGCCAACCGACACCACAGGGCATCACGGTCTGGCTGGGTAGATCGCAGAGCAGCAGCTCTCCCGATCGGACAAAGGGTGCATCAGCGTCGAGCACGGTAAAGGTGCCGACGGGTGATGTACAACTCGTGGCGAAAGAGCTCGGTTAGCTCGATCCAGCCCATCGGCATGCGTAACAAAGTTACGATGGTAGAAGGGCTCTCTGGTGACGATGGAGTAGGCAGCGGTGTAGTAACCCTCCTCACCAACATCGACGCGATAGCAATGTGCACGAAGGGGAGGTGTCCAACTCTCGATACTCAGCACGAAGACGTGTCAGAGCAGCATAAGCAGCATCGTGGACTGCCATATCGATAGTCACTCCAACACCATGTGCGGTGTGCAGCACAGTAGTGGACTCGTACTCCCGAGAGTAGAGGTGGATGATGGCGCGGTACTGCTCTTGGTTATAGTCCTGGTACTCCTCATAGACGGTGTACTCAGGGTGCAAGCGATAACCCAGATAGGTCATCATCTCGGCTAGCACCGCAGGTGATCCCGAGGCACCAATGGCCGTCGTGTGGCGCACGACCTGCCTCGTGGGTTCCATCTGAAAACAAAGACGTTTCAAAGGAGTCAAATGACAGTGTGGAAATTGCTCAAATACAATTCCAAGAACAACTATGGTTATATCCAACTTTGGGGTGAATGTGGTCACGGGATCCTAGTGTTAGTTAGTAAAATCGTTTAACCCGAGTAGAAGAGAGTTCAGAGTCCCAGAGTAAAGGTCGAGGAGTAAAAGATCCTAGTACCACCCGATGGCGACGTGTGCCCATAAGACACACAGCCATGTTAGTAAAAGTTTTGCAATGTCTAGACTCGACTTCGGCCAAGGAGTTGGAAGGGGGGTTCCTACAGGCAGTCGGCTCTGATACCAACTTGTGACACTCTCGATTCAATCGTACACTAATCATGCACGCAAATGTGTACGATCAAGATCAAGGACTCACGGGAAGATATCACAACACAACTCTACAAATAAAATAAGTCATACAAGCATCATAATACAAGCCGAGGGCCTCGAGGGCTCGAATACAAGTGCTCGATCATAGACGAAGTCATTGAAGCAACAATATCTGAGTACGTACATAAGTTAAACAAGTTGCCATAAGATGGCTAGCACAAACCGGGATACAGATCGAAGAGGAACAGGCCTCCTGCACAGGATCCTCCTAAGTTACTCTGGTCGTCGTCCGGGCTGCACGTAGTAGTAGGCACCTCGAGTAGTAGTCGCCATCGGCGGTGGCGTCTCGCTCCTGGGCTCCATCGTGCAGTTGCAGCAATCGAGTAGAGGTAGGGGGAAAAGGGGGAACAAGGCAACCGTGAGTACTCAGCCAAAGTATTCGCAAGCAAGGAGCTACACTACATATGCATGGATATATGTGTAAAGGCCATATCAGTGGACTGAACTGCAGAATGCCAGAATAAGAGGGGGATAGCTAGTCTTAACGAAGACTACGCTTCTGGACACCTGCCTTGCAACAGGTAGAGGAGGGCAATCTGAAGTCCTCCAAGTAACATCATATAGCAATAATCCTACCCGGCAATCCCCTGCTCATAACCCTGAGCGAGAGCGACCACCGGTTGTATCCGGCAAATGGAAGGGTGTGTTTTATCAAGTATCCGGTTCTAGTTGTCATAAGCTCAAGGTACAACTCCAAGTCGTCACATTACCAAGATCACGGCTATTCGAATAGATTAACTTCCTGCAGGGTGCACCATCTTACCCAAAGACGCTTTGATCCCATTTGGCGGACACACTTTCTGGGTCATGCCCGACCGCGGAAGATCAACACGTCGCAGCCCCACCTAGGCACAACTGTGAGAGGCCAACACGCCGGTCTAAACCTAAGCGCCAGGGTCCAGGCCCATCGCCTCGAGCACACCTGCGCTATGGCGGCCGGAAGCGCACCTAAGCCTAGCAGTGCGTTCCAGTCCAATCCGCGTGCGCCGCTCACACCGACGTCTGAAGTGCTTCTACTGATACCACGACGCGGGATACCCATAACTACTCCAGCGTAGATGGTTAGTGCGTATAAGCTCAGAGCCAACTCAGATCAAATACCAAGACCTCGTTAAGCGTGTTAAGTAATCATGAACGCCGAGCAGGCCAGGCCCACCTCTCTCCTAGGCGGTCTCAACCTGCCCTGTCGCTCGCCACAAAGATCCACTCATGGTGCTCCATCAGCCGACCCGACTTTAGTCTCCACATGTATCATGTATAAGTATATAGCATATACCCGTGATCACTTCCCGAGTGATCACGGCCCGATAGTATAGCACGGCAGACGGACATGAATGTAGGGCCACAGATGAAAGTACTAGCATCCTATACTAAGTATATAGGATTGCGTAAGGTAACAAATGTAAGTAACAAGGACAAAGCTATGCAGCGGTATAGGAGTATCCGAAAACAAGAACATGCTATACTACTCTAATGCAAGCGGTGTAGATAAGAGTAAGCGATATCTGGTGATCAAGGGGGCTTGCCTGGTTGCTCGGCAAGAGAGAGGGTCGCCAACACCGTAGTCGAACCGCCACCGCAGCTTGGCGGTCTCGTAGTCTACCGAGAGAAGAGGGGAAGAAACAATGAATACCAAGTAAACAGATGCATAACGATGCATGACATGTCAAGAAGCGATGCTAAGCGTGCCCTAACGTGGTATGAGGGGTCTTGGTTAGGGGGAAAACATCCGGAAAGTATTCCCGGTGTTTAGGGTTTTCGGGCAGAGGAGCCAGAGGGGAAAAGTTGCAGGTTCGATAGGTTAGGGGTGTGTGGCGGACGAACGGACTGCGTATCCGGATAAGTCTCGTCGTTCTGAGTAACTTTCATGTTGAAAATATTTTAATCCGAGTTACGGATTAAAAGATATGATTTTTACAAGATTTAAATAATTAATTCGAAAATGTATTTATGACGTCAGCATGACGTCATGCTGACGTCAGCAGTCCACAGGGTTGACTAAGTCAACCCTGACATGTGGGTCCCGTTCGTCATCCTCTGCTAACTAATTAACCTAATTAAGTTTAATTAACAGTAGTTAATTAGGTTAATTAGTTATTAGGTTTAATTAATCAGGATTAATTAGATTAATTAATTACTTACTTAATTAATTAATTAGTTTTATTCATTTTTATTTATTATTATTTAATTTTCATTTTCCTTTTTACTATTAAAACCATTACTGGGGTGGGGCCCCATGTCATAGGCCCCTGTGGGCCAAACGGGCAAGTGGCGCAGCGGCGTGGTCTGCTCGGGCAAGAACCTGTGGGGACGCTGGCGGGCGCCTCGATCCCGCCAAGGGCATGAGGGGGGTCAGCCGAGGCCGTGGTCTGACGAGGAGGCGGCGAGGGCGGTCCCCTGGGGGTTTTGGCGGTGGCGGGCTAGACGGGTCCAGTCACGGAGGCGGGCGGAGGTAGGCGGAGGGGATGCGACACGCCGCTGGGCGCCGACGCAAGGCCGGGCGGGCGACGGGAGGCCAGTGGGGTTCGTGGCAGGGGCGAGGGCGCCGTCTGCCTGGGAGAGAGGGTGGGAGGCCACGGCGAGACTGGGGCGTGAGCACGGGCGGGGGGAGAGCGCCGCCGGGCGAGGGGGAGTAGAGGGAGGCGGGACGGGCGTGGGTCATGTGACCGCGAGGGGGAGGCGGCCGAGCCGGGACGGGGCCTGGCTACGGTGGCGCCGGGAGGGGGGACGAGGGGAGCGACGGGGAGAGGGCGGCTCATAGGGGGTACGCTGAGGTCTAGGAGGCGGGCTCGGTGGTGCGGTGGCGACCGCGAGGAGGCGGTGGGAGGCGGCCGACGGCCGGGGAAGATCCGGTGAGGCGGGGGGGGGGGGTTCGGGATTTACCTCTGCGAAGGGCCAAGGTCTGGGCGACGGCGCCCAGGGCGGCGAGGGGCGCAGGGGGAGAAGGGGCGCCGTGGTCGGGGTGGCGGGGTCGCCGGCGATGAGGGGGGGACGAGGGGGATCGGCCCCGATCTAGATCGGGGCGGGGGAGGGGGGAAAGGGGATCGGGGGAGGGGAATGAGGGCGCTAGGGTTCCACCGACAGGGGGAGGGGGTGGATAAGGCGGGGAGGGGGCCGGTTGGGCCGGCCCATGGTGTGGCCGACTGGGCCAGGTGGGGGGGGGGGGCTGGCCCAGTTGGGCTGTGGGGTTTCCCCCCCCCCACACTGGTGGTTTATTTTTTTTTCTTTTCTTATTTTCTTGTTTTCTGTTTTAGTTTATTTAAAATACCAAAACACTTTACAAAAATTTGTGCACCCACCATAATTAGGTTTGTTATTTTTAACAACCCCCGAACATTTTAGTTTTAGTTTTTGAAAACTTTTATCTATTGCTTTTGTTTTGAATTTGATTTAGGCCGGGTTCGAATCAACGTGAGTTTAGTCACAGTAACCGAGGTGATCACTGTTGCTTAATCACCCGGGTGTTACATGTAGCTCCTTGCTTGCGTGTACTTTGGATGAGTAGTCACGGTTGCTTTTCTTCCTCTTTTCCCCCTTTCCATTCTACCTAGTTGTCACAACCAGATGCTGGAGCCCAGGAGCCAGACACCGTCGACGACGACTCCTACACCGGAGGTGCCTACTACTATGTTCAGGCCGCTGACGACGACCAGGAGTAGTTTAGGAGGATCCCAGGCAGGAGGCCTGCGCCCCTTTCGATCTGTATCCCAGTTTGTGCTAGCCATCTTATGGCACCTTGTTTAACTTATGTCTGTACTCAGATATTATTGCTTCCGCTGACTCGTCTATAGTCGAGCACTTGTATTCGAGCCCTCGAGGCCCCTGCCTTGTATTATGATGCTTGTATGACTTATTTATGTTTTACAGTTGTGTTGTGATATCTTCCCATGAGTCTCTGATCTTGATCATACATGTTTGCGTGCATGATTAGTGTATGATTGAATCGGGGGCGTCACTGGCCGTACGTATGCGCGAGTAGTCATTCGAGACCCTGCCCGATGTACGTACATGCCCATATTTACTTTCTTGTACCCTCGTTGTACGTACGTGTACGTGATATTGATGGGACTGCATGACATGCTACGTCCGCGCCTCTACTACGACACGTGCCCTTCCTTACTCGGCCACGGTTCATCGCTGCAGCTTGCAGACAGACCGATCGACCAGTATGTACGTACACGTTCGTGACCAGAATGACAACGCTACGTATGCTTCGACCAGGTGGGTCCCGACTATCAGGGAGGATAAGGAGGCACTTCCTTGCGTGCGAAGATATAGCTGGTGGGTCCCAGCTGTCAGGGGGAGAATCATATTTTTGCCTGTAATATGGACGCACTTCCTTGCGTGTGAAGATGTAGTTGGTGGGTCCCAGCAGTCAAGGGGAAAACATTTTTTCATGAAATACGGTGGCCCGTCCGGTTGGTCCTTGCCGTCAGGTGGAGGAATCATTATTTTGTGCGTAATAAGGAGGCACTTCCTTGCTGCGGCCATGGACCCAGCTGTCAGTCTCTCCATGTACAGTACTCTTCCAATGGAAGTCGTTCCTTGACCACATTAACCACGCCGTGCCGAGAGCACCAAGGCGATGGACGATGGCGAGGCCCGGAGCCGGGGAAGATGCGGCAGTGGATGCCCACACGGAGAGGAGTACGAGGGTTGACTGGTTCGGCTGCGGTGTGAGGCTGCCATCAGCGCAGAATAACAGGAGTTGTGAGTGAGTAGAGGGATGGCCTTGTCGGAGGTTGGAGTAGGGTGGGGCGGTCAGGCCTGCGCGGCAGCAGAGCCGGTGAAGGGAGGGACGAGAAAGCGGCACGAACGGCGCTGGTTTGGGCGGCTGGAGCAAGAAGACCAGAGGTTGAACAAGCACTACGGCCGTTGGATCGACATCGTACGGTCACTGGAGCTGGAATCGTTCATATTGACTAAGTTGACAAAGCCCTCCGTCCGCGTCAACTTAGTAGGCCCACAAGTAAGCCTCCCACTATGGTGGGTCCTAGCTAGCAGGGGGAGTATTCATTTTTTTGTGCATAATAAGGAGGCACTTCCTTGCGCGCGAAGATATAGCTGGTGGGTCCGAGCTGTCAGCGGGGGGGGGGGGGGACTTTTTTCACAAAATGCCCTTCCGGTGGGTCCCAACTGTCAGGTGGAGGAATCATTATTTTGCACATAATAAGGAGTCATTTCCTTGTGTGCGGCCGTGGACCCAGCTGTCAGCCTCTCCACGTACAGCCCACTTCTGATGGATGTCGTTCGTTGATCATGTTGACCACGCCGTGCCGAGAGCACCAGGGCAGTGGACGACGGCGAGGCCTAGGAAGGGAACGACACAGAGCCGGGGAAGACTTGGCAGTGGTTGCCCATGCGGCGGAGAGTACGAGGGTTTACTGGTTCGGCTGCCGTCGCCGGAAAATAACAGGAGGTGTGGGTTAGTAGAGGAATGGCATGGCCAGTGATGGAGTAGGGTGGGGCGGTGCGGCCTGTGCGGCAGCACAGCCAGCCAAGGGAGGCAGGAGCAGGTTGTCCCACCAGCGCTGGTTTGGGCGGCTGGAGCAAGAAGATCAGATATTGAAGAAGCAGCACAGGCGTTGGATTAACATCCCATGGTCACTGCTGCTAGAATTGTTTGTGGACTAAGTTGACAAAGCCTTCCGTACACGTCAACCTAGTAGACCCACAAGTCAACCTCCATACTGTCCCAAACAGCATGCAACCCAAAATTTCTAGCCAGATTCAAATTAATTTTAAAACCAAACATACCTTGATTTAAATCCAATGAAATTTTACCCGCACAAAAACAATGAAATTTAAAATATCAAAATCCGAAAGAAAAAAGTATTTTGGAACTAATTGCCTGTTTGCTGTATTTTTTCATTTTACAGCCCATTTATTATTACTTATAGCCCATTTTCTGGGTAAGCCCGGATGCATCCCTCCTCGTCTTGAACGATTTCCGGCCCAGCAGGGCGTAGAAAAGCAAGTAGGCCTACGTTGGTTATTCTGCAAAAACCAAGATAGCCGGGCTAGCCATTTTCAGAAAGGAAAAAACCTGGGTTGGTCATGTGGTAAACATATGAAATAAAAGCCTGGGCTAGACGAGCCACAACTCCTGTACAACCCAGTTGATACCCTTCTCTGTCCTGAAAAAAAAAAAAAATCTTTGCGCTGCTTTGGGTCCCTTTACCGCTATCCTCACCATGTACAGTCATCTCCTTATTCCTCTCGGTTGTTGACCATGTTGACAACACTGGAGGGCGGCGCCGCGGCGAGCGAACCAAGTCGGAGGACGATTGTGAGGCCTCGGACGGGAATGAACAGGAGCTGGGGAAGATGCGCAGAGTTTTAGGGTGTGATGTGGCCATGATGCGTACGCGGCAGCATAGCCAGCCGTGGGAGGCAGGAGCAGGCAGTCCCACCGGCGCTGGTTTGGCTTTGGCGCCTAGAGGAAGAAGACATGACAGACGTTGAATGTCAATCCAACGGTCAAGGTTGGCACAATCGTTTGTTGACTAAGCCGACACCAAGTAGCATACTTTTTTATATATAGGAAGAAAAGAAAAACTGGGCTCGTTCGCCTGATAACATTCCTGAAACTACGACCGTTCGATCTTGCATCGCAACTAAAACTGTGAGGAAAATGTGTTTGCCTGCCGTCCTCCTCCCAGGGAACGTTTGTCACATAAGTGACTAGAACCCTTGGTTTCCAATAAAGAGGTCTTGGGTTCGAGTCCCAGTAACTCTCAATTTTGTCCTCCTTCCTTCCTTGCAAAAAAAGAAAGAAAATCGAAGACTTGAGAAGGCGTACAAAACAAGCTAGTGTACCAGTAAAGAGACGTTGTTGAGTTTAGAAAAAAGAGAGACGTACTCCTGTAGCTGGTTCGAATCCAAACCTAGACTATGACTATATATGGTGCTATGCTACTCTGCAAGTAATGAAACTAACATATCCAACGTTCGCTTCTCCTCTTCTCTACTTACTCTGCCTAGCATCAAAAGCTCTGGCCGCAGAAATCATGTCCGTTGGCTACTCGTCCACCTGCTCTTCAGTAGGCAACAACCAGATATGCGCCAAGCCACCACCCGTACCATCGCCTGTGGGTCTCAGCACACCCCCGCCGGCACACGCACCATAGCCGGTTGCTCATCGCTACCCGCTGCCGTTGGTGTGGTGCCACTGCTGCAAATCACGCAGAGTCATCCGTCGCGTCTCAACCACAATCCTCAACCCTGGCCGAGTCTTCTACAAATGCCTGAATCATGGGGTAATAATATGTTTAAGAGTTGTTCTGCTGCTTTCAGTTGCTGATTTTTTTAATAGTTTGGTTGATGATCTTCCAATTTGATTCATGCAGAAAAGGGAAGATTCGTGTGTTTTGTATTTCTGGGAAGTTGCTGATGTGGGGGGAATGCAAGTACGTAATACCAGCAGGTTGGGGTGTTGGACAAGTAACTGAAGGAACGACAGAAGAGGAAGATGCAGAGGAGAAGGTTAAAGATGCAGTTCCTCTGATCATGGCCAAGCAACAGCTGTTGAACGGCCTTGACAACAATGAGGAGATGAAAGAGCTTGTGAAGATAATGGGCAAAATCGATGTGCTCTGTAGGATGATTGTCTCCTTATTTGCAGTGTATGTAGCACTCGTGATGTATTTAGTGGCTATGACATGAGCACTTTGCTGAAACTAGTAATGAATGAAACATATTTAGCAGGGTGGGAGTAGTGTTGTGACCATCTAATGATTTCTATTAACGGAAATCGGGGGGTATCCCCTTTTGCTCATAAATAAATAAATAAATAGTAGAGGCCCTTTTGCTAATAAATAAATAAATTAGTAGAGGCACTGCCGGGTCAGCTTTGTTCCCATTCGAAGACGTCGAGCAAATTGCATTCCAACAGCAAACTATGTCATCAAATACAAGTTTCACAGCCAAATATGATTACAACTAAACAACAATGTCATCATGTTTTAGTCGTCATACACTCACCAAACACTGAAAGCACAAGTGCTCCCTAGGTGGTTTTGGTAATTAATGTCAACATATCTCTTGTTGGACTAACTCTTTTATCTAGTATATTTCAGATGATTTCAACAATGGAGTGGCATGGACTAAAGGATATGGGAACCCCTTCAAGATGCTAAGGACAAAGGATTGGCTCAAGCTTCAATCTCAAGACTCTTCATTTTACATTTTAGTGATCCAAGATCACATTAAGTCTATAGGAAAAGCCAATACTATCAAGAAGGGATGATGTGTTGCTTAATGAGTTTCTTGCTCCACAGTGCTTAGTGATATGCTCCAAAAACCTCAACTACTTTCCCACTTCCACACATATGACCTAAACCTAAAGTCAAACTCGGCCCCACCGATTCTTTCTATCCGGCGCCACCGAGTTCAAATGTCATAGCCACTGCCACAAACCCTAGGCAAATCAGTTTCACCGATAGGGATCTCGGTCTCACAGAGATGGGATTGTAATCTCTCTGTGTATGTCCATTACCAAAATCGGTCTCACCGAGTCTGTGTAATCGGTACTACCGAGATTACAATGCAAACTCTCTGGTTAACTTATTACCAAAATCGGTCTCACCGAGTTTGAGTAATCGGTCCCACCGAGTTTGCCTGACCAACTCTCTGGTTAGCTAATTACCAAAATCGGTCTCACCGAGTTTGTCGGTCTCACCGAGATTACGTTATGCCCTAACCCTAACCATATCGGTCCTACCGAGTTGCATATCGGTCCCACCGAAAACCCTAACGGTCACTAGGTTTACTGAATCGGTCCGACCGAGTTTGTTGATCCGGTCCCACCGAGTTTGGTAAATTGTGTGTAACGGTTAGATTTTGTGTGGAGGCTATATATATACCCCTCCACCTCCTCTTCATTCGTGGAGAGAGCCATCAGAACAAGCCTACACTTCCAAAGATCCTATTTCTGAGAGAGAACTACCTACTCACGTGTTGAGGCCAAGATATTCCATTCCAACCACAAGAATCTTGATCTCTAGCCTTCCCCAAGTTGCTTTCCACTCAAATCTTCTTTCCACCAGATGCAAATCTTATGAGAGAGAGTTGAGTGTTGGGGAGACTATCATTTGAAGCACAGGAGCAAGGAGTTCATCATCAACACACCATTTGTTACTTCTTGGAGAGTGGTGTCTCCTAGATTGGCTAGGTGTCACTTGGGAGCCTCAGAGCAAGATTGTGGAGTTGAAACAAGGAGTTTGTAAGGGCAAGGAGATCGCCTACTTCGTGAAGATCTACCGCTAGTGAGGCAAGTCCTTCGTGGGCGACGGCCATGGTGGGATAGACAAGGTTGCTTCTTCGTGGACCCTTCGTGGGTGGAGCCCTAGGTGGACTCACGCAACCGTTACCCTTCGTGGGTTCAAATCTCCATCAACGTGGATGTACGATAGCACCACTTATTGGAACCACGACGAAAACATCCGTGTCTCCAATTGCGTTTGAATCCTCCAAAACCCTTTCCTTTACATTCTTGCAAGTTGCATGCTTTACTTTCCGCTGCTCACATACTCTTTGCATGCTTGCTTGTTATGTATTGAGAATGTTAAACTTGTGCCTAAACTCCACTTAAATCTAAAGAAGTTAAAAACTGCAACTTTGGTACTTAGTGTCTAATCACCCCCCTCTAGACACCTCTTCTCAAGATCCTACAAGTGGTATCAGAGCTTTGGTCTCCATTGCCTTGGTTTAATCACCATTGGATGAAGATGGATGAGTCTACTTTGGGGATTCTTAGACATAGAGTGCCTATTCTTGATGGAGAGTATTTTCATGAGAGGAAAAATGAGATGCTTGTAATTTTCAATCAATATCATTTGAACAAGTACATTGCTAGCCCTTGTGCACCTCATGTTGATCCTATGCATCCTACCCTTGATGAATCAATTGACATGACTAGGAATCTTAGAACTGTTAATCTCATCACTAGAGGCTTCCCTAGAAACTTAATTAGAATCTTGCCTACTCTTGAGTGTGCCTACACTATATGGAAATTTCTTGAGGAACGCTTTCCAAATTATTCCTTGAAAAATAGATGAGATTCTCTATAAGTCTATTGCCTTGAGTAAGATGAATACTAGTGATCCTATGTTTGGTGATCGTCTATTTGAACTTACAAACCTTATGCGTGCCAAAGGAGATGTTGGAATTATTGGTGATATTATTTCCGAAGCAATAAGAATTCATAAGCAAGATCATTGTCAAACTCACTCTAATGAATTACCCTCTCTAGGACTTGATCCACCACATGACGGTGTTGAACATGGATACTATGATGAGGATGATGATAGTGACTTCGATCTTGATGATGCAATGAGACATTTTGGTCTTATGGCAAATCTTGAGGATATGTGTCAGAGGAAAGGAATGGGTTCTTGACAGTGGATGTACCGATCACATGACCGGAGATACATACATGTTTCGTGAGCTTGCTGAAAATGATAGTCCTCGAAAGTATGTCACTTTCGGTGACAACTCAAAGGGTAAGGTGGTTGGTCTCGGTAAGGTGGCCATCTGACATGATAGCTCCATTCAGAATGTCATGCTCGTTGAATATCTTGGCTACAACTTACTTTCAGTATCTAGACTTGCTGATTTCGGTTTCAATGTCCTATTTACTGAAGTAGATTGCCAAGTGTTTCATCGAGACAATCATAAAATGGTATTTACCGGTATACGTAGAGGTGATATTTACATTGTTGATTTCTCTAAAAAGGCACAACCTAAAACTTGCTTCATTGCTAAATCTTCAAAAGGTTGGTTATGGCATAGACGACTAGGTCAGGTTGGCATGAGAAACCTTGACAAGCTTATTAAAAGAAATCATATCCTTGGAGTTAACGATGTCATATTTGATAAGGATAGACTTTGCAGTGCTTGTCAGGAAGGTAAACAGGTTGGAGGAAGGCATCCCGTGAAGAACATCATGACCACAAGGAGGCCACTCGAGCATCTTCATATGGATCTCTTTGGTCCCAACGCTTACAAAAGTCTCGGTGGAAATTCTTTTGGTCTAGTCATAGTTGATGATTTTTCAAGATTTACGTGGGTATTCTTTCTCGATGATAAATCGCAGGTCCAAAAGATCTTCAAAAACTTCGCTAGGAAGGCCCAAAATCAATTTGACGTGAAGATCAAGAAGGTTCGCGGCGACAACGGAACGGAGTTCAAGAACGCAAATGTGGACACCTTTCTTGACGAAGAAGGAATTTCACACGAGTTCTCGACTACGTACACATCTCAACAAAATGGAGTTGTTGAGAGGAAGAACGGACGCTCATCGAAATGGCGAGAACGATGCTTGATGAGTACAAGACGCGAAGCACTTTTTGGGAAGAAGCGGTTGAGACAGCTTGTCATGCAACAAATCGCTTGTATCTTCACAAGCTACTCGGCAAGACGGCATACGAGCTCCTCACCGGTAACAAACCCCAAGTTGGATACTTTCGAGTATTCGCTCAAAGTGTTACATTCTTGATAAGCATCGTCGTTCAAAATTTTGCCCCTAAGTCTCATGAAGGTTTCCTACTTGGTTATGGCTCAAACTCTCACACATACCATGTCTACAACAATTTCACCCGAAAGGTTGAAGAAATGGTAGATGTGAAGTTTGATGAATCTAACGGCTCGCAAGTAGAGCAATTGCCAATTGATGTAGGTGACAAAGATCCTTCGGAAGCAATCCAAGACTTGTCTATTGGCAAGGTCCGTCCAACGGAGGTGAAGGAGAGTACCTCATCTGTCCAAGTGGAAGCTTCTACTTCACGACAAGGTGAACCAAGAGTTGATACGGAAGCATCCACAAGTGGAACACACCAAGATGAAGAAAACAAGGAAGAACATCATGAACGTCAACAAACTCCTTCTCCACCACGACAAGAAAACAACAACGCCAACAATGAAGAAGATCAAGAAGAAGAAGAAGAACAAAGATGAAGAAGATGTTCAACCAAAACACAAGCAAAAGCTTTCACGAGTTCGAGCAAGAATTGCTAAAGACCATCCCGTAGAGCAAATCTACAATGATATTCAAACCGGGAGAATCACTCGCTCTAAAACTCATTTAGCTAACTTTTGTGAAAACTATTCTTTCATCTCTAGCATTGAACCTATGAAGGTCGAAGAAGCATTGGAAGATCCGGATTGGATAAATGCTATGCATGAAGAGCTACACAACTTTGAGAGAAACCAAGTTTGGACATTGGTTGAGAAGCCCGACAACAACCACAACATCATCGGTACCAAATGGGTGTCTCGCAACAAGCAAGATGAAGATGGACAAGTAGTTCGCCAAAGCACGTCTAAATGCGCCCAAGGCTACACACAAGTCGAAGGTATGGACTATGGTGAGACTTATGCTCTCGTTGCTAGACTTGAGTCCATTCAAGCATCTTACTTGCCTATGCTAATCACCATGATATCACCTTGTACCAAATGGACATTAAAAGTGCTTTTCTAAATGGTGAAATAGAGGAGGAAGTTTATGTTAAACAACCTCCGGCTTTGTCAATCCTAAGAAACCAAATCATGTTTACAAACTTCACAAAGCCCTTTATGGTCTTAAACAAGCTCCTAGAGCTTGGTATAAATCTTGACCAAGTTTCTTCTTGAAAAGGGATTTGAAATTGGGAAAATTGATTCCACACTTTTTACTAAAAGGATTAATGGAGAATTATTTGTATGCCAAATTTATGTTGATGATATCATATTTGGATCAACTAACCCTCATTTTAGTGAGAAGTTTGGAAAGCTATGTCGGAGAAGTTTGAGATGTCAATGATGAGTGAACTCAAATTCTTTCTTGGATTGCAAATCAAGCAAACTAAGGAAGGTACTTTTGTTTCTCAAACGAAGTACACTAAGGACTTATTCAAGAAGTTCAATATGCAAGAGTGCAAAGGTATGTCTACACCCATGCCTACTAGTGGACATCTTGATTTGACCAAAGATGGTAAACCAGTTGACCAAAAGGTTTATCGCTCTATGATTGGTTCATTGTTATACCTATGTGCTTCACGTCCCGACATTATGCTAAGTGTGTGCATGTGTGCAAGATATCAAGCTGCTCCTAAAGAATGTCATCTTAAGGCCGTAAAAAGGATAGTGAGATACTTAATTCATGCACCAAATTTTGGCATTTGGTATCCTAAGAGGGCCTCTTTCGATCTTGTTGGCTACTTCGACTCGGACTATGCCGGAGACAAGGTTGATAGAAAGTCCACTTCGGGTACTTGTCAATTTCTTGGTAGATCTCTTGTGTCTTGGTCCTCCAAGAAACAAAACTCGGTATCCTTATCTACCGCCGAAGCGGAATACATTGCCGCTGGTTCATGTTGCACTCAGTTACTTTGGATGACCCAAACTCTTAAAGATTATGGGATATATGTGAAACATGTTCCAATGCTTCGTGACAATGAAAGTGCTATCACAATTGGTCATAATCCCGTACAACATTCTCGAACAAAGCATATTGAAGTTCATCATCATTTCATTCGAGATCATGTTGCTAAGGGTGACATTAAACTTAAGCATGTTCGCACCGAAAAGCAATTAGTGGATATATTTACTAAACCTCTTGATGAGAAAGTTTTTTGCAGGACGTGAGCTTATGACTAATCCATGATATCTCTCTTATGATGAAAATCTTACGTCTTGGAAATATTTGCATCTTGCATGTTATCTAACCCATGTAGGTACTTGGTTGAACCAAATTCCATGAGATTGTAATCTACTCACATCTTGTGCAGTCTCTACATCACCAAGTCTCTACACTATGGTGGTTGAAGACAAGGAAGCACGAATCATTCACACATATCCTTTGACAAACTCTATGATTGAGCTTTATTATTAACATTTTTTTTGGATACACATGTGCTACTCCGTGCAAGAACTAATCCATGTAGGTAGATGGACTCAAATTCCAAGTGGTGCCCCCAACTCTTGACGAGATACATCAACCTTGAGCAACCCACACAAGTTCAACTACATGGTCAACACCACCAACCAAGGCATGTTATTCCATCTTAGAGAATCTTTACTCCGATTCATGAGCTAAAGCAACTCGACAAGATGAGAGTACATCAAGATGCTTAAACGAAAAATGGTAACCCCATTTTGAGCTTAAACGATGAGTATGACCTATGATCAAGTGATCTCACTTGACTCCTAAGTCAATATACTCTAACATAGGTGACTTTGTCACCGACCATCTCTAGATGAAGTTCTCTCGTGTTCTTTTCTGAGTTTTTGCATTTGTCTCATGCATATTTGTTTCCCCTTTCAAAAAAAACTTCATCTAGATTCCTTTCTTTTCTTTTCAGTTGCTCTGCATTTCCTGCATCAAATTCTTTGCATATCATTCAGTAAATTCCTTGCAAATCTTTGTGAGATCTTACTAGTATAGTGAGCTGAGGTGACAAGTGTTTTCTCTGTGATGAACTCAGTTTCACCGATTTGTTGTTTTCGGTCCAAGCGAATCCTTTCGGTACAACCGAAGCATACCACTCGGTGCCACCGATTTCACAACAGGAAAAACAGCTTGCCACTTATTCTGAGTTTTTCTTCTGATCCAGCTCCACTCAATGAATCTTGTCCTCTACAAGCATCACATTTTTTATCCAGTGCTTTGTGTTGTGACTCAAGGACCAAACCCATTCACAACAAATTCCAGAAGACCCTTCTTGGAAATTGATGTCAAAGGGGGAGAGAGAGATCACATCAAAGCTTATCACTTCCAAAGGGAGAGAGTATTACTTCCACAGGGGGAGAAAGAGATCTCTAGGGGGAGAGAATACTCAAGTAGAAAGTATTTCTCAAGGATCCCAGATGCTTGATGTTCAAGAGGAAAGTATTTCTCCTTAGGTGGTTTTGGTAATTAATCTCAACATATCTCTTGTTGAACTAACTCTTTTATCTAGTATATTTCAGATGAGTTCAACAATGGAGTGGCATGGACTAAAGGATATGGGAACCCCTTCAAGATGCTAAGGACAAAGGATTGGCTCAAGCTTCAAGCTCAAGACTCTTCATTTTACATTTTAGTGATCCAAGATCACATTGAATCTATAGGAAAAGCCAATACTATCAAGAAGGGATGAGGTGTTGCTTAATGAGTTTCTTGCTCCACAGTGCTTAGTGATATGCTCCAAAACCCTAAACTACTTTCCCACTTCCACACATATGATCTAAACCTAAAGTCAAACTCGGCCCCACAGATTCTTTCTATCCGGCGCCACCGAGTTCAAATGTCATAGCCACTGCCACAAACCCTAGGCAAATCGGTTTCACCGATAGGGATCTCGGTCTCACCGAGATGGGATTGTAATCTCTCTGTGTATGTCCATTACCAAAATCGGTCTCACCGAGTCTGTGTAATCGGTACTACCGAGATTACAATGCAAACTCTCTGGTTAACTTATTACCAAAATCCGTCTCACCGAGTTTGAGTAATCGTCCCATCGAGTTTGCCTGACCAACTCTCTAGTTAGCTAATTACCAAAATCGGTCTCACTGAGTTTGTGTAATCGGTCTCACCGAGATTACGTTATGCCCTAACCCTAACCATATCAGTCCTACCGAGTTGCATATCGGTCCCACCGAAAACCCTAACGGTCACTAGGTTTACTAAATCGGTCCGACCAAGTTTGTTGATTCGGTCCCACCGAGTTTGGTAAATTGTGTGTAACGGTTAGATTTTGTGTGGAAGCTATATATATACCCCTCCACCTCCTCTTCATTCGTGGAGAGAGCCATCAGAACAAGCCTACACTTCCAAAGATCCTATTTACGAGAGAACTACCTACTTACGTGTCGAGGCCAAGATATTCCATTCCAACCACAAGAATCTTGATCTCTAGCCTTCCCCAAGTTGCTTTCCACTCAAATCTTCTTTCCACCAAATCCAAATCCTATGAGAGAGAGTTGAGTGTTGGGGAGACTATCATTTGAAGCACAAGAGCAAGGCGTTCATCATCAACACATCATTTGTTACTTCTTGGAGAGTGGTGTCTCCTAGATTGGCCAGGTGTCACTTGGGAGCCTCCGACAAGATTGTGGAGTTGAACCAAGGAGTTTGTAAGGGCAAGGAGATCGCCTACTTCGTGAAGATCTACCGCTAGTGAGGCAAGTCCTTCGTGGGCGGCGGCCATGGTGGGATAGATAAGGTTGCTTCTTCGTGGACCCTTCGTGGGTGGAGCCCTCCGTGGACTCGCGCAACCGTTACCCTTCGTGGGTTGAAGTCTCCATCAACGTGGATGTACGATAGCACCACCTATCGGAACCACGACAAAAACATTCATGTCTCCAATTGCGTTTGAATCCTCCAAAACCCTTCCCTTTACATTCTTGCAAGTTGCATGCTTTACTTTCCGCTGCTCACATACTCTTTGCATGCTTGCTTGTTATGTATTGAGAATGTTAAACTTGTGCCTAAACTCCACTTAAACCTAAAGAAGTTAAAAACTGCAACTTTGGTACTTAGTGTCTAATCACCCCCCTCTAGACACCTCTTCTCAAGATCCTACAAACACAAATCAACATACATAATAAGTGATGTTCTCACAGCAAAATACTAAACAACAAGTTCATCAGGTTTCAGTTGTCATATCAAACACAATTTCACATAGTAGATAAAAAAATGTCTTCTGACAGGCAAATACGACAAACGCAATCTAATCATCATCTGCAGCAGCAGCGTCAACATCTTCGCCATTTGTATCAGTGTGAATCGTAATTCCCCCTAGTGTCATCTTCTTCTTCATCCTCAATGTCCTTGAAAGTTGGCTTCTTATTGATCAACTCTCGTATATCCATAGCCCGATAGGCAGTCTTTTCGCCATCGTCATTGACATGATGGTTCTCAAAGATATTAGGAACATTTGTGGAATCTTCTACATCAGGAGCAGTGTAAGCATCATCTTTTTGTGCAACTTCATTAAACGAATTCCTCTGCTCAAACCTTTGCAATACTCTCCAGTCATTGCTACATGCAAATGTGTCTTCCAAGAAAAATATATGTGTTGCTTGATTTGCCAAAATAAAAGGCTCGTAGGTCTGGTACGCCGCCTTGACATTGATGGATTTGAAATAGTCATCAGCTCTGGGTTTTGCGATCCTGGAAAGCAGGTTATGCCAATGACAACACAACAGAACCACACACCGATGAACATCGAAACTGGAGATATGCTGCAACTGAACAATGTCTATTATGTTAGCATACATTTCAGTTGTCTCTTTGCCATACGTATCCGTGCTCATGATGGCACTGTTTTGTGTCTTCCTGCCTTCGTCGCGTGCAAGGGTGTTGTAGCGCACGTCTCCAAGAATGCAAGATTCATAATGTCTTACCCGAGTATCAGGACCCATTGCTAGTGCGTAAAGGGCATCATTAACTGCCTGCCCATCCTCCCACATCTTCTTAACCTATGGTTAGAAAATTGACAAGCTGATCATCTTATGTAGTCAATATATTAAAAAAACTGACAGTGCAATGCAAAAGCTTACATGGCTATTGAACCATTTCGCAAATCCTACCACAATTAGTTTGTCAATGTTTCTTGGATTTTGCGGCAGTAACTCCTTTTTGTAGATGCTGCACAACATAGTGATCGCGTCAAACATCTAAATATATAAGAATGTGCTGCAAGTTTAGTAGATTACGATGTATAAGCTGCAGTACTTAGCACTTACTCGATATAAGGTAGAATCTCAGGACAGTTATTCAACACATACCAAACCATTTTGTAAAAATCTTTAGGTTTGTCATCTTGTCGACTCTTCCCTGTAACTTGAACAGAACAATCGAAAACATTGAGCCCAGGATTGCCTTCACTCACCTCTTTGCTAAGCTGATCAGCTGTTTCAATGTATTTTGAGCAGAATGTCAACGCTTCTGTAGCAATGTAGGCCTCTGCAATGGAACCCTTGGGTCTAGATCTGGTCCTAGCATAGCCCTTGAAAGTGCCTAACCGCCTTTCAATAGGGCACATCCAACCATACTGTATTGGACCTCTAAGTAGTGCCTCGTCATGTAGATGAACAGCCAAATGCACCATCACATCAAAGAAGGCTGGAGGATATATCTTCTCAAGGTCGCATAGGATACTTGGTATCTTGTCTCTAAGATGCTCCAAAGCATCTATCCTGATATTTCTACTGCAGAGTTCCCTGAAGAATTGTCTCAACTCTACAACTGCTCTATATAAGTCAGAGCGGCCCAATCCTCTAAGGATAACAGCTAAAACACTTTGAAGTAGGACGTGGCAGTCATGAGTTTTCAAACCCTTGTACCTTGTTTCCATCTGCACTGACTCTCCTTTCAGGGTTGGAAGCAAATCCATGTGGGAATCTCACACGTGACAGGACCTCGCAGAATTCTTTTCTTTTTTACCTTTTCCAAGACGTACACAACTGGTGCCATATCCCATGGTTTACCTTCATCTTCCACCTGCAAATCCTTTTTGATACCTAGGTGTGTCAAATCAATCCTAGATTTTAAGGTATCTTTCGTCTTGCCTTCAATATTAAGAAGTGTGTCAATAATACTGTCACATATATTTTTCTCGATGTGCATCACATCAAGATTATGCCACAGATCCAAATCTTTCCAATACTCCCAGTCCCACAAAGTGGACCTGCGGGAAAACAGTAATCTCTCTTCTGCCCTGACACGCTTCCTTTTCCTGCTACCATTATCAGGATGGTTTCCTGGTGTAATATGCCTGACCTTCTCTAATTCCACTTGCAACTCATCGGCGGTGAGCCTTTTTGGCACATCACGTTTTTCATGCTTTGCATTGAACACATACCTTAGGTATTTTGTAGGACACGGCTTGTCCTTGGCAAGGAAACAGCGGTTTCCAATGTAACAGATCTTGCTAAGTATTGCGTATGACAGCGGATTCCTATCACGGAGAACACATGCATTGTAACCATGTGTCGTTCGCCCTGACATAGTGCCCAAAGCCGGATAATCATGGATGCACCAAATTATAACAGCACGTAGAAAGAAATCAGCTGGTGGGCTGCTATATAGGTCTCGAGTGAGAACACCCCTCCATAGTTTTTGAAGTTCCTCCACCAGAGGCTCCATGAATAAATCAATATCCTTTCCAAGACTTTTTGAACCTGGGATGAGCAATGCCATCATGTAGTTTGATTCTTTGGTGCAGACATTTGGACGCATGTTGTAAGGGATAACAAGCACTAGCCACATGCTATATGTGGCGCTCTGGTGGCCAAATGGGTTAAATCCATCTGAAGCTAAGCCAAATCTAATGTTTCTCGGGTCAGCATCAAACTTTTTGCGTTTCTGATTGAAGCTTTTTTAGTCACTACCATGAGACGGATGGCTCATTACATTATGATCTCTGTATTCCTGGTTCCTAGAATGCCACAGTACATCCTCTCTTGTTTCAGCATCATTAAACAACCTCTGCAATCTTGTTATAATTGGGAAGTGTCTCAGAACATTATGAGGAATCATCTTCATATCATCGCCATCTTTCCATCTTGATGATTTGCATTTTGGGCATTCACTTAAGTTGGCATAATCCTTCCAGAACAGAACACAATTATTCTTACAAACATGGATCATATCATATCCAATTCCAACTGCACGAAGGAAATTCTTCATTTTACTGTAGGTGTGTGGCAGCTCAGACGCGTCTGGGAAAGATTTGCGGAAAGCAGCCAACATTGCATCGAATGATTTGTTGGTCATTCGCTCAGATGTCTTCACCTGAAGAAAGGTGACCATAGCTGAGAATACTGACAGCTTATTTCCTGGGGTGAGAGCCACGTTGCATTGTTCAAACATGCGGGCCCACCATTTTTCTTCTGCAGGTAAAAGTTCATGAAATGCACGAGCATTTGTAGCATTGTTTCAATGTTGGTCAAACTCACTAGCTCCACCACCACCTCCTCCTCCTCCTCTTCCACCTGAGCATCAGGCAGATCAAGATGGTGATTTGCTGCTTCCACATAGTCAGTAACATTGATGTTCATAGATTCACCATGATGAACCCACCTAGTAGTATATGTGACCGACATCCCATGCAAGTGTAGATAATTTTGCACAGTTGACTGGGGTCTTGTAACTGAATGCATACAACTGCTACACGGGCAGAGCACATCTGATTTCAGACCACCGTACTCAGCTCTGATAAAGTTCATGAAGTTTTCAACCCCCTCGACATATGCAGCAGAGAATCTTCGAACAGATCTTATCCAAGTCATGTCCATTTGTTAGACATACAAATTAGTTCTTCTACTAGATATTACAGTAAAAAACATATATGTTTTTTTATGAAGTCCAGAAAAAAATACCTAGGTCGATGTCTAAAGCTATGGCAAGATATTTGGACAAGCAGATCTAAGTAACAAAATATATGTAAAGCTAATTCAGCAAACATATTTTAGTGCTAAATTATGGCAAGCTGTTTCAGCGGTCAATAAGGCCGAGCACACAGCCATCAAAGGCCATCTCAGCAACAAAGATCGAGTATAAAACGGTGTAGAGCTATTTCACCTAACAGATTGGCTACTAGACCATGGCAATCTACGTCACAATAAATATATGGCAGGATATTTTTAGCAACTAATCGGGCGTGGCATGCCATCTCAGCTAAGCAGATTGAGTGTAGAATAGGGCAAGGAAGCTTCTTAAGTAGAGCATATTGACTATAAACTACTTCGGCAAACAATGAGATTAACAGCGTCTATCAGCTAAAATTCAGCGCTACTCCGACATGCACGGGGCCTCAGTCTAGAATGTGCATACCGTGGGAGAAGCTGACCATCGTGCATCTCAACAAGAACATCACCAGCGGTACCGGTGCGGCTAGAGGATGGCAGTCTATGAGAGTGTACTGTGGGAGCGAGAGGATCGATGTGCGTCCCCTCGACGAACCGCAGCGCCGATGTATCAGCGCGGCGGGGAGGGTGGCTTTGGCAGAGCGAATGGAGTGGAGGGAGCCGGGAGGAGAGGGTTTGGGAATATTATTGGCTAGTTGGCCGAAGGGCGATTGAATTTGGGATTTGGGGGTGGGATTTTCGTGTCGTGGGCGTGTGAGCTGAGCCTGGCGCATGGTCGGTTTCTGCAAGTGCAGTCCCATGTGTCAGTGCAGAGGCAAGCCGAAGCGCGTTTTGTTTGCGTGAGTCGTGTGCAAGACCGACTGTGTGAGGGGTGCAATGCGACCGCGACAAGCGTGCTGTGAGTGTACCACCTTTTTTCCTTTTACTAGCAATATGCCCATGCATTGCACGAAACATCAAGATGCATTTTTTACAAAACACCTGTTAAGATTGACCCATGCAGGAGTAAACCCATGTGTAAAATCTAATGATATCTCGCGAATTTTATCAAAAAAATGGTATCTCGAGAATTTCATCAAAAAATGATATTTCGAGAAAGATGAGAGATAAGGTGAGGAGGAGTGGGGCGTGGTGGTGACTGGTGGTCGGACTGGGCGAAAGCATGGAGATGGACGCCGCCAGTAGCGGCCACCATGCCAGATTGTTCCAGGGACTTCCTTTTTTTAATTGATCAGCAATGAGGTTGTGGGAGATAAGGATGAACGAGGCAAGGCCTTATCTGTAAATGTGGAGAGAGGTACGGGTATCTTTTGTAAAATTGTCATAGTTTGCTTTCTATCCGTCAGATATAGATCGGACGGTCTATATTACAAGATGGCAGGCACACCATCATCACCAAATCGGTTTTTTTATAAGAGTAGAGAAACTTGGTGCTTCACCCCCTAAAAAAAACTTGGTGCTTCGCGCGATCCATCGCTACTACTACTAGTAATCCAGTAATCCCGACTAAAATAGCGCGGCCAGGTCTTTTCCCGCGCGATATGCCGGGAGGTTGGCTTAGTTGGTTTTTTAGGACGAGTAATGCTACACCTACGTAATCCCAGTTACGTAATAAACATAATGTGAAACGTGTGAGATGTTGATTGGAGATTGGGGGGAGGGGCCCACCACCATGAAAATCAGGGGGGAGAGAGAGGCAATTTATGTTAACCCTTTTGTAGGTTCCCGTAGATGTAGAAAGATGTGAACTGCGTGAATGTGTAGTGGACGTACTATTGGAGTGCCTAAGATAAATTGTGCATGTAGACCCTATGTGTTTATTTAATTCGCATGTTAGCTTTGTCTCGGGTCAAACCTTCTAATTTTATACACACAAACGAATCATAATTCCATATATTTTCATACTCCTACAATATATCTTACTATTATTGTGAAAGTTCATATACACCGGACGAGATTCATGCAAACATGGAAGATTTTCATTACTTTTCGAACTTTTATAGGACAGAAAAATAAAATAAACCCGACCCTAAATCTATTCTACGGCGGCGACTGACGTCCTCCATCTGCGATCTCCATGTACGGGGGCGGGGTTCAAGACCCGTGAAGTGAAGGTGCGGTCTCCAGCGAGGAAGAGTAGAACACGGGAGATGGACCAGCCAGTTGGCACACCATGCCCTGCCGCCTCCCATGCCCTACTCATCCTCCGAGGAGTCCCCGACCTCGGCGGTGCCGGTGGACGTGAGGTCGATGATGATGGACGTGGATGGTCTGCCGCTTCACCTGCCACATGCGCCACCGAACGTTGGACGGCAGCAAGTAGGACGTGTGGCTGACGGTGCTCCCGTCATCGGCCGCCAGCGTGGCCACCTCTTATCAAGATCGTTACATCTGAATATCACGAGAGAGAGATTAAACACATAGCTATTGGTAGAA
Organism: Aegilops bicornis; assembly: GCA_021605145.1. NCBI lineage: Eukaryota > Viridiplantae > Streptophyta > Magnoliopsida > Poales > Poaceae > Aegilops > Aegilops bicornis. The sequence continues at coordinate 34,144,158 of CM038673.1, forward strand.
ACCCTCAGCCCCGAGGGTGGACTACTCCCTCCTCATCGTGGTGGCCGCCGGGATGATGAAGATGGCCACCGGAGATGATTCTCCCCTCTGGCAGGATGCCGGAACGGGGTCTAGATTAGTTTTTGGTGGCTACAGAGCCTTGTGGCGGCGGAACTTCTGATCTAGGTTAACCCTGAAGGGTTTCGGAATATTTGGGAATTTATAGGGCGAAGAAGGGGTACAGTAGGCCACCGAGGTGAGCACAACCCACCTGGGCACGCCAGGGGGCCCAGGCACGCCCTGGTGGGTTGTGCCCCCCTCGGGGAACCACCCAGATGCTACTCTGGCCCATCCTGGGTGTTCTGGTCCATCAGAATTCTCCAAAAAGTTTTGCGGTGTTTGGACTCCGTTTGATATTGATTTCCTGCAATGTAAAAAACAAGCAAAAAACAGCAACTGGAACTGGGCACCGGGTCAACAGGTTAGTCCCAAAAAATGATATAAAGTTGCTATAAAATGATTGTAAAACATCCAAGAATGATAATATATTAGCATGAAAACTTCATAAATTATAGATACGTTGGAGACGTATCAGCATCCCCAAGCTTAATTCCTACTCATCCTCGAGTAGGTAAATGATAAAAGAAATAATTTATGAAGTGTGAATGCTAGCAAAGTGCATAAGTTTGATCAATGATAATTTCAATCACTTTTCCTAGCATCATAACAGCAATTATTTCTTATAAAACTTTGCATGTTAAAGTAGCAACCAATTCACATGTTAAGGTTCAAAGAAACTGAACAACCTATGTTCTCAGTCACCAAGTGATAGAGGCGAAGGTGTCAATTGCAATTCAACTTATTCAACGGAGTTTAAGTAAGAGCTCCACATAATCAACCATCATATAGTCTTCTATGATTGCTAACACTCACCGTGTACACATGAGCAAAACGTTTCAACCGGATACATAGAAAGATAGGGGCTTATTGTTTCGCCTCCCAACGCATTCACCTCAAGGGTGATGTCAACAATAATAACTCATGCTACCCATATTCAACTGGACATATGTGTGTAACATCCCAAATTTCCTATTTGGAATGTTTTACAATTATAGCTAAGCATCTATGCATGTTGTTTGAATTTGAGTGGAATCTGAAGTTTTGGGGTTTTGGAATTTGAATTCAAATTTTGGCAAGTGGAAATCATTTCAAAAAATTATGCCTGATAAATACTTGAGAAAAGTATGAGAGGAGTAAACAAGACACTCCAAAAATATCAGAGGAAAAACATTGCCAAAAGTTTTGAATTCAAATTTGATTTTTATTTGAATTTTGAAAAAAATGAATTTTTATAAAGTTTGGATTTTGCCCCTGGAAAAATGTTCAAATGATAGGGAATATTCCCCTGATCATTTTGGTATATATATATGTCCTATATAAAATATTTATAGTTTATATATTATCTCTGTTTTTGTTTTTCAAAAAACAATAAATTTGAAAAAGGGAAAACCCTCAGGCGCCAGCCAGGCCGACTGGCCCAGCCAGCACCTGGGCAACCCACCGCACCGGCCCACCAGGCGCCAGCCAGGCGGCCCAGCGAGCCAGCCCAACGAGCCAGCGCCCGAGCCCTCGCCCGAACCGGCTCCGGGTCGGTCGCCCGACCGAGAGCGCCTCAAGACACCCGCACGACGAGTGGGCCACCACCTCCCTCTTCCTCGCCACATACGCCTTGCGCCGGAGATCCCGAGATCTCCGGGATCTCACCTGATCTCCCCCGATTCGCTCCCTCGCGCAAGACGTCGCCCCCGCCCTATAAATACTCCCCCCCAACCCCGTTTCCCCCCCTCGCCCCTCGCCGGACCTCTCTCTCCCTCCGCACGCGCTCGCCGGAGCCCGAGCACGCCATCGCTGCCATTAGCCTCACCCCGACTCACCCCGGCCACCCCGATCTCGCCGGACTCCACCCACCGGACCCCCTCGTCGCGCCGCACCATGAGCTCCCGCCGTCGCCCCGACCACCGGAGACGCCGAACACTCGCCGCCGAGCCGCCCGCCCGTCGACGTCCGGTACGTCGCCGGAGTTTCCCTCCCTCGTCCGATCTAAACTCGACGGCTTAGATTAGAACCCCCGAAGGGGTATGATTTATTAGGTTAGTTGTTAGTGAACCGGGTTTTAGTCCGGTTTATTCTTAGTTAGGGTTTTTATTTTGAATCGGCCCGATTCGTTTAAACCCTAGGCCTGTTTAGTTATATTACGCACAGGGCGTTAGTTAGGCCCATTTAGCCCGTTTTTCTTTATTTTCTTTTTTCTGTTTTAACAGAATAGTTTCAGATTTGAAAAATTCATATCTTTTAATCTACTTAGTATTTTTTTATGATTCTTTTTTTGTTGGTTTGCAAATTTCTTATAGTTTCTGTAGAAAATATAATTGGCTATGTTAAAATTATTTAGAATTGCTTTATTTTAGATTTAGACAGAATAGTAAATCTGTTATAAATGAGTTAGGAAAATTATTTTTATATGATTCTTTTTGTCACAACTTTGTTTTGAAATTGCCTAACCGTAGGAATTTATTTGGGCATTTTAGGATTAATAAAAAAATAGTTTTAAACAGGATCATGTTATTCTTAATTAATTAACTAGCTACTGTTTTTCCTATTATTTTAATTAGCAAATAAATTTATTTTTCACATGTGATTGATTATTCTAGGTTAGTTTCTGTCACTTTAGAGCATGAACTTTTATTTATAATAAATAAAACTTTTATTTTATTTTTCCTTATTAGAAATTTCTTTAGGCCTAATAGGAGTTTTATAATAGCTTTTAAATTGATTCTTTTTGCTCCTAGTTGATTAATGCATTCTTTTATGTTAAGTTAATAAAAACCCATGCTTAGGTTATGTTAAGAAAAATTTTGTTATGAAAAACTATTTCTAGTTGTTGCTTGAAGTAGGAAAACTTTGAGTTGGTTTTCTTTGAGTTTTCCTTTGGGTTTTGATTCGTTTGTTTTGGTGTGCTATGTTACTATGCTATTGTGTTAAGTGATCATATGCTATATGCTTATTGTGATTATTGTTTGTCTCGGTAGAATTTCCGGAGTGCGAAGCTTGCTACTACGAGTCCTTAGCTTACGAAGATCGTCAGCAAGGCAAGTCATTGATCATGTTCTTCCAATACCTATGATTTTATTGCATTAGTATTATACCTCCCCACCATGCATGCAGTAGGTGAAATTTTGAAGTTATGTTCTTGAGTAGTATCATGTGGTAGGATAAACCAATTCCCCTTGTTACTATGACCCGGGACGAAGTAGTTTATCTTGCTATGCTCGTAGACGGGATTGGTTAAGTGAATTCATAAGAAAGATGTGAGAGTCAAGATGATGACAAACCCCATGAACTTCAAACTCAATATGGACTTCGGAATTCACTACTGGGTGGAGGACGGTTGACGGGCACCCTGGAGAACCCAGTGGTTGGCCGGGATGCATGGAGAAGCGCCATGACATCTTGCGGAAAGCTTCACCCAGCCACGAAGAGACGGATGTATACCCCATTGACCGGAAGCTTAATCGCAGCCGCAAGCCATTATGGGCTCTGGCTGGGTCAACCCTAGTTGTGACGCTGGCCGGACGGTACTACGAGATGTAGAAGAACGGTAGGATTGGATGGGTACCGGCGGGCCGTAAGAACTCTTCTAAGACCCTGTTTCATTCATCACGTCTTCAAACACCATGAAGTGCGAAGACTTAAAAGGAGGGAATGATTCTTGCGGGTAAAGTGCGCAAACCTCTGCAGAGTTAAAGATCTAATCGATTAGTCGTGTCCCCGGTTACGGACAATTTGAGCCTCTGGAACTTGGAAGTATTCGGAAATCTCAACACTAAAACTAATAAATTAATTTGAGGGGGTTATGACTTAATAATTTGGGAATGAGACATTGGTTGGCGGAACCATCTCAATAACTACCAACAATTTTGTAGTATTTGCAAGCAAGTCCACTGTAGTAGGGAAAAACTGGCTTTTCGCAAAATGATGAAACTTAGAGCCCCACAGCCAAATTGCATATAGTGTTAGTAATTTTTATTGTTATTCTCTTCATGACTTGCCAGCATATTCAAAATGCTGACCTACACGGCTGCAACGTCTTATGTTGCAGAGGAGTATTCCGATCAGGATTGAGGCTACGCTCCGCGCTTGGCGATTGCTATTTCGTCTACGCTTCCGCAGCTTTACTAGTTTATTTCTCATGAGTTGGCCTTTGGCCGAATTTATTCTCTTGTAATAAAGACTCTATATGAGAATCGTGTAATAAATTCAGGTGTGATTGAACTTTGATTATTTCATCAATGTACTGTGAGTACCAGCATGATCTTGGGATGGTACAGACACAGAGACTTGACCGATTTTGGGTCGGGTCGCTACAATGTGCCTAGATCTTTCCTCACCACATGATACTTGCCAAAGGAGAAAAATAAAAAGGAATAGAGAGAAAAACTTTGACTCTTTGCATAAAAGTAAATACTGAAAAGTAAAAGATAGGCCCTTCACTGAGGGAAGAAGAGGTTTCCATGCGCTTATTTGTTTGTATGCTCAATAACTTAGTGAAAAAGAATGTCATGTTGTATTGCCCCTTAAGATGGCAACCTTTATTATGCAGTCTGTCGCTTTTATTCTTTGTCATCCAAGCTCGTACAACGCTCAATTTTCACTTACACTAAATGATCTCACTTTTAGAAGCAATTTTTATTGCCTTATTGCACCGATGACAACTTACTTGAAGGATCTTATTCAATCCTTAGGTAGGTATGGTGGACTCTTGAAAATAAGATTTGGGTTTAAGGTTTTTTGGATGCACAAGTAGTATCTCTACTTGGTGCGGAATTTTTGGCTAGCAAAGATGGGTGGCAAGCACCACATGTTGAAGGATCTATGACAATATAACTTCTATGTGAATATGAACAAACATAAAATGAACAAACATCAATCATTACGTTATCTTCCTTGTCCAACTTCAACAATTTTGGCATATAATATTTTGATGGGAGCTCACAATCACAAAAGATTTCCCTGATAGTGTATTTGCATGTGAAAGTTCTCTTCCTTATACTAATTATTCATGAATTTCTTTTATGACCAATATTGTGATTGTCAAGCCTCGAAAGATTTCACTTTCTAAACCCAATGTGAAGCTACCACTAGGCATGATATGATTTCAACTTCATGACATTCAATTTATTCAACAATTTACTCATAGGATACAAATGAAGCACAAGAGTAATTCCATAGAAAAAGAGCTTCGTTGACGGGATGTGAATGTTGCTTATCCAGCCTCCCGGGCAAGTATTTGAGGACTCTATTTTATTTAAAAACTTTCAGATCTAAGTATTTTATTAAAACATAAAGCAAAAACAAAATAAAATGACATTTCAAGGATAGCACAACTCATGTGAAGAAGCAAAAACTTAGGCTCAACCGAATACTAGCCGATAATTGTTGTTGAAAAAAGGTGGGATGCCTACCGGGGCATCCCCAAGCTTAGATGCTTGAGACTTCTTGGAATATTAAATTTGGATGCCTTGGCATCCCCAAGCTTGAGCTTTTGTGTCTCCTTGATTCTTCTCATATCACGGTTTTCCTACATCTCAAACGCTTCATCCACACAAAACTCAACAAGAACTCGTGAGATAAGTTAGTATAAACCAATTCAAAAACCTTATCATTCTCTACTGTAGCAAATCACTAAAATTATTATTCAACATTACATAATAAATGCCTCTGCATAGTGAATACTCCTATCCTCAAATAGAATCATCAAACAAGCAAACATATGCAACCAATGCAAACATAACAGCAATCTGCCAAAACAATACAGTTTGTAAAGAATGCAAGAGTATCCATACTTATCTAACTCCAAAAATTATGAAAATTTAGCACAATGTAGAAAATTTATCAGAGGTTATTTTTTAAAAAGTTTCAACACTTTATCACATTCTGACTTTTCTATGGAATTTTTGCAACAGCGGTAAACTTTCTGTTTTCAAACAGCAACATGTAGACTTGTAAAATAAGCATGGAAAAGGCTATCAATGCCAATTTTATTGAAATAAAAGATGGAATACATTATTCTAAATAAAAGAAAGCAAATCCTAACAAACTAAATTAACGCTCCAAGTAAAACTCATATCATGTGACGAATGAAAACATAGCTCCAAGTGAGGTTACCAATAATGTTGAAGACGAAAGAGGGGATGCCTTCTGGGGCATCCCGAATCTTAGTTCCTTGGATATTACTCGAATATTTCCTTGGGGTGCCTGGGAATCCCCAAGCTTAGGTTCTTGTCACTCCTTATTCTCGTCATATCGATATCTCACCCAAAACTTGAAAATTTCAATCACACAAACTTAACAGAACTTTGTGATAGAGGTTAGTATGATAAAGAGCAAACCATTTCACTTTTGGTACTATCAAAGACAAGATTCATAATTGTTCTCACACAATTCCTACTGTAGCATATCATTTCCACAATTTATATTGAGCAATATAAGCCATAGTAACTAGAAATCAAGCAAACTATGCATTGAAAATAGAATCTGTCAAAAACAGAAAAATCTGTAATGATCTACAGAATAACCATACTTCTGCTACTCCAAAAAATATGAAAAGTTAGGACCACATGAGCAATTTGTATATTAATCTTCTGCAAAAAGAATCAACTCAAAAGCACTCTTCTGTTAAAAATGAGAATTATTTTCCTGAGTGCAAAAGTTTCTGTTTTTCAGCAAGATCAGAGCAACTATCACCCAACGTGATCCTAGAGGCTTTACTTGGCACATTATTGAAACAAAAAAGCAATAAAACATGATCAATACAGTAGCATAATCATGTGGACACATAAAAACAGTAGGTAAAAGTGTTGGGTTGTCTCCCAACAAGCGCTTTTCTTTAATGCCTTTTAGCTAGGCATGATGAGTTCAATGATGCTCGCATAAAAGATAAGAATTGAAACATGAAGAGAGCATCATGAAGCATATGACTAGAAAATTTAGGTCTAACACACTTCCTATGCATAGGGATTTTGTGAGCAAACAACTTATGGGAGCAAGAATCAACTAGCATAGGAAGGCAAAACAAGTGCAACTTCAATACAATCAACACATAGAGAAGAAATTTGATATTATTGACATATGTAAGAGCATAAGTTCCTTCCTCATAATAATTTTCAGAAACATCATGAATGGATTCAACAATATAACTATCACATACAACACTCTTTTCATGATGCACAAGCATAAAAGATTTATCACTCTTTATGGCATACATGTCATCATAATAATCATCATAGATAGCAACTTTATTGTCATAGTCAATTGAAACCTCTTCCAAAATAGTGGATGTATCACTAAATAAAGTCATGACCTCTCCAAATCCACTTTCACCAGTATTGTAATAAGATTCAACACCCTCCAAAATAGTGGGATCACTACTACCTAGAGTTGACACTCTTCCAAACCCACTTTCATCAATGTAATCATCATAAATAGGAGGCATGCTATCATCATAATAATTTTTCTTATCGAAAGTAGAAGGAACCAAAGGATCATATTCATTAAGCAAAGCATCCCCAAGCTTAGGACAAGCATTATTTCCAGCAAATAAATCTTCAAACATTTCATACTCATTAAACATAGCATCCCCAAGCTTGTGGTTTTGCATATCATAACAATTATTCTTATCAATAGCATGAATGGCTCCAATAGTATAGCAAACATTATTATCATATTCTTCCAAGCAAGTGCTAAAAAGATTTTCAAGATCATAAGGGACATCATTGTCTTCCATCAATATATTTGATTCACTTTCATGAGGCACAATGGTGATAGGAGCAACATTAATTGGGAGAGATACCTTTTTACCTCTATTCTTTCGTCTTTTCTTCTTCTTCACCACATCATGTGTGGGTTTAATTAATTTTTTCAAGCTCCTAGATGAAGAAATTGATTGGATGGGAAGCTCCTCCTCGTTACCCGATTCATCATAATAAACACTAGGAGGGTATTGGGAATTATTTTACCTTTCATTAGTACCCTCTTCATATTCTATTTGTTTTCTTGTCTTTAGATAGTTGACAATATAAGGATTCTCAATGAAATTTACCGCACAAAACATATAAATTTCCTCTAGATCAAAATCAAGAAATCTCTCGAGATTAAATTTTGGAATGCCCTTAGTTATACGTTTCATTTCTTCATATCCTAAAAGAAGACTAAGTTGTTTATGATGCTCAAGGGTAATCAAGTTATCACAATTTTTGGACACGATTTGATCATGAAACAATTTGCAATGGAGATTTAAATTACCATGATCATTGCAAAGTTCACAAGGATGGCAAAAAAAATAAATCTTTCAGCACAATCATCTAGCCTCTCTTGCAACTTTTTTGTTTCTAAATATTTATGCTTCTTACAAATGTTTTCTTCCCTTTTTGGTGTGCAAATGCACTCCCAATTCACTTGTCACAGCCCTAGCTTAGTCCTTGCCCGACTCTGTATAAGCATCCATGCATCATGTTTAAATTTAAAGAAACTTGAAATGGGGATGACAGAACCCCCAGCACCCCCCCCTCAAAACAACTAGGGTTTACTAAAATATTTTTCAATGAACCTGAAATGCCCTTCTAAAAAGTCCACCTTTTTTGTCTTGGGTTAGGACCTCTGACAAAATGGGTTCACAATTTTCTAGGTCATCACAAGGTCATTGAATTAAATCATATGTACTTTGCATTTGGGACTTTAAATGGTAGTAAATATTTTAAATGCTCAAATAATTCTGGAAATAAGTGTGGGCTGTTGGAAATAATCTAAACAGAGCCTATGATTATTTTCAGGATTTTTGAAGGTGTCTAACTATTTTTAATAAAGCCACAAACTTACAGAAAAATAGAAAAACAGAATTTAAAAGAGAGGGAGGGAACTTACCTGGCCGCAGCCCACTGGCCGGCCCACCTGGCGGCCCAGCGCTGTGCTGGCCCATGCCAGCCAGCTGCTTGCTCTCGCCAGAGCAGGCAGAGAGGTGACACCGGCGAAACTCGCCACGGCGTCAGCTGCTTGCCGCCCCGCGCGCCTGAACGCCTGGGCAAGCTCCACGTCGCCGCCCCGACCCCGCGGACACCTCACTCGCTCCCATGCCTCTCTCCCTCGCTCTCCCGCACCATGGCCGATGCTGCCGCGCCCGCGCCACCGTGAAAACCGTGTCCGCCGTCGTCCCCGTGCCGCGCCACCGTGTCTAGAAGCTCCACCGCCCTCCTCTCCTTCGGGCAAGCCGAGCCCCGAGCGCTCGCTTGCCCCGCAGCCTCCGCAACAACCTCGCCCGACTCCGCCACCGCCGGAGATCCCCTTCATCGTCACCGCCGATACAACTCGTCCCCGACCACGCCGTCTGCTCCTACGTGATCGCCGTGAGCTGCTGCACCTCCCCATCCTCTCCGTTCTCTCTCTCGAGCACCCTAGCGACTGCACGAAGCATCACCGCATGTGCCGCCATCGAGCTCGTCGCCGACGTGACTCCGGCCACCCACTGGCCACACCCCCATGTCCAACACACTCCCCGCACTCGCAGAAACCCGTAGCACCACTCCACGCGCCTCGCCGTGCCCCGTAGCTTTGGGTTCGACTTCACCCGACTCCGGCGACCGCCAAGGTCGTTGTCGGCGACGTTTCCGGCCACCCCGAGCTCCACCACTGCCACCAAATGACGCAGTTCGTTCCCAGCTACGCGTAGATGGTCTCCGTCGTCCATTTGGTTGCCGGAGCACGAAACCGCACTCCCACCGCCGCGTCTGGCCTCGCCGGCGGCTAAACACCGGCGGGTTTGACCGAGTTGCCTTTGACTGGGTGGGCCCAGGTTGACATCCCCCCTGAGTCTATGATAAGTGGGGCCGCTCTGCTAATTAACTTAGATTAGCACTAACTAAATTTAGTTAGTTTAAATAACTACTGACAGACGGGACCCACTGGTCGGCTTGACCTGCATCGCTCCGTTGGATCGATGACGCCGCTCGACGCAATGCCGACGCATTAACTCAATTACTGGACTTATTCTTATACAGGAAATTCCAGAAAATGTCCTAAACTTCTAAAAATCATAGGAAATCAACCATAACTCCAAATGAAATAATTTATATATGAAAAATTATCAAAAAAATGAAATTTATCCATCTGTACCATTTTCATGCATGTTGAAAAACTTAAAGTTGCTGTTTAGGACAATTCAATTAAATGGCATTTAAGAAAGCACATATGGAGTTTGAATTTGAACCTAGTATTCAAACCAACTCCATTTAACTTGTTGCTAGTTGCATTAGGCCAATCAACAGCATATTGCCATGTCACATTCATGCATCATTTTGTTGCATGGCATTGATTGTGTTTCTTCTTGTTTGTCAGTGGTTGTTCCCGCTCGATAGACGTGATTCAACAATGAGTTCGATGACACTGATGAAGAACTATATTACATTCAGAAGTGCCAGGCAAGAAAAACCCCCTTGTTCATTCCGATACAATCCCACTCTCTCGCTCCTGCTCTCTTTTATTGCATTAGGACAACAAAGATTCATTTGTTACTTGCTGCGGTAGTTGAACCCCTTTCCTCTGCATGACCTGTCATTGCCACAGTAAATAGATGAAACCCACTAGCATGAGTAGGAGTTGTTTGAGCCCTGATGTGCCTACTCATTCATGCTTGTTTGTCATGCCTGCTATCGCTTAGAGTTGAGTCAGGTCTGATTCATCGGGGATGAATTGGAATAGTGATGAACATGTCCTACTGTGTGCGAGCTAAGTGTGTGAACATGATTTGGTAAAGGTAGCGGTGAGAGGCCATGTAGGAGTACATGCTGGGTTGTCTCATTGAAACCATCCTCAGGAACTGAGTTCTGTGTTTGTGATCCATGAACAGCTACTACCACACATTGGGATCCTTAATTGACTCTCTCTACTTATTAAACGCCTGCCCCTCTGTCCCGTGAGTTGCAACTAGTTTCTGGTGTTTGTAGGATATTTGTTGGAGGCCGTGCGTAGCGCTGACCCTAGGGGTGGGCTATGATGCGGTAGATACACCATGGCACGGTGTACCGGGCACCCATTTTGTGTCTCGGGAACCCTGCACACATCGTTTGGGGCTGTGAGCGAAACCCCGGCCGGATCTCCTCGCGGATGGAACCCGAATAGGCGATAAACCTGGACTAGAGACTTGTGTGGTTAGTCAGGTCGTGGCCGACTCCCTCGCCAGCCTTCCGCTTGGAGGTTGCCGAGATACACGATGTGTACGAAGAAGTACACCCCTGCAGGGTTATAAATGATCTATTCGAATAGCCGTGTCCATGGTAAAGGACTTCTGGGTTGCCTATAACAGTTCATAGACAAGTGAAAGTGGATACTCTAAAATGCGCAAGATAAGCGTGAGTGCTATGGATGGCGTTCTCGTAGGGAGATGGGAGCGGGTCCATAGTGGTGTATTGATGTGGTGAATATGTGGACTCGTGTGCGCCACCCCAAAAGAGTTACTTAGAATCGTAGTTCAGGTTAGCCACTAAGTCAAAGCTGGCTTGCTGAAGTTAAACTCCACCACCCCTTTGTTGATACCGATGCATATGTAGATAGTTCTGATGTAAGTCTTGCTGGGTACATTTGTACTCACGTTTGCCTATTTTATGTTTTTGCAGAGAGACGTCAGTCTCGCTAGTAGTTCCGTGAGGACTTCGACTTTTAGCTTGATACCTCAGCTACGATCTTGTGCCCTCGGCGGGATCTGGTAGATAGTCAGGCTTAGCAGCCTTTTCATTTGTAGATGTCTGTACTCAGACATGTTAAGCTTCCGCTTGTGCTTTGACTTGTATGTTTCAATGTTGGGTCATGAGACCCATGTTTGTAATATCTCGCTCCTCGAGCCTAATGAATAAATACTTGAGTCATAGAGTTATGTTGTGATGCCATGTTGTATTTACACATATCGAGCATATTGTGTGTATGATTGAAATGCTTGGTATGTGTGGGATCCGACAACCTAGTTGTTTATCCTTGGTAGCCTTTCTTATCGGGAAATGTAGTCTTGTGCTTCCATGAGCCATAGTAGTCCACTACAGCCCGGTTCACCGGAGTCCTACTAGCCCAGCACTACTACTCCAGAACACTTGACTGGCCGGCATGTGATTCACTTTTTTCCTCGTGGTTCCGTCTTTCGGGAAATGTCACGCGGTGACATCCGGAGTCCTGCCTAGCCTGCTACAGCCGGGTTCCCGAGTCCTATTAGCCCAAAGGTTACAGCCCGGATTCCCACGCTGTCGACCGACATTCTCGATGTTGATTCATGTATGCCTGTCCCTATAAGTTAGTGCCACTTTGGGTTCACGACTAGTCATGTCGGCCCGGTTCTCATCATATGGATGCTAGCGACACTATCATATACGTGAGCCAAAAGGCTTAAACGGTCCCAGGCCATGGTAAGGCCACACCCGTGGGAATACCGTGCGTGAGGCCGCAAAGTGATATGAGGTGTTACCGGCTAGATCGATGTGACTTGGAGTCGGGGTCCTGATAGCTTTGGTATCAGAGCCTGACTGCCTGTACGATTACCAAGCCAAACCGGTCGAAGTTGTTTCTAGAAATGCTTTAGTTATGTAAGGGAATTGATTGTGGAAGGGAACGTAAGGCTCTTTTTACTCCTTATACCTCATGGCCTTCTCGCTCGAGTCATCCTCTTCTCTTCTGCGGGGATTAAGAACTAGGCCTTCTCATCTATCTATCAGGATGACGTGTTACTAATCCATAGACTTGTAGAATTGATAGTTTCAAATCTCAGTTTGGTTTTTACTACTTCCGTATGTTCATAGCTGGTCTCAGAACCTTGATATTGTGATGTTGAGTGGTCATGCCACTATTTTGCAGGATATCTCAAATCATTTTGAGCATTTACAGCCGTTATGCTGTCCGAGTCATCCCAGATTTCTAAATAGTCTGACGCATTTGCAAATCCCTTCTCTCCGTTTCTAATATTCATTTGGGCCAGATTAATCACACAAATTAATGTGTTGAGGTACTCCGCTGCCTCGGCATATATGTTGGAGCTATTATTATGAACCTAGGTGTTTTAGGGAGTCACCTAGTAATCTAGCCATGTTTTGTGTTCCTGGTGTGATGATTCTGGCCATTATTCTCGAAAGCATCCTGTGATGCCATTTAGTAGTAGGTATTCTATTCATGGGTTCTTGAACCTGAGATTCACCCTACTTACCTCCTGTTGATAGTGTTTGCTAGTTCCTTTAGGATATTAGTAACTTGCGATAGTCCTCGAGGTTCGTGGTATTTTCTTCTTCCAAATACTATGAACCGCTTATGGCAGAAGTTCCTCGCTGAACCGAAGGATCACAATCAGAGTACTCTTGAGGAGTTCTCCATTCATAATTGTGAATCTGCCAGTTCTACCCTTTCCGCATGGGTTATCCGGAAGAAATGTTGAGCTTCGCTCGACATACTAATCTATGCATCCACAACTCAGAAAAAGAAACATATGTTACTTTGAGTTGTCCCTCTTTAGTTGTTTTCTGATCTCCATCTATCAATTGATAATCAAGAGTATGCGTGCATTCGTTCATTGATGCCTATTATTCTTGGGGTCTGTCAAGCCATTCTATTGTGGAATGACTAGGAGAAACAAAACTCCAGTACCTCATCCATATCCAGGATTGAGTCAAAGCAGTTGTAATCCGCAAATCAAATGCCAATCCAGCTTTTGATTCTGTTCTACCTCGGAGTATTACCCCCTTTATGTCAGGATTGTCATGAGGATTGCACCATTTCTCATGAATTCTTGACGTAGATATACTTGTCGCTATCATTATTCATTCCTCGGTCCCGTGTTGTTGTAACCGGAATGCCGACAAGTGAACTGTGATGTGTGAAATCGATACTCCTAGCAACCTCGTTGCTTGGTAGTTAATGGACAATAATCTCATTCTTAGCATGTTGATTATTGAATCATCACCCTAAGTATGATTGTGCTACCCAGTCCTTATTTTCGGTGCACTCTTTGATCAATGAGTTAGGATTGTGTCAATCCCTCGCTCTTTTGATCATATCGTCTTGCCCTGAAAAGCAAGATTGTTCTCGAGCTTAGTACCATATCGGTGGTTCGTGATTTTTCGAATATCTTCTCGAAAGTATCACCAGGTCGTCACCCGACTATTATGTTGAGCTCGTGATCAAGTTGGTTTCATATAAACCACCCCTTCTCCAAGAATCTGTGTTGCATACCCCTGAGCTGTTTGGTCAAGCTAAACAACAACTTGGAGAGTTGGAAGATGGAAGCTTGTCCAATTTAGTTCATCTTAAGGGATTTCCTGTATGTGTGTTGAAGAAAGATGATATCTTCATCGATTGATCCTCGTGACCAGTTGTTGGACCTATTGTCTTGCCAAAGCTTTGATTTGAGTGTGGGCTATCCTCAGATCAAATCAGAACCAACGATGTTCTTAATGTTGTCTTACTCATGGTTGATCCCTCGAGCATACACCATTATATCCTTTGCTCTGACCAATACTATCACTTGTTCTCATAATTATGGAATTCCATTTTTATGGAAACCTGGATGAATTGTTGTTGAGCCCATCGACAAACATCCTTGCCTTCTCCATAATTTTGTTGAACATTAGGCTAGTGTTGGAAATCTTTGAAAGCATTTGCTCATGCTAGCTCATGAAGCATATGTTCGGATGTAAGAAGTGACTTCCTCCAGTTCATGTGCATTTGATGCAAGTTGCCGCCGTGGATTCGAGAAAGTCAATGTTACTTCTCTGGGGTCATCCCAAATTGGTCATGCATACGTGTGAAGTATTCTGTGGTTTGGAAACTTGCAACCTCCATTCTATATGTATCCTCCACACACCAAGCCACTGATTAATTTGTTCAAGGAGAGGGAGTTCTTCATAAGAGCTAATCCGGAATTATGTAAGGACTTCGATATCCTCGATGATGGTTCCCCTCCTGAACTCGGTAGTGTTTATTATAAGACTACTACTTGGTCATGCTTGCCTAAGGCAGCGTGTCCACATGTTTGTAGCAGAAGCAGCTCATGTTTTGGAGCTTACTACCGTAGTTCATTCCCCGAGAATATCGCAACGTTATCTCGTCGATTTGTGTTGCAACCTTTTATTTTCTTTCTAGACTCGATGAGTCTAGATTATTTTGACACCAACCAGATCTGAATCTCAGGCAGATATGATGGTTGGAACATTTCCCAAGATCTATAATACTGGTCTCTCGATAACCGGTAAAGTGGATGTCGTGGCCAACACACCCAGCTGGAGGACCTATTATTGTAGTATCTTGATTGAGGAAGTTGTCCACCTCCCCATAAGGATTTCGTAGGATTTACTTACTAGTTGTCCCTTATGAATTTTTGGTGTTCTCGAAGTCCGACCTTTACTTGATGTTCTAGATACCAAACCATTTTAATTAATGGGTTGCACTAGCACATCAAGGAGAACATTAGAAGCAGAGTGCTAAATGTCTCTCGGTCGATCATCCAGATTTTGTCCCCTTGGCCCCGCTAAGGTGAAATCTGAGAAAGTGTTGTCTTCCTTTGTATCTGCATCCTCCATCGGTATTCGTCATGGTAGTATGTTGTGTTGCCAGGATCCCTGACACGGATATTGGTAAAACCTTGATGGTTATGCAAATGCTCAAGTTCTTGAGAGCACGCGCAAGCTCTAGGTGTTACCATCGGCACCAACTGGGATTGCTTCAGCTTTCCTCGGTTATGCTATAAATTTTCAACAAGGACTCACTCTCTACTGTTGAGCCTCTCCCCAGTTACTAGAATCATTCCCAGCATTTGCACCTTGTTCCTAGCTTGCACTGCCATTGTGCCATCCTACTATGGACTACCCTTCTTAGTAATTATACTGATCGGGATCATCCTCAAAGTGGTCCTACCATGGGTTCCATCCATTTCCGATGATAAGCAAAATCATCCCTTGTCTTGTCTTCAACAAGGTAGTCCACATCATTCATTCTGGCCCGAGAATGTCATTCTTTCGGACTCCTTCAAATGATCGATTGTGATTTGCCTTAGGCTGGTATAAAGAGTTTCAATGATCTCTGAATCAAAGGTAATTCTTTTTGCCACTTAAGGGGATATATCTACAAGTCACCATCCCTAAGGTGTCTTGTTGTGGTATCATGGCAACTCAACTCCTTGCTACGTTGACAACCGGTCACCACCTTCTTAAGTGTGGAATTGTTGCCTACCTAGTGAACCTTCGACATCTGTTCCACTCCATCCCTTTGGATGAAAGCTTCGTATCTCAGCTTGGTAGATGTTCTTACCTCTCACTCCATGAGTTGATCTTGAATACTCGATCTTCGAGGAGATCATTTTCTATAGAGTCTCCTTCTGTCGTCATCGTGTTGAATGAAGACCTCGCAAGCAAAGATGTCAAGATCGATTTGAGTCAACAAATCAACAACCTCGAGAAGACAGTTGGATCATGAAGTTTGTGATACTTAGAGTCCCCTTTGTCTTCTTACCTCACGTCTTGAATCTGGGGACAAGATTCTTGTTTAGTGGGGGTGAGCTGTCACAGCCCTAGCTTAGTCCTTGCCTGACTCTGCATAAGAATCCATGCATCATGTTTAAATTTAAAGAAACTTGAAATGGGGATGACAGAACCCCCAGCACCCCCCCTCAAAACAACTAGGGTTTACTAAAATATTTTTCAATGAACCTGAAATGCCCTTCTAAAAAGTCCACCTTTTTTGTCTTGGGTTAGGACCTCTGACAAAATGGGTTCACAATTTTCTAGGTCATCACAAGGTCATTGAATTAAATCATATGTACTTTGCATTTGGGCATTTAAATGCTAGTAAATATTTTAAATGCTCAAATAATTCTGGAAATAAGTGTGGGCTGTTGGAAATAATCTCAACAGAGCCTATGATTATTTTCAGGATTTTTGAAGGTGTTTAACTATTTTTAATAAAGCCACAAACTTACAGAAAAATAGAAAATCAGAATTTAAAAGAGAGGGAGGGAACTTACCTGGCCGCAGCCCACTGGCTGGCCCACCTGGCGCTCCAGCGCCAGGCCGCCCATGCTGCCGGCCACCGCTTGCTCTCGCCAGAGCAGGCACAGAGGTGACGCCGGCGAGCGCGAGCTCGCAACGGCGTCAACTGCTTGCCGCCCCGCGCGCTTGAATGCCTGGGCAGGCTCCACGTCGCCGCCCCGACCCCGCGGACACCTCACCCGCTCCCCTGCCTCTCTCCCTCGCTCTCCCGCACCATGGCCGACGCTGCCGTGCCCGCGCCACAGTGATAACCGCGTCCGCCATCGTCCTCCCGCCGTGCCATCGTGTCCAGAAGCTCCGCCGCCCTCCTCTCCATCGAGCAAGCCGAGCCCCGAGCACTCGCTTGCCCCGCAGCCTCCACAACAACCTCGCCCGACTCCGCCACCGCCGGAGATCCCCTTCGTCGTCACCGCCGCAACAGCTCGTCCCCGACCGCGCCGTCTGCTCCTACGTGATTGCCATGAGCTGCTGCACCTCCCCGTCCTCTCCGTTCTCTGTCTCGAGCACCCTAGCGACTGCACGAAGCAACACCGCACGTGCCGCCGCCGAGCTCGTCGCCGACGTGACTCCGGCCACCCACTGGCCACACCCCCATGTCCAACACACTCCACGCACTCGCAGAAACCCGTAGCACCACTCCACGCGCCTCGCCGTGCCCCGTAGCTTTGGGTTCGACTTCACCCGACTCCGGCGACCGCCAAGGTCGTCGCTGGCGACGTTTCCGGCCACCACTGCCACCAAACGACGCGGCTCGTTCCCAGCTACGCGTAGATGGTCTCCGCCATCCATTTGGTCGCCGGAGCATGAAACTGCACTCCCATCGCCGCGTCTGGCCTCGCCGGCGGCTAAACGCCGGCGGGTTTGACCCCGTTGACTCTGACTGGGTGGGCCCAGGTTGACCTCCCCCCTGAGTCTATGACAAGTGGGGCCGCTCTGCTAATTAACTTAGATTAGCACTAACTAAATTTAGTTAGTAAATAACTACTGACAGACAGGACCCACTGGTCAGTTTGACCCGAACCGGCTCCGTTGACTGATAACGTCACCCTGATGCAATGCCGACGCATTAACTCAATTACTGGAATTATTGTTATACAGGAAATTCCAGAAAATGTCCTAAACTTCTAAAAATCATAGAAAATAACCGTAACTCCAAATGAAATAATTTATATATGAAAAATTATCAGAAAAATGCAATCTATCCATCTGTATCATTTTCATGCATGTTGGAACAACTTAAAGTTGCTTTTTAGGACAATTCAATTAAACGGCCTTTAACAAAGCACATATGGAGTTTGAATTTGAACCTAGTGTTCAAACCAACTCCATTTAACTTGTTGCTAGTTGCATTAGGCCAATCAACAGCATATTGCCATGTCAAATTCATGCATCATTTTGTTGAATGGCATTGATTGTGTTTCTTCTTGTTTGTCGGTGGTTGTTCCCTCTCGATAGACGTGATTCGACAATGAGTTCGATGACACCGAGGAAGAACTATATTATCTTCAGAAGTGCTAGGCAAGCAAAACCCCCTTGTTCATTCCGATACAATCCCACTCTCTCGCTCCTGCTCTCTTTTATTGCATTAGGACAACAACGATTCATTTGTTACTTGCTGCGGTTGTTGAACCCCTTTCCTCTGCATGACCTGTCATTGCCACAGTAAATAGATGAAACCCACTAGCATGAGTAGGAGTTGTTTGAGCCCTGATGTGCCTAATCATTCATGCTTGTTTGTCATGCCTGCTACTGCTTAGAGTTGAGTTAGGTCTGATTCATCGGGGATGAATTGGAATGGTGATGAACATGTCCTACTATGTGCGAGCTAAGTGTGTGAACACGATTTGGTAAAGGTAGCGGTGAGAGGCCATGTAGGAGTACATGGTGGGTTGTCTCATTGAAACCGTCCTCAGGAACTGAGTTCTGTGTTTGTGATCAATGAACAGCTACTACCACATATTGGGATCCTTAATTGACTTTCTCGACTTATTAACCGCCCCCTGTCCTCTGTCCAGGAGTTGCAACTAGTTTCTGGTGTTTGTAGGATATGTGTTGGAGGCCGTGCGTAGCGCTGACCCTAGGGGTGGGCTATGATGTGGTAGATACACCGTGGCACGGTGTATCAGGCGCCCGTTTGGTGTCTCGGGAACCCTGCACACATCATTTGGGGCTGTGAGCGGAACCCCGGCTGGATCTCCTCGCGGATGGAACCCGAATAGGCGATAAACCTGGACTAGAGACTTGCGTGGTTAGTCAGGTCATGGCCGACTCCCTCGCCAGGCTTCTGCTTGAAGGTCGCCAAGATACACGACGTGTACATGGTGGTAAGTGGCGAGAGCGTGTGTGAAGAAGTACACCCCTGCAGGGTTATAAATGATCTATTCAAATAGCCGTGTCTGCGGTAAAGGACTTCTGGGTTGCCTATAACAGTTCATAGACAAGTGAAAGTGGATACTCTAAAATGCGCAAGATAAGCGTGAGTGTTATGGATGGCGTTCTCGTAGGGAGACGGGAGCGGATCCATAGTCGTGTATTGATATGGTGAATATGTGGACTCGTGTGCGCTACCCCAAACGAGTTACTTACAGTCGTAGCTCAGGTTAGCCACTGAATCAAAGATGGCTTGCTGCAGTTAAACTCCACCACCCCTTTGTTGATACCGATGCATATGTAGATAGTTCTGATGTAAGTCTTGCTGGGTACATTTGTACTCACGTTTGCCTATTTTATGTTTTTGCAGAGAGACGTCAGTCTCACTAGTAGTTCTGTGAGGACTTCGACGTTTAGCTTGATACCTCAGCGACGATCTTGTGCCCTCGGCACGATCTGGTAGATAGTCAGGCTTAGCAGCCTTTTCATTTGTAGATGTCTGTACTCAGACATGTTAAGCTTCCGCTTGTGCTTTGACTTGTATGCTCTGAATGTTGGGTCATGAGACCCATGTTTGTAATATCTCGCTCCTCGGAGCCTAATGAATAAATACTTGAGTCGTAGAGTTATGTTGTGATGCCATGTTCTATTTACACATATCGAGCATATTGTGTGTATGATTGAAATGCTTGGTATGTGTGGGATCCGACAACCTAGTTGTTTATCCTTGGTAGCCTTTCTTATGGGGAAATGTAGTCTTGTGCTTCCATGAGCCATAGTAGTCCGCTACAGCCCGGTTCACCGGAGTCCTGCTAGCCCAAAGACTACCGCTCCGTAACACTTGATCGGCCGGCATGTGATTCACTTCGTTCCTGTGTCTGTCCCTTCGGGGAAATGTCACGCGGTGACATCCGGAGTCCTGCCTAGCCTGCTACAGCCCGGGTTCCCGGAGTCCTGTTAGCCCAGTGCTACAGCTCGGATTCGCACGCTGCTGACCGACATGCTCGATGTTGATTCATGTATGCCTGTCCCTATAAGTTAGTGCCACTTTGGGTTCACGACTAGTCATGTCGGCCCGGGTTGTCTATGGATGCTAGCGGCACTATCATATACGTTAGCCAAAAGGCGCAAACGGTCCCGGGCCATGGTAAGGCGACACCCGTGGGAATACCGTGCGTGGGGCCGCAAAGTGATATGAGGTGTTACCGGCTAGATCGATGTGACTTCGAATCGGGGTTCTGACATCACTCCGCAAAAATTGTCATGCTTATAAGAAACATTTTTGTCACGACTTGTGCAATCATCATTAGCATTTTGGATATTCAAAGAATTCCTACTAACAAGATTGCAATCATGCTCATCATTCAAATATTTTGTGCCAAACATTTTATTGACTTCTTCTTCTAACAATTATAAAGATGATCAATAATATGATGCAACCTCAATTCCATTTTTTTGTAGTTTTCTTTTTATAAACCAAACTAGTGATAAAAAAGAAACTAAAATATTCGATTGCAAGATCTAAAGATATACCTTCAAGCACTCACCTCCCTGGCAATGGCGCCCGAAAAGACCTTGATGTCTACTATGCAACTTTAATCTTGTAGACACGTGTTGGGCCTCCAAGCGTAGAGTTTTGTAGGACAATAGCAATTTTCCCTCAAGTGGATGACCTAAGGTTTATCAATCCGTGGGAGGTGTAGGATGAAGATGGTCTCTCTCAAGCAACCCTGCAACCAAATAACAAAATGTCTCTTGTGTCCCCAACACACTAAATACAATGGTAAATTGTATAGGTGCACTAGTTCGGCGAAGAGATGGTGATAAAAGTGTAATATGGATAGTAGATATTGGTTTTTGTAATAGGAACAATAAAAACAGCAAGTTAACAAGTAACAAAAGTGAGCACAAACGGTATTGCAATGCTTGAAACAAGGCCTAGGGTCCGTATTTTCGCTAGTGAAATCTCTCAACAATGCTAATATAGTGTGATCATATGGTTACCCCTCAAAGTGCAATAAAGAATCACTCCCGAGTTCCTATTAGCGGAGAACAAATGATAGAAATTGTTTGTAGGGTACGAAACCACCTCAAAGCTATTCTTTCCGATCAATCTATCCTAGAGTTCGTACTAAAATAATGCAAGCTATTCTTTCCGATCGATCTAATCAAGCGTTCATACTAAAATAACACCATATGACACACATCAACCAACTCTAATGTCACCTAGATACTCCAATGTCACCACGAGTATCCGTGAGTTAATTCTACGATATGCATCAAACAACTTCATGATCATAATATTCAATCCACTTAAACAACTACAAGGAGACCCCAAAGTTTCTGTCGGAGAAAAGATAATAAAAACGTGCATCAACCCCTATGCATAGATTACCCCAATGTCACCTCGGGAATCCGCAACTTGAGTGCC
The DNA here is from genome assembly GCA_021605145.1 of Aegilops bicornis. NCBI lineage: Eukaryota > Viridiplantae > Streptophyta > Magnoliopsida > Poales > Poaceae > Aegilops > Aegilops bicornis. The sequence goes on from CM038673.1 coordinate 34,166,058, forward strand.
ATAACATACATCAAGTGAATCAATGTGATACCCCATTGTCACCTCAAGTATTCATAACGCAAGACATACATCATGTGTTCTCAAATCTGAACATTCAGTCCAACAAGACAAAACTTCAAAGGGTAAAGATTCAATTCATCACAACAAAAGTAGAGAGGGGAGAAACATCATATGATCCATCTATGTTAACAAAGCCCATGATATATCAAGATCGTGACATCTCAAGATCACGAGAGAGAGAGATTAAACACATAGCTACTGGTACAAACCCTCAGCCCCGAGGGTGGATGAGGGAGTCCTGGACTACGGGGTCCTCGGGCGTCCGACCTGCTATCCATGGGCCGGACTGATGGGCTGTGAAGACCGAAGACCATACTTGTGTCCGGATTGGACCTTCCTTGGCATGGAAGGAAAGCTAGGCGACCAACTGTGAAGATTCCTTCTTATGTAACCGACTCCATGTAACCCTAGATCTCTCCAGTGTCTATATAAACTGGAGACCATAGTCCGGATAGGACACATTCATTACCATATACACATAGGCTAGACTTCTAGGGTTTAGCCATTACGATCTCGTGGTAGATCAACTCTTGTAACACTCATATTCATCAAGATCAATCAAGCAGGAAGTAGGGTATTACCTCCATAGAGAGGGCCCGAACCTGGGTAAACATCGTGTCCCCCGTCTCCTACCATCGATCCTAAACGCACAGTTCGGGACCCCCTACCCGAGATCCGCGGGTTTTGACACCGACATTGATGCTTTCATTGAGAGTTCCACTGTGCCGTCATCAAAAGGTTTGATGGCCCCTTCAATCGTCGATGATGACGCTGTCCAGGGAGAAACCTTTCTCCCCGGACAGATCTTTGTGTTCGGCGGCTTCGTACTACGGGCCAACTCGCTTGGCCATCTAGAGTAGATCGACAACTACACCCCTGGCCATCAGGTCAGATTCGGAAGCTTGAACTACGTTGCGGACATCCATGGATACTTGATCTTCGACGGATTCAAGACCGCAACAGTCGCTCCCCGCCGCCCAGATGGACATGGCTTAAACCTGTCATCGGGCCGCATCTAGGAGAGAGCTCCTGCATCAAATCTGGCCTTAGATCCAGAGCAGATCAAGTCCCCCGAAGATGGGAAGCTCAGACCCATCGCGGGGGCTACCGATTCTGCAGTGTTGGAGCCGCTCGCAGATTCCGCTTCATACGGCATCTGCATCAGCGAAACCCCGGACTCTTCTCCCATGTCGAGTTCCAAACCCTGCGAGCCCGCGGATACCGAACTCGATCGGTTATCGATCTTCAAGTTCAGCGCCGCAGATGTCTTCCAACACTCGCCCATGGGCGACCTACTAAATTCATTAAAAAACCTATCCCTGGAAGATCGCTCGTTGCTGAACTATGTTCGGTTCGAACTTACGGCGGATGATGGAGAAATTTGCTTCCCACCCGCCACCCACTTTATAGCCACCGTCGAGGACCCAACTAACACGCCTGACCCCTGCTCCGAAGACATCACCGGCATGGACGACGATGAGGGGCAGGGCCAGAGCCTCCTAACCGCTAGATACGGGATGGCCACTTCCTGATATGACTTGTGTATGATAGACACACACACAATGACGCTCTCGACGATGACAAGGAGGATCCAGTCACGAATAAACCTCTTGGTACACGGTCCGAACACCAGCTCCCACGGCGGCGCTCCAAGCCACATCGCCCAAGAGAAAACACTGCTAGCACTAGAAACGATAACACTCCGGACAATGATGACCCTGTTGAGGTAGAATCCGAACAGGACGAACAGGAAAGTGGGCAAGACAACCCTGATGAACAGGCCACATATGAAGACTCGGAGGACAGCAATTATCTCCCACCCTCCAAGGAAGAGGAGATCCTCGACAACAAGGATTTTATCGTGCCTAAGGAACCTCTCGAGCATGAGCGTTTCAAACACCGGCTTATAGCCACTGCAAGGAGCCTAAAGAAGAAGCAGCTGCGACTTCAAGCAAGCCAAGATTTGCTCAATGATAGATGGACCGACGTCTTGTCCGCCGAGGAATATGGCCTTAGTAGCCCAGACAAAAGCCACCCAAAGGGTAGGTGGCTCCCTCAATACGATGGCAGGGCGGTGGAGCCCACACCACCATCAAACAATGCGGCGGGCTGGCCACAGTTTGGTCCAGACAAAGCAGCAGCCCAAACAAAGCAACATACCAACCCATCCAGCCGTCAAATCAAGAGTAAAACAGCTCGAGGGAACACCAGCAACATCAACCGAGGCCCGGAAGATAGAGCAGGGCGCACAAGATCGATGTACAGATCACGGAGATACACCCCGGCGGACTATGATGGTCACCCATTCGGACACTATTGAGCCAACCACGCCCGGTCCGAACTCCGTAAGCGGAGTCCGCCAGAGGTGCTTGTCGATGTCAAAACCGGCGGATCTCGGGTAGGGGGTCCCGAACTGTGCGTCTAAGGCGGATGGTAACAGGAGGCGGGGGACACAAGGTTTACCCAGGTTCGGGCCCTCTCGATGGAGGTAATACCCTACTTCCTGCTTGATTGATCTTGATAATATGAGTATTACAAGATTTGATCTACCACGAGATCGTAGAGGCTAAACCCTAGAAGCTAGCCTCTGATTATGATTGTTGTTGTCCTACGGACTAAACCCTCCGGTTTATATAGACACCAGAGGGGGCTAGGGTTACACAGAGTCGGTTACAAGGGAGGAGATCTACATATCCGAATTGCCAAGCTTGCTTTCCACGCAAAGGAGAGTCCCATCCGGACACGGGACGAAGTCTTCAATCTTGTATCTTCATAGTCCAACAGTCCGGCCAAAGTATATAGTCCGGCTGTCCGAGGACCCCCTAATCCAGGACTCCCTCAGTAGCCCATGAACCAGGCTTCAATGACAATGAGTCCGGCGCGCAGATTATCTTCGGCATTGCAAGGCGGTTTCTTCCTCTGAATACTACATAGAAGATTTCGAACACAAGGATAGTGTCCGGCTCTGCAAAAAAAATCCACATACCACCGTAGAGAGTATAATATTTCCACAAATCTAATCTGCTGACAACTTTTCATAACGTGACATCATGCCATGGCCTAGTCATTATTTTAAACGTTTTTCTCAACCAGCTACTGCACATATTGCGAGGCGGTTTTCTTGGCACGTCTTGTCGAAGCAGAGATCATGTCCCCTTATCACGGGATTCTCATCAATACGGGTGTGAGTAACCCAACCGCGCCAATAATCACGGAGCTTGGGGAATAAGCGAGTTTACCAGGCAGGTGGGGAGGCGCACAGTTTCTTCCGCCCTTATAAAGGGACAAGGACTCCTCACTTTTACCCACGCCTTCTTCTCCCCTGCCCATCCATTCTCGCGCACTCGAGCTCCAGCGCCCAAGTTCGCATTTTCTCCGCAAAACCACTCCAAACATGTCCGGAGCGGGAGGCAAGTGGATGGTCTCCTTCATTACGGAGGAGAAAATTACGAAGCTCCGGGAAGCCGGATACTTGGCCGCAGATATCGCGCACCGGCTCCCAGATGCGTGGAAGATCGTCCCCACCCCCGAACCCCACGAAAGGGTTGTATTCCTTACCCATTTCGTCCACGGGCTGGGATTTCCCCTCCACCCATATGTCCGCGGGCTCATGTTCTACTAAGGGCTGGAGTTCCATGATCTGGCCCCCAATTTCATCCTCAACATCTCGGTGTTTATCGTCGTGTGCGAGGCCTTCCTCCGCGTCAAGCCCCACTTTGGCCTGTGGCTGAAGACCTTCAACGTTAAACCAAAGGTGGTGGTCGGCCAGCAAGCGGAGTGCGGAGGCGCCATGGTGGGCAAAATGCCCAACGTCACCTGGCTCGAAGGCTCCTATGTGGAGACCGTAAAGGGGTGGCAATCGGGGTGGTTCTACATCACCGAGCCGCGCGACACCAACTGGGTGGCGGCCCCCGAATTTCGATCTGGCATCCCCATGCGGCTCACCTCCTGGAAAGAGAAGGGCCTATCCTGGGGTTCATCGGTGGAGCTGATGGACTCGTAATCCGCGTCAAAAACATGATAAGCAAGAAAATCAAGCTTGTCAACGTGGTCCAGGTCATGCTCTTCCGCCGGATCCTCCCGTGTCAAAGACGGGCATTCAATTTGTGGGAGTTCGACCCGGCTAAGCACCAGATGCTGCAAGAGCTCTTTGACACGACGCACCAGGACATCTGGAAGGTGTTGTTCAAGTCCGCCGAGGTACCTCCTCCCCTTACCGAGGATCACGGACTCAGCGCAAAGCGCTTTGCCAATCCGGTAAGCTCCTTATATCTCATAAGATGTTTCTTTCCCCAGTATAATCATGTGAGGGATCTAAGCCTCCACCCCATTTAACAGGACTGGGTCGCGACAGCGGAGCGGATCGATTGTCCGGCCCCACTGCCCGAAGATCCAGCAAGTGCTTTCTTAACGGAGATGCTGGTTCTGGCGCCCTATGAGGCGCCGGAGAAGAAGGCCAAGAAGAAGGCCATGGGGACCTGGAAAGGTCTCCGGTGCAAGGTCGTATCGGACTCATCGTCCGATAACACCGAGGCGCCCTCCTCCCACGAAAACGCGAAGGAGGAAGAGGAAAGTTCTCCCCCCCCCCCTAGCTGGGGATACAAGAAAAGGAAGGCCACCCCGTCAGGGGAGGCCGAAGGGTCCAAGAAGGGAAGGACTCTCCTTCTGGACTGCTCCACGGCGGCCGCTTTTAGCGACGAGGAGTGGTTACCCAGGGACAAGCCCCTGGCGAAGTCATAAGTATCTGGATACCATAATAGTTCTTGGTATGTTTTATTTTATTGCTTCTTATCATGCCGAACATGATCATGCAGCCCATCCAAAGCCCATATCGATGTATCCTCTTCGGATGAGTCTTTGGGCCCGTCGGAGATGAACAGCGATTCACTCCCGACCGCCTCCTCCCCCCGCCCTACGGACGACGTTGAGGTGTTGTCTCAAAGGGCACTTAGCCAAGGGGAGATAGTTCCCGAGGCGCCCCAAGGCGACATTCCTGATGTTGGGCGAACGAGGGGCAATACTCCCATGGGCTCTAATGTCGGGGGCAGCAAGTCTAGCCCCTAGCCGAATACCGCGCCGGAACCTCCACTGGTTCCGGATTCCATCAGACGACCCCTCGACAACGGGGGCAAGCCGTCTGTGCCGATGGCCTCTATCCATCCAGAGGCATCAGACAATTTGCTGGAAGCGCTTCGCGGCGCTTCCATCGACGAAGAGCACCGCACTATCATGAGTGCGGTGGTCAAGAAGGTTCGGTCCGCCAAAAGCGGACTAACTGAAGACTGTGCCAGCCTCCTAACAGGCTTTGAGGTAAGTAATCAAATTATGAGGAAGTGTTATAGCATAGACAGTAGCCCCTGATGCTCTGTTTGGTGTTCGCAAAGAAAGGCCGAACAGAGGATCAAATAACAATTACAGGAGTCTAATCAGACTATGTCTATGTGAATAAGCAGGCTTCGCTGCTGGCCGCTGCCGCTCACACGGCGGAGGTCACCGCACTGAAGCGGGACCTTGAGCAGTCCGAGGAAGAGCTCGGCCTTACCAAGAGGCATCTCGAAGAGAACAAAGGTAAGTAATACCCCGTCTGTTTATTGATAAAGAAAATGGAAGGTGGTTTGTTAGATCACAGGATCGTCATGAATTTTGCTAGGGGCCACGATCGAAGTGGCGGCCCTGAAGGAGGCGTTGTCCGAGGCCGAAGGCAAGGCGGCCACAGAGCGGGCCGAGCGCGAGAAGCAAGAGGCCCAAGTCGGCGAGGTGCAGCAAGAGCTACATGACTTTGTTAGGAAGTACGAGTCCTTGGAGCGTGACTCTAAGACGCAAGGGTCCGAGCTTGCGATGGCCCTCGAGAACGCACAAAATGCCAAGGCCGAAGCCCAAAAGGCCCTCCAGGAAATTGAGGCGGTCAAGAAGATAGCAGCGGGTAAGGCATTCATTATGCAAAGCAAGCATGTGAAGGAAACTTTCCTTTTACTTACCCGATTTCGGAGCTCTCCAGGAGCGTTCGCAGATCTACCCAGCAGTGTGTCGGATGCCGCAGAGTTCTACCGGGCCGAGGAAGGGAGCTCGACGGAGAAGTTGTTCTGGTCTCAGTATACTGGGACCGAACATCCGATGCCCTTGAGCGACCAATTGAAGCAACTAGTTGAGCTTCACAAGGCGGCCGAACTGGCCATGAAGGGTCTCATAGTCCGGATGTGGCCTGGCGAGCCCCTGCCTGGCAGCTATTTCGGCATGGTAAGGCGACTTGTGAACGCCTGCCCACGGCTTGAAGTCATAAAGCGGTCCGTCTGCATTGAGGGTGCGCTACAGGCTTCTGCCCAAGCGAAAGTGCATCAAGCGAAGATGGACGCCAAAAAGCTGGTGAAGGAGGGGCCGCCGGAGGGCAAGGAGCATCGCCGCCCCAAAAAGTATTATGACAGTGTCTTGAAGGCTGCTCGCCTTGTGGCGAAGGAATGTGCTAAGGATGTAATATTTGAATGAATGTACTCATGTGATCCTGTAATGTGAAACGAGTTCATGTGCTCTATGTAACGCTTGTTAATTTAAAATATTTCCTTCTGTGTGGCCGTTTATAAAATTTGAGAGTTGGCCATTCATCGGCTTCTGCCCCCATGTAACTAGTACTGAGGTGTTCGGGATAAACCTGATCACTGTTTATCCCAGTTTTGGGTCCTTCGAAGGAGGTGTTCAGCACAACGAACCAGGCAATCGGACTATAAAGCTCTATCACTTCTCACTTAGCCATATAAGTCTACAATTTTAAATTTTGGCGAAGCCCCTAGTATTCGGAAGGCCGAACTTGGGACGCTATGTACGCCTAAATCGGACAAGGCCGACTCCTCGCCTGAAGCGGAAAAAATCTTTAAGGATTTGAGACCTCTCGAACAGCGACCAGCTCTCGCCGCATCATGACAGTCAGTTTTCGACTTTCTGTACTGAGGTGCTCGTCCGAAAGAACCGGGACACAATCGCAGTGGTTCTCCCAGTGCTACCTTAGACGATATAGCGGAACGTAAGGTACCAAAACATGGGAGCCGGGCAAACCCAACTATTGACCCAAGACATGATTCGGTGCTGATGCATATAATTCTATAAGTTCGGGGTGCCGCAATGTCGAAACTGTTCGGACTTTTCATGCCGTGTTATGGGGTACGCTAAAGCCTTGGCGCACTGGACGTATCAGAATGTATGGGTGCGATTTGTCGTAAATAAGCAGACAGGGAAAAAAAGATAAAGAATGCAATAATGAGCTAATGTTGTACATTGTTATTTAAATGATACGTCAAAGCGTATGCATACATGTAGTGCAATAAGTAAAAAAATAGGACTATTTGACATGTACTATCCAAGGGCAAGCTGCGTGTGGGTATGCAAAACAGGTATACCGATCGTTATCAGAGACCACCTGAGGATTCCCTTGTACGTCAAAGCTTCTTGCTTCCTTGGTGTTTCCTTCCCGTGACAGGTCCGATAATCAGTCGATCGGAGAGGGCCTTCAGAAAATAGGGGCCTGAAAGGAAGAAAATGATAATGGTATACGGGTCCTGAAGCGGTTGAGCCGTATTGTGGGTCATGCCATGGCCGTGCCTCCGTCTATGCCCATGGTATCTTGAGTGCATAATTATGTACGCGCGGCGCAAATTTCGCCGCTTGGCCGGGACTAGGACGGAGGCCGAATTGCTAGGCGAGCTCTAAACGTGCCTGGAGATCCTCTTGCAGGGTACTCCGGCCTCGCTTGAAGGTGTCCGGGGTCTTTTTTGCCGAATTGGCGGTTTGCCACATAAGGCTGCTTTGCGCTTCTGCTGCGAGGGCCGCAGTGTGCTCCTCCGTGCGGAGCGAACGTTCTGTGTTTCCATTCACTGTTATAACCCCGCGAGGTCCTGGCATTTTGAGCTTGAGGTATGCATAATGCGATACCGCATTGAATCTGGCAAATGTGGTTCTTCTGAGCAGTGCGTGATAGCCACTGCGGAAGGGGACGATATCGAAGATTAACTCCTCGCTTCGGAAGTTGTCCGGAGATCCGAAGACCACTTCCAGTGTGATTGAGCCCGTGCAACAGGCCTCTACACCTGGGATGACACCTTTAAAGGTGGTTTTAGTGGGTTTGATCCTCGTGGGGTCGATACCCATTTTGCGCACTGTATCCTGATAAAGAAGGTTCAGGCTACTGCCGCCATCCATAAGGACTCGAGTGAGGTGAAATCCGTCAATGATGGGGTCAAGGACCAATGCGGCAGAACCGCCATGACGGATACTGGTGTGGTGGTACCTGCAATCGAAGGTGATCGTACAAGAGGACCATGGGTTGAACTTTGGGGCGACTGGCTCCATCGCATAGATGTCCCTCAGCGCACGTTTCCATTTCCTCTTGGGAATATGGGTTGCGTATATCATGTTTACCGTTTTTCACTTGGGGAGGAAATTTCTTTTGTCCTCCTGTGTTCGGTGGCCGGGGCTCCTCCGCGTCGTTGCTATGCAGCCCCTTTTTCCTTGTTTACGGCATTCAACTTGCTGGCCTGTTTGAACACCAGCATTCTCTGTTGGTGTGGTTGGCTGGTTTATCGGGGGTGCCGTGAATTTGGCACGAACGATCGAGTATGCGGTCCAAGCTGGACGGGCCCGGATTGCTTCTTTTGAACGGCTTTTTCCGCTGACCGGATTTAGAGCCACTGAATCCGGCATTAACTGTCGTGTCTTCAGTGTTGTCGCCATTGTTGCGGCGCTTGTGTCTATTGTGACGTGGCCTACCGTTGCTATCTTTGGCATCTAAATTGCCAGAGTTTCTTGATGTGCTATTGCTGCGAGCCAGCCAGCTATCCTCGCCCGAACAAAAGCGGGTCATGAGTGTTGTGAGGGCTGCCATGGACTTCGGCTTTTCTTGGCCGAGGTGTCGGGCGAGCCACTCGTCGCGGATGTTATGCTTAAATGCCACTAAGGCCTCAAAGATCCCGGACAAATGAAAATTTGGTTCTTTTTAGGAACCGAGTCCAGAATTTCCTGGCTGATTCCCCCGGCTGTTGGGTTATGTGACTCAAGTCATCGGCATCCGGTGGTCGCACATAAGTGCCCTGGAAGTTGTCAAGGAATGCGTCTTCCAAATTCTCCCAACTGCCAATGGAGTTTGCCGGCAGGCTATTGAGCCAATGCCGAGCAAGTCCTTTGAGTTTTAACGGGAGGTACTTGATGGCATGTAGATTGTCACCGCGGGCCATGTGGATGTGGAGGAGGAAATCTTCAATCCATACCGCAAGGTCTGTTGTACCATCATATGATTCAATGTTGACGGGTTTAAAACCTTCTGGGAATTCGTGATCCATTACTTCATCAGTGAAGCATAGGGGTTGTCTTGGCGCCTGCGTCGGGCTATATCACGACGCAGTTCATATGAGTCTTGTCTGCTGTATTCGGCCCGGCCGGATTTGCTTTTAGTATATCCGGCGTGATGGTCGTCGTCACACATTGGGGCACGCCCCCGTGATCCGTAGATCGATCTTGCATGTCCTTCTTTGTTTTCCTACGTCTCGCAGGTCCTGTGTGTTACCTCGGGCCTTGGTATATTTGTTTAATTGGCGACGGGGTGCGGGCTGGACTTCAGCCTGACATGCCGCTTTGTCTCGGCCACGAGGTGGCCGGTCAGCCGCATCATACGCTGGAAGTGTAGGCTTTAATGCTTATTCCTCGAGTTAGGGTAGCAACCTGCACTTTGGGTAACTTTTGGTTGGGCGCCCGAGTTTGTATTCCTCGGCCGCCAGGACCTCAGTCCATATCCGCTAGCAGATCCTGGTCAGCTTGAAGCTGTTGTTGCTTTTTCTTCAGGCTTTTTGCTATGGCTATAAGCTGGCGCTTGAAGCGCTCCTGTTCAACGGGATCCTCAGGCACAATAAATTCTTCGTCGCTGAGGCTCAACTCGTCTTCGGAGAGAGGCATGTAATGGTCATCCTATGACTCTCCGTCTGCTGCCTGTTCCTTAGGGCTAGCTTGCCCATACTCCCGCTCAAGGCCTGGCTGGAGGGGATTGTCTTCGTCTTCGGCACTATCTGCAACGTTATTGTCTCTTGTGCCGGTATCACCGCTTTTGCTATGGCGGGGCTTAGAGCGGCGCCGTTGACGCCGGCGCTTAGATTGCTTCTTGAGGGGATTATCCTCTGTTGCCTTATTGCCATCGCTTTCTTTGGGGGTGCCCACCATGGATATATCATATGATGAGGTGGCAGTCCAGCGTCATGTGGGCGGTGGTTCCTATTCTTCTCCTACATCGTCGTCCATAACGTCGATGTCTTCGGAGCCAAAATCAAGCATGTCGGTTAAGTCGTCAATAGTGGCTATTAAGTGGGTGGTGGGTGGGGAACGAATTTCTTCGCCGTCCGTTTCCCACTCAAGCCAGACATAGTTCGGCCAAGGGCCTTCTGACAAGGAGAGGGACCTTAATGAATTCAGCACATCGCCCAGGGGCGAGTGCTGAAAGATATCCGTGGAGGAAAACTCCATAATCGGCGCCCAATCAAATTCGATAGGCACGAACGCAGGCGGTTCGGAGCCCGTGGCCGGGGACGAATCCAAGGGTCCGGCAACACATGTCTCGTAGGAGGTGAAGTCAGTATTCGGCTCTATCGCTGTTGAGTGTGCGGCCTCCGTGGCGGGGTCCATCCACCCGTCCTCAGACGGCCCCGTCTGCTCCGGATCGAGGGCCGGAGTTGCCACAGGGGTTATCTCCCGAACACTGTCCGGCGGCAGAGCTAAGTCATGCTCGTCGTGACTGTGCGGCGCACCTGACACGGGCTCGAATCCGTCGAAGATCAAGTCTCCGCGGATGTCGGCAGTATAGTTTAAGTTTCCAAACCTGACTTGACGGCCAGGGCCGTAGCTCTTGATCTGCTCCAGGTGGCCAAGCGAGTTGGCCTGCAGTGCGAAGCCTCCAAATACGAAGATCTGTCCGGGGGGGAAAACCTCACCCTGGAACACATCGTTGCCGATGATCGAAGGAGCCATCGAGCCTTATGGTGACGACATAGTGGAACTCTCAATGAAAGCACCAATGTCGATGTCAAAACCGGCGGATCTCGGGTAGGGGGTCCCAAATTGTGCGTCTAAGGATTACCCAGGTTCGGGCCCTCTCGATGGAGGTAATACCCTACTTCCTGCTTGATTGATCTTGATGATATGAGTATTACAAGAGTTGATCTACCACGAGATCGTAGAGGCTAAACCCTAGAAGCTAGCCTATGATTATGATTGTTGTTGTCCTACGGACTAAACCCTCCGGTTTATATAGACACCGGAGGGGGCTAGGGTTACACAGAGACGGTTACAAGGGAGGAGATCTACATATCCGAATTCCCAAGCTTGCCTTCCACGCAAATGAGAGTCCCATCCGGACACGGGATGAAGTCTTCAATCTGTATCTTCATAGTCCAACAGTCCGGCCAAAGTATATAGTCCGGCTGTCCGAGGACCCCCTAATCCAGGACTCCCTCAGTGCTTCATAGTGTGGCCCAACATAGAGGAGCCGCACGCCCTCTCTGCTTCACCGACGAGGTAATGGAGCATGAATTCCTAGACGGGTTCAAACCCATTAGCTTCAAATCATACGACGGAACAACAGATCCCGCGGTATGGATCGAGGATTACCTCCTCCATATTCACATGGCTCGCGGATACGACCTTCATGCCACAAAATACATACCTTTCAAGATTAAGGGGCTAGCTCGATACTGGCTAAATAGTTTACCAGAAAATTCTATTGGTAGCTGGGAAGACTTGGAATACGCCTTTCGAGACAACTTCCAAGGAACTTATGTTCGGCCTCTAGATGCCGATGACTTAAGTCACATTGTCCAGCAGCCCGGCAAGTCAGTCAGGGAGTTCTGGACTAGGTTCTTAGTCAAAAAGAACCAAATTGTCGACTGTCCGGACGTAGAAGCCCTCGTAGCCTTCAAACATGGCATCCGGGATGAATGGCTAGCGCGTCACCTCGGCCAGGAAGGACCCAAGTCCATGACAGCCCTTACCGCTCTAATGACTCGCTTTTGTGTGGGAGAAGACAACTGGCTCGCTCGTAAAAGCAACAATCCGAAATTCGAGACGGCAACGGCAAGCCACGACAAACCGAACACAACAGCCGCAGCACAGCGGTGAACGCCGGATTTCACAATCCGAAGCCCGGTCAACGGAAGAAGCCACTAAAGGCAAACCAGAATGGACCATCCACCCTTGACAGGATATTGGACCGACCTTGTCAGATTCACTATCACCCTGATAGGCCAGCTAGTCTTACCAACAAAAACTATTGGGTCCTTAAGCAGGCAGGCAAACTCAACACCAATCACAAAGGAAGGAGGCCACCAGGCGATAAAGACGATGGATCGGCTCGCCAGCCGAACACCAGGGGCCAGAAACACTTTCCCTCTGAAGTTCGACCAAGGCGGCCAGAAACACGAGGGTGGAGGGCACGCCTAGGGGGTAGGCGCGCCCCCTACCTCGTGCTCTCCGTGTTGATTGCTTTACGTGGACTCCAAGTCCTCTGGATCACGTTTGTTCCGAATATCGCGTTCCCGAAGGTTTCATTCCATTTGGACTCCGTTTGATATTCTTTTTCTGCGAAACTCTGAAATAGGCAAAAAAACAGCAATTTGGGTTGGGCCTCCGGTTAATAGGTTAGTCCCAAAAATCATATAAAAGTGTATAACAAAGCCCATTCATCATCCAAAACAGAATATAATATAGCATGGAGCAATAAAAAATTATAGATACATTGGAGACGTATCAGTTGCCATAAGGCAACTGCATGCCGCAGGACAAGGGGAGATTTTTCCTCTAATTACTACAAACTAATTAATCACAACACTCCCCCCTAATCTACGCTTGTCCATGTAGAATATTCATACGCTTGTCTAGGTATGATCATCATCTCCATGATTTTCCATTATAGTATCATCGCCTCAAAAAGATCCTTCTTCAAAAATTCTTCAATAAGATCCTTGATGAGAACCTGAAACATAAACTCACAAACAGAAAGAGTGCAATATGATGTTTTAAACAGGAATAGTTCATGGAGACACTCCCCCTGATACTTGCAAGTCCCGTAGTCGTCGCATACCAATTCCATGAACATATTTCTGGAATGTAGTATTTGGTAGAGACTTGGTAAATAAATCAGCAAGGTTTTCACATGATTTAACTTGCAAGATGTTTATTTCCACACTTTTCTGAAGATCATGGGGAAAAACACTTAGGAGAAATATGCTTAGTGATATTACTCTTAATGTATCATGTTTGCATTTGTGCAACACAAGCCGCATTATCTTCGTAGATAATGGTAGGTGATTCAATAGAACCAATTCCACATGACTGTTGTATGTGATTCATCATTCTGTGAAGCCACACACATTCGCGTGATGCCTCAAATAGCGAAATTATTTCAGAATGATTGGTAGACGTTGCCACCACACTACAAAAAGAATACACTTCCGTGATGATACGTGTTTGTCACAGTAGGTCGTATTTTTTGTCATGCATGTACATCCATGACGATTTTATGACAAAATCAAGATAGTCATACCTGTGCTGCCGTAGAAGTGTTCCATGACATTACCAAAATTATCATCACGGAAGTGTCCACTTCCATGACGATAAATCGCGCATCACAGAAGTGCTTTCGTCAAGGGTGACCGACACGTGGCATCCACCGTAACGGAACGCCGTTAAGCTATCGGGTCCTATTTTGGATCCGATAACCCATTAACAGCCCCGACCAATGGGGATTTTCCACGTGTAAAATCATCATTGGCTGGAGGAAACACGTGTCGGCTCACCGTTGGGACAGATGTCATCCACTCATTGGACCCAAGGCGCCTATGATACGTCGACACGTGGCACGGCCCAACAGAGGCCCATTCCTGTGAAAAGGCCGGCCCGTTTGACTTGGTCAAAAGGTGGCGGGTCGGCCCATGGAAAGCCTGTTAATGGCATGTTCGCATATAGCCCATTTACAGCCCGCTAACTCACGGCCCGTTACGGCCTACCGGAATTAGGCCCAGTAGCGTCATCTAGGCCGTCCAATATGATTCCAGCCCGTTGTAACTTCCGGCCCATGTATGGCCTATGACGTATTTCGACCCATATGAGTCCCTTTGTAACTCTTGGCCCATTAACGGTCCGTGGTGAAACTGGCCCGTAATGAATGGTGTATCGCTTTATACCCATTAGCGGCCCATTATTCCATTGGGTCTTTTCCAGCCTGTGTTACCTTTCAGCCTTCTCAGGGCCCATTTATTCTTGGGCTCATTTCCAGGTTACTTAGGGCCCATTACTGGCCTTTTCTGCTTGTGGGCTAAATTCAGCCCGTGGATACAGTCGGCCCATTTGTGGCCCGTTAATCTGTTGGGCCATTTCCATAGCATCATCAAATACGGCCTATTTACGGCCTATTATGGTCAGCCCATAAAACGTATGATTTCCACTCTAGCCCGTTTATGGCCCCTTATACGGCCCGTACAAGGCCCATAGATGAGACGGCCCATACAAGGCCCATTGATCCGACGGCCCATAGAAGGCCCATGGATCCGATAGCCGATAGAAGGCCCATGGATCCGACAGCCCATAGAAGGCCCACAGATTCGACGGCCATAGAAGGCCATGGATTCATCCGTCCCGTAGATGGCCCATGGATCGTACGGCCTGTGGAGGGCCATGGTCACTACAACGTTTGGGCGAGTTCGCCCCCATTTGAACGATATAGCATAGTCAAAGAATTATCCTACTCTATACTATCACCTCTAAGAAACATACACTATACAATAAAGAGACTAAGGCATAGAAACGTAGAACAATCCTACACTATACAATAAATAAATTACAGCCGATTATACCCACTGGCATTATGGTTTGGCACCAGTGATAATAAAGCATACACAAACAGCAAATTACATACACTGGGCAAATATAGCTCCTACATCATGGACACGCATCAACATAACTTATCATTTGAACTATAATCTCTTCAGAAAATAGGATTTGCCGGATTTAGATAGCACAAATTTCAGTATGCAAAATCTCCAATTCCTTTGTTGTTACCTCAGTGTCTTGTTTCATTTTTTTGACTCATGCATCTAATACCTGCATGTCGAGTCTCAACTTGTTGATTGTACGTTGAGAATCATGTACACGTTGTCTTGCCACCTCTAGTTGATGCTCGAGAACATCAGCACATTCTAATTCCAATCCATAATCATTCGGTAACGGCCATGCCGCACTGCCCGCAGATCTTTGTGTTGATGTCACTTCATCGTGAAATGTTTCTGTAAGTACACTTGACTAGGGCCAAAATATAGTTACAACATTGAAGCGAGCAAGACAGACTATTTTGTACATGGCAAAACAGGACTAACAATAATGTTACACGTCATGAAGCATAAGCAGGTGATATTTTAAAAATTATAAAAAAAAGGTAGTATGTGCAGCCTGCATACAGAAATCTCTCTTAGCTCACCAGAGGAGCATGATGTTGGGGCCCAATCCAAAACACAGACAAGTTACAAATTTAGACAGCACGTTGCGTAGAAGTAAGCATGCAGATGGCCATTCTGTAGCTCAATTAAAGTCTTAGGGAGCATAATGAACAGCTGAGGGTTTCATATAAACATACTACAGCAAGAAAAACTATGCAATCATTAGCCTAATATAAACTAGATTGTGAGCCTCGTGCAATAATAGTTGCTTAATAGACTTCAAAGCTTCAGGCACACTTCGGCAGAGTAATTAAATGGTAAGGCCTTTAATTATGTCAACTAATAGTTATACAAGTACCCAACATCAGGCATCATTCTTTGGGCATCTCATTAACGTAGGACACATAAAGCAATTGAAAAGATCAAATTAACTATGCCTGAAACAAACAAGGAATTGAACTGTTGAGTTGGATACAGTGACTTACCTTAACAGGTTGAAGAGGCTCAGCGCAGCTCCTACTTCTCTTGCAAGGCTCCTTCCTAACATCTTGTACTTGGAAATTCTCAAGCCTATCTTCATTGCACCCCCTTTGTAAGGTGACACAAACTAGTTACTCGTCTCCTTGGAAGATAAATATGCATACTTCCCAGTTTGTGAACACAAAAGGATGAGATTATAACAAAACAACACCACATAATGAAACATGCCGCATCTCTTGCACTTGCACACAATGAAATGAGCATTTACTATGTCTGCACTATGTAAAAACTAGGCATACCTTTGAACTGGATCTCCAGGTACTCTTGGAGAGCCTACTTTAGTGTACAGCCAAACCTTTATGTCACCTATGAGTTAGAAAAGGCCCCACTACAGCAGCCCTTAGTGTTTAAATCGTTGACAAGCTCTGTTAGAGTGTTAGGTCAAGAATAGCAAGTAATCAAAGCATATAGTCCTAGTATGGCTGGCTGATGCAAACAAGCAATTGAAAAGATGTGTGAGCAAATCTTACATATCAAGAAAAGAAGCAAAGAAGGAGGCTTAATGACCATCACTTGACTGACAAAATTTATGGGGCATTTAAACATCATGTGCAACATATGAACTAAAATAAACATTGCATATTCCAAATTCTACAATGGAATGCACATGTATTAGGTTATGCCATGTATGATGATGCCTAAATGTACACTATAGCACACAGGAGTGATTCATCATTGCACGCACAATTGAATTGCAGGTTAAGGGCCAGTTCTATTCTGCCTTTTCAGGGCTTATTGTCAAAATAAGCCATAAAAGATGTAAAGAAGTCATTCTTGAGTTATGGGCTTGGGCTTAACTAATTTCGCTTTGGAGGGGAGTGTTTCGGGTAGAACCTCACTAAAAATTGAAGGGAGGGGGAATAGTGAAATGACTCTGTTGTCTGCCTATATTACACTCAAAATGCAATTGCTGACGCCAACGTCACACCTCACCCTCAAGTAAAAATAAACACGCAAGCGTTCATTGCCCTGCCCGCTTGCATCTCCTCTCCCCTTTCCCTCTACCTCGATCCCCTGCCTGCAGCACTAGGGTTCCTCCAGCGAGCCGTCGCCACTGGTCCCATCTTGCCTGGTCCTCGATGATGCTCTGTCCAGCTAGGCTACATGGCCGGCGGGTAGGGGCAAATCTCCCTGGCTGCTCCTCTCTCTGGCGCCGCTCCTCATTCTCATGGTCTCCAGCAGCTGCTCCACTGTGGTTCGTCCAACACACTACTTCGGCAGGCACTGCACAACTACGGCTGATGCCACACTGCGGCAGGAGGCACCTTATTCCCCCTCCCCGCCTCCCAGGGCATGGCCTTGAGGTGCTGTTGAAGGATGAGCTCATACAACAAGGTGAGGATCTCTTCTGATTTTTTGCTAAATTTTCATTCTGAACCACTATACGATGAATTTCTAGGAGCTGCTCCTGCTGCTGCTATATGATGCATTGCTATGAGCTGCTCCTGCTGCTGCTATATGATGAATTTCTATGAGCTGCTCCTGCTATATGATGAATTGCTATGAGTTGCTGCTGTTACTATATGATGAGTTGCTATAAGCTGCTCCTGCTGCTGCTGTATGATGAATTGCTATGAGCTGCTCCTGCTGATGCTATATGATGAATTGCTATGAGCTGCTCCTGCTGCTGCTATATGATGAATTGCTATGAGCTGCTCCTTCTGCTGCTATATGATGAATTGCTATGAGCTGCTCCTGCTGCTGCTATATGATGAATTGCTATGAGCTGCTCCTACTGCTGCTATATCATGAATTGCTATGAGCTGCTCCTGCTGCTGCTATATGATGAATTGCTATGAGATGCTGCTGCTATATGATGAATTGCACACTGCTGCTGCTACTGCTGTATGATGAGTTGCTATGAGCTGCTGTTGCTGCTATATGATGGTTTCAGTTGGTGCTGCTATATGATAATAACCAGCCACTTGGACCATCGAATTTCAATAAATAATTGTTCTTCATTTCAATGTGGGTCATGCATTCTTCGTTTAAATTAGGCAATGGGATCTCTATGGAAAACATTGACCAAAGTAGATTGTGCCAAGTAGATGGTATCTTTGTATTTGCATTTTGAGCAAATAGCGATGGTCTGTTTTCCTATCATACTAATTACTGCACTGGGTTCAATTTGTGATGATTGCAAGTCAAATTAATTTTCATATGGGCAGCAAAATGAAAAAATATAATGCAATCTAGACTTTTCACTGATCATACCAAAGATAAGCTGAAAACGCAATGAAAAGAACTGGTTGGCTTATTACATGGAGCTTATATTCACAGGTGCTTATTTTCTTAGGATAACTCGTAATAACTGTCCCTAAGAAACTTGGCCAATAGAACTGACATACAAATAACATGTCACAATGATTGCAATGGAGGAGTGACGTACCATAGCACACTATATAGACTCACCGCTCCCTCTCCTTTTTTTGCGATGTTCCATGAAATTGCCACATACATCTTGTACTTTCTCATTGTACAACCCTATTTGCAAGTTGACCCAGCTAATTTCGGACATCTCTACATGATAATACATTGCATATCCCTTGCGCATATTTAAACCACCAATTAATGATTGTGTGCGTAGCATAAACTAGCCATGACTCTGTGTGCTAGACTAGCAGGCACTCTAAGGGAGCCTAATGTATTGCAGTGGAATTCCTACATGCCACCTACGATTTTGTGTAAAGTACTGCCTCTGTTCCTAAATATATGTCTTTGTAGAGATTCCAGTATGGACCACATACAGATGTATATAGATGCATTTTCGAGTGTAGATTCACTCATTTTGCTCCGTATGTAGCCTATAGCGGAATCTCTAGAAAGACTTATATTTAGGAATGGAGGTACGAGGTAGTGTCATGTATGACATCTACTTATCTAATTTAGCGCATGATAGTAGAAATCATTGTGCACAAAGGGATTACTGATCGAAAATCCTAGCAAAGCACGCCGGCAGCATGTAACAATACAAGAGAGAGAGACGCACTTACAAGATCATAGAAATGCCTCAGTCCAGGATCTTGGTTGGCCAAGCTGTTAGATCCATAAGAAACATCGTCCTTGTAGTTTTTGCCAGCTGCATAACAGGTAATAGCGACCTGTTAGTATATTTGAAGTACATCGGGCAGGTGATGCTGGACGGGTTTAAAGGTGACAAGTACCTAGGCCGTGGTGGGTGCTTGGCATCTTGCCAAACGGTGGGAATCAGGTTAGAAACGTCAAGGGTGATGACGTTGCGCTGGCTGTCGGGGTCCGGTAAGGAGATCTAGAACCGTCGAGTAGGGTGCTTGTGGAGCGGCTCCGGTAGGGTGGACTACCGTGTGGGCGAAGTGGATCTGTGGCCGTGGACGAGGGCATAGGTGAGGCTGCTCCGGCGGTTGGGTTAAGGATGGTGTCGATGATGCGGATCTGCGACCGTGGACGGGGCGTCAGAAGCTGCTCTGGTAGGTTGGATGAGGGTGCGAGGAAGCGGATCTGAGGCCGTGGACTTGTGAGTTGGCAAAGCGGCCCTGGTAGGGTTGAGAATGGTATAGGCGAAGCTACTCCGGTGGGCTTGACGATGGTGTCGGCGAAGCGGCTCCGGTAGGGTTGAGGAAGGTGTCGGCGAAGAGGATCAGAGGCCGTCGACGGGAGCGTCGGTGGGGCAGCCCCGGGGGGTGTGGACGAAGCGTCTCCGATGGGGAGTACGAATGAGCCGCTACAGATGTGCTACGGTTGATGAGAGTACCGGCGAAGCAGATCTAGCGCCGTGGACAAGGCCGACACTAAATGGGCTATGGTACAGTGGTGGATGAGCAGTCTACTTGTTTCTAGGGGAGGTGGGAGGGGTAGATGCGGCCGCAGAAGCAGATCCGGTGAGGTGGGCCTTGTTGGCGGTGAATGGGCTCTGCACGCCGGTGGATGAGCAGTCTAGGGTTTTGAGAGGGGAGGGGAGAAAGGCCGATGAAGTACGGACAGCATGATGTAAGATGCTCTGGTGTTGTGGAGTTAGTCGTTTTTGCGGGAGGGGGAGAGGAAATGGGGGTGCCATGTAGTGGGGGGAACCGGAAGTTACCAAAACTATTGGTCTTCATGCACCAAGGACAAAAGGGGAATTTCCCATGCTAAAGACTAAGGTGGCGGAAATTTTAGAAGGAAGCGGGAGATTTCGCCGCCCGCGAGATCGTTCGTATCCAGTTTCAACTAATTTTGGATCGTGCTAGCGGGAAGGTCATGCAAGACTGTGTACACGGGGCACGCGTCAACAGTTAATAACTGGTGTGAAGTCCACTCTAGAAAAAAAAGACAATAACTCGGGATGATGCGCCGATAACTTGGACGTTCACACGGGCGTGGCCAATCGTACGGGTGTAGTGGCGCATTCATAGAAAAAGGGATCAAACGCTCAGCCTATGTATTTCTCGTGTAAATAGATAATTTATTGCAATTGGTTATTTACTTTAAACATAATGCATTGACGTGTTAGTGTAGAGGCGCACAAAAAGAAATGGATATTGGATATTGTAGTCCGCAACTTAAAAGTGTTACCTCATATGATTACATAGCCTCTGAGGGAGTCATGGATTAGGGGGTGTCCGGATAGCCGGACTATAGCCTTTGGCCAGACTCCTGGACTTTCAAGATACAAGATTGAAGACTTCGTCCCGTGTCCGGATGGGACTTTCCTTGGTGTGGAAGGCAAGCTTGGCGATACGGATATGTAGATCTCCTACCAATGTAACCGACTCTGTGTAACCCTAACCCTATTTAGTGTCTATATAAACCGGAGGGTTTTAGTCCGTAGGACGAACAACAATCATACCATAGGCTAGCTTCTAGGGTTTAGCCTCTCTGATCTCGTGGTAGAACTACTCTTGTACTACCAAAATCATCAAAATTAATCAAGCAGAGTAGGGTTTTACCTCCATCGAGAGGTCCCGAACCTGGGTAAAACATCGTGTCCCTTGTCTCCTGTTACCATCCGCCTAGGCCTTGCAGTTCGGGACCCCCTACCCGAGATCCGCCGGTTTTGACACCGACATTGGTGCTTTCATTGAGAGTTCCTCTATGTCGTCATCTTTAGGCCCGATGGCTCCTCCGATCATCACCAACGATGCGCTCCAGGGCGAGACTTTTCTCCCCGGACAGGTCTTCGTATTCGGCGGCTTTGCACTGCGGGCCAATTCGCTTGGCCATCTGGAGCAGATTGAAAGCTACGCCCCTGATCATCAGGTCAGATTTGGAAGTTTGAACTACACGGCTGACATCCGCGAAGACTTGATCTTCGACGGGTTCGAGCCACAGCCAAGCGTGCCGCACTATCACGAGGGGCATGATCTAGCTCTGCCACCGAACAGTGTCCTGGAGGCTGCACCAGAGTCCGCTCCGACCTTTAGCTCGGAGCCGACCGCGCCAATCGAGGATGGGTGGCAGGACACCGCCTCGGGGGCTGCAATCTCTATGGCGATTGAGCCGTACACCTACCCCGGCCCTTTGGCGGCTTCAGAACTCCAAGGTGTCGGACTCCTCTCGGGACTCCGAGCCTTCCAGCGCCCGCCAACCGAATCCGATTGGCGCTGATCATGGAATTCATCGCCATGACATCTTTCAAGACTCGCCTTTGGCAACATTCTCGAATTCACTAAAGTCTCTCTCTTTATCGAGAGCCTGGCGGATTATGGTCAGAAGGTTGGGATGCGGACGACGAAGAAAATCAAAGCCCACCCACCACCCACTTCAGAGACACCGGCCGATGATTTAACCGACATGCTCGACTTCGACTCCGAAGACATCGACGGTATGGACGACGATGCAGGAGACGACCAAGAACCAGCGCCCACAGGGCACTGGAAAGCCACCTCGTCATACGACATATACATGGTGGACATCCCAAAAGATGGGAATGGCGATGGAACAGCGAAGGATGACCCCTCCAAGAAACAGCCTAAGCGTCGGCGTCAGCGGCGCCGCTCTAAATCCCGCCACAGCAAAAACGGTGATTCCGCACGGAGACAATAACACCGGGACAAGGTTGCGAAGACAACCCCCTCCAGCAAGATTCAGCGCAGGAGGATGGAGAAGCCAGCCCTCATGAGAGAGCGGTGGAAAAAGAGGTAGAGGACGATAATTACATGCCTCCCTCCGAAAAAGATGAGGCAAGCCTCGACGATGACGAATTCGTCGTGCCCGAGGATCCCGTCGAACAAGAGCGTTTCAAACGCAGGCTCATGGCCACGGCAAGCAGCCTCAAGAAAAAGCAGCAACAACTTAGAGCTGACCAAGATTTGCTAAGGCGGACAGATGGACTGAAGTCCTTACAGCGAAGAGTATGACCTCGTGCGCCCCTCCAAGAGCTACCCTATATGCAGGCTGCTACACCTATTAGAGGAGGAAGCACCTAAAACTACATCACCAGTTCATGATATATTGACCGGCCACCTCGTGGCATGCAGAGGCCTCTCAGCCCTCAACTCAAGCCGCACCCGTGCGCCGCTCAAAAATACAAAGGCGGCGTGGAAATGCGCCGGACTGTGAGATATATTGGAGGACAAGGCAAGGCGTAAAAGATCGATCTATGGATCGCGTGGGCGCCCACAACACGTGATTTATAACCGCCACGCCGGATATGGTAATTCCGCCGGGCTAACATGATGAGACAAAGCACATGTGAGCTGCGTCGTGATATAGCCCAATACAGAGGCACCGCACACCCACTATGCTTCACAGATGAAGTAATGGATCATCAAATCCCTGAGGGTTTCAAACCCATAAACATTGAATCATACGATAGCACAACAGATCCTGCGGTTTGGATCGAGGACTATCTCCTTCACATCCACATGGCCCGCGATGATGATCTACACGCCATCAAATACCTCCCACTCAAGCTTAAAGGACCAGCCCAACATTGGCTTAACAGCTTGCCAGCAGAGTCACTTGGTTGTTGGGAAGAGCTGGAAGCCGCATTCCTCGACAATTTCCAGGGCACATATGTGCGACCACCAGACGGCGATGACCTAAGCCACATAATTCAGCGTGCAGGAATTGGCGGAACAATTACCGGACACGGTTCCTAACTAAGAAAAATCAAATCGTCGATTGTTCGGATGCCGAGGCCCTTGCAGCCTTCAAACACAACATCCGCGACGAGTGGCTTGCCCGGCACCTAGGACAGGAAAAGCCGAAATCCATGGCATCCCTCACAACACTCATGGCCCGCTTTTGCGCGGGAGAGGACAGCTAGCTAGCTCGTAGTAACAACATTACCAAGAGCCCTGGTAATTCGGATACCAAGGACAGCAATGGCAGGTCGCGACGCAACAAACACAAGCGCCGCATTAACGGCGATAATGCTGAGGATACGGCAGTCAATGCCGGATTTAGAGGCTCTAAACCCGGTCAGCGGAAAAAGCCATTTAAAAGAAATACTCCGGGCCCGTCCAATTTGGACCGAATACTCGATCGCTCGTGCGGATACATGGCACCCACGAAAAGCCCAATCACACCAACAGGGATTGTTGGGTGTTCAAGCAGGCAGGCAAGTTAAATGCCGAAAAGAATGACAAGGGGCTGCATAGCGATGACGAGGAGGAGCCCCGATCGCCGAACAATAGAGGACAGAAGGGCTTCCCCCCGCAAGTGCGGATGGTGAACATGATATACGCAACACACATACCCAAAAGGGAGCGGAAGCGTGCACTAAGGGACGTATATGCGATGGAGCCAGTCGCCCCAAAGTTCACCCCATGGTCTTCCTTCCCGATCACTTTTGATCGAAGGGACCACCCCACCAGCATCCGCCATGGTGGATTCGCCGCATTGGTTCTAGACCCAATCATTGACGGATTTCACCTCACTAGAGTCCTAATAGACGGCGGCAGCAGCCTGAACCTGCTTTATCAGGATACAGTGCGCAAAATGGATATAGACCCATCAAGGATTAAACCCACGAAGACGACCTTTAAAGGCGTCATACCAGGTGTAGAGGCCAACTGTACAGGCTCAGTTACACTTGAAGTGGTCTCCGGCTCCCCGGATAACTTCCGGAGCGAGGAGTTAATCTTCGACATAGTCTCGTTCCGCATCGGCTATCATGCACTGCTCGGACGAACCGCATTTGCAAAGTTCAATGCGGTGCCGCACTACGCATATCTCAAGCTCAAGATGCCAGGTCCCGGAGGAGTCATTACGGTCAATGGAAACACCGAACGCTCTCTCCGGACGGAGGAGCATACGGCGGCCCTCGCGGCGGAAGTACAAATCAGCCTTTTAAGGCAATACTCGAGTCCAGCTATTAAACGTCCGGACACTGCCAAGCGCGCCTGGAGTAACCTACAACATGACCGCCTGGCATGTTCCAAGCACGCATAGCAATACGGCCCAAGCCCCAGCCCTTGTGAAATTGCAAAATCAATACTACGCGTACATAATTACGCTCTGGAAATACCATGGGCATAGGGGAAGGGGCACGACCACGGCATGCCCAGAATGCGGCTCAACCGCACCAGGGGCTCACGATTGTGTCATTCTTTTCTTCTTCCTTTTTACTTTCAGGACTCCGTTCTCACGAAGCCCTATCCGCATTAGAATTGCCGAACGCATGCGATGCAACAGCCAGGAAGCGTAAAGCTACGTCGAGTGTCCGTGTGGTCTCTATTACGAGCAATATATCTGTTTTACACACCATCCATGACTTACCTCGAGGGAGACATGTTAAAAGTCCCGCCCCTTGCTTATCGCACTATTTGTATCGTTCTGCTCTTACTGCAGCCCTTTTGAATAAACAATATATAGCTTCTGCCTATTATTGAATTCCCTTTTTTCTATATATATATATGTTCATTTATGACATTGTGCAACCGTACACTTTGGTACGGGCAATACACCAGGGGCTTAAGTACCCCATAACATGGTGTGATAAGTCCGAACACTTTCACAAGTGGGGCACCCCGAACTTATATCATTATATGCATCGGCTCCGAATCATGTCTTGGGTCAATAGTTGGATTTGCCCGGCTCCCATGTTTTGGTACCTTACGTTCCGTTATATCGGCTAAGGTAGCGCTGGGAGAACCACTGCGATTGTGCCCCGGTTGAGCTGAGTTAAGCACCTTAGTGGAGAAAGCTCAAACTGACCGTCATGATAGGGCGAGAGCCGGTCGCTGCTCGAGAGGTTTTCGAGTCCCTAAAGACTTATGCCGCTTAGAGCAAGGAGTCGGCATTGTCCAGCCTAGGTGTGGATAGCGCCCCGAACTCGGTCTTCCGAATACTAGGGGCTTCGCCGAAATTTAAAATCATAGAATTCTACGGCTAAGTGAGAGTGTTCAAGCATTATAGTCCGGTTGCCTTGTTCGTTGCATTGAGCGCATCCCTCGAAGGACCCAAGAATGGGAACAAGAGCGCTCAAGTTCATCCCGAACACCCCAGCACTCGTGGCATGGGGGCTGAAGCCGACGACTCGCCATCTCTCAAATTTAATACACGGCCGCACAAAAGGTAATATTTTAAATTCAAAAGTGTTGCTTAGCGCATATGAACAAGTTTTCAGCGTACAGGATAACAAATGCGAGTCTATTCAAAAATTATATCTTTGGAGCATTCATCCGATATAAGGCAGGCACCCTTCAGGACGCCCTCATAATACATTTCAGGCTTGCGATGCTCCTTCTTTGGTGGTGGTCCGTCCGTCACAAGCTTCTCAGCGTCCATCTTGCCCTAGTGCACCTTAGCAAGGGCAAGGGCCCTACGGGCACCTTCGATGCACGAAGCGCTTGATGACTTCAACCCATTGACAAAGGCCCACCAGCCGCCTCACCAGCCCGAAGTAGCTCCCAGGCATGGCTTCCTTAGGCCACAGCCGAACTATGAGGCCCTTCATGGCATGTTCGGCCACCTTATGGAGCTCAACCAGCTGCTTCAACTGGTCTCTTAAGGGCACCGGGTGTCCGGCCTCAGCATACTGAGACCAGAACACCTTCTTCGTCGAGCTTCCCTCCTCGGCGCGGTAGAATGCGGCAGCATCAGCCACACTGCGGGGCAGATCTGCGAATGCTCCTGGAGAGCTCCGGATTAGGGTAAGTAACAGATAATTCACTTTCACATGCTTGCTTTGCATATAGAATGCCTTACCCGCCGCTATCTTCTTCATCGCCTCAATCTCCGGAGGGCTTTTGGGCTTCGGCCTTAGCGGCCTTGGCGCTCTCAAGGGCCGAGGCGAGCTCAGACTCTCGAGTCTTTGAGTCACGCTCCAAACTCTCGTGTTTTTCCACGAGAGCATGGAGCTCTTGCCGCACCTCCGCCACCCGCGCCTCCTGCTTCTCTCGCTCGGTGCGCTCCCGGCCGCATTGCTTTCGGCCTTGGACACCGCTTCCTTGGTCGCCACTGACTCGTGGCCCCTGCAATATTCATGTTATTCCTGTCATTTTTGCAAACACATCTTTTAAATACTCCCATAAGGTATTACTTACCTTCCTTGTCCTCGAGCTGCTTTTTGGCAAGTCCAAGCTCGTTCTCGGACCGCTCGAGGCTCTGCTTTAATGCATCAACCTCCGCAGTCAGAGCGGCAGACGTCAGCAGCGCAACCTGCATTCCCATATTGACATACTTATGTTAGACTCCTGCGTATATATTTTTAGATCCTCAGTTCGGCTATTTCTTTCCGAACACCAAACTGAGCATCAGGGGCTACTGTCTATGCGGTAATATTTTTACATATCTTAAATACATACCTCAAAGCCAGTTAGAAGGCTGGCACAGGCTTCAGTCAGCCCGCTCTTGGCGGACTGAACTTTCTGGATCACTACACTCATAACAGTGCGGTGCTCCTCGTTGATGGAAGCGCCGTTAAGCGCCTCCATCAAATAATCCGGTGCCTCCGGTTGGACGGAGGTCACCGGCATCGCAGTCTTTCCCTTCTTACGAAGGGGTCACCTGTCGGACTCTGGAACCACTGAAGGTTCCGGTACGGAGTCCGGCACAGGGCCGGACTTGAAGCCCTTCGGGGTTTTATCCCCTTTGAGCCCGGGTTCCGGGAGGTCACCTTGCGGCGCCTCTAGGGCCACCTCCTCCTGGCTGGACCCCATTTGGGACTCCACCCCGGCGTCATCCGCGGCGGGAGGAGACGAGGCGGTCGGAAGTGAGGTGCTATTCACCTCCGACGAATCCAGGGAGCCGCTCGACGAATCGTCGAGCCCGTCCTTGGGCGGGCTACACGGTTATGCTTGGCATTAGAAGATGATGTGCGACAAATGGAACGCCATGAGTTACTCTGGTGTCCGGACACTTACGATTTTGCCAGGGGCTTGGTCCTTGGTGCCCACCCCTCTTCGCCGTCGTCGGCATTGGCGGTGTAGTCCGGAGGAAGGGTCCTTCCCTTCTTGGACCCTCCGGCCTCCCCAGTTGGGGCGGCCTTCCTTTTCTTCTCTCTTCACCGGGAGAGGCCACTTTTCCTCCTCCTGCGCTCTTGGGAGTCCGCCTTGGAGTCATCGGACGATGAGTTCGATAGCACCTGGCGCCGAGAATTCCTTCGAGTTCCCGTGGCCTTTTTCTTGGCCTTCTTCTCTGGCACCACGTGAGGTGCCGGAACCAGCAGCCCTGTCAATCGGGCGTCCGCTGGGTCTTCTGGCAAGGGAGCCGGACAGTCAACCTGTCTGGACGTCTTCAGCCAGTCCTGTCAAAGGTGAGGGAATTTTAGATCCCGCAAAGAGTCAAACTATGAAAAAAGAGTCTGTAAAGGGTAAAATAACTTACCTTGCTGGCTTGATGCTGCGAGCTGAATCCGCGATCTTCGGTAGCGGATGCGGGAGCTTCGGCGCCCTTGAACATCACCTTCCGTGCATCTTAAATGCGTAGTGTCAAAGAGCCGGCTCAAGGTTCGGTGTTGTGCTGGATCAAACTCCCACAAGTTGAAGGCCCGTTGTTGGCATGGGAGAATCCGGCGGATGAGCATCACCTGGATTACGTTGACAAGCTTGAGATTCTTGTCCACCAGGTTTCGGATGCAGGTTTGGAGTCCGGTCAGCTCTTCCGAATTACCCCCACGTCGGGCCGTCTCTTTCCATGAGGTGAGCCGTGTAGGGAAGCCAGATCGAATTGGGGTCGCCGCCCATTGAGAGTCGCGCGGCTCGGTGATGTAGAACCACCCGATTGCCACCCGTTTATGGTTTCCACAAAGGAGCCTTCGAGCCATAGGACGTTGGCCATCTTGCCCACCATGGCACCTCCGCACTCCGCTTGGCGGCTGCCCACTACCTTCGGCTTGACATTGAAGGTCTTCAGCCATAAGCCGAAGTGGGGCTGGATGCAGAGGAAGACCTTGCACACGAAGATAAACGCCAAAATGTTGAGGATGAAATTCGGGGCCAGATCATGGAAATCTAGGCCGTAGTAGAACATGAGCCCCCGGACGAATGGGTGAAGTGGAAACCCTAGTCCGTGGAAAAAGTGGGGGAGGAACACCACCCTCTCATGGGGCCTGGGGGTGGGGATGAGCTGCCCCTTGTTAGGGAGCCTATGCGCGATGTCGCCAGACAAGTATCCGGCCTTCCGCAGCTTTTTGATGTGCCCCTCCGTGACGGAGGAGGCCATCCACTTGCCTCCCGCTTCGGACATAGTTGGAGAAGGTCGAGGTGGGATGTACGTACTTGGGCGCTGGAGCTCGAGTGCGCGGAAATGGATAAGCAAACGAGGAAGAAGGCGTGTGTGAAAAAGTGGATCCTTATCCCCTTATATGGACGGACAAAGCTATGCGTCCCCACCGGCCTGATAAAACTCGCTCATCTCCCAAGCGCCATAATCAATGGCGTGGTTGGGTTACCCATGCCCGTATTGATGAGAATTCCGAAATAAGGGGACACGATCTCTGCTTTGACAAGACGTGCTAAGGAAACCGCCTCGCTAAACGCGCTGAGGTGGGACAGATTTGAATAAAAGCTTGGCCGTGGTGTGATGTCACGCCACGGAATACGTCAGCAGATTAAACTTGTGTAAATGCTATTCTCTCTACGGTGGTATGTGGAACTTATTTTGCAGAGCCGGACACTATCCTTGTGTTCAAAATCTTCTATGAAGTATTTGGAGGGGGAACCAGCCTTGCAATGTCGAAGACAATATGCGCGCCGGACTCGTCGTCATTGAAGCCTAGTTCAGGGGCTACTGAGGGAGTCCTGGATTAGGGGGTGTCCGGATAGCCAGACTATAGCCTTTGGCCGGACTCCTGGACTATGAAGATACAAGATTGAAGACTTCGTCCCGTGTCCGGATGGGACTTTCCTTGGCGTGGAAGGCAAGCTTGGCGATACGGATATGTAGATCTCCTACCATTGTAACCGACTCTGTGTAACCCTAACCCTATTTGGTGTCTATATAAATCGGAGGGTTTTAGTCCGTAGGACGAACAACAATCATACCATAGGCTAGCTTCTAGGGTTTAGCCTCTCTGATTTCGTGGTAGATTTGCTCTTGTACTACCCATATCATCAATCTTAATCAAGCGGGAGTAGGGTTTTACCTCCATCGAGAGGGCCCGAACCTGGGTAAAAACATCATGTCCCTTGTCTCCTGTTACCATCCGTCTAGACGCACAGTTCGGGACCCCCTACCCGAGATCCGCCGGTTTTGACACCGACAGCTTCCATTTCATAAATTGCGTACCCGTTGTGATACGTGAGTGTCCAATCTTTATAGCATTGAATCGATATTGTACCTTTGGCCACGATACGAAGTAGATATTGATTTATGTTCAAGCGATGCACGTCCACGATCGCTATATAGTGATACGTGAATGAATTTTGCAATCTCTCTCACACGCATACATATCTCATTTCCCTGTGGGCATCGTAATCACACACACGCACTTTGTGTATTTCTCTCCCTCCGTCAAGGTTAGAATTCATCTTTCTACCCCGTCCTACAAGTCTCTCACACAGAAACACACACGCTCTCTCTGTCGAACACGCCCACCCCTTTAATTCCGCCCACCCACAGCCACTAATGTCTCAAAGTATAAAAATGTCTCTCACACATATGCCTAAGGTTAACTCGAGTTCCGGAACCATATGAATACATACAATGGGATTCCAGCAGAGCACCTTTTGTTTTGATATTTCGCTCTCTCTCTCTCTCTCTATCTCTATCTCTCACACGCTTGCATTTGCATGCACACCGTTTTGTTTATCTTCGTGATGCTTTAAGTATGCCTCGCACAAATGCTCTCTACCTATCCCTTAATATAGCTAGATATGTGGCACACAAACTCCTTCTCCCTACTAGCAAGATGCCCATGCGTTGCATGGAACATCAAGATGCATTTGTATGAGTAGTTTATCTTGTGGGAGAAAAGGATGAACGAGGGAATGCCTTATTTGCAAATGCGGAGAGAGGTGTGGGTATCTTTTTGCAAAATTTCCACGGTTTCCTTCCTATCCGTCGGATATAAATCGGATGGCCTATATTGCAGGATGGCAGGAACACCATCAACACCAACTTTGTTTTTATAAGAGTAGAGATATGTAAGTGTCACTGCCCCCCCCCCCCCAACACACATGCCCACACCCACACAACCACACACACACACTTCCCAACACCGAAGGATTAGGGCGACACCTCGATCTTGATACTAATCTATCGACTGGCTTCTCTCTCAAACACACACACACGCACACAAACTACCCGACACCGAAGGAGTAGGGTGGCACCTCGATCTTGATAGTAATCTATCTACTCCTGTTTCAAACACACACACACACACACACACACTCGCTAGTTGTGCCTCTGTGCCTACCGCGCACACTCTCGATACGTCTTTCTCTCCCTCCCCCTCCCCCCCCCACCCCAACAATGACAGCAGAAGGGTGACAACTCGATCTAATCGTAATCTGTCAATTGGTTTCTCTCTCGAACATTGTGTCTCTGTGCCTCGCTCAGTAGCCCCCTCGATATGTAGACTTCTCGTGCACGCACAGCTGTAGTGACGATGACGTTGAACCCAGTTTGCCTCGTTTTTACTGGCCTCATGTGATAATTTTCACCCTGTTTTCTGTTAATTAACAAGGCAACCTTTTCTTTGTTACTACTAGTGAATCTGAAATCATTCAGGGCAGACATAAAATATATCACTTCAACCCAATTATCGCAGTAACTATTTTAAAAGAAACTAGCTAGATGCCCGTACGTTGCACAGAACATCAAGATGCATTTGTATGAGTAGTTTATCTTGTGAGAGAAAAGGCTGAACGAGGGAAGGCCGTATTTGCGAAAGTGGAGAGGGGTGTGGGTATACTTTTGCAAAATTGCCATAGTTTCCTTCCTATCCGTTAGATATAAATCCGACGGCCTATATTGCAGGATGGCACGCACACCAACATCACCAACTCTGTTTTCTACTCCCTCCGTTCCTAAATATTTTTCTTTTTAGAGATTTCAACAAGTGACTACATATGGAGCAAAATGAGTGAATCTACACTATAAAATATGTCTACATACACATCCGTATGTGGTAGTCCATTTGAAATCTGAAAAAGAGAAATACTACCTCCGTTCCTAAATATAAGACCTTTTAGAGATTCTACTATAAACTACATACGGATGTATATAGGCATACTTTAGAGTGTAGATTCACTGATCTTGGTCCGTATATAGTCTATAGTGGAATCCCTAAAAGGTCTTATATTTGGGAACGGATGGAGTATAAGAGTAGACATGGAAATATATCTCCAACACGGTCTACAACAAAAATGTGTTGGACTAGTTAGCACCGGATGCTCGCAACGCGATGACATGAGTTCAAATTCTGTCTTTAACTTTAGATTTTTATATTATATATTACTTATTGATAACCCACAAGTGTAGGGGATCGCAACAGCTTTCGAGGGTAGAGTATTCAACCCAAAATTATTGATTCGACACAAGGGGAGCCAAAGAATATTCTCAAGTATTAGCAGCTGAGTTGCCAATTCAACCACACCTGGATAACTTAATATCTGCAGCAAAGTATTTAGTATCAAAGTAGTATGATAGTGGTGGTAATGGTAACAAAAGAGTAATGAAAGCAAAAGTAATATTTTGGAAAGTAAATAAGCGTAAACCAGTATATGGAAAGCTCTGTAGCGACCCGACCCAAAATCGGTCAAGTCTCTGTGTAGCTGTACCATCCCAAGATCATGCTGGCACACACAATACATTGATGAAATAATCAAAGTTCAATCACACCTGAATTTATTACACGATTCTCATATCGAGTCTTTATTACAATAGAATAAATTCGTCAAGGCCAACTCATGAGAAATAAACTAAATAAAGCTGCGGAAGCGTAGAAGAATAGTGAGTCCATCCGACTCCAAAGGGCAATCGCCAAGCGTGGATCGTAGCCTCACTCCTGATCGGAATACTCCTCTGCAACATAAGACGTTGCAGCCGTGTAGGTCAGCATTTTGAATATGCCGGCAAGTCATGAAGAGAGAATAACAATAAAAATTACTAACACTATATGCAATTTGGCTGTGGGGCTCTAAGTTTCACTGTTTTTGCGAAAAAGCCAGTTTTTCCCTACAATAAGGACTTGTTTGCAAATACTACATAATGTTGGTAGTTATTGAGATGGTTCCGCCAACCAATGTCTCATTCCCAATTATTAAATAACCCCCTCAATTAATTTATTACTTTTGGTGTTGAGATATCCGAAATACTCCAAGTTCCAGAGGCTCAAATTGTATGCGTGAATCGGGACACGGCTAACCGATTAGATCTTCACTCTGCAGAGGTTTGCGCACTTTACCCGCAAGATTCGTTCCCTCCTTTAAGTCTTCGCACTTCATGGTGTTTGAAGACGGGATGAACGAAACAGGGTCTTCTGAAGAGTTCCTCTGGCCACTGCCGGTACCCATCCAATCCTACCGTTCTTCTACATCTCGTAGCACCGTCCGGCCAGAGTCACACCTAGTGTTGACCAAGCCAGAGCCCATAATGGCTTGCGGCTGCCCAGGTAAGCTTCCGGTCAATGGGGTATACATCCGTCTCTTCGTGGCTGGGTGGAGCTTTCCGCAAGATGTCATGGCGCTTCTCCATGCATCCCGGCCAACCACTGGTCTTCTCCAGGGTGCCCGTCAACCGTCCTCCACCCAGTAGTGAATTTTGAAGTCCATCTTGAGCTTGAAGTCATGGGGTTGTCATCATCTTGACTCTCACATCTCCCTTATGAATCACTCAACCAATCCCGTCTACGAGCATAGCAAAATAAACTACTTCGTCCCGGGCAATGGTAACAAGGGAAATTGGGTTCATCCTACCTCCTGATACTACTCAAGAACATAACTTCAAATTCACCTACTGCATGCATGGTGGGGAGGTATACTTCTAATGCAATAAAATCATAGGTATAGTAAAAGAAAATATGATCAATAACTTGCCTTGCTGACGATCTTCGAAAGCTAGGGACTCGTGGTAGCAAGCTTCGCACTCCGGAAATTCTACCGAGGCAAACAACAATCATAATAAGCATATAGCATATGATCACTTAACATAATAGCATGCTAACATAACACACAGAGCAATGGAACCAAAACCCAAAGAAAACTCGAAGAACTCCAAATCAATGTTTTCACCACATCATACAACAACCATGAAGTAGTTTTGCATAACAAAAAATTTCTTAACAGAACCTAAGCATGGGTTTTTGCTAACTAACAGAAAAGAATTCATCATGCAACTAGGAGCAAAAAGAATCAGCTTAAAAGCTATTATAAAACTCCTGTTATGCCTAAAACAATCCTAGCAAGTAAAAATAAGATAAAAGTTTTATTTGTAAATAAAAGTTCATGCTCTAAAGTTACAGAAACTAATCTAGAATAAACTATCACATAGGAAAAATAAAATTATTTGCTATTTGAAACAATAGGAAAACAGTAGCTAGTTAAATAAATAGGAATAACATGATTCTGACTAAAACTATTTTTTTATTAATTCTAAAATTGCCCAAATAAATACCTACGGTTAGGTAAGGTCAAAGCAAAGTTGTGACAAAAAGAATCACTAAAAAATAATATTCCTAACTCATTTTATAGCAGAATTACTATTCTGTCTAAATATAAAATAAAACAATTTTAAATAATTTTAACATGACTAATTATATTTTCTACAGAAACTACAATAAATTTTCAAACCAACAAAAAAAGAATCAATTAAAAATATTAAGTAGATTAAAATATATGAATTTTTCAAAATTGAAACTATTATGTTAAAAACAGAAACGAAAAAATATTACTAAAAGAAAAAACTGGCTAATGGGCCTATCTAACGCATCGGCGTTAAATAACTAAACTACATGCCTTGAATAAAACCGCTTGGCCGGTCTAATCTAACCTAACTAAAACCAAAACTAAACCGGAACTAAACCGGTTTATTTGAAATAAACCTACCCCTTCGGGGGGGATCTAATCTACGCCCTACGCGTTAGATCGGACGGCGGAGGGAACTCCAGCGACTTACCGAGGGTCGACGGCGACGGCGGCTCGGGCGGCGATGGCTCCGGTGGCTCCGGTGGTCGGGGACGACGGCGGAGGCCTCTAGCGAGTGCGGCGTGGCGAGGGGGTTCGGTTGGTGGAGTCGGGCGAGCTCGGGGAGGTTCGGAGGTGGCCGGTGCGGCGACAATGGCGCGGCGGCGCACTCGGGCTCCGGCGAGCGATGCGGCGAGGGAGAGGGGTCGGGCGAGGGGGGGAACGGGGTCGAGGGGGGGGGGTATATATAGGGGGGGCACCCGGCTTGGAGGAGGGGTAGATCGGGCGAGGATCGGGAAAGGGATCCCGGGGATCTCGGGATTCCGGCGAGCGGCGGCGCGGGTGGTTGGCGTGTTGGCGTGGGGAGGAAGAAGGTGGGGGGTCCACCCGTCGGTGAGAGAGGGGAGAGTGCGTCTCGGTCGGGCGACCGGTGCGGAGGGATTTCGGGCGAGGGGGCGGGGGAACGGCTGGGCGGCTCGGGCGCTTAGCCGGGCAGCGCTGGTGGCTGCTTGCCGGTCATTGGGCAGCCAGCCGGTGGCTGGGCAGTGGCCGGGCGCCTGGGTCCTATTTTTTTGAATATTTAGAGAGAGAGAAAAATATATAAATATAAATATTTTATATAGGACATATATATACCAAAATGATCAGGGGAATATTCCCTATAATTTGAACATTTTTCCAGGGGCAAATCTCAAACTTTATAAAAAAATATTTTTTTTTAAATTCCAAATAAAATTCAGATTTGAATTCAAACCTTTTGGCAATGTTTTTCCTCTGATATTTTTGGAGTGTAATGTTTACTCCTCTCATACTTTTTCTCAAGTATTTATCAGGCATAGTTTTGAAATAATTTCCACTGCCAAAATTTGAATTCAAATTCCAACAACTCCAAAAACTTCTAAAACTTCAAATGCCACTCAAATTTCAACCAATATGCATAGATGCTTAGCTATAATTGTAAAACATTCCAAATAGGAAATTTTGGATGTTACAAACCTACCCACCTTAAGATGAATCTCGCCCTCGAGATTCGGGTTGGCTAGCAAATAGGTGCGTGTGGTCTCGGCAGAGGTCTTCTTCTCGCTCCCAGGTGGCTTCCTCCTCGGAATGATGACTCCACAGCACCTTGCAAAACTTGATGATCTTGCTGCGGGTGACTCCGTTCGCAGTCTCGAGAATTCGGACGGGCTTCTCCTTATAAGTCGAGATCCTTTGTCGAGCTGTATGGCCTCTAGGGGCACCGTGTCTCTCAACGGAATATCGGCCATGTCGGCCCGGCATTTCTTCACCGAGAAACATGGAAGACATCATGAACTCCGGACAATCCTTCCGCAATTCCAACTTGTAAGCAACTTCTCCACGACGTTCGAGGATTTTGTAGGGCCAATGAATCGGGTGCTAACTTTCCTTTGACACGAACCTCTTGATTCCACGGCGGGGACACACGAAGATATGCTCGGTCTCCCGCTTCGTAAGTTACTTCCTTGCGTTTACTGTCGGCATAACTCTTCTGCCTCGACTGAGCTATCTTGAGCCTATCTCGAATCAGCTTGACTTTCTCTTCGGAATCTCTGATAAGATCGGAACCGAAAAGTGTTCGATCTCCAACACCATCCCACAGCAATGGTGTTCTGCACCTCCTTCCGTATAGAGCTTCGAAAGGGGCCATCTTCAGACTGGTCTGATAACTGTTGTATGAGAACTCTGCGTATGGAAAATTATCATCCCAGCTAGACCCATAGTCTAGTACACAAGCTCTCAACATGTCCTCCAGAATCTGGTTGACTCTCTCGGTCTGTCCATCTGTCTGCGGATGAAAGGCTGTACTGAACTCCAGCCTCGTGCCGAAGTTTCATGCAACCGATTCCAAAACTTTGAGGTAAATTGTGTTCCTCTATCGACCACGATACTCCTCGGAACTCCATGCAGACATACGATCCTTGTCATGTATATCTTGGCTAACTTAGCACCGGTATAGGTAGTCTTCACGGGAATGAAGTGAGCTACCTTGGTCAATCGATCAACCACTACCCTCGATGGAATCATAACCTGAACGGGTCTGGGTAATCCTGTGATAAAATCCATTCCAAGTTTTTCCCATTTCCACTCGGGAATCGGCAAAGGTTGAAGTAACCCTGCTGGCTTCTGATGTTCTGCTTTTACTCGTTGACAAACGTCGCATACTGCTACGTACTCGGCAATATCCTTCTTCATTCCTGTCCACCAGAAACTTTCCTTCAAATCCAGGTACATCTTAGTGTTACCGGGGTGAATCAATCTGGTGAATCATGAGCCTCCTGAAGAATTAGCTTCCTGAGTTCGGGATCATTGGGTACATAAATACGATCCTCGAACCATATAGCTCCGTATTCATCCTTACGAAACACTTTAGCTTTTCCTTCATTCATCTTTTTCTTTATCTCATCAATTTCCTTGTCCGACTTCTGGGCTTCACGAATCCTTTCGGCCAAAGTGGACTGAACTTCCAGAGTTGCAACATATCCTCTCGGAACTATCTCCAGTCGGAGATCTCTGAGGTCATCGACTAATTCCTGGGGTAATCCTCTTGCTATAAGAGTATTCACATAACTCTTACGGCTCAAAGCATCTGCTACAACATTATCCTTTCCTGGGTGGTAATGCAATTTCATGTCATAGTCCTTGATTAACTCTAGCCATCTCCTGTGCCTAAGGTTCAACTCTTTCTGCGTGAAAATATACTTCAAGCTCTTATGATCTGTGTAAACATCACAATGGTTTCTGATGAGGAAATGTCTCCAGGTCTTGAGTGCATGCACTACGGCTGCTAACTCCAAATCCTGTGTGGCATAATTCATCTCGTGAGGTCGTAGCTGTCTGGAGGTATAAGCTACAACTTTTCCTTCCTGCATGAGTACTCCTCCGAGTCCCCTCGACGAGAAGCGTCACAATATACTGGTAATCCTTGTGTATGTCCGCAAAATCAGTACTTGGGGCTGTAACCAAACGCTTTCTTCAATTTCGAAACCGCTTCACAATCCTCGGTCCAAATGTACTTAGCGTCCTTCTTCAACAGCTCAGTCATGGGCTTGGCAATCTTCGAGAAATTCTCAATAAACCTCCGATAATATCCTGCGAGTCAGAAAACTGCGGATCTCCTTGATCGAGGTGGGTGATCGCCAATCGGTGACTGATTCAACCTTGGCGGGGTCAACTGCTATTCCTTCTCCTGAAATAACATGTCCGAGGAATCCGACTTCCTTCAGCCAAAATTCGCATTTACTGAACTTGGCATACAACTGATGTTCTCGGAGTTTCTCCAGAAATAGACGCAAATGTTCCTTATGCTCTTCCTCGCTCTTGGAGAAAATCAGTATATCATCGATGAACACCACGACAAACTTGTCCAGATATTCCATAAATACCTTGTTCATCAAATTCATGAAGTATGCAGGGGCATTAGTCAATCCAAATGACATGACGGTATACTCATATAAACCATACCTGGTGGTGAATGCGGTTTTGGGTATATCTTTTTCACGGATCTTCAACTGATGATACCCTGATCGAAGATCGATCTTGGAGAATACCTTGGCTCCAACTAGCTGATCAAATAGGTCATTAATCATCGGCAGAGGGTACTTATTCTTGATGGTCACGCTGCTCAACGAACGATAATCCACAACCATTCTCGTGGTTCCATCCTTCTTCTCTACCAAAAGAACTAGGGCTCCCCAAGGTGATGAGCTTGGCGAATATATCCTTTCTCCAATAGCTCATTAATTTGGTTCTTGATCTCTTTCAAATCGTTCGGGGCATCCGATAGGGTCTCTTGGATATTGGGGCTGTCTTGCCGCAATAACTCAATCAGAAAATCAATGTCTCTGTCCGTGGCATTCTGGTAATTCCTCCTAAACACATCGGGAAAATCTTGCACTCGGGCACTTCCTCCTGAACAACTCCGTGAGGGAATTCACCGATTCTTTATCCTGCTACGTGCGGATACATACTTGATCCTCTTACGCTCCGGTGGTGAGCGAGAATCGACTTCTTGAGCACAGTCTATGTTTCCTTCAAACTTCGTCAACCAATCCATGCCTAGGATTACATCCAAGGTCTGAGTTTCCAATACTATGAGGTCTGCCGGAAATTTATGATTTCCGATGTTGAGGGTTGCATGACAGCCTAAGCCTGCCATCATTTCTCCTCCTGCGGAACTGACGTGAAGAGGGCTTCTAAGGGTTCTAGTGGGCAACCCGTACTTTTCCACAACTACCCTTGATATGAATGAATGCGTTGCACCGGAATCAAAGAGTACCAATACTGGATGTGAATTTAATAAAACACTTACCAACCACAGTGTCTGGTTGATCATAGACGTCCTCCACGTCAATGTGGTTCACCTGAGCACGAGGAAAAGGATTGGGCTTCTTCGCTGAGCTTCCATTGCCGTTTCCATTCCTCTGCTTGGCCTCCGGGCAGTCGGTGGCATAGTGCCCTGTTTTCTGGCACTTGAAACAGGTGATGTGACTCAGATCTTTCTAAGCCGGGGCAGGACGATGCTGGTTGCCATTGCCATTTCCATTGCCTGACTTGTTGTCCTGGTTGCGGTTGTTCCCATTTCCTCCATGGTTGTGATGGGTATGCCCTCCTGAGTATGGGGCATAACGGGGCTTCTGCTGAGCTCTAGAGTTGTACTTCCCCTGACCATACTTCCGCTTGCGGCTATCAATCTGCTGTTGCTTGCCTTCAAGTATGGTGGCCTTGTCTACCAGCTCCTGGTAGTTGGTGAAGGTAGCCACCATTAGCTGCATTCCCAGCTCATCATTGAGTCCCTCGAGAAACTTTTCCTGCTTATGCATCTGTGGCCACATCATCCGGGGCATAGCGAGCTAACTTGCTGAACTCATCCATGTACTGCCCCACAGTATGGTTCCCTTGGCGTAAGTTGCGGAACTCACGCTTCTTCAGACTCATGGCTCCAGCTGATACATGAGCGGTGCGGAAAGCTTGCTGGAACTGATCCCACGTGATGGTGGCGATGGGATAAGTGGCGGTGTAGTTCTCCCACCAAGAAGCTGCAGGTCCATCAAGTTGATGTGCGCAAAGCGCACTTTCTTCAGATCTGTGCATCCAACGGTGACTAACTCCCTTCCGACCTTGCAGAGCCAATCATCGGCCACAATCGGCTCGAGGTCTTTGCTAGAGAACACTGGCGGATTCAGCCTTAGGAAGCGGGTCATGTTGTCAACAGGGGGTGGTGGCGGTGGATTGTTGTTGTTGTTGTTGTTCTGGTTCTGGATGAGCATCTGCATGAGGGCATTCTGCTGCTGGATCAGCTGGGTGAGCTCTGGCGGGAAGTTGAGACCGGGGTCACGTCTCGGAGGCATCTGGTGTTTTGGAGTGGATGAGAAAATTAGAATAGAACAATGGTCTAATGAGAAAATATCACTACCCATATGAATGCACAATCATAATCACACCAATCATTTATTCAATCAACTCAAACATGGTTCAATCTCGATTACAAAATTCTAACGACTACTCGAAAATAACGACCTAACTGATCGACGGAAAAATAAAATAACATGGCGGTCGACTAAATGTCTTCATCAATTATCCTTAAGCGCCCTCCGGTGTGGCGTCCTCCTGTGGCGTCCTCCGATGCGGCGCCTCCTCTTGCGGCTTTCTTGGTGGAGCTCCCTTCATAATCCTGGTCAATGCTCACGAGAGGTCCGTCATCTCCACTCGGAAAAAGGTCTTCTCCCAAGTCCATCTTTTCCTCTAATGCGGCAACATCCATCTTCAGCTTGTCCACTCTCTCCATGAAATCCGTGATTTCTTCCTCATGGTCAAGGAAGTCTGCGTGTGCCTTCTCCTCCAGTTCCAGTTCACGGAACAACAGCCTCCTATGTACCTTCGAGTTACGGCGAGTCTGGATCTCCCGTTTCCTGAGGAGACACTCCAAGTCTTGGACATATGAGAGAATGGAGTCGTCCTCTACGGTACGGATGATATCTCCATTCCTAGCTCTGCGAGAAATCATGGCGAGGTCTGATGGGTCGAGCTCGGCCCTGTACTCTTCTCGGAGATGTCCAAGTGCACGATAAATCGCCATGCCCTTCCGAGGATCCAGTTGAAATCGGTAAACTCAAAGTCAATAGGCTCTGAATGTCCTCCGAAGGTCCTCCCTGGAATATGCACCTCAATCCTGTAGCGGGTATCCGTCGGAAGTGCATTGGTAGGCTTCCCGGTGATCGATGGCAGAGCAATCTTCAGCTTCTTCACGATCTGGACCAGCTTCTTGCCGAAAGGCATCGTCTCATCTGGCCGCAAAACTCCGTAGCAAAACCGGGGTGAACTCGCGGACCATCTAGAATGTTGAAAATCGGAGAGAAGTCGAAATGAACAGGGAGAATTACGGAATGATAAGGACATAAAATAAATAGTCTCTTCCTATGGCTTTCCGATCCTAGGGGTTACGTCCCTACGGTCGGCGTGTACTCGAATACCATCTCTCAGAGCGACCCGACCCAAAATAGGTCAAGTCTTCGTGTAGCTGTACCATCCCAAGATCATGCTTTGGCACACACAAGACATTGATGAAATAATCAAAGTTCAATCACACCTGAATTTATTACACGATTCTCATATCGAGTCTTTATTACAATAGAATAAATTCGCCAAGGCCAACTCATCGTAAATAAACTAAATAAAGCTGCGAAGCGTAGAAGAATAGTGAGTCCATCCGACTCCAAAGGGCAATCGCCAAGCGTGGATCGTAGCCTCACTCCCGATCGAATACTCCTCTGCAACATAAGACGTTGCAGCCGTGTAGGTCAGCATTTTGAATATGCTTGGCAAGTCATGAAGAGAGAATAACAATAAAATTACTAACACTATATGCAATTTGGCTGTGGGGCTCTAAGTTTCATTGTTTTTATGAAAAAGCAGTTTTCCCTACAATAAGGACTTGTTTGCAAATACTACATAATGTTGGTAGTTATTGAGATGGTTCTGCCAACCAATGTCTCATTCCCAATTATTAAATAACCCCCTCAATTAATTTATTACTTTTGGTGTTGAGATATCCGAAATACTCCAAGTTCCAGAGGCTCAAATTGTCCGTAACCGGGGACACGGCTAACCGATTAGATCTTCACTCTGCAGAGGTTTGCGCACTTTACCCGCAAGATTCGTTCCCTCCTTTAAGTCTTCGCACTTCATGGTGTTTGAAGACGGGATGAACGAAACAGGGTCTTCCGAAGAGTTCCTCTGGCCACTGCCGGTACCCATCCAATCCTACCGTTCTTCTACATCTCGTAGCACCGTCCGGCCAGAGTCACACCTAGGGTTGACCAAGCGAGCCCATAATGGCTTGCGGCTGCCTGTAAGCTTCCGTCAATGGGGTATACATCCGCCTCTTCGTGGCTGGGTGGAGCTTTCCGCAAGATGTCATGGCGCTTCTCCATGCATCCCGCCAACCACCGGTCTTCTCGTGGTGCCCGTCAACCGTCCTCCACCCAAGAGTGAATTTTGAAGTCCATCTTGAGCTTGAAGTCATGGGGTTGTCATCATCTTGACTCTCACATCTCCCTTATGAATCACTCAACCAATCCCGCCTCACGAGCATAGCAAAATAAACTACTTCGTCCCGCAATGGTAACAAGGGGAATTGGGTTCATCCTACCTCATGATACTACTCAAGAACATAACTTCAAATTCACCTACTGCATGCATGGTGGGGAGGTATACTTCTAATGCAATAAAATCATAGGTATAGTAAAAGAAAATATGATCAATAACTTGCCTTGCTGACGATCTTCGAAAGCTAGGGACTCGTGGTAGCAAGCTTCACACTCCGAAAATTCTACCGAGGCAAACAACAATCATAATAAGCATATAGCATATGATCACTTAACATAATAGCATGCTAACATAACACACAAAGCAATGGAACCAAAACCCAAAGAAAACTCGAAGAACTCCAAATCAATGTTTTCACCACATCATACAACAACCATGAAGTAGTTTTGCATAACAAAATTTTTCTTAACAGAACCTAAGCATGGGTTTTTGCTAACTAACAGAAAAGAATTCATCATGCAACTAGGAGCAAAAAGAATCAGCTTAAAAGCTATTATAAAACTCCTGTTATGCCTAAAACAATCCTAGCAAGTAAAAATAAAATAAAAGTTTTATTTATTGTAAATAAAAGTTCATGCTCTAAAGTTACAGAAACTAATCTAGAATAAACTATCACATAGGAAAAATAAAATTATTTGCTATTTGAAACAATAGGAAAACAGTAGCTAGTTAAATAAATAGGAATAACATGATTCTGACTAAAACTATTTTTTATTAATTCTAAAATTGCCCAAATAAATACCTACGGTTAGGTAAGGTCAAAGCAAAGTTGTGACAAAAGAATCACTAAAAAATAATATTCCTAACTCATTTTATAGCAGAATTACTATTCTGTCTAAATATAAAATAAAACAATTTTAAATAATTTTAACATGACTAATTATATTTTCTACAGAAACTACAATAAATTTTCAAACCAACAAAAAAAGAATCAATTAAAAATATTAAGTAGATTAAAATATATGAATTTTTCAAAATTGAAACTATTATGTTAAAAACAGAAACGAAAAAATATTACTAAAAGAAAAAACTGGCTAATGGGCCTATCTAACGCATCGGCGTTAAATAACTAAACTACGCACGCGGAATAAACCGCTTCGGCCCGGTCTAATCTAACCTAACTAAAACCAAAACTAAACCGGAACTAAACCGGTTTATTTGAAATAAACCTACCCCTTCGGGGGGATCTAATCTACGCCCTACGCGTTAGATCGGACGGCGGAGGGAACTCCGGCGACTTACCGAGGGTCGACGGCGACGGCGGCTCGGGCAGCGATGGCTCCGGTGGCTCCGGTGGTCGGGGAAGCGGAGGCCTCCGGCGAGTGCGGCGTGGCGAGGGGGTTCGGTTGGTGGAGTCGGGCGAGCTCGGGGAGGTTCGGAGGTGGCAGCATGGCGACAATGGCTGGGCGGGCGACTCTGCTCCCAGCGATGCGGCGAGCGAGAGGGGTCGGGCGAGGGGGCGAGGGGGGGGGGAACGGGGTCGAGGGGGGGTATATATAGGGGGGGCACCCGCCTTGGAGGAGGGGTAGATCGGGCGAGGATCGGGAAATGGATCCCGGGGATCTCGGGATTCCATGAGACGCGGCGGGTGGTTGGCGTGTTGGCGTGGGGAGGAAGAAGGTGGGGGGTCCACCCGTCGGTGAGAGAGGGGAGAGTGCGTCTCGGTCGGGCGACCAGTGCGGAGGGATTTCGGGCGAGGGGACGGCTGGGCTCGGCGCCTGGCTGGGTCACTGATGGCTGCCTGCCTGGTCAAGGGCAAGGCTGGCTGGGCCAGTGGAAGCAAGCCTGGTCCTATTTTTGAATATTTAGAGAGAGAGAAAAATATATAAATATAAATATTTTATATAGGACATATATATACCAAAATGATCAGGGGAATATTCCCTATAATTTGAACATTTTTCCAGGGGCAAATCTCAAACTTTATAAAAAAATCATTTTTTTAAAAATTCCAAATAAAATTCAGATTTGAATTCAAACCTTTTGGCAATGTTTTTCCTCTGATATTTTTGGAGTGTCATGTTTACTCCTCTCATACTTTTTCTCAAGTATTTATCAGGCATAGTTTTGAAATAATTTCCACTGCCAAAATTTGAATTCAAATTCCAACAACTCCAAAAACTTCTGAAACTTCAAATGCCACTCAAATTTCAACCAATATGCATAGATGCTTAGCTATAATTGTAAAACATTCCAAATAGGAAATTTGGGATGTTACAAGCTCGTAGGCATTGGATCGGTGATGGATAATTATGTCGGATGTGGTTCATCATGTAACAGTCATAACATAGGGTGACACAGAACTAGCTCCAATTCCTCAATGTAATGTAGGCATGTATTCCGAATATAGTCATACGTGCTTATGGAAAAGAACTTGCATGACATCTTTTGTCCTACCCTCCCGTGGCAGCGGGGTCCTAATGGAAACTAAGGGATATTAAGGCCTTCTTTAATAGA
The DNA here is from genome assembly GCA_021605145.1 of Aegilops bicornis. Lineage (NCBI taxonomy): Eukaryota > Viridiplantae > Streptophyta > Magnoliopsida > Poales > Poaceae > Aegilops > Aegilops bicornis. The sequence goes on from CM038673.1 coordinate 34,210,663, forward strand.
GAACCGGAACAAAGCATTAGCACATATTGAATACATGAACTCCTCAAACTATGGTCATCACCGAGAAGTATCCCAATTATTGTCACTTCGGGGTTGTCGGATCATAACACATAATAGGTGACTATAGACTTGCAAGATAGGATCAAGAACACACATATATTCATGAAAACATAATAGGTTCAGATCTGAAATCATGGCACTCGGGCCCTAGTGACAAGCATTAAGCATAGCAAAGTCATAGCAACATCAATCTCGTAACATAGTGGATACTAGGGATCAAACCCTAACAAAACTAACTCGATTACATGATAGATCTCATCCAACCCATCATCGTCCAGCAAGCCTGCGATGGAATTACTCACGCACGGCGGTGAGCATCATGAAATTGGTGATGGAGGATGGTTGATGATGACGACAGAGACGAATCCCCCTCTCTGGAGCCCCGAACGGCCTCCAGATCAGCCCTCCCGAGAGGTTTTAGGGCTTGGCGGCGGCTCCATATCGTAAAACATGATGATTTCTTCTCTCTTATTTTTTTCTCTCTGAAAGCAAATATATAGAGTTGGAGTTGGCATCGGAGGAGCTCTAGGGGGCCCATGAGGTAGGGGGCGCGCCCTTGGGGGGGCGCGCTCCCCACCCTCGTGGACAGGGTGTGGGCCCCCTGGTCTTCATCTTTGGCAAGGATTTTTTATTATTTTTAACTTGATGTTCCGTGGAGTTTCAGGTCATTCCGAGAACTTTTGTTTTCTGCACATAAAACAACATCATGGCAATTCTGTTGAAAACAGCGTCGATCCGGTTAGTTCCATTCAAATCATACAAGTTAGAGTTCAAAACAAGGGTAAAAGTGTTTGGAAAAGTAGATACGACGGAGACGTATCAACTCCCCCAAGCTTAAACCTTTGCTTGTCCTCAAGCAATTCAGTTGATAAACTGAAAGAGAAAAAACTTTTACAAACTCTGTTTTGCTCTTGTTGTTGTGAATATGTAAAGCCAGCATTCAGGTTTTCAGCAAAGATTATAACTAACCACATTTGCTATAATTCTCAGGTCTCATGTTTACTCATATCAATGGCATAATCAACTAGCGAGTCATAATAATAAATCTCGGATGACAACACTTTCTTAAAACAGTCATAATATGATATAACAAGATGGTATCTCGCTAGCCCTTTCTGAGACCGCAAAACATAAATGCAGAGCACCTTTAAAGATCAAGGACTGACTAGAAATTGTCATGGTAAAAGAGATCCAATCATAGTCATACCCAATATAGATTAACAGTAATGGATGCAAATAACAGCTGTGCTCTCCAGCTAGTGCTTTTTAATAAGAGGGTGATGACTCAACATGAAAGTAAATAGATGGGCCCTTCGCAGAGGGAAGCAGGGATTTGTAGAGGTGCCAGAGCTCGTTTTTGAAATCAAGATAAATAATATTTTGAGCGGCATACTTCCATTGTCAACATAACAACTAAGAGATGGCGATATCTTCCATGCTACACACATTATAGGCGGTTCCCAAACAAAATGGTAAAGTTTATACTCCCTCTCCACCAACAAGCATCAATCCATGGCTTGCTCGAAACAACGAGTGCATCCAACTAACATCAAGTCCCAAGGGGAGTTTTGTTTGCAATTATTTTTGATTTAGTTTGCATAAAGCATGGGACTGGGCATCCGGGTGACCAGCCATTTTCCCGTGAGTGAGGAGCGGAGTCCACTCCTCTTGAGAATAACCCGCCTAACACGGAAGATAAGGGCAGCCTTAGTTGATACATGAGCTATTCGAGCATACAAAGCAGAATGTTTATTTGAAGGTTTAGAGTTTGGCACATACAAATTTACTTGGAACGGCAGGTAAATACCGCATATAGGAAGGTATAGTGGACTCATATGGAATAACTTTGGGGTTTAAGGGATTGGATGCACAAGCAGATTCCCACTTAGTACAAGTGAAGGCTAGCAAAAGACCTGAAGCGACCAACTAGAGAGCAACAACAGTCATGAACATGCACTAAAATTAATAAACATTGGATGCAAGCATGAGTAGGATATAATCCACCATGAACATAAATATCGTGAAGGCTATGTTGATTTGTTTCAACTACATGTGTGAACATGTGCCAAGTCAAGTCACTTAAATCATTCAAAGGAGGATACCACCCCATCATACCACATCACAACCATTTTAATAGCATGTTGGTACGCAAGGTAAACCATTATAACTCATAGCTAATCAAACATGGCATAAGAAACTATGATCTCTAATTGTCATTGCAAACATGTTTATTCATAATAAGCTGAATCAAGAACAATGAACTCATCATATTTACAAAAACAAGAGAGGTCGAGTTCATACCAGCTTCGCTTATCCCAATCAATTCATCATATATCATCATTATTGCCTTTTACTTGCACGACCGAACGATGTGGATAATAATAATAAGAGTGTACGTGCATTGGACTAAGATGGAATCTGCGAACATTCAATAAGCAGGAGAAGACAAGGCAATATGGGCTCTCGGTTAAATCAACAATAATGCATATAAGAGCCACTTCAACAATTTAATCATGGTCTTCTCCTATCAACCCCCAAAGAAAAGAAAGGAAATAAAAACTATTTACACGGGAAAGCTCCCAACAAGCAAAATAAGAATGGGAAATATTTTTGGGTTTTCTTTTTAATTATTACTATTACAGCAGGAAAAGTAAACTAACTAGAAGCTACACTAATTTTTTGTTGTTTTATTAAAGTTTAACAAACACACAAGAAGAAAGCAGGAAAAAGAAAATAAACTAGCATGGATATTATAGTGAAAGAGGATGAGCACCGACATTTAGTAATGAGTGTGTGTGAACATAAATGTAATGTCGCTGGGAAATACGTACTCCCCCAAGCTTAGGCTTTTGGCCTAAGTTGGTTCATTGCCAGGGATGGCCTGGCGGATACCTGTAGGTGTAGCTGGGGTCGTATTGTGATGCAGCGGCTATCGCCTCCTGAGCTGCAGCGTGGCATCGAGCTGCCTCCGCTATCCTCTCGTACTCATATGCCTCCTCTCTGGTAATAACATGTCTACCTTTTGTATGAGAATCAAAGAAGGCAGGGCAGGAAGAGTAATATGGACAACACGCCATTTATCAAAGATTAGTCGATATAAGAGAGGTGATTCGGGCCTGTCGACAAACTGGTGCGAAGCCATAGAGTTATAATCTAAATATGCAGGAGGTAACTCCATATCACCCCATGAATGTCTACCTCAAGAAAATTTGCTAAGCGGGTTGCATAAATTCCTCCAAAGAAATCTCCATTATATCTATTATGATGCAACCTACGTGCTACAATGGCTCCCATATGATAAGATTGGTCTCCCAACACAGCACTCCTGAGAATGCTAAGGTCAGGGGCACACATGTGACATGCTTCATCCTTACCAGTTATGCATCTACATATGAGAGAGCAAAATAATGTATAGCAGGAAAGTGAATGCTCCCTATGGTAGCTTGTGTTACATCTCTAGATTCTCCCACATTTATACTAGCAAGAAAGTTTCCAAATTCAGATTTACATGGATCAATAGTACTACCCCATTGTGGGAGTTTGCAGGCAAAAGTAAAATCCTCTAAGTCCATGGTATAAGATTTGTCATAAAGATCAAACATGACTGAAGGAGAATTACGCGAAGATGAAAATTCAAACATCCTCACAAATAAGCTAGTGAGATCATGATACTGTGGGCATTTGTCTGCCTCAAAGTCCACAAGGTCGGCGTTACTCAAATATGCATTAAATTCTTCTTTGATTCCTGCACGATCCATAAAATTTTCTGAAGTCCACTCACAAGGCCGCACTAGAGCATCCCTTGGGGGTTCCTCATCAGCATCATGAATTGCAAGCCTGGGGCCTTGCTTCCTTGAATAAATGCCTTGGAACATCTTCCTAAGCATATTGCTTCCTCAAGGAACAATCTCCCCAAGCAGTTTGGTGAGAGGTGCTTTGATCAAGGAGATCGAAAATCACAGCAAAGTGAGCTGGAACTCGTGCTTGAGCCAGATATTCGTGTTTGCGGGAGGAAGAAGAAGAGGATGGGTTCAGGAATAAGTGGAGGAGGGCCACCATGGGCCCACGAGGCAGGGGGGCGTGCCCAGGGGGGTAGGGCGCACCCTCCACCCTTGTGGCCAGGTGGCAGCTCCCCCCGCGGTGTTTTCAGTACCATAAATCCTCAAATATTCCCGAAAAAATCATATTAAATTGGCATGGCATTTGGAGGACTTTTATTTTCGGGGTATTTTTATATTGCACAGATAAATCAGGAAACAGGTAGAAAAATAATATTTTTACTTTATTTCAACTAAATAATAGAAAGTATAAAGAGGGTACAGAAGGTTGTGCCTTCTAGTTTCATCCGTCTCATGATCATCAAAAGGAATCCACTAACAAGGTTGATCAAGTCTTGTTAACAAACTCATTCCGAATAACATGGAACCAAAGAAATTTCGAATAACACTATGTTACCTCAACGGGGATTTTCACATCCCCTATAATAAGAATATCATATTTCTTCTTGACAGTAGGAAGACGAAATTCAAAACCTCCAAATATAATCGATGGAATTTTTTCAATAGAATTGATACTATGAACTTGAGGTTGTTTCCTCGGAAAGTGTACCGTATGCTCATTACCATTAACATGAAAGGTGACATTGCCCTTGTTGTAATCAATAACAGCCCCTGCAGCATTCAAAAAAGGTCTTCCAAGAATAATAGACATACTATCGTCCTTGGGAATATCAAGAATAACAAAGTCCGTTAAAATAGTAACGTTCGCAACCACAACAGGCACATCCTCACAAATACCAACAGGTATAGCAATTGACTCATCAGCCATTTGCAAAGATATTTCAGTAGGTGTCAACTTATTCAAATCAAGTCTACAATATAAAGAGAGAGGCATAACACTAACACCGGCTCCAAGATCACATAAAGCAGTTTTAACATAATTTCTTTTAATGGAGCATGGTATAGTAGGTACTCCTGGATCTCCAAGTTTCTTTGGTACTCCACCCTTAAAAGTATAATTAGCAAGCATGGTGGAAATTTCAGCTTCTGGTATCTTTCTCTTATTAGTAATGATATCCTTCATATACTTAGCATAAGGATTTGTTTTGAGCACATCAGTTAACCGCATACGCAAAAAGATAGGTCTAATCATTTCAGCAAAGCGCTCAAAATCCTCATCATCCTTTTTCTTGGATGGTTTGGGGGGAAAAGGCATGGGTTTCTGAACCCATGATTCCCTTTCTTTACCATGTTTCCTAGCAACAAAGTCTCTCTTATCATAACGTTGATTCTTTGATTGTGGGTTATCAAGATCAACAACAGGTTCAACTTCTACATCATTATCATTACTAGGTTGAGCATCATCATGAACAACATCATTAACATTTTTGCTAGGTTCATGTTCATTACCAGATTGTGTTTCAGCATCAGAAATAGATATACCGTTTGGATTCTCAGGTGGTTCAGCAATAGGTTCACTAGAAGTTTGCAAAGTCCTATCAGTTTTCTTTTTCTTCCTTTTAGAAGAACTAGGCACATCAGTAATCAGAAATAGATATACCATTTGGATTCTCAGGTAGTTCAGCAATAGGTTCACTAGAAGTTTGCAAAGTCCTATCAGTTTTCTTTTTCTTCCTTTTAGAAGAACTAGGCACATCAGTATTATTTCTTTGAGAATCTTGCTCAATTCTCTTAGGGTGGCCTTCAGGATACAAAGGTTCCTGAGTCATTCTACCAGTTCTAGTAGCCACTCTAACAACATAATCATTTTTCTTACTATTCATTTCATTGAGCAAATCATTTTGAGCCTTAAGTACTTGTTCTACTTGAGTGGTAACCATAGAAGCATGTTTGCTAATGAGTTTAAGTTCACATCAACATTAGCCATATAATCACTCAAGTGTTTAATCATATAGGTATTTTGTTTTAATTGTCTACCAAAATAAGCATTAAAATTTTCTTGTTTGACAATAAAATTATCAAACTCATCCAAGCATTGTCTAGCAGACTTATAATGAGGAATATCACCTTCATCAAAACTATAGAGAGAATTTACCTTTACTACCTGTGTCGGGTTATCAAGACCATGCGTTTCTTCAATAGGTAATGGATTAAGATCATATGTTTCTTCAACAAAGTGTAAATTAAGACCATGTATTTCTTCAATAGGAGGTAAATTCTTAACATCTTCAGCTTTAATACCTTTTTCTTTCATAGATTTCTTTGCCTCTTGCATATCTTCAGGACTGAGAAATAGAACACCCCTCTTCTTCAGAGTTGGTTTAGGAATAGGCTCGGTAATTGGAGCAGGAGCTGGCTCAGGAAGTGCCCAATTATTTTCATTTGTCAACATATTATTCAATAGAATTTCAGCTTCATCCGGTGTTCTTTCCTGAAAATGTAACCAGCACAACTATCCGTAATCTCTGGAAGCATCGGTTAGTCCATTATAAAAGATTTCAAGTATTTAATTTTTCTTAAGAGGATTATCTTTCAAAGAATTAAGTAACTTGAGAAGCCTCCCCCAAGCTTGTGGGAGACTCTCTTCTTCAATTTTCACAAAGTTGTATATTTCCTTTAAAGCAGCTTGTTTCTTATGAGCAGGGAAATATTTAGCAGAGAAGTAATAAATCATATTCTGGGGACTACGCGCACAACCTGGATCTAGAGAATTAAACCATATCTTAGCATCACCCTTTAATGAGAACGGAAATATTTTAAGGATATAAAAGTAGCAAGATCTCTCATCATTAGTGAACAGGGTGGCTATATCATTTAATTTAGTAATATGTGCCACAATAGTTTCAGATTCATAGCCATGAAAAGGATCAGATTCAACCAAAGTAACTATATCAGGATCAACAGAGAATTCATAATCCTTATCAGGAACACAAATAGGTGAAGTAGCAAAAGCAGGGTCAGGTTTCATTCTATCTCTAAGAGATTCTTTACTCCATTTAACTAATAGCCTCTTAAGTTTGTTTCTATCTTTGCAGGCAAAAATAGCTGTAGAAGCTTCCATATCAAAACATAACCCTCAGGAGTAACAGGCATAGCTTCATCATCATTATCAGTTTCAATAATTTCTTTCTCTCTAGCCCTAGCAATTTGTTCATCAAGAAATTCACTAAGGGACACAGTAGTATCAAGTATAGGAGTAGTTTCATCATAAGTATCATGCATAGCAGAAGTGGCATCATCAATAACATGCGACCTATCGTAATCTAATAGCGTAAGCAGGTTTAGGTGTCGCAAGCTTACTCATAACAGAAGGTGAATCAAGTGCAGAGCTAGATGGCAGTTCCTTACCTCCCCTCGTAGTTGAGGGATAAATTTTTGTCTTAGCGTCTTTCAAATTCTTCATAATGTCCAGCAGATATAAATCCCAAGTGACTCAAAGAATAGAGCTATGCTCCCCGGTAACGGCGCCAGAAATTAGTCTTGATAACCCACAAGTGTAGGGGATCACAACAGCTTTCGAGGGTAGAGTATTCAACCCAAATTTATTGATTCAACACAAGGGGAGCCAAAGAATATTCTCAAGTATTAGCAGCTGAGTTGTCAATTCAACCACACCTGGATAATTTAATATCTGCAGCAAAGTATTTAGTAGCAAAGTAGTATGATAGTAGTGGTAATGGTAACAAAAGAGTAATGAAAGCAAAAATACTATTTTTGGTGTTTTGTAATGATTGTAACAGTAACAACGGGAAAGTAAATAAGCGTAAACCAGTATATGGAAAGCTCGTAGGCATTGGATCGGTGATGGATAATTAGGTCGGATGCGGTTCATCATGTAACAGTCATAAAATAGGGTGACACCGAACTAGCTCCAATTCATCAATGTAATGTAGGCATGTATTCGAATATAGTCATACGTGCTTATGGAAAAGAACTTGCATGGCATCTTTTGTCCTACCCTCCCGTGGCAGCGGGGTCCTAATGGAAACTAAGGGATATTAAGGCCTCCTTTTAATAGAGAACCGAACAAAGCATTAGCACATAGTGAATACATGAACTCCTCAAACTATGGTCATCACCGAGAAGTATCCCAATTATTGTCACTTCGGGGTTGTCGGATCATAACACATAATAGGTGACTATAGACTTGCAAGATCGGGTCAAGAACACACATATATTCATGAAAACATAATAGGTTCAGATCTGAAATCATGGCACTCGGGCCCTAGTGACAAGCATTAAGCATAGCAAAGTCATAGCAACATCAATCTCGTAACATAGTGGATACTAGGGATCAAACCCTAACAAAACTAACTCGATTACATGATAGATCTCATCCAACCCATCACCGTCCAGCAAGCCTACGATGGAATTACTCACGCACGGCGGTGGGCATCATGAAATTGGTGATGGAGGATGGTTGATGATGACGACGGAGACGAATCCCCCTCTCCAGAGCCCCGAACGGACTCCAGATCATCCCTCCCAAGAGGTTTTAGGGCTTGGCGGCGGCTCCGTATCGTAAAACGCGATGATTTCTTCTCTCTTATTTTTTTATCTCTGAAAGCAAATATATAGAGTTTGAGTTGGCGTCGGAGGAGCTCCAAGGGGCCCACAAGGTAGGGGGCGCGCCCCCCACCCTCGTGGACAGGGTGTGGGCCCACTGGTCTTCATCTTTGCCAAGGATTTTTTTATTATTTTTGACTAGATGCTCCGTGGAGTTTCAGGTCATTACGAGAACTTTTGTTTTCTGCACATAAAACAACATCATGGCAATTCTGCTGAAAACAGCGTTAGTTCGGGTTAGTTCCATTAAAATCATACAAGTTAGAGTCCAAAACAAGGGCAAAAGTGTTTGGAAAAGTAGATACGACGGAGAGGTATCACTTATTTAATATATACTTCTTTCGCTACTGTACTGAAAGTGGAACCCGCAGAGTACTTAGAATACAAGATTATGGATGGACTTGTTTCTTTTTAACTTTCAGACGAAGTCAGTAGCCACCTCGCAAGTCACGTGTACCTTTGTAAATGCAATTAACTTTTTATAGAGGGACAATCATACACGCAATTAACTCAAATGGATTGGATGTCACTCTATTATTTCCAGCATAAGAGCATCTCCAACGGCAGCCGGTAAATTTCCTCCCGCTTCCTTCCGCGGAGGACGACATCAAACGCCAGCGGCATACATTTTCACAACTCTAACCAAACAGATGAAATTCGTGTAAACACGGACCTATTTCATATAAGCATGAAGAACTTCGTATAAAAAAGTCGGATCTTCATATAAACATGATGGATTTCATTACATTTACATGAACTAAGCGGTGTCAATCCGGCTCTCTTGGTATAATTAATCTCCCTCATTCCGGAAATACTTCTCCTAGAAATGGATGTATCTAGACTTATTTTAGTTATAGATACATACAATTTATCCATTCTTAGAACAAATATTTCTCGCCAGCTGGAGAGGGAGTACATAATCTAAATGGCCGCCCGTGGATCTCTTTGTCTTCCACATGTCTGGCAGATACTTGCGGGGTCGACAAAGGTCCTCGGAAGAGACGAAGCAGTAGAGAAACCACCTGAATGCGCAGTCGTCGCCTCGGCGGTGGCCTTCATGGGACCCAAGTGGTGGCGGCCTCCCGTGTTCTACTTCTCCTAGATGATGGCGGCGGACACGGAGAAGCTGGCCACCGACTCGTCGCTCTCCATGCACCCGGCTTCTGTCTCTGCCTGCATGGCGCTGCCGCAGGCACGGGAGGCGTGCCCACAGACACGGGAGGCGCGACACCGAAGACACTGGTGGCGCGGTACAATGCGGCAGGACGACGCCCGTACCGGTGTGCTCGCCGCCATGCCGGCGTGGAGCAACTCGCCACTCCTCATCAAGCTGAACTGGAGCGGCGAGTTGCTGAACCACGCACCTGCTTGGGGCGGCAACTGGCTCCATTGGTCCAAGCGAGGTTGGTGAAGCACCGAGCGGCCTCGCCCGTATCCGGAGGGCTCGGCGGGCCACCCAGCCGGGTAATATGCCGGAGAACGGCTCCTCGAAAGCCATCGGAAGAGTGGAGAAAATGGTGAAGGAGGAGATGGGGGAGCGGCGGATGGGTGCTATTCTTGCCCGCTGTTTATCTGGCCTCGTGTAAATAGAGGGTGGACGATAGGAGCTTGGCCGGCGTCTGGCCTCGTTTAAACTGAGGGCGGACGGGAGGAGCTCGGTCGGTGTTGCATTTAATTCCGGCCCGCTCATGAACGAATGTGTGGCCGGAGTAGGTTTCTCGGTTTTCATGCGGGTTTAATGGAGGCGAGGAGGCGTGTTCAGTCGGGCGTGCACCGGGCGGTGCAGTACTATTCGATTTGCCAGCGGGCGGCGCAGTTCCCAATACGGCTTTAATGCAAATGAGGGAGGGAGTAGCGGTTCCCGAAATGTTGAACGGCCAATGCATCCTCCTTCAATTAATGCATGAGAGAAGTAATGGGAGGAGGACCGGGAAAAGAGGCTGCACGATGTGAATGCAACGCAGTTTCCCTCATATAAAGGCGCCCATCTATTCCAATGCATCTACCACATCGTACGCACCTAAGCATTTGCCTAAGAACCTACACTAAGCGCAAAAGAGCTCACTCCAGACCCATGGCGGCGATGCGCGTGAGCGGCCAGTGGCTGTGCCAGATGGTCCACGAAGTCGGCCTGCGGCATGGCGTCGAGGATCGTCTCCAGACGGTGTTGGAGACCGGCTGGTGGATGGCCACCGTCGACGCCAACTACGACTCTCAGTTGGACCAGATGATCGTTGCCACCACCAACAAGTTCACCGTCCTCAAGAAGCTCGCGGACGACATCGCCGTACTCCTCCAGCCTGCGCACCCGGGCTCCTCATTGCCTGCCACCCTAATCGGCCTCCATGGCCGGAACATCTTTCAAGTACTAGTGGCCCTGCGACTGCCCGCCGACGCCACGAAGAATGTCCACCTGGAGGTCGTGCTCGCCGCCAGGCGCCTTGCCCTGCAAGAATTCGTCGACCTACACATCCACGTATACAAGCAAATCATGTACATAGGTATCTACAAGGCCAGTGAGGATGCTACGACGTTGGCCTTCCTCAACCTGCTGGAAGCCTTCGATGCCTTTGCTGAGAAGCACCTCGACCTCGCCATAAAAGCCGCTGCTCCTTAGCCGCCGGCCGGTGGCCCGGCGCACTAAGTTGAGGAGGAGGAGGTCGTACGTTGATGGATGCATATTTCTTATTGCCTTCTGTAACCACCACTGCGATCGCATCATCATCATGGATTTAATTCTTATTGTGATGTTGCATTCTCGTTCCAGTAAAAACCGACATGTGTGATCCCTTTGCTTAATTATATGCATCACTGTAACTAGTACTCCATCCGTCAATTTATAAGTTGTGCTTACCTTTTCCATCAACTTCGTGCAATGCGCGGGCATCTTGCTAGAAACACTAGAACATGTCAGACCGCGTGTGACCAAACTGATGATGCGCCAACCTAGCTACTATGTACCCTGCTTATCTGGCGGAAATAGCCCCGCCCTAGCGTTTCCAATCATTATTTCTATCTATCGATCGTGCCAAGGAGCAGAACCAAAATGTTACAATTTATACATGTTTCACTACTCCTACTCCTATAAAAGACTCAGTTGGTGATGGTGGTGTGTCTGCCATCCGTCGTTTCTGACCATTAGATCTACATCTAAAGGCTATGAGGTAAGTTGTGGCATTTTTGCAACAATAGCCCACTTCTCTGCTCGAATTTGCAGAAAACCCCTTTGAAAGGATCAATATAGTTGACTAGAGGGGGTGAATAGGCAACTAACATTTTTTAGCCTTTTCTTTATCAATTTAAACTTTGCATCAAAGTAGATTGTCTAGATATGCAACTAGGTGAGCAACCTATATGATGCAACAACAACAAGCACACAAGCAAGCAAGGGATATAACACAAGTAAGCTTGCACAAGTAAAGGGATGAGATAACCATGAGTGGAGCTGGTGAAGACGAGGATGTGTTACAGAAGTTCCTTCCTTTTGAGGGGAAGTACGTCCCCGTTGGAGCGGTGTGGAGGCACAATGCTCCCCAAGAAGCCACTAGGCCACCGTATTCTCCTCACGCTCTCACACAATGCGAGATGCCATGATTCCACTATTGGTGCCCTTGAAGGCGCAGGACCTTTACAAACAAGGTTGGGGCAATCTCCACAACTTAATTGGAGGCTCCCAACGACACCACGAAACTTCACCACAATGGACTATGGCTCATGGTGACCTCAACCGCCTAGGGTGCTCAAACACCCAAGAGTAACAAGATCCGCAAGGGATTAGTGGGGGAATCAAATTTCTCTTGGTGGAAGTGTAGATCGGGCCTTCTCAATTAATCCCGAGCAAATCAACAAGTTTGATTGGCTAGGGAGAGAGATCGGGCGAAAATGGAGCTTGGAGCAACAATGGAGCTTGTGGGGGAAGAGGTGAGACAACTTTGGAGAAGAAGACCCCTTTATAGAGGGGGGAACAATCCAACCGTTACCCCCCTAAACAGCCCCGCAGAGGGCGGTACTACCGCAGGGGTGGGCGGTACTACCACTGTGGCCAGTGGTACTACTGTTGCACCTCGCGGTACTGCCGCACAGTAGAATGGAGCAAGGAGCAGAGCAGGACCTGGACCAAGGGCGGTACTACTGCGGTGGTAAGAACGGTACTACCGCCCATGAGCGGTACTACCGCCCCTACTGCCGCAGCTAGTGCCGCAAAACCCGACACAAAAGGAGAACCCTCGAATCGAGGCGGTAGGAGAACGGGACCGTAGCGGTACTACGGCTGAGAGCTCCCAGCGGTACTACCGCTGGGGAGCAGTACTGCCGCCTGTAGCTCTCAAGCGGTACTGCCGCTGGGGTTCACGGTACTACCGCTGGGACCAGACCTCAGGGAGAAGGCAGCAAGGGGGCCTTCAACAAAACAGAAAAGCTCAGAGGGAACAGAAAGGGATGTGTATGTGTTGATTCCACCCTAGACCAAACCAATGCGGACCCCCTCTTAATAGTACAGCTTTCCTACGACTCAAATCCACCGAAAAGAAGCGTAGACAAACGCCGTCTTCAATAATCTTCGAGGGGCACAAAAACCGTCTTGTGCCTAGCGATGAAACGTCTGAAATACTCAAGGCACACGATTAGTCCGCAAACAGCATTGTCATCAATCACCAAAACACCTAAGGGATAAATATGCCCTTACAATCTCCCCCTTTTTGGTGGATTGATGACAATACGGGATTTGCACAATAGGAAAAAGATAGGACATAAGCAAACCCCACATCTCTAAAATATAGATGGGCTCCCCCAAGATGTGTGCTATCTAGATAGGTGCTTTGGACTGCACGGCACACATACTAGGATCAACACTCCCCCTATATTTATAGACCATGCATATCTTGCAATAATAAGGCTAACACTAAGCAATAGTAAATATGAGACAAAGTAAATAGCACAGGATAACATAAGCTCAATACGAAGCGATAGAGTGCATATGTCTTACACCATATGATAGAAAGGTCTCACGAGCACAAACCAACCCAATGCAAGCAAAGATCAACACTAGAAAAGAGTTTGCGAGAAAGACAGGCAAGGCAAACACAAACACGCCACACAAACACACGCTCGCAACTCGACGACGAAAAATCCCTAAACTCTCTCCCCCTTTGGCATCGAGACACCAAAAAGGCAAAGAGCGAAGCTACGGCTCCAGGTGATAGAAAACTGAGGATCTCGAACATCATATCCCAACGGGATCGTCTGCACCACCATCATCGGTCAAAAACTGCACGGTGTCTGAATCGGTCCTCGGGCAGTGCTACTGAATCCACTCCTCCTCCTCAGTGATCTGGCCCTCAGAACCGCTGGCAATGGTCGCACCCAACTAACGCATGAGCTCCTTGTGACGCCGCCTGGCCTGCTTCTCAGCCACATGAGTCATGTACTGACCATGAGACTCCATGCAAAAAAGCTTCTTCATCTTGCTCTTGAGCTTGTTTGCCCAAGAGGGCTCTGCTCCAGAAGGCGCATAGTCCTCATCATCATCGGCCTCAGCCTCTCCCTCGGTCTCAACATCAGCAGCAGTAGATGGACCCCCAGATTTAGGAGCCGGGGTGACCCAATTGTCCTTCTTGTTAGGGAACGTAGTAATTTCAAAAAAATTCCTACGCACACGCAAGATCATGGTGATGCATAGCAACGAGAGGGGAGACTATTGTCCACGCACTCGTGAGACCGTAAGCGGAAGCATTATGACAACGCTGTTGATGTACTCAGACGTCTTCACGATCCGACCGATCCAAGTACCGAACGTACGGCACCTCCGGAAGTTCAGCACACGCTCAGCTCGATGACGATCCCGGACTCCGATCCAAAGCAAAGTGTCGGGATAAGTTCCACAAGACGACGGTGTGGTGACGATGATGATGTTCTACCGGCGCAGGGCTTCGCCTAAACTCCGCGATGATATGACCGAGGTGGAATATGGTGGAGGGGGGCACCGCACACGGCTAAGGAACAATCACGAAGATCAACTTGTGTGTCATGGGGTGCCCCCTGCCCCCGTATATAAAGGAGCAAGGGGAGGAGGCCTGCCCTAGGAGGGCGCGCCAAGTGTGGAGTCCTACTAGGACTCCCTAGTCCTAGTAGGATTCCACCTCCCTTGTTGGAGTAGGAGAAGGGAAAGAGGGGAGAGGAATAAGGAAAAGGGGCTGCGCCTTGTCCAATTCGGACCAGAGGGGGGCGCAGGCCTCCTTCCTTTTGGCCTCTCTCCTCTATTCCCGTATGGCCCAATAAGGCCCATATACTCCCCGGCGAATTCCCGTAACTCTCCGGTACTCCGAAAAATACCCGAATCACTCGGAACCTTTCTGAACTCCGAATATAGTCGTCCAATATATCGATCTTTACGTCTCGACCATTTCGAGACTCCTCGTCATGTCCCCGATCTCATCCGGGACTCCGAACTCCTTCGGTACATCAAAACTCATAAACTCATAATATAACTGTCATCGAAACCTTAAGCGTGCGGACCCTACGGGTTCCAGAACTATGTAGACATGACCTAGAACTATTCTTGGTCAATAACCAATAGCGGAACCTGGATGCTCATATTGGCTCCTACATATTCTACGAAGATCTTTATCGGTCAAACCGCATAACAACATACGTTGTTCCCTTTGTCATCGGTATGTTACTTTCCCGAGATTTGATCGTCGGTATCCAATACCTAGTTCAATCTTGTTACTAGAAAGTCTCTTTATTCGTTACGTAATGCATCATTCCGTAAATAACTCATTAGCTACATTGCTTGCAAGGCTTATAGTGATGTGCATTACCGAGAGGGCCCAGAGATACCTCTCCGACAATCGGAGTGACAAAACCTAATCTCGAAATACGCCAACCCAACATGTACCTTTGGAGACACCTGTAGTACTCCTTTATAATCACCCAGTTACGTTGTGACATTTGGTAGCACCCAAAGTATTCCTCCGATAAACGGGAGTTGCATAATCTCATAGTTACAGGAACATATATAAGTCATGAAGAAAGCAATAGCAATGTACTAAACGATCAAGTGCTAGGCTAACGGAATGGGTCATGTCAATCACATCATTCTCCTAATGATGTGATCCCATTAATCAAATGACAACACATGTCTATGGTTAGGAAACATAACCATCTTTGATTAATGAGCTAGTCAAGTAGAGGCATACTAGTGACTATATGTTTGTCTATGTATTCACACATGTATCATTTTTCCGGTTAATACAATTCTAGCATGAATAAGAAACATTGATCATGATATGAGGAAATAAATAATAACTTTATTATTGCCTCTAGGGCATATTTCCTTCAGTCTCCCACTTGCACTAGAGTCAATAATCTAGTTCGCATCGCCATGTGATTTAACACCAATATTCACATCTGTATGTGATAATACCCATAGTTCACATCGTCATGTGATCAACACCCAAATGGTTACTAGAGTCAATAATCTAGTTCACATCGTTATGTGATTAACAACCAAATAGTACTAAGGTATGATCATGTTTTGCTTGTGAGAGAAGTTTAGTCAACGGGTCTGTCATATTCAGAGCCGTATGTATTTTGCAAATATTCTATGTCTACAATGCTCTGCACGGAGCTACTCTAGCTAATTTCTCCCACTTTCAATATGTATCCAGATTGAGACTTAGAGTCATCTGGATCGGTGTAAAAAACTTGCATCGATGTAACTTTACGACAGGCTCTTTTATCACCTCCATAATCGAGAAATATTTCCTTAGTCCTCACTAAGGATGTTCTTGACCAATGTCCAAAGTGATCTACTCCTAGATCACTATTGTACTCCTTCCCAAGTTCGAGCAAGGTATACAATAGGTCTGGTACATAGCATAGCATACTTTATAGAACCTATGACTGAGGTATAGGGAATGACTTTCATTCTCTTTTCTATTTTCTGCCGTGGTCGGGATTTGAGTCTTTACTCAATTCCACACCTTTGCAACACAGGCAAGAATTCCTTCTTTGACTGTTCCATTTTGAACTATTTCAAAATCTTGACAAGGTATGTACTTATTGAAAAACTTATCAAGCGTCTTGATCTATCTCAATAGATCTTGATGCTCAATATGTAAGCAGCTTCACCGAGGTCCTTCTTTGAAAAACTCCTTTCAAATACTCCTTTATGCTTTGCGAGAATAATTCTACATTATTTCCGATCAACAATATGTCATTCACATATACTTATCAGAAATGCTGTAGTGCTCCCACTCACTTTCTTGTAAATACATGCTTCTCCAAAAGTCTGTATAAAACCATATGCTTTGATCACACTATAAAAGCATTTATTCCAACTCCGAGATGCTTGCACCAGTCCATAGATGGATCGCTGAAGCTTGCACACTTTGTTAGCTCCTTTAGGATTGACAAAACCTTCTGGTTGCATCATATACAACTCTTCTTTAATAAATCCATTAAAGAATGTAGTTTTGACATCCATTTGCCAGATTTCATAAAATGTGGTAATTCCTAACATGATTCGGACAGACTTAAGCATCGCTACAGTTGAGAAAATCTCATTGTAGTCAACACCTTGAACTTGTCGAAAACCTTTTTGTGCCAAGTCGAGCTTTGTAGATAGTAACACTACTATCGTTGTTCCGTCTTCCTCTTGAAGATCCATTTATTTAACATGGCTTGCTGATCATTGAGCAAGTCAATCAAAGTCCATACTTTGTTCTCATACATGGATCCTATCTCAGATTTCATGGCCTCAAGCCATTTCATGAATCTGGGCTCATCATCGCTTACTCATAGTTCGTAGGTTCATCATGGTCTAGTAACATGACTTCCAGAACATGATTACCGTACCACCCTGGTGCGGATCTTACTCTGGAAGACCTACAAGGTTTGGTAGCAACTTGATCTAAAGTTTCATGATCATCATGATTAACTTCCTCACTAATTGGTGTATGAATCACTGGAACTGATTTCTGTGATGAACTACTTTCCAATAAGGGAGAAGGTACAATTACCTCATCAAGTTCTACTTTCCTCCCACTCACTTCTTTCGAGAGAAACTTCTTCTCTTGGAAGGATCCATCTTAGCAACGAATAACTTGCCTTCGGATCTGTGATAGAAGGTGCACACAATAGTTACCTTTGGGTATTCTATGAAGACGCACTTCTCCGATTTGGGTTCGAGCTTATCAGGTTGAAACTTTGTCAAATAAGCATCGCAGCCCCAAACTTTAACAAACGACAACTTTGGTTTCTTGCCAAACCACAGTTAATAAGGCGTCGTCTCGACGGATTTTGATGGTGCCCTATTTAAAGTGAATGCAGCTGTCTCTAATGCATAACCCCAAAACGATAGTGGTAAACCGATAAGAGACATCATAGATCGCACCATATCCAATAAAGTGCGGTTACGACTGTCGGACATACCATTATGTTGTGGTGTTCCATATGGCATGAGTTGCGAAACTATTTCACATTGTTTCAAATGAAGACCAAACTCATAACTCAAATATTCATCTCCACAATCAGATCGTAGAAACTTTATTTTGCTTGTTACGATGATTTTCCACTTCACTCTGAAATTCTTTGAACTTTTCAAATGTTTCAGACTTATGTTTCATCAAGAAGATAAACCCATATCTGCTTAAATCATCTGTGAAGGTGAGAAAATAACGATATCCACCACGAGCTTCAACATTCATCGGACCACATACATCTGTATGTATGATTTCCAACAAATCTGTTGCTCTCTCCATAGAACCGAAGAACGGTGTTTTAGTCATCTTGCCTATGAGGCACGGTTCGCAAGTACCAAATGATTCATAATCAAGTGATTCCAAAAGTCCATCAGTATGGAGTTTCTTCATGCGCTTTACACCGATATGACCTAAACGGCAGTGCCACAAATAAGTTGCACTATCATTATTAACTCTGCATCTTTTGGCTTCGACATTACGAATATGTGTATTACTACTATCGAGATTTAATAAAAATAGACCACTCTTCAAGGGTGCATGACCATAAAAGATATTACTCATATAAATAGAACAACCATTATTCTCTGATTTAAATGAATAACTGTCTCGCATCAAACAAGATCCAGATATAATGTTCATGCTCAATGCTGGCACCAAATAACAATTATTTAGGTCTAGAACTAATCCCGAAGGTAGATGTAGAGGTAGCGTGCCGACCGCGATCACATCGACTTTGGAACCGTTTCCCACGCGCATCGTCACCTCGTCCTTGGCCAGTGCTCGCTTAAACCATAGTACCTGTTTTGAGTTGCAAATATTAGCAAAATAACCAGTATCAAACACAAAGCTGCTACTGAGAGCTATAGTAAGGTAAACATCAATAACATGTAAATCACATATACCTTTGTTCAACTTGCCATCCTTCTTATCCGCCAAATACTTGGGGCAGTTCCGCTTCCAAAGGACCAGTTTGCTTGCAGAGAAACACTTCGGGCCAGGCTTAGGTCCAGACTTGGGTTTCTTCTCTTGAGCAGCAACTTTCTTGCTGTTCTTTTTGAAGTTCCCCTTCTTCTTCCCTTTGCCCTTTTTCTTGAAACTAGTGGTCTTGTTGACCATCAACACTTGATGCTCCTTCTTGATTTCTACCTCCACAGCTTATAGCATTGCGAAGAGCTCGGGAATTGTTTTGGTCATCCCTTGCATATTATATTTCATCACGAAGCTCTTGTAGCTTGGTGGCAGTGATTGGAGAATTCTGTCAATGACACTATCATCCGGAAGATTAACTCCCAGTTGAATCAAGTGATTATTATACCTAGACATTTTGAGTATATGCTCACTGACAGAACTATTCTCCTCCATCTTGCAGCTATAGAACTTATTGAAGACTTCATATCTCTCAATCCGGGCATTTGCTTGAAATATTAACTTCAACTCTTGGAACATCTCATATGCTCCATGACGTTCAAAACGTCGTTGAAGACCCGGTTCTAAGCCGTAAAGCATGGCACACTAAACTATAGAGTAGTCATCAGCTTTGCTCTGCCAGACGTTCACAACTTCGGCGTTGCTCTCAAGAAGCACGGCACCCAAAGCGGTGCTTCCAGGACGTAATTCTTCCGTGCAGCAATGAGGATAATCCTCAAGTTACAGACCCAGTCCGTAATTGCTACCATCATCTTTCAACTTTGCTTTCTCAAGGAATGCATTAAAATTCAACGGAACAACAGACGAGCCATCTATCTACAAACATAGATAATCAAAATACTATCGGTACTAAGTTCATGATAAGTTTAAGTTCAATTAATCATATTACTCAAGAACTCCCACTTAGACAGACATCTCTCTAGTCATCTAAGTGATCACGTGATCCAAATCAACTAAACCATAACCGATCATCACGTGAGATGGAGTAGTTTTCAATGGTGAACATCACTATGTTGATCATATCTACTATATGATTCACGCTCGACCTTTCGGTCTCCGTGTTCCGAGGCCATATCTGCATATGCTAGGCTCGTCAAGTTTAACCTGAGTATTCTGCGTGTGCAAAACTGGCTTGCACCCGTTGTAGATGGACATAGAGCTTATCACACCCGATCATCACGTGGTGTCTGGGCACGACGAACTTTGGCAACGGTGCATACTCAGGGAACACGTCTTGATAATTTTAGTGAGAGATCATCTTAAAATGCTACCGTCAATCAAAGCAAGATAAGATGCATAAAGGATAAACATCACATGCAATCAATATAAGTGATATGATATGGCCATCATCATCTTGTGCTTGTGATCTCCATCTCAAGCACCGTCGTGATCACCATCTTCACCGGGCGCGACACCTTGATCTCCATCGTAGCATCGTTGTCGCCTCGCCAACTATTGCTTCTATGACTATCGCTACCGCTTAGTGATAAAGTAAAGCAATTACATGGCGCTTGCATTTCATACAATAAAGCGACAACCATATGGCTCCTGCCATTGTCGATAACTCGGTTACAAAACATGATCATCTCATACAATAAAATATAGCATCACGTCTTGACCATATCACATCACAACATGCCCTGCAAAAACAAGTTAGACGTCCTCTACTTTGTTGTTGCAAGTTTTACGTGGCTGCTACGGGCTGAGCAAGAACCATTCTTACCTACGCATCAAAACCACAATGATAGTTTGTCAAGTTGGTGCTGTTTTAACCTTCGCAAGGACCGGGCGTAGCCACACTCGGTTCAACTAAAGTGAGAGAGACAGACACCCGCCAGTCACCTTTAAGCAACGAGTGCTCGCAGCGGTGAAACCAGTCTCGCGTAAGCGTATGCGTAATGTCGGTCCGGGCCGCTTCATCTCACAATACCGCCGAACCAAAGTATGACATGCTGGTAAGCAGTATGACTTGTATCGCCCACAACTCACTTGTGTTTTACTCGTGCATATAACATCAACGCATAAAACCTGGCTCGGATGCCACTGTTGGGGAACGTAGTAATTTCAAAAAAATTCCTACGCACACGCAAGATCATGGTGATGCATAGCAACGAGAGGGGAGAGTATTGTCCACGCACTCGTGAGACCGTAAGCGGAAGCGTTATGACAACGCTGTTGATGTAGTCTTACGTCTTCACTATTCGACCGATACAATTACCTAACGTACGGCTCCTCAGAGTTCAGCACACGTTCATCTCGATGACGATCCCCGGACTCCGATCCAGCAAAGTGTCGGGGATGAGTTCCGTCAGCACGACGATGTGGTGACGATGATAATGTTCTACCGGCGCAGGGCTTCGCCTAAACTCCGCGACGATATGACCGAGGTGGAATATGGTGGAGGGGAGCACCGCACACGGCTAAGGAACGATCACGAAGATCAACTTGTGTGTCATGGGGTGCCCCCTGCCCCCGTATATAAAGGAGCAAGGGGGGAGGAGGCCTGCCCTAGGAGGGGGCGCGCCAAGTGTGGAGTCCTACTAGGACTCCCTAGTCCTAGTAGGATTCCACCTCCCTTGTTGGAGTAGGAGAAGGGAAAGAGGGGAGAGGAATAAGGAAAAGGGGGCTGCGCCCCTTGTCCAATTCGGACCAGAGGGGAGGCGCAGGCCTCCTTCCTTTTGGCCTCTCTCCTCTATTCCCGTATGGCCCAATAAGGCCCATATACTCCCCGGCGAATTCCCGTAACTCTCCGGTACTCCAAAAAATACCCGAATCACTCGGAACCTTTCTGAACTCCGAATATAATCGTCCAATATATCGATCTTTACGTCTCGACCATTTCGAGACTCCTCGTCATGTCCCCGATCTCATCCGGGACTCCGAACTCCTTCGGTACATCAAAACTCATAAACTCATAATATAACCGCCATCGAAACCTTGCGTGCGGACCCTACGGGTTCCGTAACTATGTAGACATGACCTAGAACTATTCTTGGTCAATAACCAATAAGCGGAACCTGGATGCTCATATTGGCTCCTACATATTCTACGAAGATCTTTATCGGTCAAACCGCATAACAACATACGTTGTTCCCTTTGTCATCGGTATGTTACTTGCCCGAGATTTGATCGCCGGTATCCAATAACTAGTTCAATCTCAAGCATCGCAAGTCTCTTTATTCGTTACGTAATGCATCATTCCGTAACTAACTCATTAGCTACATTGCTTGCAAGGCTTATAGTGATGTGCATTACCGAGAGGGCCCAGAGATACCTCTCCGACAATCGGAGTGACAAAACCTAATCTCGAAATACGCCAACCCAACATGTACCTTTGGAGACACCTGTAGTACTCCTTTATAATCACCCGATTACGTTGTGACGTTTGGTAGCACCAAAGTGTTCCTCCCAGAACGGGAGTTGCATAATCTCATAGTTACAGGAACATATATAAGTCATGAAGAAAGCAATAGCAATGTACTAAACTATCAAGTGCTAGGCTAACGGAATGGGTCATGTCAATCACATCATTCTCCTAATGATGTGATCCCATTAATCAAATGACAACACATGTCTATGGTTAGGAAACATAACCATCTTTGATTAATGAGCTAGTCAAGTAGAGGCATACTAGTGACTATATGTTTGTCTATGTATTCACACATGTATCATGTTTCCAGTTAATACAATTCTAGCATGAATAATAAACATTTATCATGATATGAGGAAATAAATAATAACTTTACTATTGCCTCTAGGGCATATTTCCTTCACTTCTTCCTCAGACGCTTGATCTCATTAGAAACCAATTCTCCAGTTTCCAGCATAATCTTGGGATAGACATGTGCCCAGGCCTTCTCAAGGAGCAACATGATGAACGGACCATAGATCGGGCACTTGCGCTCAGAAACGGCAGATAGAAGTTCAGACCACATAACATGAGAAATGTCCAGGGACTCGCTAGTGTTTGCTTCCTTCTCATGCTGGCAGAAGAGAAGCATGTCCACGAGATAGGAGTGGACCATTTCCAAATTCCAAATAAGAGGGAAGAGAGTCTCTCGGAAGACGCGATGAAGGATGTCCAGAAAGGCAGGCAACTCATAGGTTTCCTTCTTAGTCACAGGGTGAACCTTCACAGTACAGTAGGGCCAGAGGGCTTGCTTGTGAGTGGAGTTTGCATTGCGGTGAGGGCGGAAGCCGACAGGAGTCTCAAGCCCGTGATCTTCCACCTCAAGTAACTCCATGAAGGCCTTCCACTTGACAGAAAGCAACTTGCCATTTGTCATCCAAGTCAGAGTCCTTTCTTCATCAGTTCCAAGATGGACAGTAGCATAGAATTGAGCCACCAAATCTGCATCAAAGTCCTTGTTGAACTGCATGATTCTGAGAATGTTCAGCTGAGAACACATCTGAAGGGCTTCGCCAAAGTACTCGGGGTCCTTTTCCATAGCATCCATGTCGATGGAGCGTACATCAACATAGAGATTCTTCTTAGCCTTGATCACATCAAAGTAGATGGCAAACTGAAAGCGGTTCCAGAACGGGCGGTTGACCAAAGTGGGTTCTTGGTCTTCCGCATAGGGGTTGCGGCGACGCCTTTCCCAGAACTCCTTGGCAGTCAACTCAGTCACAGTCTTGCCCCTTGGCTTCGGCCCGTTGGCAGACTTCTTGTTGAGTTGAGGCGGAGGTGGAACACTTGAGGAAGCACCCGCTGACTCAGATGTGCAGTAGCGCTTTGATGTTGCACGCCCGGGGTTGACACGGTGCGCAAGCTACTCAGAAGGACCATCACCTGGAACCAAACACACGGACACACGAAACAAACAGAAAGAACGAGCATAAGCCACCAAACACAGCAAAAGAGATCAGAAAATGGCAGGAATAGGATGGAATTGGGCAAAAAGCAGTAGTACCGCGATCCATAAGCAGCAGTACCGCACAAGCGGTAGTACCGCTCCACTAGGAGCGGTAGTACCGCTCAAGACGGGGAAACGGCGGTTCCCTACTGCTGTGGTCAAATCCGGCACTACCGGACTGCCAAATTCAAAAATAATCCTACCAAAACTCAAACCAAATAGTCTAGTCGCCTTCTCCAATCTACTCAAGCCTAGATTTAGCCAAAAATTGAGAGATGCAACCACTATTGCCCCTAATGTTGGGGAACGTAGCAGAAATTCAAAATTTTCCTACGTGTCACCAAGATCTATCTATGGAGAAACTAGCAACGAGGGGAAGGAGAGTGCATCTACATACCCTTGTAGATCGCTAAGCGGAAGCGTTCAAGAGAACGGGGTTGAAGGAGTCGTACTGCCGTGATCCAAATCACCGGAGATCCTAGTGCCGAACGGACGGCACCTCCGCGTTCAATACACGTACAACCCGGTGACGTCTCCCATGCCTTGATCCAGAAAGGAGGGAGGGAGAGGTTGAGGAAGACTCCATCCAGCAGCAGCACGACGGCGTGGTGGTGGTGGAGGAGCGTGGCAATCCTGTAGGGCTTCGCCAAGCACCGCGTGAGAGAAGGAGGACTTGGGAGAGGGTAAGGGCTGCGCCAGAACTTGGGGTGAAGCTCCCATGCGCCTCCCCACTATATATAGGGGTGGAGGGCTGGTTTCTTGCCCTCCAAGTCCATTGGGGCGTTGGCAAGGTGGGAGGAAAGAAATCCCATCATTTCCTTCCCCATCGATTGTTATCCCCCTTTTAGGGATCTTGATCTTATCCCTTCGGGATATGATCTTATTCCTTCTAAGGGGGATCTTGGTGCGCCTTGACCAGGGGTGTGGGGCCTTGCCCCACTACCCACGTTCAAGTGGGTCCCCCATGCAGGTGGGCCCCACTCCAGAACCTTCTAGAACCTTCCTTACAATACCGAAAAATCCCGAACATTTTCCGGTGGCCAAAATAGGACTTCACATATATAAATCTTTACCTCCGGACCATTCCGGAACTCCTCGTGACGTCCGGGATCTCATCCGGGACTCCGAACACATCATCCCGTTACCTTCTTCAATCTCGTTACCGGCAAGTCTCTTTACTCGTTCCATAACACATCATCCCGTGATCAACCCCTTGGTCACATTGTGCACATTATGATGATGTCCTACCGAGTGGGCCCAGACATACCTCTCCGTTACACGGAGTGACAAATCCCAGTCTTGATTCGTGCCAACCTAACAGACACTTTCGGAGATACCTGTAGTGCACCTTTGTAGCCACCCAGTTACGTTGTGACGTTTGGTACACCCAAAGCATTCCTACGGCATCCGGGAGTTTCACAATCTCATGGTCTAAGGAAATGATACTTGACATTAGAAAAGCTTTAACATACGAACTACGATCTTTGTGCTAGGCTTAGGATTGGGTCTTGTCCATCACATCATTCTCCAAATGATGTGATCCCGTTATCAACGACATCCAATGTCCATGGTCATGAAACCGTAACCATCTGTTGATCAACGAGCTAGTCAACTAGAGGCTTACTAGGGACATGGTGTTGTTTATGTACCCACACATGTATCTGAGTTTCCTATCAATACAATTATAGCATGGGTAATAAACGATTATCATGAACAAGGAAATATAATAATAACTAATTGCCTCTAGGGCATATTTCCAACAGTCTCCCACTTGCACTAGAGTCAATAATCTAGTTCACATCGCCATGTGATTAACACTCACAGGTCACATCGCCATGTGACTAACATCCAAAGAGTTTACTAGTGTCACTAAACTAGTTCACATCATCATGTGATTAAGACTCAATGAGTTCTGGGGTTTGATCATGTTTTGCTTGTGAGAGAGGTTTTAGTCAACGGGTCTGCAACATTCAGATCCGTATGTACTTCGCAAATCTCTAGGTCATATTGTAAATGTTGCTTCCATGCTCCACTTGGAGCTATTCCAAATGGTTGCTCCACTATACGTATCCGGTTTGCTACTCAGAGTCATTCGGATAGGTGTTAAAGCTTGCATCGGCGTAACCCTTTACGCCGAACTCTTTATCACCTCCATAATCGAGAAACATGTCCTTATTTACTCCAAGGACAATTTTGACCGCTGTCCAATGATCCATTCCTGGATCATTCTTGTACCCCTTGACTGACTCATGGCAGGCACACTTCCGGTGCGGTACACAGCATAGCATACTATAGAGCCTACGTCTGAAGCATACGGGATGACCTTCGTCCTTTCTCTCTCTTCTGTCGTGGTCGAGGTTTAACTCTTAACTTCATACCTTACAACTCAGACAACAACTCCTTCTTTGACTGATCCATCTTGAACACCTTCAAGATTATGTCAAGGTATGTGCTCATTTGAAAGTACCATTTAGCGTTTTTGATCTATCCTCATAGATCTTGATGCTCAATGTTCTAGTAGCTTAATCCAGGTTTTCCATTGAAAAACACTTTTCAAACAACCCTATATGCTTTCTAGAAATTCTACATCATTTCTGATCAACAATATGTCTACAACATATACTCATCAGAAATTCTATAGTGCTCCCACTCACTTCTTTGGAAATACAAGTTTCTCATAAACTTTGTATAGACCCAAAATCTTTGATCATATCATCAAAGCGTACATTCCAACTCGGAGATGCTTAATCCAGTCCTTAGAAGGATAGCTGGAGCTTTGCATACTTTTTAGCGTCTTTCAGGATTGTCAAAAACCTTCTGGTTGTATCACATACAACCTTTCCTCAAGAAAACTGTCAAGGAAACAATGTTTTGACATCCTATCTGCAAGATTTCATCAATCATGCAGTAATTGCTAATCCAATTTCAACAGACTCTTAGCATCGCTACGAGTGAGAAAGCCTCACCGTAGTCAACTCCTTGAACTTGTCGGAAAACATCTTTAACGACAAGTCGAGCTTTCTTAATGGTGATACTTACCATCATTGTCTGTCTTCCTTTTAAAATCCATCTTTACCCAACGTCCTTACGACCATCAAGTATTTCTTCCAAAGTCATGGATCCTCTCTCGGATGTTATGGCCTTGAGCCATTCGTCGGAATCCGGGCCCACCATCACTTCTTCATAGCTCGTAGGTTCATTGTTGTCTAGCAACATGACCTTCAAGGCAGGATTATTGTACCACTTAGAAGTAGTACGCATCCTTGTCACCCTACGAGGTACGGTAGTGACTTGATCCAAAACTTCATGATCACTATCATAAGCTTCTACTTCAATTGGTGTAGGCGCCACAGGAACAACTTCCTGTGCCCTGCTACACACTTGTTGAAGTGACGGTTCAATAACCTCATCAAGTCTCCACCATCCTCCCACTCAATTCTTTCGAGAGAAACTCTTCTCGGTAAAGGACCTAATTCTAGAAACAATCCTTTTTGCTTCCGGAACTGAGACTGGAGGTATACCCAACTGTTTTGGGTGTCCTATGAAGAAGCATTTTATCCGCTTTGGGTTCGAGCTTATCAACCTGAAACTTTTTCACATAAGCGTCGCAGCCCCAAACTTTTAAGAAACGACAATTTAGGTTTCTCCAAACCATAGTTCAAACGGTGTCGTCTCAACGGAATTACGTGGTGCCCTATTAAAGTGAGTGTGGTTGTCTCTAATGCCCAACCCATGAACGATAGTGGTAATTCGATAAGAGACATCATGGTACACACCATATTCAATAGGGTGCAACTATGATATTCGGACACACCATCACACTATGGTGTTCCAGGCGGTATTTATTGTGAAATAATTTCCACAATGTCTTAATTGCGTGCCAAAGCTCAGAATCTCAGATACTCATCTCTGTGATCATATCATAGACATTTTATCCTCTTGTCACGATGATCTTTAACTTCACTCTGAAATTACTTGAACCATTCAATAATTCAGATTTGTGTTTCATCAAGTAAATATACTCAACATCTACTCGAATTATCTGTGAAGTAAGAACATAACGATATTCGCTGCATGCCTCAGCACTCATTGGACTGCACACATCAAAATGTGTTACTTCCAACAAGTTGCTATCTTGTTCCATCTTACTGAAAACGAGGCTTTTCAGTCATCTTGCCCATGTGGTATGATTTGCATATCTCAAGTGATTCAAAATCAAGTGATTCAAAATCAAGTGAGTCCAAACGATCCATCTGCATGGAGTTTCTTCATGCGTATACACCAATAGAAATGGTTCGCATGTCTCAAACTTTTCAAAAAGGAGTGAGTCCAAAGATCCATCAACATGGAGCTTCTTCATGCGTTTTACACCAATATGACTTACATGGCAGTGCCACAAGTAAGTGGTACTATCATTACTATATTATATCTTTTTGCATGAAAATATGTATCACTACGATCGAGATTCAATAAACCATTCTTTTAGGTGCAAGACCATTGAAGGTTTTATTAAATAAATAGAGTAACCATTATTCTCCTTAAATGAATAACCGTATTGCGATAGACATAATCCAATCATGTCTATGCTCAACGCAAACACCAAATAACAATTATTTAGGTTTAACACAAATCTCGATGGTAGAGGGAGCAGGCGATGCTTGATCACATCAACCTTTGGAAACACTTCCAACACATATTGTCAGCTCACCTTTAGCTAGTCTCCGTTTATTCCGTAGCTTTTATTTCGAGTTACTAACACTTAGCAACCGAACCGGTATCTAATACCCTCGGTGCTGCTAGGAGTACTAGTAAAGTACTCATTTACATATTGTATATCCAATATAATTCTATCGACCTTGCCAGCCTTCTCATCTACCAAGTTTCTAGGGTAATCCTGCTCAAAGGTCCGTTCCTCTCATTACGTAAGCACTTAGTCTCGGGTTTGGGTTCAACCACAGGTTTCTTCACTGGAGCAGCAACTGATTTTCCGTTTCATGAAGTACCCCTTCTTGCCCTTGCCCTTCTTGAAACTAGTGGTTTCACTAACCATCAACAATTGATGCTCCTTCTTGATTTCTATATTCGCGGTGTCAAACATTGCGAATAGCTCAAGGATCATCATATCTATCTCTGATATGTTATAGTTCATCACGAAGCTTCTAGCAGCTTGGTGGCAATGACTTTGGAGAAACATCACTATCTCATCAGGAAGATCAACTCCCACTCGATTCAAGTAATTGTTGCACTCAGACAATTTAAGCACAAGCTCAACGATTGAGCTTTTCTCCCTTAGTTTGCAGGCTAAGAAAATCGTCGGAGGTCTTATACCTCTTGACGTGGGCACGAGCTTGAAATCCCAATTTCAGCCCTCGAAACATCTCATACGTTTCGCGACGTTTCGAAAAACATCTTTGGTGCCTCAACTCTAAACCGTTTAACTGAACTATCACGTAGTTATCAAAACGTGTATGTCCGATGTTCGCAACATCCACAGACGACGTTTGGGGTTCAGCACACTGAGCGGTTGGACATAAGCTTTTTTCTGTCCGCATAATCGCTACTGTCAACTTTCAACTATATTTTCTCTAGGAACATATCTAAACAGTGGAACTAAAGCGCGAGCTTACGACATAATTTGCAAAGATCTTTTGACTATGTTTAGGATAATTAAGTTCATCTCATGAACTCCCACTCAGATAGACATCCCTCTAGTCATCTAAGTGATTACATGATCCGAGTCAACTAGGCCGTGTCTGATCATCACGTGAGACGGACTAGTCATCATCGGTGAACATCTTCATGTTGATTGTATCCTCCATACGACTCATGCTTGACCTTTCGGTCTCTTGTGTTCCGAGACCATGTCTGTACATGCTAGGCTCGTCAAGTTAACCTAAGTGTTTCGCGTGTGTAAATCTGGCTTACACCCGTTGTATGTGAACGTAAGAATCTATCACACCCGATCATCATGTGGTGCTTCGAAACGACGAACTTTCGCAACGGTGCACAGTTAGGGGGAATACTTTCTTGAAATTTTAATGAGGGATCATCTTATTTACTACCGTCGTTCTAAGCAAATAAGATGCATAAACATGATAAACATCACATGCAATCAAATAGTGACATGATATGGCCAATATCATTTTGCTCCTTTTGATCTCCATCTTCGGGGCTCCATGATCATCATCGTCACCGGCATGACACCATGATCTCCATCATCATGATCTCCATCATCGTGTCTTCATGAAGTTGTCTCGCCAACTATTACTTCTACTACTATGGCTAACTGTTAGCAATAAAGTAAAGTAATTACATGGCGTTGTTCAATGACACGCAGGTCATACAATAAATAAAGACAACTCCTATGGCTCCTGCCGGTTGTCATACTCATCGACATGCGAGTCGTGATTCCAATTACAAGAACATGATCAATATCATACATCACATATCATTCATCACATTCCTTTTTGGCCATATCACATCACATAGCATACCCTGCAAAAACAAGTTAGACGTCCTCTAATTGTTGTTTGCATGTTTTACGTGGCTGCTATGGGTTTCTAGCAAGAACGATTCTTACCTACGCAAAAGCCACAACGTGATATGTCAATTGCTATTTACCCTTCATAAGGACCCTTTTCATCGAATCCGATCCGACTAAACTGGGAGAGACTGGCACCCGCTAGCCACCTTATGCACCAAGTGCATGTCAGTCGGTGGAACCTGTCTCACGTAAGTGTACGTGTAAGGTTGGTCCGGACCGCTTCATCCTACAATACCGTCGAAACAAGATTGGACTAGTAACAGTAAGCATATTGAACAAAATCAACGCCCACAACTACTTTGTGTTCTACTCGTGCAAAGAATCTACGCAATAGACCTAGCTCATGATGCCACCGCTTGGGGAACGTAGCATAAATTCAAAATTTTCCTACGTGTCACCAAGATCTATCTATGGAGAAACTAGCCACGAGGGGAAGGAGAGTGCATCTACATACCCTTGTAGATCGCTAAGCAGAAGCGTTCAAGAGAACGGGGTTGAAGGAGTCGTAATCGTCGTGATCCAAATCACCGGAGATCCTAGTGCCGAACGGACGGCACCTCCGCGTTCAACACACGTACAGCCCGGTGACGTCTCCCATGCCTTGATCCAGCAAGGAGAGAGGGAGAGGTTGAGGAAGACTCCATCCAGCAGCAGCACGACGGCGTGGTGGTGGTGGAGGAGCGTGGCAATCCTGCAGGGCCTCGCCAAGCACCGCGGGAGAGGAGGAGGACTTGGGAGAGGGGAAGGGCTGCGCCCGGAACTTGGGGTGAAGCTCCCATGCGCCTCCCACTATATATAGGGGTGGAGGGGGCTGGTTTCTCGCCCTCCAAGTCCATTGGGGCGTTGGCAAAGGTGGGAGGAAAGAAATCCCATCATTTCCTTCCCCACCTATTGTTATCCCCCCTTTTTAGGGATCTTGATCTTATCCCTTCGGGATATGATCTTACTCCTTCTAAGGGGAATCTTGGTGCGCCTTAACCAGGGGTGTGGGGCCTTGCCCCCACTACCCACGTTCATGTGGGTCCCCCCATGCAGGTGGGCCCCACTCCAGAACCTTCTAGAACCTTCCCGGTACAATACCGAAAAATCCCGAACATTTTTCGGTGGCCAAAATAGGACTTCCCATATATAAATCTTTACCTCCGGACCATTCCGGAACTCCTCGTGAAGTCCGGGATATCATCCGGGACTCCGAACAACATTCGGTAACCACATACAAACTTCCTTTATAACCCTAGCGTCATCGAACCTTAAGTGTGTAGACCCTACGGGTTCGGGAACCATGCAGACATGACCGAGACAACTCTCCGGCCAATAACCAACAGCGGGATCTGGATACCCATGTTGGCTCCCACATGTTCCATGATGATCTCATCGGATGAACCACGATGTCGAGGATTCAATCAATCCCGTATTCAATTCCCTTTGTCTAGCGGTATTGTACTTGCCCGAGATTCGGTCGTCGGTATGCCGATACCTTGTTCAATCTCGTTACGGGCAAGTCTCTTTACTCGTTCCGTAACACATCATCCCGTGATCAACCCCTTGGTCACATTGTGCACATTATGATGATGTCCTACCGAGTGGGCCCAGAGATACCTCTCCGTTACACGGAGTGACAAATCCAGTCTCGATTCGTGCCAACCCAATGTACACTTTCGGAGATACCGTAGTGCACCTTTATAGCCACCCGATTCGTTGTGACGTTTGGTACACCCAAAGCATTCCTACGGCATCCGGGAGTTGCACAATCTCATGGTCTAAGGAAATGATACTTGACATTAGAAAAGCTTTAGCATATGAACTACGATCTTTGTGCTAGGCTTAGGATTGGGTCTTGTCCATCACATCATTCTCCAAATGATGTGATCCCGTTATCAGTGACATCCAATGTCCATGGTCAGGAAACCGTAACCATCTGTTGATCAACGAGCTAGTCAACTAGAGGCTTACTAGGGACATGGTGTTGTTTATGTAGCCACACATGTTTCTGAGTTTCCTATCAATACAATTATAGCATGGGTAATAAACGATTATCATGAACAAGGAAATATAATAATAACTAATTTATTATTGCCTCTAGGGCATATTTCCAACACCTAAGACACTAGATCTGAAATCTAGACAAAAAGAGAGGAGGAACGGGGGCAATACTGGCATCCATGGCAAGAGGACGGGGTGGGAGTCGACTCCACCAAAGGAAATGGAGAGGGACGGCCCGGAGACGGCGGCCCGCCAGAGCCCTCCCGCAGCGAGTCGATGCTGGAGAGACGAAGAGGAATGAGGGGGCGGTGTGAATGGGTATGGGGAAGACGAAACCTCCCCCTGCCCCGGCATAACCCGCTGGTCCCGCCCCCCAATGGTAGTACTGCTCGGGTGGGCGGTAGTACTGCTTGTCATCATAAGAGGTAGTATCGCGCACCACCAGCAGTAGTACCGCCCAGCAAGACTCAATGACTAGACACCAAAAGGCTCGGCTCAAAAAGAAAGGAAAACAAACAGCAAGAAGAGGAAACTAAGACTCAGCAACGATAATGACCAGCAAAAGGACAGGAAACACACACCTCTTCAAGAGAGGGCGGTGGCTGAGGCCACCTATGTTTGAGTCAAGAGGTATGGCGCCGCGAAGATTTTAACCTTGGGCCCATGACCAAAACTCGTCTTTGACGCACAAGTACCATCCAAAAATGGTTAATGTGAAAGAATTGATCAATTTATGCATAATGGGGGGAGGGAGAGTTCATTGAGAGAACAACACTCCCCCTATGTCCATGCCTACACCTAAACAAGACAGCAAGTTGAGTATGGTGTGGTGTGTAAGGGTTCAAGCAACATTGCTCGAATCAATGATATTTAGCTCATGCCTTAACTCGCGAAATCTTTCTTCATCCAAGGGCTTCGTGAAAATATCTGCAAGGTTATCATGAGTGTTGACGTAGTTGAGCTTGATCTCCCCTCGCCTAATGTGATCCCGAATGAAGTGATACCGAATCTCAATATGCTTCGTCTTGAAGTGTTGCACCGGGTTGAGAGAAATCTTGATGGAACTTTCATTGTCACACCAAAGAGGCACTTTGTCACAAATGACACCGTATTCCTTTAAAGTTTGCCTCATCCATAGGAGTTGTGCACAACAACTACCCGACTCCACATACTCCGCTTCGGTGGACGAGAGAGACACACAACTTTGCTTCTTAGAAGACCAACTTACGAAAGAGCAACCAAGGAATTGGCACCCTCCGGAAGTGGACTTCCTATCCAATTTGTCTCCCGCCCAATCCGAGTCCGAATATCCTACAAGCTTGAAGTTTGCTCCTCTTGGGTACCATAAGCCAATGTTTGGGGTATGAGCCAAATACCGAAAGATTCGCTTGACCGCCACAAAGTGGCTTTCCTTAGGTGCGGCTTGAAACCATGCACAAATTCCAACACTCAACATGATATCCGGTCTAGATGCACAAAGGTAAAGCAAGGAGCCAATCATGGAGCGATATACCTTTTGATCCACCGCTTTACCATTGGGATCAATGTCAAGTTGGCACTTGGTGGGCATTGGAGTGGAAGCCGGCTTGACATCACTTAGCTTAAATCTCTTGAGCATGTCTTGAGTGTATTTGGCTTGGTTGATGAAGGTTCCTTCTCTTCTTTGCTTCACTTCGAACCCGAGAAAGAACTTCAACTCTCCCATGGAAGACATCTTGAACTTTGAGGTCATGAGTGCGGTAAATTCCTCATTGAAAGCTTTGTTAGGGGAACCAAAGATAATATCATCAACATATAGTTGGCACACAAACAACTCCCCTTTGACCTTCTTAGTAAAAAGAGTGGGGTCGACTAACCCAACTTCAAATCCATGATCTTGTAACAACTCGGTAAGGTGGTCATACCACGCACGTGGGTCTTGTTTAAGGCCATAGAGTGCCTTATCGAGTTGATACACATGATCGGGAAAGTAGGGATCCTCGAACCCGGGGGGTTTCTTGACATACACCAACTCATTAATAGGACCATTAAGAAAAGCACTCTTCACATCCATTTGTTGCAACTTAAAGTTGTGATGAGAAGCATAAGCAATCAACAAACGAATGGATTCAAGGCGAGCAACGGGAGCAAAGGTTTCATCATGGTCGATACCCTCGACTTGGGAGTAGCCTTGTGCCACCAATCTTGCCTTGTTGTGAACGATGGTCCCGTGAGCATCTTGCTTGTTCTTGAATATCCACTTGGTTCCAATGACATTGTGGTTCCCCGTTGGCCTTGGCACCAATCTCCACACCTTGTTGTACTCGAAGTTGTTGAGTTCTTCATGCATGGCATTAAGCCAATCCGGATCTTCGAGCGCCTCATATACCTTTTGGGGTTCAACACACGAGACAAACGCGTGATGTTCACAATAGTTTGCCAATTGTCTACGAGTGCTTACCCCCTTTTGAATGCTTCCAAGCACATTCTTCATGAGATGACCCTTGGTGGAGAGCTTGGAAGCAATCTTGGCGGCACGACACTCCAATTCCTCCTCGGGGGTGAGTTGAGGAGCGGTCACTTGATCATCTTGAGCATCGTCTTGAGCTTGTTCTTGATCTTGAACTTGCTCGGAGGAGAGAACTTGACCTTGGGAATCACTTGATGTTACAACACCATCTTGGGATTGATATTGCCCTTGGTCTTATTCTTGAGATTGAGGGCCTTCACTTTGTTCTTCGGAAGCATGTGGGCCTTGGGTTGGTGATGGCTCCACTTGAGTGGATCATTGTCCTTCTCCTTCGGCCACAAGGGGTTCCTCAATGGGTAGGATAAAACCAACACCCATTCTTCTTATGGCTTGAGGAGGATTTCATCACCTACATCACAAGTGCCACTTTGCTCCACTTGGGAGCCATTATTCTCATCAAACTCCATGTTACACGTCTCCTCAATAAGCCCCGTAGACTTATTGAGGACACGGTAAGCATGAGAGTTTGTAGCATAACCAACAAATATGCCCTCATAAGATCTAGCCTCAAATTTAGAAAAACGAACACCTTTCTTGAGAATGAAACACTTACACCCGAACACCTGGAAGTACTTGAGGTTGGGCCTGTTACCGGTGAGTATCTCATATGGAGTCTTGTTCAAGCCTTTGCGGAGATAGAGACGATTTGATGCATGACATACGGTGTTGATGGCTTCGGCCCAAAAGTTGTATGGAGACTTGAACTCCGCCATCATGGTTCTTGCCGCATCCATCAACGTCCGGTTCTTCCTCTCCGCAACACCATTTTGTTGAGGGGTGTACGGTGCGGAATATTGATGCTTGATCCCCTCATCACTAAGAAACTCATCCAAGGTGTAGTTCTTGAACTCGGTGCCGTTGTCACTTCTTATTGTCAAGATCTTTGCATTGTGTTGACGTTGGGCTTCATTTGCAAAGTCAATGATGGTTTGTTGGGTCTCGCTCTTCCTCTTGAAGAAATATACCCAAGTGTATCTTCAATAATCATCCACAATCACCAAGCAATACTTTCTACCCCCAAGACTATCAAAGGATGGAGGCCCAAAGAGATCCAAATGAAGGAGCTCCAAAGGCCTCTTCGAGTAAATGATAGTCGTGGGAGGATGAGCCTTTTCATGTAGCTTTCCTTCGATACAAGCACTGCAAGCACGATCTTTAGCAAAACTAACATTGTTTAGTCCACGGACATGGTCCCCCTTGAGAATACTTTGCAAAGATCTCATATTGACATGGGCTAAACGGCGATGCCAAAGCCATCCCATGTCAACCTAGCCATTAGGCATGTCGCGGTCTTAGTGGGTCGGTCCGAAAAGTTAATCACATAGAGACCGTTCTCGACATGCCCAACAAAGGCTACTTTAAGAGTCTTGCTCCACAAGAGGGCCACGGTATCAATATCAAAGAAAGTGGCAAAACCCATGAGTGCTTTGACAAATGGAAAGTAAATTGTATGCAAGGGACTCAACAAGCATGACCTTCTTGATCGTGAGATCATGAGAAATGACAACCTTGCCAAGTCCCAATACCTTAGAGGACGAGGCATCACCCCACTCGACATTGGTGGGCATAGATGGAATCTTGTGCACGTCCACCACCAAGTCCTTTCTTCCGGTCATATGATTTGTAGCTCCACTATCGAGCAACCATGATCCCCCACCAGAAGCAAACACCTACAAGAGATCAATGCTTGGTTTTAGGTACCCATTTTGTAATGGGTCCTTTGATGTTAGTGACAAGGGTCTTAGGAACCCAAATATACCATTCAATATACTCATAAGGAGAACCAACAAATTTGGCATAAACATGCCCATCACTAGCACGGCACAACACATAAGAAGGGTTAAAGTCGCCGGCTTTGTTGGAAGGGGTGGTGAGGGAGTCCTGGATTAGGGGGTGTCCGGATAGCCAGACTATAACCTTTGGCCAGACTCCTGGACTATGAAGATACAAGATTGAAGACTTCGTCCCGTGTCCGGATGGGACTTTCCTTGGCAAGCTTGGCGATACGGATATGTAGATCTCCTCCCATTGTAACCGACTCTGTGTAACCCTAGCCCTCTCCGGTGTCTATATAAACCGGAGGGTTTTACTCCGTAGGACGAACAACAATCATACCATAGGCTACCTTCTAGGGTTTAGCCTCTCTGATCTCGTGGTAGATCTACTCTTGTACTAGCCATATCATCAATATTAATCAAGAAGGAGTAGGGTTTTACCTCCATCGAGAGGGCCCTAACCTGGGTAAAAACATCGTGTCCCTTGTCTCCCGTTACCATCCGCCTAGACGCACAGTTCGGGACCCCCTACCCGAGATACGCCGGTTTTGACATCGACATTGGTGCTTTCATTGAGAGTTCCTCTGTGGCGTCATCTTTAGGCCAGATGGCTCTTTCTATCACCAACAATGATGCAGTCCAGGGTGAGACTTTTCTCCCCGGACAGATCTTCGTATTCGGCAGCTTTGCACTGCGGGCCTTCGCTTGGCCATCTGGAGCAGATCGAAAGCTACGCCCCTGGCCATCAGGTCATATTTGGAAGTTTGAACTACACGGCTGACATCCGCGGAGACTTGATCTTCAACGGGTTCGAGCCACAGCCGAGCGCGCCGCACTGTCACGATGGGCATGATCTAGCTCTGCCGCCGAACAGTGCCCTGGAGTCCGCACCCGTGTCCGCTCCGACCCCTAGCTCGGAGCCGACTGCTCCAATCGAGGACGGGTGGCTGGACACCGCCTCGGGGGCTGCAATCTCTACGGCGATCGAGCCAAACACCAGCCTTGTCCTCTATGAAGCTCGCGACTCCAAGGTGCCGGACTCCTCTCCGGACTCCGAACCTTCCGCGCCCCTGCCGATCGAATCCGATTGGGCGCCGATCATGGAGTTCGCCGCTGCGGACATCTTTCAGCACTCGCCCTTCGGCGACATTCTGAATTCACTAAAGTCTCTCTCTTTATCAGGAGAGCCCTGGCCGGACTATGGTCAACAAGGTTGGGATGCGGATGATGAAGAAATTCAAAGCCCACCCACCACCCACTTCGTAGCCACTGTCGATGATTTAACCGACATGCTTGACTTCGACTCCAAAGACATCGACGGTATGGACGACGATGTAGGAGACGAACAGGAACCAGCGCCTATAGGGCACTGGACAACCACCTCATCTCACGATGTATACATGGTGGACACACCTAAAAGAAACGACAACAAGGAATAAAGGGACGCAACGAGGGATCATTCCCTCGAAAAGCAGTCAAAGCGGCGGCATAAGCGCCGCTCTAAACCCCACCTCGACAGAGACAGCAGCCATACAGACCCAGCCACAGAGCAGGGCGAACCGGTGGACGACGAACATGCCATTGAGCAACCGTCCGAACAGGGCAACTTGGATAAACAAACCGAACAAACCGTCCCCGGCGAAGATAACAGTCCGGACGACCTTGTTGGGGAACGTTGCAGAAAATTAAAAAAATTTCTACGGTTTCACCAAGATCCATCTATGAGTTCATCCAAGCAACGAGTCAAGGGAGTGAGTTTGCATCTACATACCACTTGTAGATAGAGTGCGGAAGCGTTCAAGGGGATGGTGATGATGGAGTCGTACTCGCCGTGATTTAGATCACCGATGTCCAAGTGCTGAACGGACAGCACCTCCGCATTCAACACACGTACGGTACGGACGACGTCTCCTCTGTCTTGATCCAGCAAGGAGGAAGGAGAGGTTGAGGAAGACAGCTCCAACGGCAGCACGACGGCGTGGTGTTGTTGGTGCAGCAAGAATCCGGCCAGGCTTCGCCAAGCACGTCACGGAGGAGGAGAGGTGTTGGGAGGGAGGGGCTGCGCCTTGATTGTGTATGCAGCCCTCCCTCACCCCTCTATTTATAGGGGAAGGGGAAGGGGGCCCCTCTAGATGGGAATCTAGAGGGGGCGTGGCGGTGGAGGTGGCTTGCCCCCCAAGCAAGGGGGGCACCCCCTCTAGGGTCCCCCCCCAACCCTAGGCGCATGGGCCCAAGGGGGGCGCGCCCAGCCCACCAGGGGCTGGCTCCTGCCCCACGCAGCCCATGTGGCCCCCCGGGAGGGGTGGCCCCTCCCGGTGGACCCTCGAACCCTTCTCGTGGCCCCCAGTACAATACCGATATGCCCCGAAACTTTCCGGTGTCCGCTTGACAACTTCCCATATATAAATCTTTACCTCCGGACCCTTTCGAACTCCTCGTGACGTCCGGGATCTCATCCGGACTCCAACAAAATTCGGTAATCACATACAAGTCTTCCTAATAACCCTAGCGCCACCAAACCTTATGTGTAGACCCTACGGGTTCGAGACACGCAGACATGACCGAGAAGGCTCTCGTGTCAATAACCAACAGCGGGATCTGGATACCCATGTTGGCTCCCACATCCTCCTCGATGATGTCATCGGATGAACCACGATGTCGAGGATTCAAGCAACCCGTATACTATTCCCTTTGTCGACGGTATGTTACTTGCCGAGACTTCGATCATCGGTATCCCAATACCTCGTTCTGTCTCGTTACCGGCAAGTCACTTTACTCGAACCGTAATGCATGATCCCATGACCAGACACTTGGTCACTTTGAGCTCATTATGATGATGCACTACCGAGTGGGCCCAGTGATACCTCTCCGTCATATGGAGTGACAAATCCGCCTCGATCTCGTGTCAACCCAATGTACACTTTCGGAGATACCTGTAGTGCACCTTTATAGTCACCCAGTTACATTGTGACGTTTGGTACACCCAAAGCACTCCTACGGTATCCGGGAGTTACACGATCTCATGGTCCAAGGAAGAGATACTTGACATTGAAAAAGCTCTAGCAAAACGAACTACACGATCTTGTGCTATGCTCAGGATTGGGTCTTGTCCATCACGTCATTCTCCTAATGACGTGATCCCGTTGTCAATGACATCTGATATCCATAGTCGTGAAACCATGACTATCTGTTGACCAACGAGCTAGTCAACTAGAGGCTTACTCTGGACGTCTTGTGGTCTATGTATTCAAACGTGTAGTACGATTTCCGGTTAATACAATTATAGCATGAATAAAAGACAATTATCATGAACAAGGAAATATAATAATAATGCTTTTATTATTGCCTCTAGGGCATATTTCCAACAGTCTCCCACTTGCACTAGAGTCAATAATCTAGTTACATTGTGATGAATCGAACACCCATAGAGTTCTGGTGTTGATCATGTTTTGCCCGCGGAAGAGGTTTAGTCAACGGCT
The DNA here is from genome assembly GCA_021605145.1 of Aegilops bicornis. NCBI lineage: Eukaryota > Viridiplantae > Streptophyta > Magnoliopsida > Poales > Poaceae > Aegilops > Aegilops bicornis. Next base: position 34,250,803 of record CM038673.1, read on the forward strand.
GCGACATTCAGATCCGTATGCACTTTACAAATTTCTATGTCTCCATCTTGAACATTTTCACAGATGGAGTTGAAGCGACGCTTGATGTGCCTGGTCTTCTTGTGAAACCTGGGCTCCTTGGCAAGTGCAATAGCTCCAGTGTAAATCCACGGAAGAGTTTGATCGGCCCCGACGCATTGGGTATGACTCCTAGGTCGGTGATGAACTCCTTCACCCAAATTGCTTCATGCGCTGCCTCCGAGGCTGCCATGTACTCCGCTTCACATGTAGATCCCGCCATGACGCTCTGCTTGCAGCTGCACCAGCTAACTGCTCCACCATTCAACATATACACGTATCCGGTTTGTGACTTAGAGTCATCCAGATCTGTGTCGAAGCTAGCGTCGACGTAACCCTTTACGACGAGCTCTTCGTCACCTCCATAAACGAGAAACATGTCCTTTGTCCTTTTTAGGTACTTCAGGATATTCTTGACCGCTGTCCAGTGTTCCTTGCCGGGATTACTTTGGTACCTTCCTACCAAACTTACGGCAAGGTTTACATCAGGTCTGGTACATCGCATGGCATACATAATAGATCCTATGGCTGAAGCATAGGGGATGACACTCATCTCTTCTTTATCTTTTGCCGTGGTCGGGCATTGAGCCGAGCTCAATCTCACACCTTGCAATACTGCAAGAACCCCTTCTTGGACTGATCCATTTTGAACTTCTTCAAAATCTTATCAAGGTATATGCTTTGTGAAAGACCTATGAGGCGTCTCGATCTATCTCTATTGATCTTGATGCCTAATATATAAGCAGCTTCTCCAAGGTCCTTCATTGAAAAACACTTATTCAAGTAGGCCTTAATGCTGTCCAAGAATTCTATATCATTTCCCATCAAAAGTATGTCATCTACATATAATATGAGAAATGCTACAAGCTCCCACTCACTTTCTTGTAAACGCAGGCTTCTCCATAAGTCTCAAGATAAACTCAAACGCTTTGATCATTTCATCAAAGCGAATGTTCCAACTCCGAGATGCTTGCACCAGCCCATAAATGGATCGCTGGACCTTGCATACTTTGTTAGCATTCTTAGGATCGACAAAACCTTCCGGCTGCATCATATACAGCTCTTCCTTAAGATAACCGTTAAGGAACGCTGTTTTGACGTCCATCTGCCATATCTCATAATCATAGTATGCGGCAATTGCTAACATGATTCGGACGGACTTAAGCTTCGCCACGGAGAGAAAGTCTCATCGTAGTCAATCCCTTGAACTTGCCGATAACCCTTAGCGACAAGTCGAGCTTTATAGATGGTGACATTACCATCCGCGTCCGTCTTCTTCTTAAAGATCCATTTGTTTTCTATCGCCACGATCATCGGGCAAGTCACCAAAGTCCATACTTTGTTTTCATACATGGATTCTATCTCGGATTTCATGGCTTCTAGCCATTTGTTGGAATCTGGGCCCGCCATCGCTTCTTCATAGTTCGAAGGTTCACCGTTGTCTAACAACATGATTTCCGTGACAGGGTTGCCGCATTCACTGCAGTGCGGAACGTGTCCTTGTGGACCCACTGGTTCAGTAGCAACTTGATCCGAAGTACCTTGATCATCATCATTATTTTCCTCTTCAGTTGGTGTAGGCATCACAGGAACATTTTCCTGAGCTGCACTACTTTCCCGTTCAAGAGGTAGTACTTCATCGAGTTCTACTTTCCTCCAACTTACTTCTTCCGAGAGAAACTCTTTTTCCAGAAAGGATCCGTTCTTGGCAACAAATATCTTGCCCTTGGATCTAAGGTAGAAGGTATACCCAATGGTTTATTTAGGGTATCCTATGAAGACGCATTTTTCCGACTTGGGTTCGAGCTTTTCAAGTTGAAGTTTCTTGACATAAGCATCGCATCCCCAAACTTTTAGAAACCACAGCTTAGGTTTCTTCCCAAACCATAATTCATACGGTGTCGTCTCAACGGATTTAGACGGTGCCCTATTTAAAGTGAATGTAGCTGTCTCTAGAGCGTATCCCTAAAATGATAGCGGTAAATCGGTAAGAGACATCATGGATCGCACCATATCCAATAGAGTGCGATTACGACGTTCGGACACACCGTTACGCTAAGGTATTCCAGGCGGCGTGAGTTGTGAAACGATTCCACATTTTCTTAAGTGTGTACCAAATTCGTGACTTCAATATTCTCCTCCACGATCCGATCGTAAGAATTTTATCTTTCGGTCACGTTGATTCTCTACTTCATTCTGAAATTCCTTGAACTTTTCAAAGGTCTCAGACTTGTGTTTCATCAAGTAGACATACCCATATCTACTCAAGTCATCTGTGAGAGTGAGAACATAACGATATCCTCCATGAGCCTCAACACTCATTGGACCGCACACATCGGTATGTATGATTTCCAACAAGTTGGTTGCTCGCTCCATTGTTACGGAGAACAGAGTCTTGGTCATTTTGCCCATGAGGCATGGTTCACATGTGTCAAATGATTCATAATCGAGAGACTCTATAAGTCCATCAGCATGGAGCTTCTTCATGCGCTTGACACCAATGTGACCAAGGCGGCAGTGCCACAAGTATGTGGGACTATCGTTATCAACTTTACATCTTTTCGTATTCACGCTATGAATATGTGTAATATTACGCTCGAGATTCATTAAGAATAAACCATTGACCATCGGAGCATGACCATAAAACATATCTCTCATATAAATAGAACAACCATTATTCTCGGATTTAAATGAGTAGCCATCTTGTATCAAACGAGATCCAGATACAATGTTCATGCTCAAACTTGGCACCAAATAACAATTGTTAAGGTTCAAAACTAATCCCGTAGGTAAAGGTAGAGGTAGCGTGCCGACGGCGATCACATCGACTCTGGAACCATTCCCGACGCGCATCGTCACCTCGTCCTTCGCCAGTCTCCGCTTATTCCGCAGCTCCTGCTGTGAGTTACAAATATGAGCAACGGCACCGGTATCAAATACCAGGAGTTACTACGAGTAATCGTAAGGTACACATCAATTACATGTATATCAAATATACCTTTGGTGTTGTCGGCCTTCTTATCCGCTAAGTATTTGGGGCAGTTCCGCTTCCAGTGACCCTTTCCTTTGCAATAAAAGCACTCTGTCTTAGGCTTGGGTCCATTCTTTGACTTCTTCCCGGCAACTTGCTTACCGGGCGCGGCAACCTCTTTGTCGTCCTTCTTGAAGTTCTTCTTACCCTTGCCCTTCTTGAACTTAGTGGTCTTATTGACCATCAACACTTGATGTTCTTTCTTGATTTCAACCTCTGCTGACTTCAGCATTGAGAATACTTCGGGAATGGTCTTCACCATCCCCTGCATATTTTAGTTCATCACAAAGCTCTTGTAGCTTGGTGGGAGCGACTGAAGGATTCTATCAATGACCGCCTCGTCCGGGAGGTTTATGTCCAGCTGGGACAGGCGGTTGTGCAAACCAGACATTTTGAGTATGTGCTCACTGACAGAACTGTTTTCCTCCATCTTACAACTATAGAACTTGTCGGAGAGTTCATATCTCTCGACCCGGGCATGAGCTTGGAAAACTAGTTTCAGCTCCTCGAACATCTCATATGCTCCGTGTTGCTCAAAACGCTTTTGGAGCCCGGTTCTAAGTCGTAAAGCATGCCGCCTTGAACGAGGGAGTAATCATCAAGACGAGACTGCCAAGCATTCATAATGTCTTGGTTCTCGAGGAAGGTCGTCACCTAGCGGTCCTTCTAGGACATATTGTTTCCTGGCAGCTATGAGGATGATCCTCGGGTTCCGGACCCAGTCCGTATAGTTGCTGCCGTCATCTTTCAGCTTGGTTTTCTCTAGGAGCAGCGTTGAAGTTCAGGTTGACATGAGCGTTGGCCATTTGATCTACAAGACATATTATGCAAAAGTTTTAGACTAAGTTCATGATAATTAAGTTCATCTAATCGAATTATTTTAATGAACTCCCACTCAGATTAAACATCCCTCTAGTCATCTAAGTGTTACACGATCCGAGTCGACTAGGCCGTGTCCGATCATCACATGAGACGGACTAGTCATCGTCGGTGAACATTCTCATGTTGATCGTATCTTCCATACGACTCGTGTTCGACCTTTCGGTCTCCGTGTTCCGAGGCCATGTCTGTACATGCTAGGCTCGTCAAGTTTAACCCTAAGTGTTTTGCGTGTGTAAAATTGTCTTACACCCGTTGTATGTGAACGTAAGGATCTATCACACCCGATCATCACGTGGTGCTTGAAGCAACGAACTTTAGCAACGGTGCAGAGTTAGGGAGAACACTTCTTGAAATTGTTGTAAGGATCATCTTATTTACAACCGTCGTTCTAAGTAAACAAGATGCATAAACATAATAAACATCACAAGCAATTATATAGTATTGACATGATATGGCCAATATCATAAAGCTCCATTGATCTACATCTTAGAGGCTCCATGATAAACTTGTCACCGGCATGACACCATGATCTCCATCATCGTGTCTTCATGAAGTTGTCACGCATGTGACTACTTCTACTTCTATCGCTAACGTGTTTAGCAATAAAGTAAAGTAATTTACATGGCGTTCTTCAATGACACGCAGGTTATACAAAAAATAAAGACAACTCCTATGGCTCCTGCCGGTTGTCATACTCATCGACATGCAAGTCGTGATCCCTATTACAAGAACATGATCTCATACATCACAATATGTCATTCATCATTCATCACAACTTGGCCATATCACATCACATGACAATTGCTGCAAAAACAAGTTAGGCGTCCTCTAATTGTTGTTGCATCTTTTTGATGGCTGCAATTGGGTTCTAGCAAGAACGTTTTCTTACCTACGAATAACCACAACGTGATTTTGTCAACTTCTATTTACCCTTCATAAGGACCCTTTTCATCGAATCCGCTCCAACTAAAGTGGGAGAGACAGACACCCGCCAGCCACCTTATGCAACTAGTGCATGTCGATTCGGTGGAACCGGTCTCACGTAAGCGTCACGTGTAAGGTTGGTCCGGCCACTTCATCCCACAATACCGCTGAAGCAAGATAAGACTAGTAGCGGCAAGCAAGTTGACAAGATCTACGCCCACAACAAAATTGTGTTCTACTCGTGCAATAGAGAACTACGCATAGACCTAGCTCATGATGCCACTATTGGGGAACGTTGCAGAAAATTAAAACTTTTTCTACGGTTTCACCAAGATCCATCTATGAGTTCATCCAAGCAACGAGTCAAGGGAATGAGTTTGCATCTACATACCACTTGTAGATCGAGTGCGGAAGCGTTCAAGGGGATGGTGATGATGGAGTCGTACTCGCCGTGATTCAGATCACCGATGACCAAGTGCTGAACGGAGAGCACCTCCGCGTTCAACACACGTACGGTACGGACGACATCTCCTCCGTCTTGATCCAGCAAGGAGGAAGGAGAGGTTGAGGAAGACAGCTCCAACGGCAGCACGACGGCGTGGTGTTGTTGGTGCAGCAGTACTCCGACAGGGCTTCGCCAAGCACGTACGGAGGAGGAGAGGTGTTGGGGTGGGGAGGGGCTGCGCCTTGGCTTGTGTATGCAGCCCTCCCCTCACCCCTCTATTTATAGGGGAAGGGGCAAGGGGGCCGGCCCCTCTAGATGGGAATCTAGAGGGGGGGCGGCGGCCAGTGAGGGGTGGCTTGCCCCCCAAGCAAGGGGGGCGCCCCCCTCTAGGGTTCCCCCCCAAACCCTAGGCGCATGGGCCCAAGGGGGGGCGCGCCCAGCCCACCAGGGGCTGGCTCCTGCCCCACGCAGCCCATGTGGCCCCCCGGGAGGGGTGGCCCCTCCCGGTGGACCCCCGGAACCCTTCCGGTGGCCCCGGTACAATACCGATATGCCCCCGAAACTTTCCGGTGTCCGTTTGACAACTTCCCATATATAAATCTTTACCTCCGGACCCTTCCGAAACTCCTCGTGACGTCCGGGATCTCATCCGGGACTCGAACAACATTCGGTAATCACATACAAGTCTTCCTAATAACCCTAAGCGTCACCGAACCTTAAGTGTGTAGACCCTACGGGTTCGAGACACGCAGACATGACCGAGAAGGCTCTCAGGTCAATAACCAACAGCGGGATCTGGATACCCATGTTGGCTCCCACATGCTCCTCGATGATGTCATCGGATGAACCACGATGTCGAGGATTCAAGCAACCCCGTATACTATTCCCTTTGTCAGACGGTATGTTACTTGCCCGAGACTCGATCGTCGGTATCCCAATACCTCGTTCAGTCTCATTACCGGCAAGTCACCTTACTCGTACCGTAATGCATGATCCCATGACCAGACACTTGGTCACTTTGAGCTCATTATGATGATGCACTACCGAGTGGGCCCAGTGATACCTCTCCATCATACGGAGTGACAAATCCCTGTCTCGAACCGTGTCAACCCAACAGACACTTTTGGAGATACCTGTAGTGCACCCTTATAGTCACCCAGTTATGTTGTGACGTTTGGTACACCCAAAGCACTCCTACGGTATCCGGGAGTTACACAATCTCATGGTCCGAGGAAGAGATACTTGACATTGAAAAAGCTCTAGCAAAACGAACTACACGATCTTGTGCTATGCTCAGGATTGGGTCTTGTCCATCACGTCATTCTCCTAATGACGTGATCCCGTTGTCAATGACATCGATGTCCATAGTCGAAACCATGACTATCTGTTGACCAACGAGCTAGTCAACTAGAGGCTTACTAGGGACGTCTTGTGGTCTATGTATTCACACGTGTATTACGATTTCCGGATAATACAATTATAGCATGAATAAAAGACAATTATCATGAACAAGGAAATATAATAATAATGCTTTTATTATTGCCTCTAGGGCATATTTCCAACAGACCTCACGCCGGACAAGTTGCTGGAGCAGAAGAACCTCCACAAAAGGCTCGTCGCCACTACGCGTAGCCTGAAAAAGCAGAAGCGGAAGCTCAAAACAGCGGAAGATGCACTCAGAATTACATGGAGCAAAGTACTCAACACCACAGACAAATACGGCGACAGTCGCCACACAAAGAGCTATCCGAAGCGAAAAATACTGCCGGAATTTGATGAGGAGGCCTTAGAGCCCCATAATCAAAAATAAGGAAGCCTCGGTCGGATAAACAACCCCATGGCCAACATAGAGCGGCAAATGGCGCCGCACACAAGCCGGCACACGATCTGCACAAGGATTCGCATCAAAAAGATGGCCCAGCCAGATCTATCTACGGGCATAGAAAGCAAGCTCTAGTAAGCAATGCAACACAACAAGTATCTGAACATCACGGCACACCCAAATATAGGGGTGCCGCACACCCCCTATGTTTCACCGATGAGGTGCTGGACCATGAATTTCCAGTGGGATTCAAGCCCGTAAACATAGAGGCATACGACGGAACAACAGACCCTGGAGTCTGGATTGAGGATTATATCCTCCACATACACATGGCTAGAGGAGATGACCTCCACGCCATAAAATACTTACCCCTCAAGCTGAAAGGGCCAGCCCGGCATTGGCTTAAAAGCCTTCCCGAAAACACCATTGGGAGTTGGGAAGAGCTCTAGGATCCTTTTCGGCAAATTTTCAAGGGACCTATGTCCAACCTCTGGATGCAGACGATTTAAGTCATATAACTCAATAACCCGGAGAGTCAGCCTGGAAATTCTGGAACAGATTTCTTACTAAAAAGAACCAGATAGTCGACTGTCCGGACGCTGAAGCCTTAGCAGCTTTCAAACACATCGTTCGAGACGAATGGCTCACCAGGCACCTCGACCAAGAAAAGCCAAGAACAATGGCCGCATTAACAAGCCTCATGACCCGCTTTTGCGCAGGAGAGGATAGCTGGTTGGCAAGATGCAGTACCAGCGACCCAAGTACATCCGAAGTTAGGGATGGAAACGGGAAACCGCGACGCAGCAAGGACCAGCGCCGGACCAAGGGAAACAGACCGAAGAGCACGACAGTCAACGACGGATTCAAAAGCTCACGGCAGAATCAGAAAAAGCTGCCCCTCAAGGATAACAGGTACAAGCTATCTAACCTAAACAAAATCTTGGACAAGATATGCCAAATCCACAGTACTCCCGGGAAGCCTGCAAACCATACCCACAGAGATTGTTGGGTCTTCAAGCAATCCGGCAAACTCAATGCCGAACACGAGGGGCTCGACACACCAAGCGAGGATGATGACGAACCCCCAAGCAGAAAGCACCGGAAAACAAAAGAATTTCCCACAAGAAGTCAAAACAGTAAACTCACTTCACGTGACAAAAGGGAAAAAGCAGTGGGACCTATAGAGATACGCGCCATACGGCCTATCCCAGAGGAGTCCCGCCACTGGTTGTCAAAACCAATCACCTTCGACCATCAGGATTACTCTAGAAGTATCCGAAACGCAGGCTGGACTGCCTTGATATTGTTGGAAATATGCCCTAGAGGCAATAATAAAATTATTATTATTATATTTCCTTGTTCATGATAATTGTCTTTTATTCATGCTATAATTGTATTATCCGGAAATCGTAATACACGTGTGAATACATAGACCACAATATGTCCCTAGTGAGCGTCTAGTTGACTAGCTCGTTGATCAACAGATAGTCATGGTTTCTGACTATGGACATTGGATGTCATTGATAACGGGATCACATCATTAGGAGAATGATGTGATGGACAAGACCCAATCCTAAGCATAGCACAAGATCATGTAGTTCGTTTTGCTAGAGCTTTTCCAATGTCAAGTATCTCCTCCTTAGACCATGAGATCGTGTAACTCCCGGATACCGTAGGAGTGCTTTGGGTGTACCAAACGTCACAACGTAACTGGGTGACTATAAAGGTGCATTACAGGTATCTCCAAAAGTGTCTGTTGGGTTGACATGGATCGAGGCTCGATTTGTCACCCATATGACGGAGAGGTATCACCGGGCCCACTCGGTAGTGCATCATCATAATGAGCTCAAAGTGACCAAGTGTTTGGTCACGGGATCATGCATTACGGCATGCAGTAAAGTGACTTGCGGCAACGAGATTGAACGAGGTATTGGGATACCGACGATCTAATCTCGGGCAAGTAAAATACCGATTGACAAAGGGAATAGTATACGGGGTTGATTGAATCCTCGACATCGTGGTTCATCCGATGAAATCATCGAGGAGCATGTGGGAGCCAACATGGGTATCCAGATCCCGCTGTTGGTTATTGCCCGAGAGCCGTCTCGGTCATGTCTGCATGTCTCCCGAACCCGTAAGGTCTACACACTTAAGGTTCGGTGACGCTAGGGTTGTATGAATATGAGTATGCAGCAAACCATGTTGTTCGGAGTCCCGGATGAGATCCCGAACGTCACGAGGAGTTCCGGAATGGTCCGGAGGTAAAGATTTATATATAGGAAGTCTTATTTTGGTCGTAGGAAAAGTTTAGCGTTATCGGTATTGTACCGGAGTGCCGAAAGGGGTCCGGGGTCCATCGAGGGTCCACCTGCCCAGGGGCCACATGGGCTGTAGAAGTGCGCCTTGGCCTATATGGGCCAAGGGCACCAGCCCCAAGAGGCCCATGAGCCAAGATATAAGAAAAGGGGGAGAGTCCTAAAGGGGGAAGGCACCTCCGAGGTGCCTTGGGGAGGATGGACTCCTCCCCCCCTCTTGGCCGCACCCCTTCCTTAGAGGAAGGGGCAAGGCTGCGCCCTCCCCCCCTCTCTTGCACCTATATAAAGGGAGGGGAGGGAGGGGTGGTCGCAACCATAAGCCCTGGCGCCTCCCTCCTCCCTGCAACACCTCCTCCTCCTCCCGTAGTTGCTTAGTGAAGCCATGCCGGAGTTCTGCTGCATCCACCACCACGCCGTCGTGCTGCTGGATCATCAGCAACCTCTCCTTCCCCCTTGCTGGATCAAGAAGGAGGAGGCGTCATCCGCCTCCGTACGTGTGTTGAACGCGGAGGTGCTGTCCGTTCAGCACTAGGTCATCGGTGATCTGAATCACGGCGAGTACGACTCCATCATCCGCGTTCCATTGAACACTTCCGCACGCGATCTACAAGTGGTATGTAGATGCAATCACTCTCCCATGACTCGTTGCTAGATGAAATCATAGATGGATCTTGGTGAAACCGTAGGAAAAATTTTAATTTTCTGCAACGTTCCCCAACAGTGGCATCATGAGCTAGGTCTATGCGTAGTTCTCTATTGCACGAGTAGAACACAATTTGTTGTGGGCGTAGATGTGGTCAACTTTCTTGCCGCTACTAGTATTATCTTGCTTCAGCGGCATTGTGGTATGAAGCGGCCCGGACCGACCTTACACGTACGCTTACGTGAGACTGGTTCCACCGACCGACATGCACTAGTTGCATAAGGTGGCTAGCGGGTGTCTGTCTCTCCCACTTTAGTTGGAGCGGATTCGATGAAAAGGGTCCTTATGAAGGGTAAATAGAAGTTGACAAATCACGTTGTGGCTTTCACGTAGGTAAGAAAACGTTCTTGCTAGAACCCTATTGCAGCCACGTAAAACTTGCAACAACAATTAGAGGACGTCTAACTTGTTTTTGCAGCAAGTATTTTGTGATATGATATAGCCAAAGTTGTGATGAATGATGAATGATATATGTGATGTATGACCTCATGTTCTTGTAATAGGAATCACGACTTGCATGTCGATGAGTATGAAAACCGGCAGGAGCCATAGGAGTTGTCTTTATTTTTGTATGACCTGCGTGTCATTGAAGAACGCCATGTAAATTACTTTACTTTATTGCTAAACGTTAGCCATAGAAGTAGAAATAGTCGTTGGCGTGACAACTTCATGAAGACACGATGATGGAGATCATGATGATGGAGATCATGGTGTCATGCCGGTGACAGGATGATCGTGGAGCCCTGAAGATGGAGATCAAAGGAGCTATATGATATTGGCCATATCATGTCACTACTATATATAATTGCATGTGATGTTTATTATGTTTATGCATCTTGTTTACTTAGAACGACGGTAGTAAATAAGATGATCCTCATAACAATTTCAAGAAAGTGTTCTCCCTAAGCATGCACCGTTGCTAAAGTTAAATGCGTTTCGAAGCACCACGTGATGATCAGGTGTGATAGATCCTTACGTTCACATACAACGGGTGTAAGACAGTTTTACACATGCAATACACTTAGGTTAACTTGACGATCCTAGCATGTACAGACATGGCCTTGGAACACAAGAGACCGAAAGGTCGAACATGAGTCGTATGGAAGATATGATCAACATGGAGATGTTCACCGACGATGACTAGTCCGTCTCACGTGATGATTGGACACAGCCTAGTCGACTCGGATCATGTATCACTTAGATTACTAGAGGGATGTCAAATCTGAGTGGGAGTTCATTAAATAATTTGATTAGATGAACTTTATTATCATGAACAATAGTCTAAAATCTTTGCAAAATGTCTTGTAGATCAAATGGCCAATGCTCATGTCACCATGAACTTCAACGCTGCTCCTAGAGAAAACCAAGCTGAAAGATGGTGGCAGCAACTATTCGGACTGGGTCGGAACACGAGATTATCCTCATAGCTGCCGAAACAATATGTCCTAGAAGCACCGCTAGGTGAAGCACCCATCGAGAGAACCAAGGCGTTATGAACGCTTGGCAGTCTCGTCTTGATGATTACTCCCTCGTTCGGTGCGGCATGCTTTACAGCTTAGAACCGGGCTCCAAAAGCGTTTTGAGCGACACGGAGCATATGAGATGTTCGAGGAGCTGAAACTAGTTTTCCAAGCCCATGCCCGGTCGAGAGATATGAAGTCTCCGACAAGTTCTACAGTTGTAAGATGGAGGAAAATAGTTACATCGGTGAGCACATACTCAAAATGTCAGGTTGCACAACCGCTTTGTCCCACTGGACATTAACCTCCCAGACGAGGCGGTCATTGACAGAATCCTTGATCGCTCCCACCAAGCTACAAGAGCTTTGTGATGAACTACAATATGCAGGATGGTGAAAACTATTCCTGAAGTATTTTCAATCTGAAGTCGTGAGAGGTAGAAATCAAGAAGGAGCATCAAGTGTTGATGGTCAATAAAACCACTAAGTTCAAGAAGGGCAAGGGAAAGAAGAACTTCAAGAAGGACGGCAAGGATGTTGCCGCGCCCGTAAGCCAGCTTGCCGGAAGAAGTCAAAGAATGGACCCAAGCACGAGACTGAGTGATTTTATTGCAAGGGGAAGGGCCACTGTTAGCGGAACTGCCCCAAATACTTCGCAGACAAGAAGGCCGGCAACACTAAAGGTATATTTGATATACATGTAATTGATGTGTACCTTACCAGTACTCGTAGTAACTCCTGGGTATTTGATACCGGTGCCATTGCTCATATATGTAACTCACAGTAGGAGCTGCGGAATAAACGGAGACTGGCGAAGGGGCGAGGTGACGATCTTGGCGTCGGGAATGGTTCCAAGGTCGATGTGATGGCCGTCGACGCTACCTCTACATTTACCTCACGGGTTAGTTTTAAACCTCAATAATTGTTATTTAGTACCAAGTTTGAGCATCAACATTGTATCAGGATCTCATTTAATACGAGATGGCTACTCATTTAAATCCGAGAACAATGGTTGTTCTATTTATATGAGAGAAATGTTTTATGGTCATGCTCCGATGGTCAATGGTTTATTCTTAATGAATCTCGAACATAATGTTACACATGTTCATAGTGTGAATACCAAAAGATGTAAAGTTGATAACGATAGTCCCACATACTTGTGGCACTGCCGCCTTGGTCACATTGGTGTCAAGCGCATGAAGAAACTCCATGCTGATGGACTTTTAGAGTCTCTCGATTATGAATCATTTGACACATGCGAACCATGCCTCATGGGCAAGATGACCAAGACTACATTCTCCGAACAATGGAGCGAGCAACCAACTTATTGGAAATCATACATACCGATGTATGCGGTCCAATGAGTGTTGAGGCTCATGGAGGATATCATTATGTTCTCACTCTCACCGATGACTTGAGTAGATATGGGTATGTCTACTTGATGAAACACAAGTCTGAGACCTTTGAAAATTTCAAGGAATTTCAGAATGAAGTAGAGAATCAACGTGGTGAAAGATAAAATTCTTGCGATCAGATCGTGGAGGAGAATATTTAAGTCACGAATTTGGTACACACTTAAGGAAATGTGGAATCGTTTCACAACTCACGCCGCTGGAACACCTCAGCATAACGGTTTGTCCGAACGTCGTGTCGCACTCTATTGGATATGGTGCGATCTATGATGTCTCTTACTGATTTACCGCTATCATTTTGGGGATACGCTCTAGAGACAGCTACATTCACTTTAAATAGGGCACCGTCTAAATCCGTTGAGACGACGTCGTATGAATTATGGTTTGGGAAGAAACCTAAGCTATCGTTTCTAAAAGTTTGGGGATGCGATGCTTATGTTAAGAAACTTCGACCTGAAAAGCTCGAACCCAAGTCGGAAAAATGCGTCTTCATAGGATACCCTAAGGAAACCATTGGGTATACCTTCTACCTTAGATCTGAAGGCAAGATCTTTGTAGCCAAGAACGGATCCTTTCTGGAAAAAGAGTTTATCTCGAAAGGAGTAAGTGGGAGGAAAGTAGAACTCGATGAAGTACTACCTCTTGAACCGGAAAGTAGTGCTAAAGGAAATATGCCCTAGAGGCAATAATAAAGTTATTATTTATTTCCTTATTTCTTGATAAATGTTTATTATTCATGCTAGAATTGTATTAACTGGAAACATAATACATGTGTGAATACATAGACAAACATAGTGTCACTAGTATGCCTCTACTTGACTAGCTCATTGAATCAAAGATGGTTAAGTTTCCTAGCCATAGACATGAGTTGTCATTTGATTAACGGGATCACATCATTAGGAGAATGATGTGATTGACATGACCCATTCCGTTAGCCTAGCACTTGATCGTTTAGTATGCTGCTATTGCTTTCTTCATGACTTATACATGTTCCTGTAACTATGAGATTATGCAACTCCCGTTTACCGGAGGAACACTTTGGGTGCTACCAAACGTCACAACGTAACTGGGTGATTATAAAGGAGTACTACAGGTGTCTCCAAAGGTACATGTTGGGTTGGCGTATTTCGAGATTAGGTTTTGTCACTCCGATTGTCGGAGAGGTATCTCTGGGCCCTCTCGGTAATGCACATCACTATAAGCCTTGCAAGCAATGTAGCTAATGAGTTAGTTATGGAATGATGCATTACGTAACGAGTAAAGAGACTTGCGATAGCGAGATTGAACTAGGTATTGGATACCGACGATCGAATCTCGGCAAGTAACATACCGATGACAAAGGGAACAAAGTATGTTGTTATGCGGTTTGACCGATAAAGATCTTCGTAGAATATGTAGGAGCCAATATGGGCATCCAGGTTCCGCTATTGGATATTGACCGAGAATAGTTCTAGGTCATGTCTACATAGTTCTCGAACCCGTAGGGTCCGTACGCTTAAGGTTTCGATGACAGTTATATTATGAGTTTATGAGTTTTGATGTACCGAAGGAGTTCGGAGTCCCGGATGAGATCGGGGACATGACGAGGAGTCTCGAAATGGTCAAGACGTAAAGATCGATATATTGGACGACTATATTCGGAGTTCGGAAAGGTTCCGAATGATTCGGGTATTTTTCGGAGTACCGGGTAGTTACGGGAGAAGCAATGGGCCTTGATGGGCTTTAGTGGAAAGAGGAGAAAGGGCCAAGGGGCTGCTGCGCCCCCCCTCCCCTCTGGTCCGAATTGGACTAGGGAAAAGGGGGCCGGCCACCTTTCCTTCTCCTCCACTTCCTTCTCCCTTCCTCCCCTCTTGGTGTAGTCCTACTAGGACTTGGAATCCTAGTTGGACTCCACATCTTAGTGCGCCTCCTCCCTTGGCGGCCACCTCCTCCTTGCTCCTTTATATCTCACGGGGGCAGGGGCACCCCAGAACGTAAGTTGATCTACGGATCGTTCCTTAGCCGTGTCTGGTGCCCCTCCACCATATTCCACTTCGTCATATCGTCGCGGAGCTTAGGCGAAGCCCTCGCCGGAGAAGTCATATCGTCGCGGAGCTTAAAGGCGAAGCCCTGCGTCGGTGGAGCATCATCATCGTCCACGCCGTCGTCTTGACGGAACTCATCCCGACACTTTGCTGGATCGAGTCCGGGATCGTCATCGAGCTGAGCGTGTGCAGAACTCGGAGGTGCCGTGACGTTCGGTGCTTGGATCGGTCGGATCGTGAAGACGTCTGACTACATCAACCGCGTTGTTATAACGCTTCGCTTTCGGTCTCACGAGTGCGTGGGCGGACACTCTTCCCTCTCGTTGCTATGCCATCACCATGGTCTTGCGTGTTCGTAGGAAATTTTTGAAATTACTACGTTTCCCCAACAAGGCATCCGAGCCTGGTTTTATGCGTTGATGTTATATGCACGAGTAGAACACAAGTGAGTTGTGGGCGATACAAGTCATACTGCCTACCAGATTGTCATTATTTGGTTCATCGGTATTGTGAGATGAAGCGGCCCGGACCGACATTACGCGTACGCTTACGCGAGACTGGTTTCACCGCTCCGAGCACTCGTTGCTTAAAGGTGACAGGCGGGTGTCTGTCTCTCTCACTTTAGTTGAACCGAGTATGGCTACGCCCGGTCCTTGAGAAGGTTAAAACGGAGTCTATTTGACAAACTATCGTTGTGGTTTTGATGCGTAGGTAAGAACGGTTCTTGCTCAGCCCGTAGCAGCCACGTAAAACTTGCAACAACAAAGTAGAGGACGTCTAACTTGTTTTTGCAGGGCATGTTGTGATGTGATGTGGTCAAGACGTGATGCTATATTTTATTGTATGAGATGATCATGTTTTGTAATCGAGTTATCGGCAACTGGCAGGAGCCATATGGTTGTCGCTTTATTGTATGAAATGCAAACGCCATGTAATTGCTTTACTTTATCACTAAGCGATAGCGATAGTCGTAGAAGCAATAGTTGGCGAGACGACAACGATGCTACGATGGAGATCAAGGTGTCGCTACCGGTGACGATGGTGATCATGACGGTGCTTGGCGATGGAGATCACAAGCACAAGATGATGATGACCATATCATATCACTTATATTGATTGCATGTGATGTTTATCCTTTATGCATCTTATCTTGCTTTGATTGGACGGTAGCATTATAAGATGATCTCTCACTAAAATTATCAAGAAGTGTTCTCCACGAGTATGCACCGTTGCCAAAGTTCGTAGTACCCGGACACCACGTGATGATCGGGTGTGATAAGTTCTACGTCCATCTACAACGGTGCAAAACAGTTGCACACGCGAATACTCAGGTTAAACTTGACGAGCCTAGCATATAACAGATATGGCCTTGGAACACGGAGACCGAAGGTCGGCGTGAATCATATAGTAGATATGATCAACATAGTGATGTTCACCATTGAAACTACTCCATCTCACGTGATGATCGGACATGGTTTAGTTGATATGGATCACGTAATCACTTAGAAGATTAGAGGGATGTCTATCTAAGTGGGAGTTCTTAAGTAATATGATTAATTGAACTTTAATTTATCATGAACTTAGTCCTGGTAGTATTTTGCAAATTATGTTGTAGATCAATAGCTCGCGTTGTTGCTTCCCTATGCTTTTATATGTTTGTTTTGATATGTTCCTAGAGAAATTTGTATTGAAAAATGTTAGTAGCAATGATGCGGATTGGATCCGTGATCAGAGGTTTATCCTCATTGCTGCACAGAAGAATTATGTCCTTGATGCAACGCTAGGTGACAGACCTATTGCAGGAGCAAATGCAGACGTTATGAACGTTTAGCTAGCTCAATATGATGACTACTTGATAGTTTAGTGCACCATGCTTAACGACTTAGAATCGGGACTTCAAAGACGTTTTGAACGTCATGGACCATATGAGATGTTCCAGGAATTGAAGTTAATATTTCAAGCAAATACCGAGTTGAGAGATATGAAATCTCCAACAAGTTCTATAGCTAAAAGATGGAAGAGAATCGCTCAACTAGTGAGCATGTTCTCAGATTGTCCGGGTACTTCAATCGCTTGAATCAAGTGGGAGTTAATCTTCCGGATAAGATAGTGATTGACAGAATTCTCTAGTCACCATCACTAAGTTACTAGAACTTCGTGATGAACTATAGTATGCAAGGGATGACGAAAATGATTCCCGAGCTCTTCGTGATGTTGAAATCGACGAAGGTAGAAATCAAGAAAGAGCATCAAGTGTTGATGATTGATAATACCACTAGTCTCAAGGAAAAGGGCAAAGGGAAGAAGGGGAACTTCAAGAAGAACGGCAAGCAAGTTGCTGCTCGAGTGAAGAAGCCCAAGTCTGTACCTAAGCCTGAGACTAAGTGCTTGTGCTGCAATGGAACTGGTCACTAGAAGTGGAACTACCCCAAGTATTTGGCGGATAAGAAGGATGGCAAAGTGAACTAAGGTATATTTGATATACAGATTATTGATGTGTATTTTACTAGTGTTCGTAGCAACCCCTCGGTATTTGATACTGGTTCAGTTGCTAAGAGTAGTAACTTGAAAGCAGGAGTTGCGTAATGAACGAGAAACTAGTTGAAGGGGAAGTGACGATGAGTGTTGGAAGTAGTTCCAAGATTGATATGATCATCATCGCACACTCCCTATACTTTCGGGATTAGTGTGGAACCTAAATAAATGTTATTTGGCGTTTGCGTTGAGCATAAATATGATTTGATCATGTTTATTGCAATACGGTTATTCATATAAGTTAGAGAATAATTGTTGTTCTGTTTACATGAATAAAGACCTTCGATGGTCATACACCCAATAAAAATAGTTTGTTGGATCTCGATCGTAGTGATACACATATTCATAATATTGATGCCAAAAGATGCAAAGTTAATAATGATAGTGCAACTTATTTGTGGCACTGCCGTTTAGGTCATATTGGTGTAAAGCGCATGAAGAAACTCCATGCTGATGGAATTTTGGAATCACTTGGTAATGAATCATTTGATGCTTGCGAACCGTGCCTTTTGGGCAAGATGACTAAAACTCCGTTCTCCGAAACAATGGAACAAGCTATTGACTTGTTGGAAATAACACATATATACCGATATATGCGATCCAATGAGTGTTGATGCTCGTGGCAAGTATCGTTATTTTTATGACCTTCACAAGATGATTTGAGTAGATATGGGTATATCTACTTGATGAAACATAAGTCTGAAATAGTTGAAAGGTTCAAAGAATTTCAGAGTGAAGTGGAAAATCATCGTAACAAGAAAATAAAATTTCTGCGATCTGATCGTGGAGATGAATATTTTAGTTACGAGTTTGGTCTTCATTTGAAACAATGGGAAATAGTTTCACAACTCACGCCATATGGAACACCACAGCATAATGGTGTGTCCGAAAGTCGTAACCGCACTTTATTGGATATGGTGCGATCTATGATATTTCTTATCGGTTTACCACTATCATTTTGGGGTTATGCATTAGAGACAGCTGCATTCACGTTTAATAGGGCACCATCTAAATCCGTTGAGGCGACACCATATGAACTATGGTTTAAACAGTAAACCTAAGCTGTCGTTTCTTAAAAGTTTGGAGTTGTGATGCGTATGTGAAAAAGTTTTTCACCTGATAAGCTCGAACCCAAATCGGAGAAGTGCATCTTCATAGAATACCCAAAGGTAACTATTGGGTACACCTTCTATCACAGATCCGAAGGCAAATTATTCGTTGCTAAGATGGATCCTTTCTAGAGAAGAAGTTTCTCTCGAAAGAAGTGAGTGGGAGGAAAGTAGAACTTGATGAGGTAATTGTACCTTCTCCCTTATTGGAAAGTAGTTCATCACAGAAATCACTTTCAGTGATTCCTACACCAATTAGTGAGGAAGTTAATGATGATGATCACGAAACTTCAGATCAAGTTGCTACCAAACCTCGTAGGTCTTCCAGAGTAAGATCCGCACCAGAGTAGTACGGTAATCGTGTTCTGGAAATCATGTTACTAGACCATGATGAACCTACAAACTATGAGGAAGCGATGATGAGCCCAGATTCCGCGAAATGGTTTGAGACCATGAAATCTGAGATAGGATCCATGTATGAGAACAAAGTATGGACTTTGATTGACTTGCTCGATGATCAGCAAGCCATGTTAAATAAATGGATCTTCAAGAGGAAGACAGATGCTGATAGTAGTGTTACTATCTACAAAGCTCGACTTGTCGCAAAAAGGTTTTCGACAAATTCAAAGTGTTGACTACAATGAGATTTTCTCAACTGTAGCGATGCTTAAAGTCTGTCCGAATCATGTTAGCAATTGCCACATTTTATGAAATCTGGCAAATGGATGTCAAAACAACATTCTTTAATGGATTTATTAAAGAAAAGTTGTATATGATGCAACCAGAAGGTTTTGTCAATCCTAAAGGAGCTAACAAAATGTGCAAGCTCCAGCGATCCATCTATGGACTGGTGCAAGCATCTCAGAGTTGGAATATATGCTTGATGATTTGATCAAAGCATATGGTTTTATACAGACTTTTGGAGAAGCCTGTATTTACAAGAAAGTGAGTGGGAGCACTACAGCATTTCTGATAAGTATATGTAAATGACATATTGTTGATCGGAAATAATGTAGAATTATTCTGCAACGCATAAAGGAGTATTTGAAAGGATTTTTTCAAAGAAGGACTTCAGTAAAGCTACTTACATATTGGGCATCAAGATCTATTGAGATAGATCAAGACGCTTGATAAGTTTTTCAGTAAGTACATACCTTGTCAATATTTTTGAAGTAGTTCAAAATGGAACAGTCAAAGAAAAGTTCTTGCCTGTGTTGCAAACGTGTGAAATTGAGTAAGACTCAAAACCCGACCACGGCAGAAGATAGAAAGAGAATGAAAGTCATTCCCTATGCCTTGGCCATATGTTCTATAAAGTATGCCATGCTGTGTACCAGATCTATTGTATACCCTGCTCTGAATTTGGGAAGGGAGTACAATAGTGATCTAGGAGTAGATCACTGGACATTGGTCAAGAACATCCTTAGTGAGGACTAAGTAAATATTTCTCGATTATGGAGGTGATAAAAGAGCCCGTCGTAAAGAGTTACATCGGTGCAAGCTTTCACACCGATCCAGATGACTCTAAGTCTCAATCTGGATACATATTGAAAGTGGGAGCAATTAGCTAGAGTAGCCCCGTGCAGAGCATTGTAGACATAGAATATTTGCAAAATACATACGGCTCTGAATGTGACAGACCCGTTGACTAAACTCCTCTCACGAGCAAAACATGATCATCCCTTAGTACTCTTTGGGTGTTAATCACATAGCGATGTGAACTAGATTATTGACTCTAGTAAACCCTTTGGGTGTTGGTCACATGACGATGTGAACTATGGGTATTAATCACATACAGATGTGAATATTAGTATTGAATCACATGATGATGTGAACTAGATTATTGACTCTAGTGCAAGTGGGAGACTGAAGGAAATATGCCCTAGAGGCAATAATAAAGTTATTATTTATTTCCTTATTTCATGATAAATGTTTATTATTCATGCTAGAATTGTATTAACCGGAAACATAATACATGTGTGAATACATAGACAAACATAGTGTCACTAGTATGCCTCTACTTGACTAGCTCGTTGAATCAAAGATGGTTAAGTTTCCTAGCCATAGACATGAGTTGTCATTTGATTAACGGGATCACATCATTAGGAGAATGATGTGATTGACATGACCCATTCCGTTAGCCTAGCACTTGATCGCTTAGTATGCTGCTATTGCTTTCTTCATGACTTATACATGTTCCTGTAACTATGAGATTATGCAACTCCCGTTTACGGAGGAACACTTTGGTGCTACCAAACGTCACAACGTAATCGGGTGATTATAAAGGAGTACTACAGGTGTCTCCAAAGGTACATGTTGGGTTGGCGTATTTCGAGATTAGGTTTTGTCACTCCGATTGTCGGAGAGGTATCTCTGGGCCCTCTCGGTAATGCACATCACTATAAGCCTTGCAAGCAATGTAGCTAATGAGTTAGTTATGGAATGATGCATTACGTAACGAGTAAAGAGACTTGCCGGTAACGAAATTGAACTAGGTATTGGATACCGACGATCGAATCTCGGGCAAGTAACATACCGATGACAAAGGGAACAAAGTATGTTGTTATGCGGTTTGACCGATAAAGATCTTCGTAGAATATGTAGGAGCCAATATGGGCATCCAGGTTCCGCTATTGGATATTGACCGAGAATAGTTCTAGGTCATGTCTACATAGTTCTCGAACCCGGAGGGTCCGCTTGCAACAAGGTTTCGATGGCGGTTATATTATGAGTTTATGAGTTTTGATGTACCGAAGGAGTTCGGAGTCCCGGATGAGATCGGGGACATGACGAGGAGTCTTGAAATGGTCGAGACGTAAAGATCGATATATTGGACGACTATATTCGGAGTTCGGAAAGGTTCGAATGATTCGGTATTTTTTTGAGTACCGTAGTTATGGGAGAAGCAATGGGCCTTGATGGGCTTTAGTGGAAAGAGGAGAAAGGGCCAAGGGGCTGCTGCGCCCCCTCCCTCTGGTCCGGGTGGACTAGGGAAAGGGGCCGCCACCTTTCCTTCTCCTCCACTTCCTTCTCCTTCCTCCCTCTTGGTGGACTCCTACTAGGACTTGGAATCCTAGTAGGACTCCACATCTTGGTGCGCCTCCTCCCTTGGCCGCCACCTCCTCCTTGCTCCTTTATATCTGAGGCGGGGGCACCCCTGCAACACGAAGTTGATCTACGGATCGTTCCTTAGCCGTGTAGGTGCCCCTCCACCATATTCCACTTCGGTCATATCGTCATGAGCTTAGGCGAAGCCCTGCGCCGGAGAAGTCATATCGTCGCGGAGCTTAAGGCGAAGCCCTGCGTCGGTGGAGCATCATCATCGCCACCACGCCGTCGTCTTGTGGAACTCATCCCCGACACTTTGCTGGATCGGAGTCCGGGATCGTCATCGAGCTGAACGTGTGCAGAACTCGGAGGTGCCGTGACGTTCGGTGCTTGGATCGGTCGGATCGTGAAGACGTACGACTACATCAACCGCGTTGTTATAACGCTTCCGCTTTCGGTCTACGAGGGTACGTGGACGGACACTCTTCCCTCTCGTTGCTATGCCATCACCATGGTCTTGCGTGTTCGTAGGAAAATTTTTGAAATTACTACGTTCCCCAACAAGTGCATCTCAGGAAAATGTTCCTGTGGTGCCTACACCGACTGGAGAGGAAATTAATGATAATGATCAAGGTACTTCGGATCAAGTTGCTACTGAACTTCGTAGGTCCACTAGGACACGCCCGCACTGTGAGTGGTACGGCAACCCCTGTCCTGGAAATCATGTTGTTAGACAATGGTGAACCTTCGAACTATGAAGAAGCGATGGCGGGCCCAGATTCCAACAAATGGCTTGAAGCCATGCAATCCGAGATAGGATCCATGTATGAAAACAAAGTATGGACTTTGACAGACTTGCCCGATGATCGGCGGCGATAGAAAACAAATGGATCTTTAAGAAGAAGATTTGACGCGGATGGTAATGTTACCATCTATAAAGCTCGACTTGTCGCTAAGGGTTATCGACAAGTTCAAGGGATTGACTATGATGAGACTTTCTCTCCCGTAGTGAAGCTTAAGTCCGTCCGAATCATGTTAGCAATTTCCGCATACTATGATTATGAGATATGGCAGATGGACGTCAAAACGGCATTCCTTAACGGTTATCTTAAGGAAGAGCTGTATATGATGCAGCTAGAAGGTTTTGTCGATCCTAAGAATGCTAACAAAGTATGCAAGCTCCAGCGATCCATTTATGGGCTGGTGCAAGCATCTCGGAGTTGGAACATTCGCTTTGATGAGATGATCAAAGCGTTTGGGTTTATCTTGAGACTTATGGAGAAGCCTGCGTTTACAAGAAAGTGAGTGGGAGCTCTGTAGCATTTCTCATATTATATGTAGATGACATACTTTTGATGGGAAATGATATAGAACTTTTGGACAGCATTAAGGCCTACTTGAATAAGAGTTTTTCAATGAAGGACCTTGGAGAAGCTGCTTACATATTAGGCATCAAAATCTATAGGGATAGATCGAGACGCCTCATAGGTCTTTCACAAAGCACATGCCTTGATAAGATTTTGAAGAAGTTCAAATGGATCAGTCCAAGAAAGGGTTCTTGCCTGTTTTGCAAGGTGTGAAATTGAGCTCGGCTCAATGCCCGACCACGGCAAAAGATAAAGAAGAGATGAGTGTCATCCCCTATGCCTCAGCCATAGGATCTATTATGTATGCCATGCTGTGTACCAGACCTGATGTAAACCTCGCCGTAAGTTTGGTAGGAAGGTACCAAAGTAATCCCGGCAAGGAACACTGGACAGCGGTCAAGAATATCCTGAAGTAC